>BSBN01000433.1:2400000-3600000 GCA_027924645.1 Cunninghamia lanceolata | reverse complement strand
ACATACAGGATCATGACTCGAAACTGATTGTGCAATGATCTTGATATAACAATGTAACCCTCCAGGGAACAATAACGCAGAGGATGGAGAACCATAATCCCAAAGTCTCTACTATTCTAAATATCAAGAAGGTGATGAATCAAGCCCTAGATAAATTTTCCAAATAAACACTTTTAAGCTACACAATAGGATTCACCATAATTCCTTTTTCTAAAGCAATACTATCCAATTGAAGAAGAATACAACTTGATGATATCTACCATAAACGAAATACAAACTGGAAAAGTACCAACCTAGCTAGCATGTTGACATATAACCAGGTAATTTTTATACCTGATTAGTATAATAATGTTACCTCAATAAAAACAACATTAATCCATCTAACTCTAAAATCTTCAAGGACAACTACAAGGTTAGAGCTTACCTTTTATCAAAAAGATTA
Organism: Cunninghamia lanceolata; assembly: GCA_027924645.1. Lineage (NCBI taxonomy): Eukaryota > Viridiplantae > Streptophyta > Pinopsida > Cupressales > Cupressaceae > Cunninghamia > Cunninghamia lanceolata. The sequence continues at coordinate 3,599,558 of BSBN01000433.1, read as the reverse complement.
ATTCATACCATCTAAATAAAATCAACTAGCTCATAAAATTGATACCTAAATATGTAATTCTTGTTCACTACCTATTCCTTAAGAGACAAAACAAGACACCTTTAATTCTCGATATGAAAACTACCTTAATTTATGACAGCTTAAACATATAAGTTGTTACCTTAAAAGGGACGTTCTACTACCCTCCAAATTCCCAAAGAGACAAAATAAGAACACAATATTCTTCATACAATCTACAACTAGAAAAACTACAATATCCCAAATAATTGTCTAGAGACTACCAACACCTAACACTTGATTCCTATCAAATAAAATCTACTATCTAGCATACGCAATGCCAACTCATTAAGATCCTATAAGGAAACATGCCATAATGATGTAATAATAACCAACTCTAACAAAACTTCAAAAGAATTAAATATCAAGAGCATAAATTTTTTATGAACCCATTTTAACTCCAACACCCACTAAAATCCTATTTACATTTCTTCAATTAACAATTCTCAAGTGCAAAACAAGACACAACACTTCTTACCCATGCAAGGTTTCCAAAAGAAAAAGGCTATCATCTAACTATTGTACACACACATATCTATCAAAGATTAAACGCTACAAATTCTATCGAACTATCTACCATTCAATCCTACCGCTTAAGACCTTCGAAAAACAATGAAACTAAGGTTAGAGTCGTCGACCGCCTCCACTACCTGCCCACTAAAAAGGTGACAACCGAACTAAGGCAACCCAGGACAGTGGTCTCACATTTCGACTCTACTATCAAAAGGAACCCATCCACTTGTAGTCTACATGATACACAACACTGAGCAGGCCGTTGACCTACCCGATATACCACGACGTGCAGAGATAACCTACAATGACCACACCCCATCAAATATACCACTTCTATCCTATGATGAGACACAACTCGTAGATCTAAGTTGACCACAGGGCTCGCAGACTTCCTAACACAGGGAATGGTTAACGGAATACTGCTCCCCAGTCTAGCCCGCAACAAAACAAGGTAGCAACCCACATTTTGAGAAAAAGACAATGCATAAATAGGAGTTAACAAGGGTGGTGACAGCGGAACACAAGAGCCTGCAAAGGAAATATTGAGAAAACAACAAGTTTCTAAAAAAAGAGCCCAACTTCCACGCCCACACCTGTGACCTCCAAAAGAATCTACATAAGTATAGGCCTCTAAACGTTTCTAGTAAGCTATTCCAAAAGCCAAGGCAAGAAGAGTAGTTTTCCTATCTGTCATGAGAGTAATGATGAAGCAACCTCAAGGCAAAATTCCAAGAAATACATGCAGGTATTATCCTTCTGGGACAGGATTGGAGGCACCAGACATCATCGGGGATGCAGAGGAAACACAACACAGGGATCTCAAGGTAGGAAGGAATACAATTAGAATGGAGACTAGAACAAGGTTGCAGGCACTATGAAAAGTAAGGAACTTGAAAGTTAGGACCAAAACTCTAATCACAAGTGAAGATGGACCCAGATGATAAACTAACATTAACGACAGGGGAAGGGGTTTAAAGAAGCTCAATACTAAGCCAACTAATCCACAGAGCTGGGATCCCTATGCAAGTCTACAGGCTAGGGACACAAGAATTTAGAAGGGTTAAAACAAGGCTCAACCAGAAGGAACCATTTAAAAAAAAAAAAAACTGCCGGTGTGGAGCAGCATTCAACCATACAACAAGCAAATTCTATCCACAGAACATGCAGCACTAAATTTAAAATTTTCAGCTACAACCATTGCAAAAATTTAACAGAGAGAACCAAGACACATACCTAGATTCCAGACTCTCTTCAAACTTCCTTCCAATCCCATGACCAAAATTTCCCTCCTTGTCCCAAAATCCTTCTACTCATAAAAATAAAATGCAGAAGACATGCATCCGTTGTTCTACCACCCACTCTCCGTGAGTTTCAAAAATTTGCTATCCCTGGAGATTCCCAAATCCTCCCATTTTAAATTCACAACACCAGGCATTAATTTCCCTATATCCTAATATTCTATACCAAAATCACCACTAATTGCCCGTAACTCCATTTATGATAACAAATCTCTTAATTTAGAAGATACTTTAATTCCAACTATAATAAATTTTAACCAAGGTGTCATCCAAAGCTCAAAGCTAATTTAATAATTATCTAACAACCAAAATAGGAGCATTATAAATAATCGCTAATTCATTAAAGAATCTTCCACCCACACAGGGGAATAATATAACATTATAAAATACAACTTGACTAGATATCACGATACAAAATAACCAATCATAACAAGACAATGACCAGGTGTCCCAACACGACTCGAGACCATAACAGAAGACAAGGGTTGACCTAGTGGATTAGACCTCGTGGTATCTCCCATCCCAATATCCATTGGTTAAAGAACCCACTCAAACCTACTATATTAGGTGGAGTTGAGGTTTGGTACCTGCAGCCTGCATCCAAACAACTTGTTGTACAATCAAATACATATATTTTTGCACATAGAGAGTCAGAGAATCGCGGTGCAGCAGGGTACTCGATATGAGTAATGCTGCACCGTCCCTACTCTTAAACGAGAGTCTAAACACATCACTTAAAAATTAGATATCAACTAATCTAATAAGACATGTAAATAATAATCCAAAACATGTCAAATACATCATAACTGAAGTAATCATAATGTCATCATAATTCATAACACATGTCTAAAATATCCATCGAACATAGTCCATCAAGATCAAAGAGAACATAAACCGTAACATAATAGTCCAAAGTCTCGAAACTGAAATTATGAAATGAAAGGCTATCAACTATTTCAAAACTGTCAGAGAGAATAAGAAACTAGCATCTATAACAAACCAAAATGCGAGGGCATTACATCCTCCCCCTAGAACCAGGCTTACTCCTAGAAGCTTGTAAATAAGTAGGGATACAACTCCCTCATCCTGGAAGTATCCTCCCAAGAAGTAGAGATCTCATCATTAGGGTCCCACTGGACCTTGACCTGCTCCATGTCTCTGCCCCTGAGAGCGAGTCTCTTGTGCTAAAGAATGCCTACAGGCTCCAAAGCCAGCTGCCCGTCCTCTACCTGTAGAGTAGTCCAATCAAGAACATGAGCAATATCCAGATAGTAAGGTCTAAGCACAGAAACATGAAACACATCATGGATGCGTGAAAGGCTAGGCGGCAAAGCAAGATGATAAGCAACTGGACCGATCCTCTCTAACACCTCAAAAGGTCCAACAAAGTGCGGTGCTAGCTTAGAGCCCTTTCCATAGCCGATTGGATTCTTTTGTGGTCGCACACGCAAGAACACCCGATCCCCAATAGAAAACTGACGATCTATCCTATGAGCATCTGCAAACTTCTTTTGCCTATCCTGAGCTGCCACCAAATGTTCTCTAATCCTCTCAACCCACTGCTCCATATCTCTAAGCATATCCAGACCTAGAAGAACTCTATCCTCCAAACGATCCCAACTCAAAGGAGTCCTACAAGGACGACCATACAAGGCCTGAAACAGAGACATGCCAATAGAATTGTGATATCCATTATTATAGGCAAACTCCACTAAGTAAAGGTAGTCCTCCCAACGGCTCTGTCGATCCATTACATACATCCTCAACAATCCTCGAGAACTTGATTAACCCTTTCAGTCTGACCATCAGTCTCAGGATGATAAGCTGAACTAAAGTTTAGCTGTGTCCCCAAGGCATGCTGCAAGGAAGTCCAAAGGGCGGAAGTGAACACTGGATCCCTGTTGGAGATGATCCTACGAGGAATCCCATGAAGTCTGACGATGTCCTCCATGAACACTCTAGCCACCGTAGAGGCATTGTAAGAAGCACGGACATGAGAAAAGTGAGCTACCTTCGTCAACCTATCCACGGTGACCATAATAGCATCATGTCGTCGAGAGGACATCGGCAAACCAACAATGAAGTCCATCAAAATGATATCCCACTTCCACTCTGGAATCAAATGAGGCTGCAAAAGACCTACAAGGTTCTGGTGCTCCGCCTTCACCCTCTGACACTCAAGACATCTCGACACAAAATCAGCAATATCCCGCTTCATATCACTCCAAAAGTACAGCTGACGCAGATCTGCATGCATCTTCTTGACACCCAGATGAGCAGAATAGGGTGCCCGATGTGCCTCAGACAAAACTAGGGTGTGAAGACCCTCAGAATTGGGAACATAGATACGACCCAAATGTCGCAAAAAACCATCTGACTCAAAAGAGTAACCGGAGAACCTACCTTCTAAAGGTCTACTAGACTCGATCTTGGACCTCACCTCCTGACACCAACTGTCAGTAGGAAGGGCAACAAGAATCTGACCTCTCAAATCAACTGAAAGAGAAACTGTTGAGATCTCATGCCTCCGACGACTAAGAGCATCTGCTACCACATTCTCCTTGCCCTGAATATATCTGACCTCAAAGTCATACTCGCACAAGAACTCCATCCAACGCCTTTGCCTCACATTCAAGTTTTGCTGCGGGAAGATATACTGCAAACTATGATGATCACTGTGCAGCTCAAACTGATGCCCTAGCAGAAAATGCCTCCATCTCACGAAGGCATGGACAACTTCTGCTGATTCCAGGTCATGAGTGGGATAGTTCAATTCATGATCCTTGAGTTTACGAGACTCATAGGCAATCACGTGACCATCCTGCATCAGAACGGCTCCCAATCCCTCCAAGGAAGCATCAGTACAAACAATGAAGTCCCTATCAGGATCAGGTACTGCTAATATTGGTGCATTGGTCAACTGCTCCTTAAGAGTTTGAAAATCTGCCTGACATTGCTCTGACCAAACAAACTTCTTTCCTTTCCTCTAGAGAGAAGTAATAGGATGGGCAATCCTTGAAAACCCCATAACAAAATGACGGTAGTAACCTGCCAGTCCCATAAAACTGTGGACCTCAGAAACATTAGTGGGTGCAGGCCAGTCCATAATAGCTTGGATCTTCGAGGGATCCACCGCAATGCCTTCTCCAGAGATGACATGACCCAAATACTTAACCTCTGTCTGAAAGAACTCACATTTTGACAAATTAGCATAAAGTTGATTTTCTCTCAGACACTGCAACACCTGATGCAACTGCTCCTCATGCTCCTCCATAGTCCTCGAATAGATCAATATATCATCAAGAAATACAAGGATAAATCGGTCAAGATAAGTGCGGAATACACCATTCATCAAGCTCATGAAAATTGAAGGTGCATTTGTCAACCCAAATGGTACCACTGTGAACTCATAGTGTCCATAACGGGTGCGAAATGCTATTTTGTGAATATCTGCCTCAAAAATCTGCAACTAGTGATATCCTGATTTAAGGTCAATTTTAGAGAATACCTTTGCTCCTTTAATCTGATCAAACAAATCATCAATTAGAGGCAAGGGGTACCTATTTCTCACAGTTACCTTATTGAGCTATCGATAATTAATACATAGCCGCAGAGACCCATCCTTCTTCTTCACAAAGATCACCGGTGCTCCCCAAGGAGAAACACTAGGTCGTATGAACCCTTTGGCTAATAGCTCCTCCAACTACAGTCAAAGCTCCTTGAGCTCCTGAGTAGTCATCTTGTATGGAGCTCATGAGATAGGCTCTGCACTACGAACCAGATCAATCCTGAAGTCGATGTCACGCTTAGGTGGCATCCCCAGAATATCAGAAGGAAAAACATCTACATACTCTCTCAGGAGTGAGTGATCGTCAAGAGATGCCTCTCAACTCTCCTCCATCTCCAAATCACTAACACTCACTGCAAAAAACTGACATCCCTGACGCATGCATCTCTTGAGTTGCATAGCGGAGATCATACGTAGGGAAATAGGTCTCTGAACTCCTACAACCTCAACCTCCACACTAGAATCGTCCACACATCTAACAAACTTATGCCGATAATCTATCACTGCCTGATGGGCCTCCAACCAATCCATCCCCAAAACTATGTCATATGAACCCAAGGGCAGAATGCGAAGGCCCACAGAAGTAGATAGAGAGCCAATCATCAAATCACACCCTAAAACAAAAGACTCAACTGCTATCTTAGCCCCGAAAGCTAGTTCAACCTGCCACCTATCATCCTGCTTTGTTGCCACTAAGCCATAATGCTCCACAAGGGAAGGAGATATAAACGAATCAGATGCACTGAAATCAAAAAGAATAGAAAAACCAATACCTCACATGCAACCAGAAGTCTCCACCACTGTGCCCTGATGCTCTACTTGTCGGTCATCTACTGCTGCAAAGACTCGGTGTGACTTGCCTACATCACCAACCATTGGCTCAGATGCTGCCGGTCGATGTCCAAACCCTGAAGCACCCTTCTGCGGGCACTGCCTAGCAACATGGCCCTGTTGGCCACAAGAGAAACATCTAGTGCCTCTACCAAAACCTCTGTCACTCCGGAAAGCACTAGACTGCTGGAAAATGCCTCTGCTCACTGCAGACTGCGTACTCTGAGCTGGCTGATCAAAACAGTTGCACTTATTGCGCTGCCAAGACTAGTCTTTCTTATTTTGAAATCTATTACCTTGCTGATGCTGAGAATTCTTGGGTTTGGACTGCAAATACTGCTGTTGCTGACCACCCTTTGAGGGTGCATGAGAACCTGATGCCTAAGTGTGACCACCTCGAGAACCATATCCTGACAAGGGTTTACTACCAATGTGCACACCTGTATGCCCACCAAGGGCCATAGCCAAATTCTCCTCTACTAACCGGGCCTTCTCCATGGCAAACTCCATCATCTTAGGTTCGAATACACAAACCCCTCCACTAATCCAAGCATTCAAGCCCCTGATAAAATGCTGCACCAACATAGACTCGTCATCCCCAATGCCTGCATACTGTTTGAGCTCATAAAATTTGCGTTCATACTGCTCAACTGTCATGGCCAACTGCCTTAGCTCGTGGAACTCATCTGCTCAACGCTGCCTCCAATGGTCAGAAAGAAAGCAGGCTCTGAATCTCTCTATAAACAACTCCCAAGACACAATGCTAATGTCCAAATGTAGCTTCTGCTCCTCTAGCCACCACCATGTCGAAGAGAACCCTCAGAGATGCAAAATAGCACATCTGGCTTTGGTGTTACTACCATATTGATGCATGGCGAAACACCTACCCAAGTCCAATAACCAAGTCTCTGCCTCAAGGCCTCTACCAGATCCATCAAAGATGGGAGGGCGTGCTCTCAGTATATCCCTCATATGGTTGGCTAGTGTGGCCTCCTGCTTAGCTGTCAACTCTCTACGTCTGGGAGATCTCTCTCTCTAGGACCTGGCTGGTCTACCTTCTGACCTCCTCTGGGCTGTACACCCTCCTGTCTAGGGCCTAAAAGGGCAAGAGCCTCCTCAAGAATCTATCTCAACTGGGCTCCATTAGGCTGACCCTGACCCTCCATGTTCTGACCCCCACCTTCATGGGCACTTGCATGAGGAGAACTGGGAGGAGGTGTGCTGCCCCCACCTCTCCCACGACCCCTACCTCTGCCCTGACCTCGGCCTCTACCTCTAGGCATCTACCTACAACACCAAAGGCAATTTATTACATTCAGAAAGGGTCATAACAGGGATAAAATTATTCTACAGAGTTTAAGCACTAGGTTACATAATGGGCTCAAATATAAATAGGGTACCTAGTGTTTAAACTTGGCTCTGATACCAAATGTAATGCCTCGTCATGCAACCCTAGAGTGCTAGACTAAAAGTGCAACAATTACAGAAATAATTTTTTTTTTAAAAGCAATAAAGTGCAATAACAGTATCCAAGGATATCATAAAACACAACATAAAATAAATTACTCTCAAGCAACTCTAGGGCAACATAACTGCATTAGTAATAAAAGTAAAATCACAAGAGTAAAACCATTATACTGCTAAAATAGATACAAATAACTTTACTATAGCAGGATAGTTTAGTTACAGAGTCTCAGGATAGGATTACATGAATACATGATTATAAGACCGATCATGTCAGTTTACAAAGAATACATAAGCAGGTATACAACACCACTGGAGATAGAAAGCAACTAAACTGGTATAGCTTTGCACAAAGCTTGATCTAAATCTCCAAGAATACCAATGGATAGCTCTGCCTCCCAACCATGTGGAACCCTGAGGTCCACCCCTCCGAGCTAGGAGATACACAACGAGGATCCACTAGGTCGAAGTTACAAAAATGAGACAACAGTAAGATACCGACTCCTCACAGGCATACAAGATAACAAGACTACAAAGGTATGGCGGTATTCCACCAGACAACACATACAACCAACCAAGAAGCCAAAACTATACTCCAGAGATAACAACAAAATCAAGAGAACGAAACTGAGTTGTGTAAGGAGAGTGTCATCGCATGGTCCTAGCATGGGTTACCCAGGCTTTCTAACACCAGAAGCCGGCCCCCATCTATGGTTACCCTGGTAGCCCCTCTCTAGGCACTGGCCCCATAGGGTGACACATGTGGAACCGGCGGGTCCTCTCATGGAGACGAGGAGGTTGGCCTTGCCAACCAGGCCTTCTCATCCCATCCTTAGCCTACGAGAGCACTCAAGGCATGGGTGAGGAATCTTGTTTAACTTGTTAAATGTTTACTACCCCATCCGTCCTAAAGGTTATAAGTTTTCCACCAGCTCACAACTTCCATGGGGTTACCCAGGCGGCCTCTCACTAGGCACCGGCCCCACCATAGAAGCCACTCCCTTAGCAAGCTCAAACAAACAACCAACACCAAGAGCAAAGATAAGATACAAAATGACTATTAACCCTTACTCATGCCATTCACTTGCCTTGGACGATACAAATCTCAATGCTTAGATATGCTACTACAAGAGCTAAAACCCAAGACATCACCCCTCTGGAGATAGGTACAAAACCAAGGAACAATAACCATTAACTGATGGAAATAATGCTTTCACATTTTGACACCAAAAGGTCATGACATCACACATGACTTCCCACTTTACAATCAATCAAATCAAAGACATAAATTCCACCCAAGGTGAACACTAGGATTCCATTCAGGCATAAACTATGACCAGAAGGATCATTGAATATAAGAATCTTCAATATACTTCCAAATTCAATCATACAACACAACTTATAGGGATTAACAACAATCTAAACAGACATACAGGATCATGACTTGAAACTGATTGTGCAATGATCTCGATATAACAATGTAACCCTCCAGGGAACAATAATGCAGAGGACGGAGAACCATAATCCCAAAGTCTCTACTATTCTAAATATCAAGAAGGTGATGAATCAAGCCCTAGATAAATTTTCCAAGATAAACACTTTTAAGCTACACAATAGGATTCACCATAATTCCTTTTTCTAAAGCAATACTATCTAATTGAAGAAGAATACAACTTGATGATATCTACCATAAACGAAATACAAACTAGAAAATTACCAACCTAGCTAGCATGTTGACATATAACCAGGTAATTTTTATACCTGATTAGTATAATAATGTTACCTCAATAAAAACAACATTAATGCATCTAACTCTAAAATCATCAAGGACAACTACAAGGTTAGAGCTTACCTTTTATCAAAAAGATTAATTCATACCATCTAAATAAAATCAACTAGCTCATAAAATTGATACCTAAATATGTAATTCTTGTTCACTACCTATTCCTTAAGAGACAAAACAAGACACCTTTAATTCCCAATATGAAAACTACCTTAATTTATGACAGCTTAAACATATAAGTTGTTACCTTAAAAGGGACATTCTACTCCCCTCCAAATTCCCAAAGAGACAAAATAAGAATACAATATTCTTCATACAATCTACAACTAGAAAAAGTACAATATCCCAAATAATTGTCTAGAGACTACCAACACCTAACACTTGATTCCTATCTAATAAAATCTACTATCTAGCATATGCAATGGCAACTCATTAAGATCCTATAAGGAAACGTGCCATAATGATGTAATAATAACCAACTCTAACAAAACTTCAAAAGAATTAAATATCAAGAGCATAAATTTCTTATGAACCCATTTTAACTCCAACACCCACTAAAATCCTATTTATATTTCTACAATTAACAATTCTCGAGTGCAAAACAAGACACAACACTTCTTACCCATGCGAGGTTTCCAAAAGAAAAAGGCTATCGTCTAACTATTGTACACACACATATCTATCAAATATTAAACACTACAAATTCTATCGGACTATCTACCATTCGATCCTACCACTTAAGGCCTTTGGAAAACAATGAAACTAAGTTTAGAGTCGTCGACCGCCTCCATTACCTGCCCACTATAAAGATGAAAACCGAACTAAGGCAACCCAAGACAGTGGTCTCACACTTCGACTCTACTGTCAAAAGGAACCCATCCACTGGTAGTCTATGTGATACGCAGCACTGAGCAGGCTGTCGACCTACCCGATATACCATGACGTGCAGAGATAACCTACAACGACCACACCCCATTAAATATACCACTTCTATCCTATGATGAGACACAACTCGTGGATCTGAGTTGAGCACAGCGCCAAGGCAAGAGACAGCATAAAACCACAGGGCTCGTGGACTTCCTAACATAGGGAATGGTTAATAGAATACTGTTCCCCAGTCTAGCCCGCAACAAAACAAGGTAGCAACCCACATTTTGAGAAAAAGACAATGCATAAACAAGAGTTAACAAGGGTGGTGACAGCGGAACACAAGAGCCTGCAAAGGAAATATTGAGAAAACAACAAGTTTTTAAAAAAAGAGCCCAACTTCCACGCCCACACCTACGACCTCCAAAAGAATCTACATAAGTATAGGCCTCTAAATGTTTCTAGTAAGCTATTCCAAAAGCCAAGGTAAGAAGAACAGTTTTCCTATCTATCATGAGAGTAATGATGAAGCAACCTCAAGGCAAAATTCCAAGAAATACATGCAGGTATTATCCTTTTGGGACAGGATTAGAGGCACCAGACATCATCGGGGATGCAGAGGAAACACAACACAGGGATCTCAAGGTAGGAAGGAATACAATTAGAATGGAGACCAGAACAAGGTTGCAGGCACTATGAAAAGTAAGGAACTTGAAAGTTAGGACCAAAACTCTAATCACAAGTGAAGATGGACTCAGATGATAAACTGGCATTAATGACAGGAGAAGGGGTTTAAAGAAGCTCAATACTAAGCCAACTAATCCACAGAGCTGGGATCCCTATGCAAGTCTACAGGCTAGGGACACAAGAATTCAGAAGGGTTAAAACAAGGCTCAACCAGAAGGAACCATTTAAAAAAAAAACTATCAGGGTGGAGCAGCATTCAACCATACAACAAGCAAATTCCATCCACAGAACATGCAACACTAAGTTCAAAATTTTCAGCTACAACCATTGCAAAAATTTAACAGAGAGAACCAAGACACATACCCGGATTCCAGACTCTCTTCAAACTTCCTTCCAATCCCGTGACCAAAATTTCCCTCCTTCTCCCAAAATCCTTCTACTCATAAAAATAAAATGCAGAAGACATGCATCCGTTGTTCTACCACCCACTCCTCATGAGTTTCAAAAATTTGCTATCCCTGGAGATTCCCAAATCCTCCCATTTTAAATTCACAACACCAAGCATTAATTTCCCCATATCCAAATATTCTATACCAAAATCACCACTAATTCCCTGTAACTCCATTTATGATAACAAATCTCTTAATTTAGAAGATACTTTAATTCCAACTATAATAAATTTTAACCAAGGTGTCATCCAAAGCTTAAAGCTAATTTGATAATTATCTAACAACCAAAATAGGAGCATTATAAATAATCGCTAATTCATTAAAGAATCTTCCACCCACATAGGAGAATAATATAACATTATAAAATACAACTTGACTAGATATCACAACACAAAATAACCAATCATAACAAGACAATGACCAGGTGTCCCAACACGACTCGAGACCACAACAGAAGACAAGGATCGACCTAGTGGATTAGACCTCGTGGTATCTCCCATCCCAATATCCATTGGTTAAAGAACCCGCTCAAACCTACTATATTAGGTGGAGTCGAGGTTCGGTACCTGCAGCCTGCATCCAAACAACTTGTTGTACGATCAAATACATATATGTCTACACACAGAGAGTTAGAGAATCACGGTGCAACAGGGTACTCGATATGAGTAATGCTGCACCGTCCCTGCTCTTAAATGAGAGTATAAACACAACACTTAAAAATTAGATATCAACTAATCTAATAAGACATGTAAATAATAATCCAAAACATGTCAAATACATCATAACTGAAGTAATCATAATGTCATCATAATTCATAACACATGTCTAAAATATCCATCGAACATAGTCCATCAAGATCAAAGAGAACATAAACTGTAACATAATAGTCCAAAGCCTCGAAACTGAAATTATGAAATGAAAGGCTATCAACTATTTCAGAACTGTCAGAGAGAATAAGAAACTAGCATCTATAACAAACCAAAATGTGAGGGCATTACATGGATAGGGTCAATATTAATAGCAATATTAGATCATCATACTTTGTGTCATCATAGCAAGATGAGGTAGAATTGAAAGCACAAAGTGAAAGAAAATGCAAAAGAGGCAAACAGGAAAAGGGCAATGAAGAAAGATGGCACACAATAGGAAAGACAAAAAATGACAATCATAAGAGAAGCAAAAGGAGAAAAGGACATAAGGAAATGCAACAAGGTGATAGGGAAAAAAGAAGAAGGAATCAATGAAATAAAAAACAAGTGAATGATTCAAAATAGGAAATAAAAAGAAAGAAGGATGGAAGACAATAAGGTGATTGAAAACGGAAAACAAAGGGAAAAGAAAAATGGATAAGTGAAATTTGGAAACAAAAGGAAAAGGATAACTAAAAATGGGAACAAAATAAAAACAAAAGGAAAACAACAACTCCTCAAGTGCATAGGTAGGATGATAATTAGGTCAATGGGGCCCAATAGTGCAGTCCTAGGCTTATGCATCAAAGTGAACAAGAGATTTTCTTACTTCCATCATAAGTACATACCATGTCAAATAGGGATGATGTGTAACAATGAAGGGCGTGCAAAGAGGATATGTGTAGGTGTCCTACTATGAGTTGTTTGGAGAGTTTTTCAATGTGGACCTTGGATTTTGAGGGATAGAGGGAAAATAGAATTATGTAAAGATCAAGAAATGGAAAAAATGGAAGGGATATGCTAAGATAGAGTCTCATACTCAAGCCATAGACATGAGAATAAGAGGAATAAAAGGCATCCTAGCTTAGTACTTATTATAGAATGACTTATGAGGTGGATCAAAATAGAAATAGATAGATAATAAGTAGGACATCTGATGCAGTCAAGGTAGGAGGGTCCGATGAGGGACTGTCCAACCTTGCAGCCTTAAACAACTAACAACATGATTAATCAATGATGCAATGGATGTATATAGTTAACAACAAAAAGAAAGAGACATTCATCGACACATGACACAAGATATATCCTGGGAAACCCTAAAAGGGAAAAACCTAGCCTTCAAAGCTCATTCCTCTTATATTGTGATCTCAAAACACATTACATATGCCACTCGAGCTTTTATAGATGCTAGGCCACAGCCCAGGGTTACAAAAAATTCATATAATAATACTCTTTTATGATTTCCTTTGCCTGCTTCTAAATTCTTTGTTCTGCAACTTCTTCTGCTCTCTACTCTGCTCTCTATTTTAGTTCTACTTCTTCTTTGGATCAAAACATTTATCATCACGCTTCATAACTTCACATACTTGATTATTTTTCATTCTCTTCCTTGAAATAATCCTTTACCTTTCATTTATATCCTCTGCAAGCCTTCATAACATTATCAAGTCGGCCTAATTGCAATGGCTAGTATGAAATGTGTAGACATGAATAGGTCAGACCTAAACATAAGGTATTGCTCTGTTGGTGCATAGAACCTTCGTGCATATCTCCATGAAGGTCATCCAGGTCCTAAACTTCCTTGAATGATGTTCCTTTAAGCTCTTCAAGTCACAAAATTGCTCTGTAAGATGATTAGACTTCACTGAACACTGTCGTCTTTGCTCTGTGAAAGCAGGTAAAAATAGGTAACCTTCTGATAGCTATATCTCACCGGAATCAAACCCAAATGCACTGAATTTTAGATATGATGTGGATGACTATGTCTAGATGCTAAGTCCATCTCCATAGCCTCTAATATGAAAATGTGGTAATCTCCAAGGTTTCTCTCTCGGTACTCTACAACTTCACTGTTAACTGTCCCAATTGAATGCTTTTGGATGCTCTTGCATCAAACTGTCATGGTTATTTAAAACATGAGCCTCTTCACTTTGGTCCGTATTATGTCAAAATTAATTCTATATTTATGAATAAATTTGGTAGTCTGTTCACAGGTACTTGCAACTACCTCAAGGTCAGCAGTCTATTCAAGTCCACCCTACAAAACTAAGTCAAGTTCTTCTAGGTTTGGCATTCTACTTGCAAGCCTTACACTACCTCAATAGTCGGTGGTCTGAGCAAGTCTTCTTTGCAAGCCACCTTAAGCTCAATGTCTACTTCAATCAAATAAGAGTCCATCAATACATACTTGCATCCTCCAAAACAATCATGTTACCCCATTAACTCAGTTAATACACTTTCCAAATTTTCTCTGCAACATTTTCTGATCTCTATTTTTAGATACAATTTCTCTCACACATCAAAATCTTACAGTTTCTGCTCTACATATATTGTTCCTATACTATTCTTTGTCTTTTTATCCATGTTTCCTTTACTCCGGTACACAAACTTTCTCCTCTGGTAGAACATCTTGTCATTCCTTCTTTCTCTGCAACATGATCTTCCTTTCTCTGCTATGCTTCACACTTGTTCACACAAACTTTCTCTAGCACTGCTTTCTCAGATGATTAGTCTATAACATAACTCTTCTTAAGATCAATGCTTCACCCTCTTCTAGTTTCTCTGTCCAAATTAGTGAGTCAATAGGTTCTTCTTCTTCTGCATAAACTATCTCTATATCAGTTATTGTCTCCTCATCATTAGTCTCTCCAGTAACAAGTTCTTGTTGACATTCATTGCTTGATTCTTTTCTCCTTCAAACTTGAAATCCTTCTAAATGGTCTTCTATCAAATCCTCTTTCATCTCTTAGGTATCCTTCATTGTCATAAGAATTGTGGCTCCTGTCATTTCCCCCTCTATAATTTAAATTAATGTTCTTGTTCTGCTCTGCATAAGGTCTTCTTTCTCTAAATCCTGATCCATATCCTCTTTTCTCTCCAACATATGAATACTTCCATCTATACAACCTTCTAAACATACAGGTAACATGTTTCCAATTTTCACCATCAATCCATCCATAAATCATCTGCATACAATCTGTCATATGCTTTTTCCTCCTCATTTTATTCCAACACATCTTTTCAGAATGATTCCTTAATCCACAAGACTTACAAGGGTATATATCCCAACACAATTCCCTTTCATGTCCATATCTATTATAATGTGAACAATACATGCCTTTTCTTCCCTAATTTGACTTGTTTGAATTTGTAACAACATCCTTACTTATATAATATCCAAGGCCTTCACTTCTTGATCTTATTACTAGTTCAATAGGCTATGTAATTCCTTGCTGATGCTTTCCCAATCCTTGTCCTTCATATCCCATTCTTTACATGATTTTGAAACCAAATCCATCACCAACAACTGCATGTTCAGTTACATTGTCATCTTCAATCTCACTTTCTAAAGAAGCTTTTGCATCATCATACAAATCATTAGTATCACAAGAAACATCACAAAGTTCAGGTTTAGATCTCATACTTTCATTCTCTTTTCTGCATGCTACAAGTGACTACTCTAACTGATTAACCTGTTCCTTCAACCCTAATATTTCACTCTACTATAGATTGTTTTCCTTCTTTAGCTCTTCTAAATTTTCCTCCAGATCTCTATTTCTCTTTTCCACCTTTCCAAATAGCTTGAATCCTTCTTCCAATTTTTCAAATCTCTTTTTGAGATCCTCAAACAACTTCAGCTCTGCTTCTAAATCTTCATTCCTCCTTTTTACATTTTTCAGTTCTTCTTCAAGAGCATCATATTTGTCTTCTCCTAGTTCTCTTATCCTTTCCATTAATTCTGAATTACACCTTTTGATTTCACACAATTATTCTTCTAGAATATCCTTTTCGCATATTAGGTTTTCATTTTCTTTCTTCATCCTCTTTCTAATTTTCCCCATCGAAACAATCCAGATAAACAACTTAATTTGAAAAGCTTACCCAAATCTTTCTTGCCTTGATCTTCTTCAGTGGTGACACTTGTTACTTCTAGGGTTTCACACTTTTTTCAACACTTTCTTCCTTCCCAACAGATTCACAACCATCCCAGTAGATTCACAACTAGCTCTGGTACCACTTGATGCAGTCAAGGTAGGAGGGTCTGATGAGGGAATGTCCAACCTTACAACCTTAAACAACTAATAACATGATTAATCAAATATGCAATAGAAGTATATAGTTAACACCAGAAAAAAAGAGACATTAATCCACACATGACACAAGATATATCCTAGGAAACCCTAAAAGGGAAAAACCTAGCCTTCAAAGCTCATTCCTCTTATATTGTGATCTCAAAACACATTACATATGCCATCAAGATTTTACAGATGCTAGGCCATAGCCCATGGTTACAAAAGATTCATATAATAATACTCTTTCATGATTTCCTTCGCCTGCTTCTCAATTCTTTGTTCTGCAACTTCTTCTGCTCTTTGCTCTACTCTTTGTTTTAGTTCTACTTCTTCTTTGGATCAAAACACTTATCATCACACTTCATAACTTCATGTACTTGATCATTTTTTGTTCTCTACCTTGAAACAATCCTTTACCTTTCATTTATATCCTCCACAAGCCTTCATAACATTATCAAGTTGACCTAATTGCAACGACTAGTATGAAACGTGTAGACACGGATAGGTCGGACCTAAACATAAGGTATTGCTCCGTTGGTGTATAGAACTTCATTAAAATCTCCATGAAGGTTGGCAAGGTCCTAAAATTCCTTGAATGATGTTTGTTTAAGCTCCGCAAGTCACAAATTTTCTCTGCAAGCTGATTAGACTTCACTGAACACTGTCAGCTCTGCTATGTGAAAGTAGGTAAAAATAGGTAACCTCCTGATAGCGATATCTCCCAGGGATCGAATCCAAATGATCTAAATTTTGGATATGATGTGGATGACTATGTCTAGATGCTAAGTCTAGCTCTGTAGCCTCTGATATGCAAATGCGGTAAAATGTAGTAATATCCAAGATCACTCTCTCGGTACTCTACAACTAAACTGTTAATTGTCTCAATTGAATGCTTCCCGATGCTCCTGCATCAACATCTTGGGTCTAGTGTGGTACTTTTCTTTGATTTAACATTTAAGTTCAACTATTAAGCTTACATGCTTTTGATTTTTCTTTCCTATTTCTTTCTTTTCTCTTATTGTTTCTTTTTTATTTTTAATGTCAACCTCGTGACCTAACTCCATGCAACTAGTAATATGCAAGGGCTCATCACTAAAGATTAGACCAAGCAGTTATGGACATTTCTCCTTGAATTTTGGGTGACACCCCATTAGCTTAGGTTGGAGCCTCCACTTAGGAGTACAAATATTTGCCTGCTAAATGGTGCTCATGTCTAGATGATAAAAGAAAGGGGAAAGGTGATCTACTCATAAGGTTCTTAGAGTTGCAACTAAGTTTTGAATATAAAATATAGAGGGGGAGTGAGTATCATGGTCTTGAGTTTGATCATCATATCTAGAATAACATTAAAATATTAAGGTTAAGTGGTAAATGTAAGGTGAATGTGGAGCTCGGACTCAAATATCCAAAAGTTCTCATGGAAAAGGGCTACAAACTCATCATAACTAGAGGTGGTGTAAGTGAGTATGTGAGTAAATTAAATAATATAATGTATGGTGTATGATAAGGGATACATGATTAAGGATAGTGCATAACAAAACATGTTTATATGATAGGATGGTTTTGGGCAAAGTCATGTTTACTATTGTTGCATACATGAGGAATTACACTAAGGAATCTATCAATCTAAGTTGTAATCTTGTATGCATTAAAGGAAGAAGCAAAGGAGAAGGAAAAAGATAAAAAGGACAATGATTGGAAATATGGATAAAGGAGAATAAACAAGAAAATGAAGGGGATGGAAAAAAGAAAATCTAAGAGAAATGAGATGAGGTAGGCATACATAGAGGATAATGGTTGGAAATGTGTCCTACCATTCATAATGCATTTAAGTGAAGGATAAAATTGCATAATCTATATCAATGTAATAAACTTCTAGTGAGAAGGGATCAAACAATGGGAATAACTATGGAGAATATGGGAATAAAAGGGGGTAGATGAATCATGAAAAGAAGAATATCTAAGGCCAAATTTACAAAGATATGGTTTAAGGTAAATAGGCTCAATAATACTATTTTTATGGGTGTTGATGCCTTTTCCTTTATATCTAAATTTTGCTAGGATCTTGACCCCTTTTCCATACAATCTTTCAAGTTTAGGAGAAGTAAAAGGGGTAGCAGTAAGTCTAGGGGTAATAGTGTTTGATGGAAAAGGCTAAGTAGATTAAACCCTCTTCTATCAATATTGGAACACAAACCAAGTTTGTCTTTTACCTTTGAAGGAGAGCCAAACTATAAGGGTTTTATCCCTTTGTTGTATAAAGGAGCATCAACCAAATTCAACCAAACAAACTAGGGTAAAAACCTAAACCCTAATTGAGCAAGATTGACCAATAAATGACTTTCAAAAATAGATACATAGATTATGAAAGGATAGAAGAGACCAAGAGACAATGCAAAACATGAACCTAAGTTTGCGAGTAGATGAGTACCAAGGCATTGGGCACCCTAGACCCAAATTAGGGTTTTACAAAATGTCAGGATCTAGGCGCCTTCACATTTGTGTCTTCCTCCTTGATGTAGCTTGTTGTCATATGATTCCTTTGGATGCAACCTGTACATAAACAAGAAGGGAAAATGGTTGTGCTATATCTAGGGGCTTGCCTTAGTCAAACCCCGTGTTGGTGTTTCCACCTCCACTACAACCATGATTAGAGATCCAAGTTTGTGTGCCCTAGGATGGTAGAGGCAATATTTGTAATAAATGATGAAAGAATGAATGTAAATGATAAATATTACCACAAGATATGAAACCCTAGTTGGAATAGGTGACTCAAGACCATGCACCAACAAGGAGATAGAGAATGGAGGCTTGAAATTCTTTCAATACCCACAAACAAGCATCATAACATCCACACAAAGAGATTTTCCAACCATGAAGAACACTTGAGCATAGGAGATCAATTCATCAAAGCATAAGGAAAGTACTTCTAATCTTCTCTTAACAAGCTAGGTGTAAAATGAATAACATGACTCCTTATATGCATTCTCACTCACTAACAATGAATAAAACTAAATGGGGCCGACAAGGATAAGCCAAGGAGGTGTTCTAAGCTAACACCACAAAAATAGGGCCAGGGCTAACATCTGAGACCAGGGCACTAGATGCCGTAGTCCTTTAGCCCCACAAACTCTGAAGAGTGTTAAATGAATTGGGCTTAGACTAGTCTTAAGTTTATTTTGTTGGGTTTATTCATCGGGATCAAGATTTAATTGTTTATTGTTCCAAAAGGTGTCAAAATAGATCCTAATTAGCAAGAGTAAACATTTTACTCTATAAAATTTAGCCCCCACTTTAGCATGGGTATGAACGTATGTTCAAACTCACACTAAAGTAAGGAGAAGACATATTTCCAACATGAAAACATAGAAGCCCATAGAATTTTGCCAAGTTGTGGACTATAGTAACCCTCAATCTTAGGATTCTAAGGTTGCAAACATGCAAGACATTGTAACATAATTCACACATACATGGAGTACTACAAACATATCTAAGGAATACACATGAAAGACACACAATACACAATGGTAATATACGCCATATACAATGCATACACACTTGACATGAAGCATACACATAAGGCATGAAGTATACAAGGAAAACATTATGAAGACACACAAAACATATGTAATCATTAAGAGAATACAAGTTCAAACAATATATCACACAAACAAACATAGAAACAAACACACAAGCAACATGACTTTGACTCTAGCTTTCTCTGTCGCTAGGGGTCATGTGAAGATAAGTGTTCTCATGGATCACAAACTAGTAAGGACTATTGAATTACTAGGTGACCATGAAAAGTCACATGAAGCACATAGGATAGTAAACCTTGTTTATACTATGTGGCTCATGGACCAATAGTAAAATGAAAGCATCACGGGATAGTGAGGACTGTTGAATCACTAGGTGAGTTCCATGTCAAACAAAATAAAAAATTGTATAATCAAAAGATAATAGTGTGATATATGCCCCCACCTTAAAGTGATTACTTACTTCCTTGGAGATAAATTTCTTTAAGGTAGACTAAAATACAAAATAGGCATGAGAACTTTTGTGAAAGCACATGCGTACATGATATGTGCTCCCAAAAGGCTACATTGCAATGAGGGGTTGCCCCCATAACAGGAAAACCAAGGCGATGTTGCGAGCATGATACACAATCACTTGTGTAGTCATGGTATGACACCAACCATAGAAAAAAGGTGCCATATAAATCAAGTCATACAAGTAATGTCATGTTAGAGTGAATAATATAAAGTAATAACACAAAGGGATCTACCTGATTGACACTCGTATATGAATGGTTGTATAATGGGGGATGTCTCATAATTATAAATATTTAGAGTTGTCATCATCCGCTAGTCGGTAAAAATATAGAGACAAAGGAGGAAATATCACATGAAAACAAATATAAATCCTTGGGTCAACAAGGAAGGATGCTAAATCATCCCACACCTTGCATCATCCTCAAGGGAAGCAACAAAAATGTAACTTGCAACATATAGAGGAATGATGATACAAATAGAGAGAATTTCACAATGGATTTCGGTCCCTTTGTATCCTTGTACCAACAAGGGTATCAAGGGTCATCCAAAGAGAGATTAACAAATAAAGATACACATCAAGCAACACAATATAGGGGAAACAACATGTGAAATCCTAACACAAGAGAGAGAGGCCACACTTGCAAGTCAACCTAAAACAAATCATCCTCCTCCCAATCTTGCTCATCATAAAGGGGTGGAGGGAAAGATGTAAGAGGGACTATAGCTAGTGCAGTGCAAGTAATAAGAGTCATACCTATATCGTTATTACCTTTAGGTTCTCAGTTAGAATATAGCACAATAGGTTCCATTGTGGGTTGTGAAGCACTATCTTTTGCTAGAGGAGATGAAGCACTAGTAGATTTATCTTTTGCATCCATTGGTGACTGATGCTTATGAGAAGGGAGATTATCCTCTCCTGTAGCAAGGTGAGCCATAGTATGATGATGCTTGTTTCATTCTCTTTTAATTTGATTTCTCTTAGTTTTGTTTGTGATGTTTGTGAGGGGAACCATAGTATCTTCCAACATGGGTTCCTTTTCT
Source organism: Cunninghamia lanceolata (assembly GCA_027924645.1). Lineage (NCBI taxonomy): Eukaryota > Viridiplantae > Streptophyta > Pinopsida > Cupressales > Cupressaceae > Cunninghamia > Cunninghamia lanceolata. The sequence goes on along the minus strand of BSBN01000433.1, from coordinate 3,577,967 downwards.
TCCTTTGTTTTAGGATCATTAGAAGAAATGAGAGGAATCACCAAAGGTTGAGAGACCATGGGGGGAGGGTTCCTCAATGCAGGTTGCTCTTCCCTCTCAACCTGTGAAACAAGTTGAGGTACTTGGGCATCCACAAGTAGTTGAAAAACCTTAGGAAATAATTTACATGCAATTGATTGCTTTTCACTAGTCTTTGAAGAGGTAGGTGGGACAAAAGTAATATTGCAATTGTAGGGAAGTATGTTTTGTGCTTGATAGTTGCCTCATTATCCTTGAAGGGATGGTGGAGGGGGAACCTCAACATATCTACGAGATGCTCAGGGATGGGGTGGAACCTTCAATTCAAGCTTAACTTAATTTTCCACCTGTGGGACAAGGGGAACTACTGTCATATCCTCCAAACATCGAGAGGGTCTAGGGACATCACTAGAAGGTATGTTACTAAGTGAAAATTTAGCAATTTTTGTGCCTTATATTTTTGATATGATAAAAAGAATCGATCCTCTCTAGTTCGAGCAACTCCAACTAGTTTTGACTAGAAGGAATCAAGTGTAAAGTGTCCATGAAGAACAACGGGTTGGTACCAATGATAATGTACAATGTGCACATGTCTCTCAAAAGGAAATTTTAAGCACTTATGAGCCATAGAGGGGACTGCTTTTATGGAGTAGAGCCATGGGTGACCCAACTTCACATGAAATAAGTCTAATTTTAAAATGATAACAAAAGTAACATCCAAGGTTCTTGGCCCAACCTTGACAACAAGGATCAAGACACCAAGAGTTGTTAAAATAGACCCATTGTGTGCCCTAATCATGATTTCTGATACATCGTAGTTATCACGGTGTAAACCACGCATGTAGAGAAACTCTTCAGCTACTACATTCACCATGCAAATATGATTGATCATAGTACCTCTTATGGGTTTATCATTGATTTGGATGGTGATGTATAGCGGTCCATCAAGAGCTTCAATAGTGGATTCATGAGGAGTGAAAGATATAGCTAGTTCAAGTTCTGTTCACTCTTAATAAGGGCGAGCATCCACCATGCAGATATCTCCTTCATAATCTTATTCTTGATGAGTATATTGCATTTCTTGAGATGGATCCACAATGTTAGCTTGGTGATGAGGTCCAACGTTTTGTGAATATTTGTAAGTTTTGATTAGGTGGAGCCACCAATTTATTTCCTTTGTCATTTGTGCCAGTAACTTGGATGACATTGGAATCGATGAGGTCTTGAAATTCATGTTTAAGATGCATACATCTTTCAGTGTCATGACCGGTGACAAAGGCCTTTGAATCAAAAGAAGATGCTTGCATCTTACTTGAATTGAGAGGTTGAATTGGTGGAAGCTTGATGAGATTGTTGTTTAACAGTTGCTCATTATAGGATAAAGAGATTCTAATAATGGTGTGAATTGTCTAGTTTTTGGTTTCAGTTTATATGGGATGGGAGCAGAAGATATTGTAGCTATTACATGTTTTTGAATGTGATTTAATGATATTGCATTGTTTTGATGAAATTTTTGTTGTGTCTTTTGAATGAATGAGTGTGTGAGGCTTTGGATTGACCAACCAGAGCTAATGAGTGATTATTCTCATACTGATTAACTGATAGTTGGTAATCACAGAGATTCATGCAAAGGTTAGTGAAAGAATCATAATGCATCAACAATATTTTGTCATAGATGCGAGGTTATAAATTTCCAATGAAGATTCTTTGTACATCAGCATCCAAAATAGAATATTGAATTTGTGAAAAGAGGGCTTGATAATGCCCCACAAAATTAGTTACTTTTTCTTTTATTCCTTGTTTGCAATGGACAAAATTAGTCAAAGAGACTTGCGGTCCAATGTTTGCTCAAAAATGTTGAAGAAATTTGTTGATTAGTTGTGAGAATTGATTGTATTAGAAGGCAATGAGAAAAACCAATCCAAGGATGAGTCCTTGAGTGACCTAGGAAAGAGTTTAGTCAATATTGCATCTTTGAAGAAGAAATCACTACACATAGCTTTAAAGGTTGTCACATGGTTGTTAGGGTCTCCCTTCCCATTATACTTCTCAAAGTGAGGGGTTTCAAACTTCTCAGGCATTTGATCTCTTAGGATTGGACAAGATAATTGGTTGTGAATATAATGTGATGTCATATCAGGGTTTGAGGTACTTTTGTTTATATTTGTTAACTGTTATTGGATGGAAATCATATTTTGTAAAAAATTGGTTGATGATAGGGTTGGAAGGTGAACTAGGTTGAGATTGGTATGAATGAATAGGGCTAACCATAGGTTGCAACATTGTATGATTAGCTTTTTAGAAATTTATATTAGGCTTAGTTTGATTTGATGTAGGTGGAGTGACACTAGGTGTAGTACTTGGATAATTAAAGGGAGTGGAACTATAATGATGAATAGGATTCTTGGTAGATAACCCAACACATGTGGTAGAACTATTACTTGGTTGTGTATTTGTAGTGAGGATAGTAGATGTGTATGTAGGAATTGGGAGTGTTGGTATGGGTGCAAACACTTGAGTCCCTATTTGATTCAAAGAAGTCACATTAGTGATGATTTCTACACAACTAGTTGCAAACATAATGTTATTGTACCCTATGTGACCTACGCCATGTAAGATTTCTAGTCCCTCTTGTCCTTCAAGCAATAAACTTCTTAGATTCTCAACAACATGGATGGCCTCCTCAGTTATATGTTTTAAGCTTACAAATTGTTGAAAATTAGCCAATTTAGTGTCTAATCTTTGAATTTAAGCTTCAGGAACATGAGCCACAAGGTCCTCTATGTCGATGGTTTCATGAAACTTTGATGCTTCTAGGATATGTGAAGTAGGGATATCATGAAGAGGTGGTGGGCCCTCTTGTGTGATTGGACTCATGAATTAGGGTTGAGATGTGTTGATATCAGTGCTATTCAAAGCATTAGAACCCATAATTTGATGACTTCTTCACACAAGGGTGTTATAATCGGGGCATCGGGTCACAAAACTCATAAAGTGTTTATAAGCTTTAGTGACACACAAGATGCACACAAAGAAGAAATGAATGATGTGATGAAAGAAGAGGTTGGATTTTTGTTTAAATGAATCAATGTTTTGCTCTTTTGATCAAATGTAAAAACATATAATGCAATAATAAAACTTTTGATCAAATTAACCTCCACTCAAGCTCAATTTGATTTAAAAAATACATATATTCAAATAAAATCCTAAGTCTAACAATTCAAGAATGCTCTATCTTTCAAATTTCAACACAAGATGATATTTATGATATGCTAAAGCAATGTAAAATAAGGTTTGGTAAGAAAATAACATCATAAAAATCTGAAACAAGGCACTAATCACAAACCCTAGACTTCAAGACTAGATAGGTTTTCCTAAGAATGCAAGGCTTTTATAAACCCTAACAATGAAACAATGCAAAAGTAAGTTATGCGACTATGTAAAATGAGCAATGAATTCAACCCTAATCAGATCTAGGACAAAAAATAGCTCAGTCCTGAAGCAAGAAGGATGCAAGGGTACAAGATAGGTTAGGTTCGCCAAAATGTTTGATAGAAAATGGAGACTTAGCCTAAAAGGTTAAACTAGATCAAACCTTCTTATATCAACATTGGAACACAAACTAAGTTTGGCTTCTACCTTTGAAGGAGAGAAAAACAACAAGGGTTTCTTCCCTTTGTTGTAAAAAGTAGTATCAACCAAATTCAACTAAACAAACTAGGGTAAAAACCTAAACCCTAATTAGGCAAGATTGACCAATAAACAACTGTCAAAAATAGATACAAAGATTCTGAAAGGATAGCAGAGATTAGGAGACATTGCAGAATAGGAACCTAAGTTCAAGAGTAGAGAAGTACTAGGGTGTTGGTGTTAGGATTAAGGTGCCATCAACCTTGTAAATCCTATGTAATTTATTATTCCTATTATTGTTTGTAAATCACCCATAAGGGATGAAAGGTTTCACTAGCAATGATCTTGTTTCAGCCACATGTTTATATCTGGTACACAACGCTAATTCATTCATGATGGGGGGTTACAAGGGGTTTCTGCCTTGCAAGGGGACTGGGGGGATCATCCCCCTAGTGGAGGGTCCAGGGGTCATGAGCCTCGATGGGGGTTCAGGGGTAGCATCACTGAAACCACATTTTTTTTAATTTTATCATTGTAAATTTGGACCGTTCATCATTAGGTCTGATGGGAATGTATAAAATTTTTCCATGGTTCTAGTATTTGGCCCAAGTCTTGTGTCATCATGTTGAAATGTCTCTAGTCTAGGGTTTTTGTATAATGAAGATACTCTGAATAATACCCCTTAAATCCTAAACCCTTGTGTTCTTTGGTCGGTGGTAGCAAAAATCACTTTTATTATATCCTTAGGTTGACTACCTATCACCCATTTCTCAAGTCTTTAGTTGTCCCATTATGTCTTGAGGTACTTTATTTACCAGCCCCTCGTCATACAATTACCAACTCCAGCCCGTGCCTAATATTTTTCATATATGGTAAAGAAATTTATATATTAAACCTTTGTGGTCCTATGGTCCCTTCTTTCCTAGTAAATGAAGGATGTTTTTAAAGATGAATGCCGAGGGTCAGAACCCACTAACCCCTTTTTGACAGGTGGCAAATGCTGATTCGCCTCCGCCGTTGTACCGATGTTAAAATATTGATAAAGAGATCACCCACGGAACTATAGAAAGGGTGCTAGCTGGAAAGAAATTGTTCAGCAGTTGCAACATAAGAATACTGGTGGGTCCCAAGTTCTACATGGGGATTTATTTATGGTTTATGTCATTCTATCAAGCTCCACCAAGGGGTTCCACTAAATGACCATGGAAAAGAAAACTATGACATGTGGCTTTTGAAGGATGGGATTGTGTTTGGGTGGACAAAGTTGTGATGTGGAAAAATTTCCTGGGCCAAAGGTGCTTTTTGGGAGTTATCCCATTGCATGTGGCCAATCCGATGGTTCTCTACCTTTCTGTAGAGATCAAATCTCCTGCCAGATCTTTTGAGTGTGGAACTGTGGAGAGTGTCCTAACTGTACCATTTGAAGGGTTTTCTCAGGATCATTTTTAAGATGGCTGTCCAGGTGGCTGGATGTCAATGGTTGATGCTCAACAACAATCTCTATCCATATAGTAGACTAAACTGATGTTGTTGATCTAGGTGAGCTAAGGAACTGATCAACGGCTCAGATTCAAAAGATTAATGAAGTGATGTGTTAGCGCGTGATCTAAGATACACTATTGCAAGATTAATTTCTCAGGCATGTGCAGGGTCACCATTGCTGCCACTACAAGGGAACTAACTAACTGCAAGATTGACTTATGCAAGCTTGACCCTTGGGGATCCATGTTTCTACTAGAAATGACCTTTCATTTGCTTTGTGATGAGTTATGGTAGGAGGACTAGGCTAAAATGATGAATTCGAGACAAGTGATCTGGCATCTTCAATGCAGGAAGTGATGTTTTCAGTTATGCAAAATGATGAAATTCTATCTATCTGCTTGTTTTGGGAATCTTCAAAAGATTTCCATTTATGGCTAAAGATACCTTGAAATGACTAGAATTTATTAACCATAGATGTAGCAGATGTGTGTAAGATCTTTCAAAGTTTCTATAAATAGGTGTCTTCAGATGTTGCCTCCTACATTGTTTGATTGTGCTAACAGTATGACTTTCCCCTGGTTCTGTATGTTATTTTTGCTCCCCTATTCTATTGGATTCTCTTCCCTGTTCTCATGGTTATACATCTGTCCTAACAGAATTAAAAGAGTTAGAGAATTCTTTTTCTATAGGATGGGGGGAATTGGAAAGATTCCAGGGCAGTAGCAACATCCATTGAACTTATGTGAGATTTTCTCCTTCCTGTCTTTTCATCTGGATGAGGGCCTTAAGTTCTAATCTCTAGATTACAATAGCTCCTTATTTCTGTGATTTGGCAGATTAGAGTTTCAGGCAGAGGGAAATCATTCTTCTCTTTATTTTTCTCCCACATCTACTTTTCCTAACAAAGCATCAACTTCAATTGTGCTAGTGTTGCCTCTCTGGATGAATAATATGAAGACAGAAAGCTATTTTTTTGTTGTTGCTACTACGCCCTTAGCTAGATAAATGGCATAGCCATGTCTAGCTTGATGTGATTTCATCTAGTTTTTGTCTGGTTGAGCTGGTTGGTAACCTCTCAATCAGAAAGGAGGAATCACATCCTTGCAAAGGACAAGTTGGACATAAAGCGAAGAACTCCAGTTAATGGAATTTTCTTCTGATATTGTTCCTTGCAACTATTCTCACTCTTGGTGGATAGGTAGAGTAGTGAATGCTCTTATTGAACAATTAGATGGCATATGAAGGGTGTCTAAATTCTAAATGACATCTGACAAATGACCACCCATCAGCATCATAGCCTGATATTTCCCCACCAAAGTGAAAGAGAAAATGATTCAACATACATATACCTTAGCATGTGTGGGTATTTGTTTTAAGAGCATCTCTTTTCAATTAAGAGATGGTTGCACCTGCATCCTATTGCAGTTTTCATCTTCAGTTAATTAAATTATAACTTCTTTTGTCTTTTTAGCCTATAGCTTGTCTACTCCCTTATTCTATAAAAGGGAATTCAGGGCTTCTTGAAAAATATTGGTTTGAGGTCATATTTTCTAGACTCAGTCTAAAGTATGGCATCAATCTGATCATGGAAGAGTTGTATATATTTAGCTTTTGAAATTAAGATTAGTTGTCCAGTTTCAGTTTTCATTTTGTGTTCAATCTTTTGATATATTTGCAAGGCTATTTGTAATCTAGTATCAATTTATTTTACAAATCATTGTTGAGTTTCAAAGTATACTCTCTCCTACTCATGTATACATTGTTACATTTATGAATAAAATTTGATTAATGATCGATTTATTCATCATCATAGTCTTTTCTATGTTTGTATATTTTTCTTATGGAATTTACTCAAGTAGTAAAATAATAGCTATAAGAGGATATTGAATGTAATATTAGTTTACAAGGATAACTAAGTATGGTTAACTCTGAAACTAGTGAGACGTTATAATGTAAGGCATTATTTTATCTTCACAGTAAACTGAAACTATTCACAGAAAGGTCTTCTTCATTTATTTATTTGTTGACTCTATGACCCTTGAACTAGGAACGGATCCATTATGAATGCTATATTGTACTTAAGCACCCCTTGATTATCCTCATTAAAAATATCAGAACACATTTCCCTTTCAGTTGTAGATTGTAGATGTTAGTTTATTTACATGTTCCTCTGCAAAGGCCTATGTTGAAGCTTAAGAATCTACCCCATTACCTTACTCTATCATTAATTCTTGAACCTATTTAGAAGGAACATATCTAGCTTAGAATAGTGTTTTGAGAAAGTATCTAGATTCCTCCCCCATTTAAATAAACATTGGAAAACCCTATTGTTTTCAAAAAAAGAACACCCTCCTTGGTCTTGCAGAGCCTAAAGTGAAGCAAAAAAAGATTGAAACCCCATTTCTTGTTCATTTGTCAATCCCTTGAGATAGATCAATTATTAGAAATGGCTATTTTATAGATCTATTTTCTTGAGATCACGTTGGGAATTTAAAACAACCAATAGATTGGCGACTACGTTGGGGATTCTTCAGACTATGTCTTATCCCGAGGTCTTAGCTCAACTATTATATCCCCATATTTATTGTTGAGAGTCATAAGTCAAATTGTTATAATCCCTATAAAAGGGGTGGCGACTCTACTATTTTCATTCATAGTTGAGATAGAGATAGGTATGGTACATAAAATTTATGTGTAGGGATGTTTTGTGTAACTCTACTGTGGGAAAGAATTCAGAATACAAGTTGATTTAAAGGAGCTCTATGCTTTCAATGTTTATTCTTCTATATGCAGAGGTGGCATCTCTATATAGAAGGAACTTGGTAAAGGCAGTCTAGTATTCTTGATTTTCTTGATCAAGACAAAGTTTACATCCATAGAAAAGTTCTTTTTAGATATTTTACAAGGCTTGAAGAACTTTCTAAATGTTTCAATAAATGTGCAAGATTGATAAAAGAAAAGGGTTGCATATTTTCTGTATATTTCTATAAGAGCCTAGTGGTTTAAAAAATGTGCACTGTGATTTTGACAGGTTGTCATTGATGTCAAAAGTGTGTTCAATTGATGATGTAAAGTTGCCATAGTTGTTGCAGGACATCAGGAGGAGATAGTTGTTCATTGCTTGGTGTTTAGATCAGTATCAGGATACATGATGGATACTCATGTTCTTGATGTTTGGTGTTTATCATCATCATGTTTATGACAGGACTTGTTTGATTAGCTTGATCACATCATTTGTTGATGCTCACATAAGATATTGATACTAACTTTTTTGTGTTGGATTTACTTTCTTCATACTTCAACAGGAGGCTTCACATGATGAAGATGGTTTGATCTTCAATGTCTAAGTCAAGAGTTGCTTCATACAATGATCACAATAGTGATGGTTGCTTCAAAAAGATAAGATACATGCCTTTGGGCAGTGTCAAAGGTTGAGGTGATGTGAAGTAGTTCATATATCAGAAGTTCATATTCATAATGCTCTTATTATGGTCTTGTTCATAATGCTTATTTTATAAAGTCTTCATGTTGTCCAAGGCACAATAGATGTGGACACTATGCTTCAAGATGTACACATCTTTCATGTTCATTGATATTATGTGTTCAGTTGTCTTGGTTATGATGTTGTTCATTCAGGGGTGTCTTCAAGGTTGATATGGTGCAAGGAGTTGCTATGTTGTCTTCAAGGTTGACATGACAAAAAGAGTTGGATCAGGATCAGGATGTCTTTATGTTGTGGATGCCTGCTTATGACATACAGTGATAAGGGTCTGCTACAAAGGTTTGAGATGGAATCATGAAGTATAAGTTCTCTTAAAATCCTAAAATTAAACTCCAAATCTGCCCCTCCTCATAAGATTGCATTTTTGTTTTAATTGTTAAGTGACTTGCAATTGCAAGTCACCTTCATTAAAGATGACCTGCTGAAGGGTCTTCTAGTCATGATGGTTACCGGCCCCTCCACACCCCTTCTCCTCTCCCACTAGTCCCTTTAAGAAATCATGAGCGCCAAAATAAAGTAATAATTGATTTTTTTAAAATTATATGAGCGGGCAAATCTTATTTGTCTTAGTCTTTGTTTTTTAAAAAGGACTATTTTTAGAGTCTTAAAATGTGGGCAGATTTTTAGGAGTCAAAAAGATTTTTTTTAAAAAAAGGAAAAAGAAGACTCTCACGTGGCAAGAGGGAGTTAATGGAATTTGCTTTAAGGGCAGATTTTTTGAGTTTCTAAAAGAGATTTTTTATGAAGATTTCTCTATATTTAAAAGTGGGCCTCTTCTTCATGTAGTTTAAAGTTTTTTTTTTTTAAAAGGGAATTTTTTTTTTTTAAAGAAGATTTATTTTAAAAGACTATTTACTTTCCTATATTCATGAAGAAGTTTTTTAAAGTGGGAAATGAAGATGTTTTTTTTATAGAAGAAAATTGCAGAGAGATGGGGAAAATTAGGGGACTCTAAATGGAAGTTTTAAAAGGCAGATTAATAATTTATTTTTGAAGACAATATTTGCAGATTGGAGAATATTTTTGCAGGGAAGAAAATTGAAAGTTTTTTTTTGAATGAAGAGGAATATGAAATATCATTTCATTGTGATTTGATTTTTGGAGGTCTAATATGCAGATTGAAGAGTCATTTTTATAGATGAAGATAAAATTGCACACAGGACAAAATGTTTTTATTGATCATTTATTTGGTGAATAAGATTTTCTTCTTGCAGATGGATTGGTTTTTGGATTTCTTGATGTTTTTATTATTGCAAATGAAAGGGTTTTGATGCAGATGAAGGTGAATGGTTTACAAGATCAGTTTATTATAGAGCAAGAGGAAGATGAATGGTCATCTGATATTTATTTGGGCTTACAGGTGCTTTGATAAGTGTGTTGAGGTGCAGAGCAACATACGGTTATGAAGATAACTTTATGAAAATTCTTTTAAAAAGAAAACATAGAAGAAAGTGTGTATGAGCTAATTTGCAGTGAGATATGTTTTCCTGATCAGGTGAATTAGATGATACAAGGATAGAATATCAGAGGATTGGAATGATGGAATATATGTTGCAGATGAGTTGATTTGAATGGTGCAAATCAGATTGAGCAGCAATCACTTCTTGCACATGAGATTTAGAGTTCTGATTGATTGAGAAATGCTAGTGAGGTACAATAGTATGCCAGTGAGGCTTGTAGGTCAGTAAGACCATTTGTCAGTGAGACATTTACATCAGCCAGTGAGGCTTGTAAAGATATTTTCAAGGTTAAGCTAGTGAGGCAGTTTTGGAGTGGTTTTTATACCCCAGGAGGGTTTTCCACTTGTGCAAATTTGTGTTATGTCTCATATTGATTTAATCTGTATGTGTGTATGTTAATACGTTGCTTATAAGGTTTTGTTCGATTTATTCATTCTCAGTTTTGTGCATATGTGTTTGATAAATCAATGATATCTTTCTCTCCTTGTGATTTGAAAGTTAAAGTTCGCAAAAACATTTGAAAATTTACACAACACTAATTCACCCCCCCTCTCAGTGTTGTCCAGGACTCCTACACACTATGCAAACACATTTATGTTATCAAAGGAAGTTTGCCATGGAAAGGTATAAAGCTATAGATTTCCATAATATTTACGATTTTCCAAACTATATTCCAGATAACATTTGAAATTAGATACTGAAATTCAATAATGACAAATTCAAAACAGCTAGTAGCCATTTAAAAGATTTTTATGACTTACTGGGAGATTGTGAGATAGATCTTGAGGATGTAATCATAAATCTTTTTGTTCAAACCATTAAAGAAGATGCTAGAGAGTGGTTTGCATATTTACCCAATCAGTTTATTTCTTCCTGGTAAGAACTAAAAGTAGCTTTTATGGAGCAGTTCAGTGAAAGAATAGATGTTAGTTTGTTGATTAAAAGGCTCATTCATGTTGAAAGAAGAAAAGGAATCAGTCCCAACTTTTAATTTGAGATTTACCAAAATAGTAAGGGATATCCCTGAAAATACTAGACCTAATGAGGCTATGTGTCTGATCATATATCTAGGTGCATTCAATGAAGAGGATAGTTATCTTTTGAGAGAGAAAAACCCTACCACTATGAGACAAGCATATTCTTTGGCCATGAATATAGCGAACAATCTAAAACATATGAGGACAAAGGATTGTGAGTTCATTGGGAATAACTTTGTTGAGAGAAATAAAAGCACTTGTGTTCTCATTTTCCAAAAGGGAAATAAATAAGACAGTTCAAAAAGGCCCTTGTTTGCTCAGTCAACATAGGGAACTCAACATTTGAAAAATACTAGGAAAAATATTGTTTGTGACCAGAAAAGTAGAATTCAAAGTTTGTATAATTCTATCACTCTTTTTTCCCCCCTATTCAGGAGGGATGAATATGCCCAGATCCCTATAGAACAACTCATGAGATAAATAATATTCAGGCACATAGGCAAAGAATAAATGAGGAAATAGATCACACCCTTATAGTGGATGATTCTATTGAAAGATGTATGGGTAATGATGAAAGTTTTTTGCCTTAAGAATGTGTGGCAAAATTTGAAGACATTTCCCATGTTTATGAGGAGATATATCTAATATCAGACAACAAGGTTTCACCTCCTAGGGAGTTGTATGATTTTGAGCCTAAATATCAGGTAGAATTGGTTTCTACCAACAATATAGAAAGCAATGAATAATTATTAGAATGTTCATATCAAAGTTTTGGAAACTCTGAGTCAGATGATGATATAGGCTATCAAGATAGTGATACTGAAGAACATGAGGAAATAATGCCTATGAGGTATAATCCACTTTATGATAACATTTAGATTTGTCAGAAGTAAAGAATGTTGAACCTTATGGATATAGATATAATCCAATCTTTGAACAAGAATCCTTAGAGGTTAGCAAACAAGAGAATAAAGTTATTGACCTTCTTAACCCACTAAGGTATGAGGAGTATGAATTGACATTATCTCATAATGTAGAGGTATTTGAGGACATAGGCTTCTCATTAATGCATCAAAATCTAGATATTTGTTCTGTCAGTGCTCCCCAGTTCTCTACTTTCTATTAGATTGAATTATTAGATGCCATGCTTGAAAGTAGGTTCAAAGTGTCAGATTTTCAAGAGAATGTTGAGTATGACTATTTCAGGTTTGACATTAACTCAACAAATAATGAGGATATCCTCAATATTAATTATCAAGTGGAATATGAATGCTTTCATTTTTCAGATCTTTATGGTAAACTTAGAGAAAACCAGCAATTAGGAAAGGATAATTACCTCAGTTGGCTAGATATGATTAAACCATGTGTTAATCCTTTGTCTAAAGAAAATACATTTCAGTCATCATTTGACCAGAGAAGCTGGGGAGATCTTGAAGAGGATGAATTTAATTATCCTATGAGCTATCTAAATATCCATATTAGGAGTAAGATGGCTTGTAATGAAGATTTTAGAATTGGCCTGATAAAATCACTGGAAAGTAGAATATTGATAGAGGCAGATCTTATTTTTTCCTTGCATAATGGCCTGGGACTATTATGTGTTTGTTTTGGTCTACTCCTCCAAAGTTTTTATGTGATCTCACCCTGTTTAGATTGAATAGATGTCCCCAACTAGAGCCACCAATGGGACCCTATAAATTTTTTCCATGGTTCTAGTATTTGGCCCAAGTTTTGTGTCATCATGTTGAAAGGTCTCTAGTCTAGGGTTTTTGCATAATGAAGATACTCTAAATAATACCCCTTAAATACTAAACCCTTGTGTTATTTGGTTGGTGGTAGAGAAAATCACTTTTGTTATATCCTTAGGTTGATTGCCTATCGCCTATTTCTCAAGTCTTTAGTTGCCCAATTATGTCTTGAGGTACTTTATTTACCAACCCCTCACCATACAATTACTGCCTTCGGCCCATGCCTAATATTTTTCATATATGGTAAAGAAATTTACATATTAAACCTTTGTGGTCCCATGGTCCCTTCTTTCCTAGTAAACAAAGGATGTTTTTAAAGATGAATGCCGAGGGTTGGAACCCACTAACCCCTTTTTGACAGGTGGCAAATGCTGATTCACCTCTGCTGTTCTGTCGATGTTAAAATATTGATAAAGAGATCACCTATGAAACTATGGAAAGGACAGTAGCTAGCAAGAAATTGTTCATTAGTTACAACATAAGAATAGTGGTGGGTCCCGAGTGCTACGTGGGGATTTCTCTATGGCTTTCGTCATTCCATCAAGCTCCACCAAGGGGTCCCACTAAATGACCATGGAAAAGCAGAAATATGACACTTGGATTCTAAAGGATGAGGTTGTGTTTGGGTGGATGAAGCTATGACATGGCAAAATCTCTTGGGCCGAAGGTACTTTTTGGGAGTTGTCCCATTGCATGCAGCTAATCTGACAGTTCTCTACCTTTCTGCAGAGATTAAATCTCCTGCCAGATCTTTTGAGTGTGAAACCATGGAGAGTGTCCTAACTGTATTGTTTGAAGGGTTTTCTCAAGATCGTGGTTAAGATGGCTATCTAGGTGGTTGGATATCAATGGTTGATGCTCAATAACAATCACTTTCCACATAGTTGACTAAATTGATGCGATTGATCTGGGCCAGCTAATGAACTGATTGACGACTCAGATTTAAAAGATTAATGAAGTGATGTGTTGGTGCATGATTTGAGATACAAAATTGTGAGATTAATTTCTTAGGCGTGTACAAGGTCTCCATCACCGCTACCATAAGGGAATTAACTAACTAAAAGATTGGCTTATGCAGGCTCAACCCTTGGGGGTTCATGTTTCTACCAAAATTGACCTTTCATATGCTTTACGATGAGTTATGGTAGGATGACTAGGCTAAAATGATGAATTCGAGACAAGTGATCTGGCATCTTCAATGTAGGAAGCAATGTTTTTAGTTATACAAAATGATGAAATTCTATCTATCTTCTCATTTTGGTATTCTTCAAAAGATTTACATTTATGGCTAAAGATACCTTGAAATGACTAGAATTTATTAACCATAGATGTAGTAGATGTGTGCAAGATCTTTCAAAGTTTCTATAAATAGGTGTCTCCGGATGTTGCCTTCTACATTGTTTGATTGTACTGATAGTATGGTTTTCCACTGGTTCTATATGTTCTTTTTGCTCCCCTGTTCTATTGGATTCTCTTCCCTATTCTCATGGTTATCAATCTGTCCTTAAAAAATTAAAAGATTTAGAGAATTCTCTTTCTATAGAATGGGGGGAATTGGAAAGATTCCAGGGTAGTAGCAGCATCCATTGAACTTATGTGAGCTTTTCTCGTTCCTATCTTTTCATCTGGATGAGGGCCTTGAGTTTTAATCTCAAGATTCCAGTAGCTCATTATATCTGTGATTTGGTAGATTAGTGTCTCGGGCAGAGGGAAATCATTCTTCTCTCTATTTTTCTCCCACATCTACTTTTCCTAACAAAGCATCAACTCCAATTGTGGGAGTGTTGCCTCTCTGGATGAAGCATATGAAGACAAAAAGCTCTTTTGTTGTTGTCTCTACTGCACCCCTAGCTAGATAAATGGTGTAGCCATGTCTAGCCTGATGTGATTTTGTCTAGTTTTTGTCTAGTTGAGCTAGTTGGTAACATCTCAATTAGAAAGGAGTAATCACATCCTTGCAAAGGACACTAGACATAAAGCAAAGAACTCTAGTTAATGGAGTTTTCTTTTGATATTGTTCCTTGCAACTATTCTCACTCTTGGTGGATAGGCAGAGTAGTGAATGTTCTTATTGAACAATTAGATGGCATATGAAGGGTGTCTAAATTCTAAATGACATCTGAAACACGACCACCCATTAGCATCACAACCTCAAATTTCTCTACCAAAGTGAAAGAGAAAACGGTTCAACATACATATACCTCAGCATGTGTGGGTTTTCTTGTTTCAGAGACATCTCTTTTCTATTAAGAGATGGTTGCACCTGCATCCTATTGCAGTCTTCATCTTTAGTTAATTAAAGTGTAACTTATTTTGTCTTTTTAGCCTATAGCTTATCTGTTCCCTTATTGAATAAAAGGGAATTCAGGGCTTATTGAAAAAACATTGGTTCGAGGTCATATTTTCTAGACTCAGTCTGAAGTATGGGATCAATCTAATCATGGAGGAGTTGTATATATTTAGCTTTTGAAATTAAGATAAGTTGTCCAGTTTTAGTTTTTATTTTGAGTTCAATCTTTTGATATATTTGCAAGGCCATTTATAATCCAGTATCAGTTTATTTTACAAATTATTGTTGAGTTTCAATGTATACTCTCTCCTACTCATGTATACATTATTAAATTTATGAATACAATTTGATTAATGATCAATTTATTCATCATCACAGTCTTTCCTGTGTATATTTTTCTTATGGCATTTACTCAAGTAGTAAAATAATAGCTATAAGAGGATATTGAATGTAATATTGGTTTACAAGGATAACTAAGTATGGTTAACTCTGAAACTGGTGAGATGTTATAATGTAAGGCATTATTTTATCTTCACAGTAAACTGAAACTAATCACAGAAAGGTCTTCTTCATTTATATTTATTTGTTGACTCTATGATCCTTGAACTAGGCACTGATCCATTAAGAATGCTATACTGTACTAAAGATCCCCTTGATTATCTTCATTTAAAATATTAGAACAAATTTCCCTTTCAGTTGTAGGTTGTAGATGTTAGTTTATTTACATGTTCCTTTGCAAATAATTATGTTGAAGCTTAAGAATCTAGCCCATTACTTTACTCTATCATTAATTGTTGAAGCTATCTAGAAGGAACATATTTGCCTTAGAACAGTGTTTTGAGCAAGTATCTAGATTCCCCCCATTTAAATAAACACTAGAAAACCCTATTGTTTCTAGAAAAGGAACACCCTCCTTAGTCTTGCAGAGCCTAAAGTGCAGAGGAAAAGGATTGAAACCCCATTTCCTGTTTGTTGGCCAATCTCTCGAGATAGATCAATTATTAGAAATGGCTATTTTATAGATCTATTTTCTTGAGATCAGGTTGGGAATCTAAAACAACCAACAAATTGGTGACTCCGCTGGGGATTCTTTAGACTATGCCTTATCCTGATGTATTATCTCAACTATTACATCCCCATATTTATTTCTAAGAGTCATAAGTCAAATTGTTATATTCCCTATAAAAGGGGCAGCAACTCTACTATTTTCATTCATAGTTGAGACATAGATAGGTATGCTTCATAAAATTTATGTGTAGGGATGTTTTGTGTAACTCTATTGTGGGAAAGAATTCAGAACAACAGTTGATTTAAAGGAGCACTATGCTTTCAATGTTTATTCTTCTATATGCAGAGGTGGTAGCTCTATAAAGAAGGAACTTGGTAAAGGCAGTCTGGTATTCTTGATATTCTTGATCAAGACAAAGTTTACATCCATAGAAAAGTTATTTTCAGGTATTTTACAAGGCTTGAAGAACTTTCTAAATGTTTCAATAAATGTGCAAGATAGATAGAAGAAAAGGGTTGTATATTTTATGTACATTTCTATAAGAGTCCAGTGGTTTAAAAAATGTGCATTGTGCAACCACATTTATGTTATCAAAGGAAGTTTGTCATGGAAAGGTATAAAGCTATAGATTTTAGTAATATTTGTGGTTTTCCAAACCATATTCCAGATAACATTAGAAATTAGATACGGAAGTTCAATAATGACAAATCAAAAATAGCTAGTAGCCATTTACAAGATTTTTGTGACTTAATGGGAGATTATGAGATAGATCTTGAGGATGTAATCCTAAAGCTGTTTGTTCAAACCCTTAAAGAAAAAGCTAGAGAGTGGTTTGTATATTTACCCAATCAGTTTATTTCTTCCTAGAAAGATGTAAAAGTAGCTTTTATGGAGCAGTTTAGTGAAAGAATAGATGTTAGTTTGTTGATTAAAAGGCTCATTTAGGTTGAGAAAGAAGAAAAGGAATCAATCCCAACTTTTAATTTGAGATTTACCAAAATAGTAAGAGATATCTTTGAAAATACTAGACCTAATGAGGTCATGTGTATGATCATATATCTAGGTGCATTCAATGAAGAGGATAGTTATCTTTTGAGAGACTAAAACCCTACTACTATGAGACAAGCATATTCTTTGGCCATGAATATAAAGAAATATCTAAAACATATGAGGACAAAGGATTGTGAGTCCATAGGGAATAACTTTGTTGAGTGAAATAAAACCACTTGTGTTCTCATTTACCAAAAGGGAAATAAAAAAGACAATTCAAAAGGGCCCTTGTTTGCTTAGTCAACATAGGGAACTCAACATTTGAAAAATACCGGGAAAAGTATAGTTTGTGACCAGAAAAGTGGAATTCAAAGTTTGTATAATTTCATCACTCATTTTTCCCCCCTAGTCAGGAGGGATGGATATGCCCAGATCCCTATAGAAAAAATCATGAGATAAATAATATTCAGGCACATAGGCAAACAATAAATGAGAAAATTGATCACACCCTTATAGTGGATGATTCTATTGAAAGATGTATGGGTAATGAAGAAATTTCTCTACCTTATGAATGTGTGGCAAAATTTGAAGACATTTCCCATGTTTATGAGGAGATATATCTAATGTCAGACAACAAGGTTTCACCTCCTAGGGAGTCATCTGGTTTTGAGCCTAAATATTAGGTAGAATTGGTTTCTACCAACAATACAGAAAGCAATGAACAATTATCAAAATGTTCATATCAATGTTGTGGAAACTCTGAGTCAGATGATGATATAGGTTGTCAAGATAATGATACTAACTTGAATATGAGGAAACAATGCATATGAGGTATAATCCATTTTATGATAAACCTTTAGAGTTGTCAGAAGTAAAGAATATTGAACCTTATGGATATAGAAATAATCCAATCTTTGAAGAAGAATCGTTAGAGATTAGCAAACAAGAGAATAAAGTTATTGACCTTCTTAACCCACTAAGGCATGAGGAGTATGAATTGACATTAGCTCAGGATGCAGAGGTATTTGAGGACATAGGCTCTGTTGCAAGTATGGGCCTAACCGGTGTTGTCATTAATGTCAACATACTCCTGTTGCTTTAATGATAAGGTTTGGATGAGCCGTGAGCTAAGGATATTGAGAAAATTAGTCTCAATCAGAAACAGTGAAGAACAGTGATGACTGTAAGACAAAAGTCCAAGATAGGATGATGATCAGAGGATCCAGATTAAAGGGTTTGTAGATATGTGTCTGTAGGTGATCCAATAGAGATTTCAAAGTTTCGCATGAAGATATGAAGAAGTTGTTACCACTCAAGTAAAACCGGTTCTGGTAGGTGTTCAGAGGTGATAGTGTGTAAAGGTCCGGTGAGATCCGAAAATGAAGTTTCTTGTTCTGCGGATTTAAGGGAGTGCTGAGGAAGTCTTTGTGGTGTATCAACTCTATTGGTGTGTGGTTTGAAGGTCCGCAAGCATCTATTCTTTTGTGATAGTTATGACAGACTGTGTTCTTAAGGTTCCAGATGAAGGAGAGAAGGATTTCAATAAGCAGAAGAAGTGTGGATGTTCTTGGTGATTCAGGCAAGCTTGTGGAGATCTTTGGATCATGTCTAGTTCATGTTGGTGGTCTGCATTGAAGTTGGAGCTCACAATTGAAGAGTAACTTTTGTATGATGGTGTTCTTCTTGAGACAGGCCGAACGGATGAGTTATGCATCTGTCGGATGATCTTATGAATGTTTGCCGACTTAGATGATCATTCCTAAGTTGATGCCTTGTATAAATAAGGGATTGCAAAGTCAGTTTGAACTCCTTTTTGTGTGGAGATGAGAGTGTGGTAGCGAAGACCAGAGCAAAAGGTAGAGCAGAAGTATTGAGCTTAATGGAATTGATTCAAGCATGGTGAAGATGCTATTCTCTAGTTCATGTATGTGATACTTATTTCTTTGTAGATAGTATGTCTCTTGTAGGCAATGAGGCTCTTGTGAGAAGTGTGCTTGGGCAGTGAGCCCTAATTGGCATGTGTCATTTTGTTCTTTCTATTCTTCTAACAGAGAATACATTCTTGGGTTAATCACCCCGTGGTCTTTCCCTTAACTGGGTTTTCCACGTCAAAATCTTGGTGTCTTATGTGTTGATGAGTTTCTACTTTTGATTTGAATGCATTATGTTTCATGTTTAATATACTGCTAATCACTAAGAGGATTTAAGTGTGTAAATTGGAGAAAGTTTTGCACAACTGATTCACCCCCCCTCTCAGTTGTGTGCCCTAAGTCTAACAATTGGTATCAGAGCTAAGTTCCTCTAAAAGGAGCTTAACCACTTGAGGAGATCCAGGATGTCATCTTACAAGAAGGATAGTCTAAAGTTTGATCTGGAACCAACTTTTCTCTTTGGAAAGGTCGCATGAAATGTCACTTGCAGTGTATGGGAATGGCGTACTGGTCCATGGTTACAAAACTATATGTACCTCCACAGGGTGGTCTGACAACCGTAAATGAAATCATAGATGTTGAAACAATCTACGGACCAAAGAGGCTCTTCTAAGTGCATTATCTGACTCAGAGCTCTCAAATGTTATTGACCTACCAACTGCCTTTGAGATTTGGAATAAACTAGAACTTTTGCATGAAGGAGACTAGTATGTTAAATGTGCAAGGTTATAGAGTCTAAAAGGGAAATTTGAAAAACTAAAGATGAGAGATGATGAAAATATTACCACCTTTATGCCAAGAGTGAATGAGCTGGTTTGTGGAATTAGAAATGCTGGTGGAGTCTTGGATGAAAATGAGATTGTTGGTAAAATTCTCAGATCCCTTCCTACTTCTTACAAAATCAAGGCTGCTGCCATTGAAGAATTTAGAGCCCATACAACTGTCACAAGAGATCAATTGGCTGGGAAATTGGCTACATTTGAAATGATAGAGTTTGGAGACGACCCCCCAAGACTGAATCTGCATTCAAATCCAGTGCTTCTGTTAAAGGTAAACAAAGGTTTGATCCAGGAGAGAATTCTTCAAGGAAATTGTCATGGTATGAAAAAGCTAGAAAAGATCTGGAAGAAGAAGAAGTAGAAACTGCTCAACTTGAAGCCCTTATTGCAAAGAGGCTACCAAGAGGATCTGGTAAGTATGAAGGAAAATTACCTTTTAAGTGTTTTAACTGCAATAAGATTGGTCATTTTGCCTCAAAGTGTCCGGAAAGATTTTCAAGGCAAAATCCTAACAAGCCAAGGTTCCAAAAGAACTGTTACTATGTACATGAAGATGATGATAATGAAGGAGTAACAGATGATGAATCAGAGATAGGAAACAAATCCAGAAATGAATGGGTGTTCATTGCCATCAAGGAAGAAGATCCAATGTCCTCTGTATCTGTCAATCTTAAGACTATGGAAAGAGCTCTGGCTGCCCAAATTGAAGAGAAGGATGATTAGGTCATTGACAGTGGATGCTCTCACCATATGACAGGTGACAAAAATAAGTTTGTAGATTTGGAAAGGTATGAAGGAGGAGTGGTAAAGTTTGGTGACAATTCTGCTGGTAGAATCAGAGGAAGAGGAACTATTTCTTTTGATGGAAGAAACAAAACTGGTAATGTACTGTATGTTGAAGGTTTGAAGCACAATCTTCTCAGTGTTGGACAGTTGGTGGACAAAGGCTATGATCTCCAATTCAAGGATGGAAAATGCAAAATCTTTGAAAGTTTCAGAACAGAGATTGCATCTGGTACTCAAACTAAAGGTAATATCTTCCACTTGGTTGGTACTGGTAAAAGCTGCTTATTTGTTCAAGTTGATCAGAGTTGGTTATGGCATAGAAGGATGTGTCATGTGAATTTTGATAATATCATCAAGATAAGAAATACTCAGGCTGTAAGAGATCTTCCAAAATTGGTGAAACCTACTAACAGCTTGTGTAAGGAATGTCAGTTGGGTAAGCTGAGCAGAGTCACATTTAAAAGCAAGGAATTGTCTTCTACCAGATTATTGGACTTAGTTCACACTGATCTTTGTGGTCTGGAAAGAACCAGGTGTATTCAAGGTGATAGATACTTCATGCTGCTAATTGATGACTATTCTCGGATGATGTGGGTAACCTTTCTAAAGGAGAAATCAGAAGCTCTTGAGAAATTCAAAATATTCAATGCTATGGTAGAGAATGAAACAGGATTAAAATTGAAATGTCTAAGGTCTGAAAGAGGTGGAGAATTCACATCCGGTGAGTTCATAGAGTTCTGTGAGAAACATGGAATTAAGAGACAATTGTCTGCTCCTAGGACTCCATAGCAGAATGGAGTAGTGGAGAGAAAGAACCAGACCATCCAGGAAGCATCTAGGACCATGATGATGGAAGCAAATGTTCCTCAGATCTATTGGAGAGAAGCTGTTAGCACTACAATCTATACTCTCAATCAAGTTCAAATTAGAAGCAATACTGGTAAGACCCCTTATGAACTTTGGTTTGGCATTACTCCTACTGTAAGATATTTTAGAGTCTTTGGTAGCAAATGTTACATCAAAAGAGATGAAGATCTAGGCAAGTTTGATGCTAGAAGTGATGAAGGAATATTCTTGGGTTACTCTACTCAAAGCAAAGCATACCGGTGTTATAACAAGAGACTAAGAAAGATGATAGAAAGTAAAAATGTGAAGGTTGACGAGAGAATAGAGAAACCCTCAAGGTTTTATGAATATGATGAAGATGATCAGAATGGTGTTCTGGTTCAAGGAGTTCAATCCTCTTCTGAAAGTCAGATTCAAAGTGATCCGGTAAATCAGGAAGAAGAGATAGGTCTAAATGAGCCTGATCAAGAAGCAGAAGTGCAAGAAACTCCAAATATTCCAAGGTATGTAAGACTAAACCACTTTGAAGATTAGATCATAGGTGACAAAAACAAAGGTGTGCAAACTAGAAGGAAAATTTCTCAAAATTTAGATGAATATTGTCTGATTTCAAAAAAGCCTGCAATGATGAAAACTGGACCAAAGCAATGGAGGAAGAGTTGATTCAAATTGAGAAAAATCACACTTGGGATCTTGTTCCCAGACCTAGAAACAAGAATGTGATTGGAACCAAATGGGTCTTCTGGAACAAACTAAATGAAGTTGGTGAAGTAATCAGAAATAAAGCCAGATTGGTCTACAGGGGCTACTCTCAAATAGAAGGAATTGATTTTGAAGAAACTTTTGCTCCAGTGGCAAGAATTGAAGCAGTCAGATTATTTCTTGCCTTTGCTGCCTTCAAGGATTTCAAGGTATATTAGATGGATGTCAAGTCTTCCTTTCTAAACGGTGACTTGGAAGAAGAAGTGTATATAGAGCAACCAGATGGATTTCAGTTGTCTGATCATGGTGATATGGTCTGCAAGTTGAAGAAGGCACTGTATGGATTAAAGCAAGCCCCAAGAGCCTGGTATGAAAGATTGGATAAGCATCTTTTGAAGATTGGTTTCAACAAAGGTACTGCTGATAGTAACTTATATTTCAAAATTGATCATGAAAACATCTTGATTGTTGAAGTATTTGTTGATGATATCATCTTTGGAGGAAGAGATAGTATGTGTAAAGCCTTTGCAAATCAAATGAAAAGTGATTTTGAGATGTCTATGCTTGGTGAAATGAATTTCTTCTTGGGTCTGCAAATTATTCAAACAAAGAAAGCAATCTTCATTTCTCAGACCAAATATGTGAAAGAATTGTTGAAAAAAATTGGGATGGAAGATTCAAAGCCAATGAATACTCCCATGGCAACCAGATGTAAGTTAAGCAAAGATGATGACTCTCCTAAGGTAGACTAGACAAAGTATAGATCAATGATTGGAGGATTGTTGTATCTCACTCAAACTAGACCAAATATTATGCAAGCTGTTGGTCTTGTTGCTAGATTCCAAGCTGATCCTAGAGAATCCCATGTCATGGCAATCAAGAGGATTTTTAGATATCTAAAAGGGATGGTTGAGTATGGTTTGTGGTATCCTAGAGATCATGATTTCTCTCTTCATGCATATACAGATGCTGATTGGGCAGGAGATGTGGATGACCGGAAGAGTACCAGTGGTGGAGCATTTTTTTTGGGAAAAGATTGGTTTCTTGGCTAAGCAAGAAATAAGAGGCAATATCTCTGTCTACAACTGAAGCAGAATATATTACAACAGTAGGTAGTTGCACTCAAGTTTTGTGGATGAAGCAGATGCTAAGAGATATCAAAGTAGAGTATGAGGAACCTATCACAATCTTTTGTGATAATTCAAGTGCTATAAGTATATATAAGAATCCGGTATTGCATTCAAAGACTAAACACATATCCATCAAGTTTCACTTTTTGAGAGAGCAAGTGAACAAGAATGAAGTCAGATTGGAGTTTGTACCCTCCAAGGATCAGATTGCAGACATCTTTACTAAACCTCTACCTAAGGACTCTTTTGAGTATCTTAGGGAGAAGTTAGGGGTTATTGCCCCTCCGGTGATGAACTAAGGTGCATCAGTCCGGTGGATATCACAGTCATATTTTGTGATCTAGATTGATGGGAGCTGCTACTCAGGGGGAGCAGCAGGTATGATTCTAAAGTGGTGAAATTGCAAGTATGTGCCCTTTGCCATTGATGTCAAAGGGGGAGAGAAGACATGTGAAAAACAAGTGGTTGCTAATCAAAGGGGGAGCAGTAAACAGAGAGAAGACATGTGAATGGTTGCTGTTGATAGGGGGAGTTGTGATAGTAAGGAGGAGTTCTTGTCTTGATGGTTTTTCACATCATATGTTGCCATCAATGACAAAGGGGGAGATTGTTGCAAGTATGGGCCTAACCAGTGTTGTCATTGATGTCAACATACTCTTGTTGCATTAATGATAAGGTTTGGATGAGCCATGAGCTGAGGATATTGAGAAAATTAGTCTCAATCAGGAACAGTGAAGAACAGTGATGACTGTAAGACAAAAGTCCAAGATAGGATGATGATCAAAGGATGCAGATTAAAGGGTTTGTAGATATGTGTCTGTAGGTGATCCAGTAGAGATTTTAGAGTTCCACATGAAGATATGAAGAAGTTGTGGCCACTCAAGTAAAACCGGTTCCGGTAGGTGTTTAGAGGTGACAGTGTGTAACAAGAAAGGTTCGGTGAGATCTAGAAATGAAGTTTCCTGTTCTGTGGATTTAAGGGAGTGCTGAGGAAGTCTTTGTGGTGTATCAACTCTATTGGTGCATGGTTTAAAGGTCCACAAGCATCTATTCTTTTGTGACAGTTATGACAAACTATGTTCTTAAGGTTTCGGATGAAGGAGAGAAGGATTTCAGTAAGCAAAAGAAGTGTGGATGTTCTTGGTGATTCAAGCAAGCTTGTGGAGGTCTTTGGATCGTGTCTAGTTTGTGTTGGTGGTCCACATTGAAGTTGGAGCTCACAATTGAAGAGTAACTTCTGTATGATGGTGTTCTTCTTGAGACAGGCCGACCAGATGAGTTATGCATTTGTCGGATGATCTTATGAATGTTTGCTGACTTAGATGATCATTCCTAAGTTGATGCCTTGTATAAATAAGGGATTGCAAAGTCAGTTTGAACTCACCTTTTTGTGTGGAGATGAGAGTGTGGTAGCGAAGAGGAGAGCGAAAGGCAGAGTAGAAGTATTGAGCTTAATGGAATTGATTCAAGCATGGTGAAGATGCTATTCTCCAGTTCATGTATGTGATACTTATTTCTTTGTAGACAGTGTGTCTCTTGTAGGTAGTGAGCCTCTTGTGAGTAGTGTGCTTAGGCAGTGAGCCCTAATTGGCATGTGCCATTTTGTTCTTTCTATTCTTCTAACAAAGAATACATTCTTGGGTTAATCACCCTGTGGTTTTTTCCTTAACTAGGTTTTCCATGTCAAAATCTTGGTGTCTTATGTGTTGATGAGTTTCTACTTTTGATTTGAATGCATTATGTTTCATGTTTAATATACTGCTAATCACTAAGAAGATTTAAGTGTGTAAATTGGAGAAAGTTTTGCACAACTGATTCACCCCCCCTCTCAGTTGTGTGCCCTAAGTCTAACAGGCTCCTCATTAATGGATCAAAATTTAGATGTTTGTTCTATCAGTGCTCCCCAATTCTCTACTTTCTATCAAATTAAATTAACAGATGCTGTGCTTGAAAGTAGGTTCAAAGTGTCATATTTTCAAGAGAAGATTGAGTATGACTATTTTAGGTTTGACATTAACTCAACAAATAATGAGGATATCCTCAATATCAACTATCAAGTGGAATATGAATGCTTTCATTTTTTAGATCTATATGGTAAACTTAGAGAAAACTGACCATTAGGAAAGGATAATTACCTCAGTTGGCTAGATATGATTGAACCATGTGTTAATCCTTTGTCTAAAGAAAATACATTTTAGTCGTCATTTGACCAGAGAAGCTAGGGATATCTTGAAGAGGATGAATTTAATTATCCTATGAGCTATCTAAATATCCATATCAAGAGTAAGGTGGAGTGTAATGAAGATTTCAGAATTGGCTTGATAAAATCATTGGAAAGTAGAATATTTGATAGAGGAAGATCTTGTTTTTCCTTGTATAATGGCCTGGGGATATTATGTGTTTATTTTGGTCTACCCCTCTAGAGTTCTTCTATGATCTCACTCTATTCACGAAGAACAGACATCCCCAACTAGAGCCACCGATTTGACCCTATAAAATTTTTCCATGGTTCTAGTATTTGGTCCAAGTCTTGTGTCATCATGTTGAAAGGTCTCTGGTCTAGGGTTTCTGCATAATGAAGATACTCTGAATAATACCCCTTAAATCCTAAACCCTTATGTTATTTGGTTAGTGGTAGCAAAAATCACTTTTGTTATATCCTTAGGTTGACTGCCTATCACCTATTTCTCAAGTCTTTAGTTGCCCCATTATGTCTTGAGGTACTTTATTTACCAGCCCCTTGCCATACAATTACCGCCTCTGGCTTGTGCCTAATATTTTTCATATATGCCAAAGAAATTTACATATTAAACCTTTGTGGTCCTATGGTCCTTCTTTCCTAGTAAATGAAGGATGTTTTTAAAGATGAATGTCGAGGGTCAGAACCCAGTAAACCCTTTTTGACAGGTGGCAAATGCTGATTCGCCTCCACTATTCTACCGATGTTAAAATATGGATAAAGAGATCACCTGCAGAACTGCAGAAAGGGCGCTAGATGGAAAGAAACTATTCATCAGTTGCAACATAAGAATAGTGGTGGGTCCTAAGTGCTACATGGGGATTTCTCTATGGCTTCTGTCATTACATCAAGCTCCACCAAGGGCTCCCACTAAACGATCGTGGAAAAGAAGAAATATGACACGTGGCTTCTAAAGGATGGGGTTGTGTTTGGGTGGATGAAGCTGTGACGTGGCAAAATCTCCTAGGCCGAAGGTGCTTTTTGGGAGTTGTCCCATTGTATGTGGCCAATCTGACAGTTCTCTGCCTTTCCACAGAGATTAAATCTCCTACCAGATCTTTTGAGTGTGAAACTATGGAGAGTGTCCTAACTATACTGTTTGAAGGGTTTTCTCAGGATCATGGTTAAGATGGTTGTCCAAGTGGCTAGATATCAATGGTTGATACTCAACAACAATCTCTTTCCACATAGTGGACTAAACTTACACCATTGATCTGGGCCAGCTAAGGAACTGATCGATGACTCAGATTCAAAAGATTAATGAAGTGATATGTTGGTGCATGATCTAAGATATACTATTGCAAGATTAATTTATTAGGTGTATGCATCACAACCACTATGAGGGAATTAACTAACTGCAAGATTGTCTTATGTAGGCTCGACCCTTGGGGATCCATGTTTCTACCAGAAATGACCTTTCATCTACTTTGTGATGAGTTATAGTAGGATGACTAGGCTGAAATAATGAATTCGAGACAAGTGATTTGGCATCTTCAATATAGGAAGTGATGTTTTTAGTTATGCAAAATGATGAAATTCTATCTATCTTCTCATTTTGGTAATCTTCAAAAGATTTCCATTTATGGCTAAAGATACCTTGAAATAACTAGAATTTATTAACCATAGATGTATGCAAGATCTTTCAAAGTTTATATAAATAGGTGTCTCTAGATGTTGCCTCCTACATTCTTTGATCATGCTAAAAATATGGCTTTCCCTTGGTTTTGTATGTTCTTTTTGCTCCCCTATTCTATTAGATTCTCTGTTGCAAGTATGGACCTAACTGGTGTTGTCATTGATGTCAACATACTCTTGTTGCATTGATGTCAAGGATTGGATGAGCTGTGTGCTAAGGATATTGAGAAAATAAGTCCTATCAGAAGTAGAGAAGAACAGTGAAGACAGTGAAGCTCTATGAAGTGAAGATCCCAGCTGCATGAAGATCAGAGAATGCACATCAAAGGGTTTGTAGATATGTGTCTAAAGATGATCCATGCAAGATTTGAGAGGTCCGCATGAAGATTTGGAGAAGTTATGGCCATGTAAGTAAAAATGGTTCTGGTAGTTGTTCAGAGGTGATAGAGTGACACAAATAGGTCCGGTGAGATCTATAAATGTAATATATTGTTCTGTGGATTTAGTAGAATGTTTAGGAAGCCAATGTGAATTGACAACTCAATTGGTTCGTGGTCTGGAGGTCCGCAAGCATTTATTCTAATGTGACAATGACCATAGACTATGTTCTTGAGGTTCTAGATGAAGATACAAATGATTTCAGTAAGAAGAAGTGTTGTGGATGTTCTTGGTGATTCAGGCAAGCTTGTGGGGGTCTCTAGATTGTGTCCAGTTCATGTTGGTAGTCCGCATTGAAGATTGAGCTCGTAATTAAAGATTTACTCTCGGGTGATGGTGTTCTTCCTAATCATGGTCGACCAGATGTTTTACACATCTCGCGGATGATCTTGAAGATGTTCTGTGAAGTATGGCATGTTCATCATAGAAGATTGAAGTCCAAGATATGTGTGGCCAATAGTGTGGTGATACGCATGAGGTTCTTGTAACAAATCAAGTTGTATTTTTGTGATTGCTCTATAATAGAATATGTTGTGCCGACTTTGATGATCATTCCAAAGTTGATGTCATGTATAAATAAGAATTGCAAAGTCATTTCAAAGTATTGGTGGAGATGAGAAAGTGGTAGAGAGGAGAAGAATGAAAAGCAGAGCAGAAGTGTTGAGCTTAAACGGAACTGACTCAAGCATAGTGAATATGTTAATCTCCAGTTCAAGTATGTAATATTTATTATTCTATAGACAACGTGTCTCCTGTAGGCAGTGGGCCTCTTGTGAGTAGTGTGCAAGGGTAGTGAGCCCTAATTGGCATGTGCCATTTTGTTCTTCTTATTCTTTTAACAGAGAATACAATCTTGGGTTAGTCACCCTGTGGTTTTTCCCTTAACCGGGTTTTCCATGTTAAAATCTTGGTGTCATATGTATTAATGTGTTTCTACTCTTGAATTATTGCATTGTGCTTCCATGATTGAATTATTATTATGCTTTTGAAATATAAGAAGGATTTAAGTGTTTAAAGAAAAGAAAGTTTTGAGACAAATGATTCACCCCCCCTCTTAATTGTCTGTCCTAAAACCAACATTCTCTTCCCTGTTCTCATGGATATCAATCTATCCTTACAGAATTAAAAGAGTTAGAGAATTCTTTTTTTTATAGGATGGGGAGAATTGGAAAGATTTTGGGGCAGTAGCGGCATCCATTGAACTTACGTGAGCTTTTCTCCTTCCAGTCTTTTCCTCCAGATGAGGGCCTTGAGTTTTAATCTCAAGATTCTAGTAGCTCATTATTTCTATGATTTGGCAGATTAGAGTCTCGAGCAGGGGGAAATCATTCTTCTCTCTATTTTTCTTCCACATCTACTTTTCCTAACAAATCATCGACTCTAATTGTAGGAGTGTTGCCTCTCTAGATGAAGCATATGAAGACAGAAAGATCTTTTGTTGTTTTTGCTACTGCACCCCTGGCTAGATAAATGGTGTATCCATGTCTAGCCTGATGTGATTTCATCTAGTTTTTTTCTAGTTGATCTGGTTGGTAACCTCTCAATCAGAAAGGAGGAATCACATCCTTACAAAGGACATTGGACATAAAGTGAAGAACTCTAGTTAATGGAGTTTTCTTTTGATATTGTTCCTTGCAACTATTCTCACTCTTGGTGGGTGGGTAGAGTAGTGAATGCTCTTATTGAACAATTAGATGGTATATGAAGGGTGTCTAAATTCTAAATGACATCTAACAAATGGCCACCCATCAGCATCACAGCCTAAAATTTCCCCGCCAAAGTGAAAGAGCAAACAGTTCGACATACATATACCTTAGCATGTGTGGGTATTCTTGTTTCAGAGGCATCTCTTTTTAGTTGAGAGATAGTTGTACCTGCATCCTATTGTAGTCTTCATCTTCGGTTAATTAAAGTGTAACTTCTTTTATCTTTTTAGCCTATAGCTTGTCTACTCCTTTATTCTATAAAAGGGAATTTAGGGCTTATTGAAAAAACATTGATTCGAGGTCATATTTTCTAGACTCAGTATGAAGTATGGGATCAATCTGATCATGGAGGAGTTTTATATATTTAGCTTTTGAAATTAAGATTAGTTGTCCAGTTTTAGTTTTCATTTTGAGTTCAATCTTTTGATATATTTTCAAGGCTATTTGTTATCCAGTATCGGTTTATTTTATAATTCATTGAGTTTCAAAGTATATTGTCTCCTACTTGTGTATACATTGTTACATTTATGAATACAATTTGATTAATGATTGATTTACTCATCATGAAAGTCTTTCCTATGTATATTTGTCTTATGGAATTTCCTCAAGTAGTAAAATAATAGCTATAAGAGGATATTGAATGTAATATTGGTTTACAAGGATAACTAAGTATGGTTAACTTTGAAACTAGTGAGAAGTTATAATGTAAGGCATTAATTTATCTTCACAGTAAACTAAAACTAATCACAGAAAGGTCTTCTTCATTTATATTTATTTGTTGACTCTATGAACCTTGAACTAGGCACTGATCCGTTAAGAATGCTATACTATACTAAAGCTCCCCTTGATTATCCTCATTTAAAATATTAGAACAAATTTCCCTTTCAGTTATAGGTTGCAGTAGATGTTAGTTTATTTACATGTTCCTCTGTAAAGAATTATGTTGAAGCTTAAGAATATAGCCCATTACTTTACTCTATCATTAATTCTTCAAGCTATCTAGAAGGAACATATCTTCCTTAGAACAGTGTTTTGAACAACTATCTAGATTCCCCCCTATTTAAATAAACATTGGAAAACCCTATTGTTTTTAGAAAAGGAACACCCTCCTTGGTCTTGTAGAGCCTAAAGTGTAGAGGAAAAGGATTGAAACCCCATTTCCTGTTCGTTGGTCAATCCCTCGAGACAGATCAATTATTAGAAATGGCTATTTTATAGATTTGTTTGCTTGGGATGAGGTTGGGAATTTAAAACAACCAACAGATTGTTAACTTCATTGGGGATTCTTCAGACTATGTCTTATCTTGAGGTCTAAGCTCAACTACTATATCCCCATATTTATTGCTCAGAGTCATAAGTCAAATTGTTATATTCCCTATAAAAGGGGTGGTGACTCTACTATTTTCATTCATAGTTGAGACATATATAGGTATGCTACATAAAATTTATGTGTAGGGATGTTTTGTGTAACTCTACTATGGGAAATAATTCTTAACATAAGTTTATTTAAAGGAGCACTATGCTTTTAATGTTTATTCTTCTATATGCAGAGGTGGCGGCTCTATAAAGAAGGAACTTGGTAAAGGTAGTATGATATTCTTGATTTTATTGATGAAGACAAAGTTTACATCCATAGCAAAGTTCTTTTCAGGTATTTTACAAGGCTTGAAAAACTTTCTAAATGTTTCAATAAATGTGCAAGATGGATAAAAGAAAAGGGTTGCATATTTTCTATATATTTCTATAACAGCCTATTGGTTTAAAAAATGTACACTGTGCAACCACATTTATGTTATCAAAGGAAGTTTGTCATGGAAAGGTATAAAGCTATAGATTTCAGTAATATTTGTGGTTTTCCAAACCATATTCCATATAACATTAGAAATCAGATACCAAAGTTCAATAATGATAAATCCAAAACAACTAGCAGCCATTTACAAGAATTTTGTGACTTAGTGGGAGATTATGAGATAGATCTTGAGGATGTAATCATAAATATGTTTGTTCAATCCCTTAAAGAAGAAGCTAGAGAGTGGTTTGCATATTTACCCAATTAGTTTATTTCTTCCTAGCAAGATCTAAAAGTAGCTTTTATGGAGCAGTTCGGTGAAAGAATAGATGTTAGTTTGTTGATTAAAATGCTCATTCAGGTTGAGAAAGAAGAAAAGGAATTAGTTCCAACTTTTAATTTGAGATTTGCCAAAATAGTAAGGGATATCCCTAAAAATACTAGACCTAATGAGGCTATGTGTCTGATCATATATCTAGGTGCATTCAATGAAGAGGATAGTTAGCTTTTGAGAGACATAAACCCTACCACTATGAGGACA
This sequence comes from Cunninghamia lanceolata, assembly GCA_027924645.1. Taxonomy (NCBI): domain Eukaryota; kingdom Viridiplantae; phylum Streptophyta; class Pinopsida; order Cupressales; family Cupressaceae; genus Cunninghamia; species Cunninghamia lanceolata. Next base: position 3,546,339 of record BSBN01000433.1, on the reverse strand, counting down.
AAGGATTGTGAGTCCATAGGGAATAACTTTGTTGAGAGAAATAAAACCAATTATGTTCTCATTTGCTAAAAGGGAAATAAACATGATAGTTCAAAAGGGCCCTTGTTTGCTCAGTCAACATAGAGAACTCAACATTTGAAAAATACTAGGAAAAGTATTGTTTGTGACTAGAAAAGTGGAATTCATAGTTTGTATAATTCCATAACTCATTTTCCCCCCTAGTCAGGAGGGATGGATATGCCCAGATCCCTATAGAACAACACATGAGATAAATAATATTCAGGGGCACATAGGCAAACAATAAATGATGAAATAGATCACACCCTTATAGTGGATGATTCTATTGAAAGATGTATGGGTAATGAAGAAAGTTCTCTGCCTTATGAATGTGTGGCAAAATTTGAAGATATTTCCCATGTTTATGAGGAGATATATCTAATGTCAGACAACAAGGTTTCACCTCCTAGGGAGTCATCTGGTTTTGAGCCTGAATATCAGGTAGAATTAGTTTCTACCACCAATACAGAAAGCAATGAACAATTATCATAATGTGCATATCAAAGTTGTGGAAACTCTTAGTCAGATGATGCTATAGGTTGTCTATAGTGCCCCTCATTTTGGCTTTTTGACAGTGATAGTATTTCAGTTACACTTAGACATTTGTGAGATGTATGGATGATAGACTTCTTGTTTATTGTTGGTTATGCTCATTATGGATTATGGGTTACTGATGTGGTTGTTGATAATTTTTATGATCATTATAGTGACATTGTTGATATTATAGTAAATGATGTGTTTTGACATGATCAATTAATGGTTAGATGATTATGCGGAGTAGAGTTATTATGCTTTATGTGATTGGTTGATACCTGATTGTTAGTTAGAGATATTTATGTTATATGTCATGCTTTTAGTGAAGGGATAGTGTAGTACTACTCATTATGAGCACCCTACTATGCTGTGACTCCCTGACACTGTGTGTTTGTTATATATGTATATGCTTGTATGCAACACCTCGTTTTGATGCAGGCTGCAGGTACCAGGCATCGACTCCACCTAACTTAGCAGGTCTAAGCATGCCTTTACACCAATGGATAATGTGGATGGGAGATAACATGGGGTTCCATTTTGTCAACCATTGTCTTCAGTTTGTGGTCATGGTTGTAGATGTCACTCAGTGGTACTTACCCTCAGGTATTGGTCATCCTTTGGTATTTAGTTGTTATTGTTTGATCTTTTTGATTTATAGTCTATGTGTAATTGTTGGGGATTTATTAAATGTTATAATAATAAGTTTAGGTAAATTAGTATTTATCTAGTTTGTTAATAAATAAGGTGAAAATTAGAGAATATTGAATAAGTGATTTTAATAAAAATTAAATTAATAACTTTAATAGTTAGTACTAATGATAATAATCATAAGCAATTAATATTATATTAGTTGATTAAATTAGTATATTGTTTAACTTTTTTTTTTAATGCACCTAGTAAAATTTTTAACGTGACTAGTGACGCTAGTGCAACACGCCCTCCGGATCCATGCGAATGTTTTTGCCCGGAGCAATGAACCGGTGAGGCCACAACACAAGGGACCTCATCCCCTAGCAAGAACACTTCAAACCTATGATCTCGTTGGCCTAGTAAAGGCGTAAAGCCTGTGAGCTCGTTGGCCCAGCGGGGGTTTGAACTCTGGTGGCCACCACTACAACTGAGTGACTTAACCACTGAACCATGCCCTTATCGGCAAAGTATAACTTGAAAGATATTATTATTTAATAATTTATTGTTGAGTGATTTGTCATGAATGGCTAGTGTAGACACCCAAAATTGTCCCAAATTTGTGTATGTCTTGCAACACCTTGTTAAAACATTATCCTAGACATCATAAGCCATTTTGTCCTAATTCCCATCCTAATTTCCCTAATCCCACTTAGCCAATTAATTAAATAAATTTTATTTATTTAATTAATTCCCACATCATATCTTATCTCATCCTATTCATCTACCTAATTAATTAAATAAAATCTTATTTATTTAATTAATTTCCCAACTATATCGCAATTAATTCAAATATTTAATTTGAATTAAGTCACATGACCTTTCATCTCACCTTGACACTTGTCCATTTCCCTTTAATCATGTGTTGTAGCACAACTCATTTAAAATACTTTTTATGTACACAATCACATGTACTACTATTTGTGTACACAATCACATATGAGACCTATTTCCTTTGACACATGTCAATTGACTACAATTTCTTAATGTGCAAGGAAACCTAACTTAATCCTATCCATCCATTTCATCCTAAACCCTAATTGATCCTAGCCATTCATTTGAACCAAGCCTTTTCTATAAAGCAAGCCTCTCTTAAGCCATTTGGGAGATTGGGGGATTCTTCTTCATGCAACCTCGCTCTGCTGAATTTTCATCTCAAGACCTCATCCATCATCTTCAATCCATATAGCTTGCATCTATCAACTATAAATCATCCATCATTTATCTTCTTATCAATGTTATGCTATAGAATCAAGCAATCAACACAATAAAGTGATCAATAAATCAAGCTCATCTTGCATCTTTGAGGTATTGAACGATTTGGGTTTAGGTTAAGCATTTCATTATTTGATCATTTCCATTTACAAATCCAAATTTTTTGATATATATTTTGGCATGCTCAGTGGGACTCACATCCCTTATTAACCCTCTTGTTTGAGTTGTTTTTGTGAAGTTCAGATCTCTTGGAGAGTCAATCTTTCAATTTTATAGGTTTTTGTTGCAGAAAATTATATCTTTCTAACCTTAGTTTTGTCAAGATTTGCAAATTTTGGGGGTAAATTGTCATAGGTGATCTCCTGGGTGAAAACTAACCTCACCATCATGATTAGGAGGTCGATTCCATAAATTTTGACTATAAATTTGACTATTTTCTATAACTAAATTTTTTGAAAAAGTTTGAAATTTTTTTAGGGTAGCAGGCTCGTACGGTATGGATCCGTACTGTATGGATTCAGCACCCCCCCTTTGTTGACGGTATCTTTGGTTTCATTTTGCAAGCATTTGCTTCCTTTAAATGTTGATATTGTTGCAAGTTTTAGAATATTGTTGCAGGTCGATGTCAGGGGTTCTATGTTTACATGGTGAAATTTTGTTTGAGCTTGGTTCCAAACCCTAACTCAACCTCTGGCAAACCCCATCGCAGCCATTGCAAAACTCATTGATTTCTATGTTTCAGCTTAAACTTCCTCCATCACCGCTCCCTTCACTAGATTTTGGCCACCATCGATGCCCAAAAGACTCCTCATTCACCAATCTACATTCCCATTCGATGTTTATGCTAGTATCTGACACTAATAATCTTGAGTCGACGGTCAAATACCATGTCTCCCAGAACCCTAAGTCTGTCATTCCTTATCCCTGCAAATGATCACATTTGTTGACTTACTCAGAGGTCACCATTCCCTATCCCTGGCCTCCACTCGCTGCTATCCTTTTATAATTCTATCGTCACCTTATCATTGATTGCCACCTGTGGTGAAGCCTTCTTACAGATTTGTCGCTTCAAAACCTATCACCACCTTTATTCTACTTTCTACCATTTAACCTCTATCGCCATCTCTTCATCCATTTCCTAATGGTCGTGGCTTGCTCATAACCTGACCACTACCTCTGAAACCTCCATGGCTTTGTGTTAGATCTATCACCACCGCATCAATGACAAAGACTCCTTGCCACCATCACCGTGGCTGTCTCTTTTGCTATCAAAATTCATTACCATCATTAGTTGAGACCATCCTGTCGACCACCTTTTCCCTGAGGCAACTTGACTCTTGTCAACATTTTCCCATCCTACTCAGAACTCCATCGACCTAGGCATATTGATTATCAATTTCTACCTCTCACTGGGATCTCCTGACCTCTGCTTGTTTGCAAAACCCCTCACTGATGGCCTAAAAGGTCATGTTTTGTATAGACTTCAGCATTGAAAACAAATCAGCAGGTTCGAAATCATAGATCTCATGGCCTTTGCAACAAGATTCCCATTAACAGCATCCTTTTGGTGATAGTCATAGGGGGTCTTAAACCGATAGTCTTCATATCATATTCAATGGTTATTGTTTCATCAATAAGTTTTGCAACAATCGGGGCATTCTCCAACCATCACTTGTGTTACATAGTGGGCTACTTTTCTTTTTTATTCTCAGCGGTTGTTGTTTTCTTTTAACCAGTGATCACCCCCTACCACTGGCAATCTCATAAACCAATGGCCCTAAATTGACATCTACTGGTGACCAAATTAAAAGTTTGGTGACAGTCATTGAAATTTAGTGGACCTTTGCTTTTGGTGGTTTAGTTTTCAAGATCAGTCAGCGTCAAATGCCTTGATCCAATCTATCCAGCAGGCTTCATTTTGTATCAGTGGTTATAGCTTTGTTGTCATCGGCATCAGTAGTTGTTATCAGTGTCATAGTGGTCAGCTTTGGTTGGGATTGACAGTCTTAATCTATTTGTTGTTTCAATCCATGACATCAGTTTTTGTGGCTTTAATCTTTCCAGGAATCTTCATCAGCAGACGACTTCGGCTTTTTTTTCAATCCGTAGGCTTAAAGATTAGTCATTGTTTCTGACATATCTAAAACTACTAGGCGATGGTTTACCATATTCGACGGCTTCTTGCCACTGTTACAGTCAGTTGTCCTTCAAAAATATCAGTTGACATTTGTGTTATGACAACATTCGGAGGGTTTTATAACAGTTGGTGTCAATCAACGATAGTCTTGTTGGTAGAGTTAATATTCGTCGGTTGTTTCAGCCATTTCACATAAACCAACAACCATAGCATTTATACTACGCACGAAAAGATCCATTATAGGTGGAAGTTCTTTATACGATAAATTTTCTAAAATGTTGATTTCATATCACCAGATCTATGGCACATCGGCTTCCAACAGACAGATCCCAAATCATCATTGGCAGTTTCTAGCTCCTCCAGCAGGCTTTGTTTGCTATTGTCCGACAGTTTCCAAACACATCTTCACCAGTTAAGTTCTTCTTCACCAATTTAAGCTTTCAAAGATCATATTCTACAAACCTTGGCGGGCTTCTTCAACCAACGACATACCACATCCACTGGCCATCCTTGTTATATGTCAGCATTTAGTATTTAAAACAGGTGAGTAATAATCCAACAATCTACAATAGTTGGTAGTTTCTTCGAGCAACCAAGGCATCGCTTGTTTTGACATCAGTTTGGGAAGTTGGCATCAGCGGCATTGTTTTTGTTCTACCAGTGGTTTTTTCAAGCAGCCAACGCTAGTAAACAGTGACCGATAGTTTTCGTACATCGGCATTAACTTCCACAGAAATCAAACAAAAAGCTCAATTTACTAGTCAAATCAACGGTTATTAATTCACTGTAGGCGATCAAATTTAACCCCTTGGAAAGAAAAACTAGCATTTTCAACTTTTGCATACCTATGGGCACGTGATCACTTTTATTAAACTGTCAGCGGTTAAGTCAAACTGCCAGTCAGCTAGCCTTGTCTTGCCTTCTACATGTTAAAGGAGGCTATTTTTTTCAAATTTTCATAACTTTCACATACAGAGGCCAAATTGCACAAAAAAGGACTCGTTGGAAAGATGAGAGGATGATCTTTGCAATGGTGTAACTTTTATTAGGTGATTGTATCATTTTCTAGTCTATTTTCATAGTCAAAGTCAAAATTGCAATTAAACTTCATTTGAGCATAACTTGAGCATTTTTTTTAATCCTTTTTCGATATTTTTTTTTAAAAGTGCATGAAATTTCTTAAATTTTCTGTTTATGCAATCCATTCTGCTGTATCAGATTATTTTCATCAGAATTTATCAGATTTCATCTTTTTCACATAATCATCTTCTTTGCAAGTTTACTTGTTTCTTTTGCGATTTGGTGACTTGTAGGTGAATCAAAGGAGCTGGAGCAGTGTTTGGATCAATCAAAACAACAAGTGGATAGTGAAATAATCAGGTGCACTCATTCTAATCTTTCATCTCTTAATCATTGTTTGCAAATACATTTAGATTTGGGCCTTAAAACGAACAACTTGTTTGCAATCGCATCAAAAAATTAGGCTAAAACAAACAAGTGTCTTCCTATACATTTGGATTTTAGATCTAAAAAGAACAAGTGCTTGAATTGTCTTCCACACATTTCATTCTCTAAGGGTCAATTAACAAGTGCGAGTGTGAATCAAGTGATAGCTCACTTGGTTTGCTTTTGTATACCCTATTTCGGAGGCCTACTTGGAGACACGCCACTCCAAGGGACGACCTCAATCGAGGCTGAATCAAAAGACACCCTCATTGGGAGTTAGAATCTTGTCACTCTTGGCTAAGCCCCAAAGAACTTTCTACCTTTGGGAAGTGAAGGTGAAGGGTGGGTTACCCCTTTCTCTCGACTGTGTGGTAGGATTTCACTTTCAATTCCTTAGTCAACCTTGTGCAATCTAGCCTAAGACCTAATTGGCCATACCCACTTGACTAGACATTAGGGCTTGTTGATATGTCTTCCATGTGTACTTGCTTAATCATCACATTTCATTTTCAAAGTCAAAAACATGCTTATGTGTCTTGCGTGAGTTATTCATGTGTGTATATGCATAATCATTTGTTTGAACATTGCCAAATCAAGCTATAAACACCAAACACATAAATAAATCAATCTAAACATTCATCCTAGTCAACACACATCATATCCAACTTAATTTCATCCACATCATCATCCAAATTCCTAAACAAGCACTTGCTAAAAGGACTTAAGACAAACACTTGGGTGACAACATGTTTACACCAAAAGACCTAGAAATCAAATTCCAAAGATTCCTCCAAAATCTTTATCAAGGATCACAACCCCTAAACCAAGACGCCATTGACACATTACAATTCTTCATCCAAAAATCTCAACCCCAAGCAAGCTAATCACCTCAATTACAATACTTTATAACCCAAGTCCAACACCTTTTAGCCACTAGTCAAGCTTGACAAGCACAACAATCCTTAACCATTCACTCCCAACCTAATCCATCTTGCCACATGTCATATCCATCTACTTCATATCAACCTAATCCACCTTATAGCCACATGTCATATCCATCCACTTCCTATCAACCTAATCCACCTATCCAACAAGTCAATGCCACATCAACCTATGAATATCCACCTCAAGCTTATTCAATCCCTCATGCCGACATTTTAATGTATGACCAAGCCCATCCACAAGGCAATCAAGTGATTTCACAAGAACAACATCCAAGTCCCAATGGTTGTTTGTAGAATCAAGTGAGCACAAGTCAACCTTGCCAACATGATCAAATGCACGCATCTTTGAGTCCACCTCGAGAAATTTGTCTACATATCCTACCATTACACCTAGCTACCAAGACTATCAATGACCTCCCCAACAAGCACAAGTGAGCCCAAGTCCACCTTTGTAACAAGAAGCACATGTAGCTCCAAGTGGCCCTTTGTACATAAACCATGCGAGCCTAATGCAACAAGACTTAATTACCTTTGACAAGGGAGATACCAACCTAGCTAATTCATCCTATGAGTGGCCTCCATCATCTAATCACATGCTGAAACATGATCCAACTAATCCTATCCCAACACCACCATGTGATCCTACTCCTAGTCCATCTTCTAGCCCATCAAGACCTTCATCACCTTTACCACCATGGACCTCCAATCCCCTACCAAATGAAAATGTTGAGTATATTTTAAGATGGATGCTTGAAGCAAAACTCATTGAACTTCCTGAAGTCAAACCATGTGAGGAAAGTACATACAATGAACATCATTATTGTGCATACCATAGGATCAAAGGTCATAATACAAATGTATGCCCCATATTTAGTGCACTCCTCTTTACTATGTACATACAGAGCCTCTGTAAACATGCCACATCATCCCAATCCCATGTGTCACCCCCATATAGTCGAAATCCTAATCTGTCAAATCCCATTATCCCTCCATCTAATCCCAATGCTAATCCAACACCATCTACCCTTATCATCCATCCATTATATTTCCCATCCACCCATACACTTGCAAAGGATGTGATCTATTGGCTACTAGCTAGGAATAAATCACCCCCATGTTAAACACCCATTCATGAGCCCACCGATGAACTTCCAAAGGTCATGTCCAATCCTACAACTCCTTTACATAGCCCACATATACTTGAACCTATTTAAGAGCCTTTCATTAACATACCTAGCCATTTAAGCTCATCATGTGACCTACAAGCCAACAAGTCTATTCAAGAGTCTTCAACCACAAGCCTAAGTCAAGAGCCATCATGTCCTCATGTTGATAACCCTCAAGAGCCTATCAAGTCCACTTAAGAACCTTCCACTTTCATCCAAAGTCAAGAGGTATGTCAAGAGGATAATCTTAAACATGTGGAAATATCAAACCCCAATCTTAATCAAGATCAAAGCACCTCTAAGTTCCACCTATCCATGACCTACATATGGTTTTCCCTCAAGCTATTAGCCATCACCATGACCCTATTCATGAGAAAATTTATCCCTTTTATAGCCCACTTAATCCTATTTTTGCTCATATTTATGATCAAGGTTCTATCTAAGATCATTAAAAACATGATGATCCCTTTGGCCAAATTTTATCTATCTTATTATCAAGATGATGAAGAAGTTATCCATGAGCACCTTGATTCTATCACTACTCCCATAACTATCCATGAACAAGATATCCACATTGCTCTAAGTCATCCACCATCTAGCCCTATCCATAATGAACAAACATCCACTTGCCATGATGAGACACTTGTCCCTCACACAAGCATAGAAGATCAAACCAATAGCTTGGATCTTAGTGAACAAAATGATAAGAAAGATTCTAATGATCCATCCCCATCCACCATCGATTCCACTTCAAGTCCACCATCATATCCACTTCATCTTACCACCCTTATACATCAGTGTTCTTCTTTAGGACAAAAATGACCTTTATCCACTTCACCTTCTCCATCCACTAATGAACTCAAGTCTAATGTTCAAAGCACACCAAGTCCTATAGTCCATCGCATACTCTGAAACATGAACTACCAAGGTAAAGGCCTAGGCCTTTATGGATAAGGTATTTTCGAGCCCATCCATGTCAAGGTCCCTCCATGCTCATATGGCCTTAGATACACACCCTAAGGTAAACAAGGCCAAGATTTTGGTAATCCCTTCATGCATCCTAAACCTACCACTTTCCATCACACCCCCCACCATCTACCCAAAACATATGTTGCCATTCCATATCCAACATCCTATAAATGTCAAAAGCATGTGACCGTACACCTCCCACCAACTACTTTTCCACCATTGCTTCCAAAACCTAATATCCCCATTATCCAATCCCCTTACCCATTTATCTATAAATTCCCTCACATTCCTAATCATGACCAACAAATGCACATATTTTCTAAACATAAAGCTTCTACTCATTTCACCAATTCCGCTTCCACCAAACCCATGGGATTCCAAAATAAAAATTTGGATGCCTCCTTTCATAAAGCCAAAAATCCTACCAAAAATCCTAAGGGTCCAAATGCCTTGGGACATCAATGCCAAAAGTCAAAGCAAAGTACATTTACAAAGCTATCCAAACAACTACCCAAGCCCAAGTCTTCACAAGAAAAGGTCAAAACTAAAATGGTTTGGGTCCCTAAGAAAAGAGAAAGCAAGTCAAAGGAGACATCCTTATCCACCTCTCAAAAATCCCAATCATCCCCTTTCATCCAAAAATCCCCTTCCATCCAAAAATGCCATTCCATACAAAAGTTCAACTTCCTAAATCCCACAAGAAAAGAAAAAATCATAAAAATACTACGTCTATGTGGGTACCTAAATCACTTCATCAACCATCTCCTAAGCAAACATCTCCATTGCTTCCTACACTGCCATCCCATCAAAAGCTTCAATGTTTATCACGATGTGTGCAACCATTGGTCATGGTTCCCTTCCACTCCACAACACCTCCACATAACTACATCTTCCCCATGCTATCCCTATGGTCCATGCTTTGGCATAAACTTTTCATCCATCTTCATTCCATAAGCCTATATAAATCCACACCATAAGCCACTAGCCTACCCTACCATAATCCACTTAATAATCCACTATCTACCTAATCCATCTCCCTTTCATGTAAATCCCTTATCAACATCTACGAGCATAATGACATGGTCCATGCGACGACATCCATCTCTAGTGGGACACTATCACCTTTCATAGCACTAACACTTGAGTCCCTCCTATCCATTACCATGGTGAAAACTTGGCAAACAGGTTCCATGTGTAATTGGCATGCTATCCCATCCAAAAAAGAAAAAAAAAGTAAAGAGAAATCCCTTCGTCCAATAGTGAAAACCTAGTAAATAGGCACCTTGGATAAGTACCATGATGAAAACCTAGCAAACATGCATCATACGTAATTGATCTTCTATGTCACTCACACTTGGGGGCACATGGTCTCATCCACCTTATCATTTTCCATCTTAACATGTCCTATCCTTTCCATACAATCCTACCATCCTTAGGCATTACATAAACATGCCTATCCTACTGAACCCATTTATCCATCATTCTGCCTTTTGATTTTAATGAAGACATAGGGGCAAAATGTTGAAACATGTTTCGATATTTCTTGGCATACCTTTTTTCCAAACCAAGTCCTATCCATTGACTATTTATCCATCTTATCCAAACCAATCTATCATGTCATCCCTTGGTCATGAACTTTGTCATGCAAAGAATCCTAAGCATTACCACCTAGAATGGGGCAAGTTCTTCCTATGCAACATAGCCTTTGAAGATCACATCCTAGCTCCATTATGAGGCATACATCCATCCACTATAGTCTATTATTATATCTATCCATCTATCATGAGCTTTCCCTTTTATGGCCTATCCCTTTATCCACCCATTTATCATGAGCCTTCCATCCCACTTACTATCACCCATCCTTTTATCCATCCATTTTACCTCCGTCCTTGTACCTCAACTTAGTTTTCCCTTGTCATTGGTATCAAGCACAAAGGCTACCTAAATTGTAAATCCATTGGCATTTTCCAAAACATTTCAAAAAAAAAATCCAAAAAAATCAAAACACCCAAAAAACACAAAAAAATCAAAATATGTCAAAAAAATCAAAAAAATTAAATATCCAATGAAAAATCCAAGCAATAAGATCACATCATCCAAAACAATCCACTCCATCAACATTCAATCAAAATCAAATCATCATCATCATCATCAATTCTTCCTATCAATAACATTCATTCATCCATTTTAATCAATCATTTCTTCCAATCATATCAATCAAATCAATCTAAGCAATGATCTGAAATCCAAGTCACACTAATCCATATCAAACAAGCTAATCAATCAAGGAACATTATCCAATCAAATCAACAAGTTTTTGATCTTAATCTTGTCACAAACCGAATCAATCATCATCAATGGGATATATCATTCCCACATCATCCTTGTGTTTCTCTAGGGATATAGCTTTCCCCGCAATGACAACACTATCATCATCATTGAAATAATCAATCATTAGTTTATGACTTGACAAGGGCAATACCTTGTTTGTTTTGCATCCTTTGAGCACACTGAGAACACTTGCTTATGCTTAGATTGAGTGGACACTCTAATCATCACACCATCACTATCATCATTCCAAACAATCCAATCATCAAAACAATCAACCCAACAATAGCAAACATCAAAACCAAAGCACATCAAGCCAACCATCAAAGCAAATCCTATCAATCATCAGCATCAACACCAAAGAAAATCAACTCAATCACATCAAGTCAACCATCAAAACAAATCAAAAGTAGCTCAATCCACCACATATCATCCCATCATCAACATTTCATCAATCAATCTCAATCCATAACCTAATCTTTCATCTCATCAATAAAACACAAATCAGAACTACATCTCATTTCCATCATTAAGTGCCTTGATCCCATGGATACAAGGTATGTAGGCAGTCTGGAGTACGAAGGAAGTGCCCAGATTCAGGCACACGCGATTTTCCTCTTTATCCTCTCATCATTTCTTCTATCATCTATCTTCTACATCATTAATAAACAACTTTTTCCAATTAATCTATCATTCAATCAATCCATTTCCTTTAATCAAATCATCCATTCACATCAATTCAATTTATTCCAATTCATTTTCATCCATCCTTCATCAATCTTCATCCATCATTTCATTATCCTCAAATCATTCCAAACAATGATCCAAATGCAAGCCCATCCTTAATCCATACAAATCAAGTTAATCAATCAAGCCAAGTTATTCAAACACAATCCCTGGTCTTGATCCTAGCCTGATTGTAATCCAAATCAATCAACCAACCAACCAACTCAGCAAACAACCTTGTGTTGATATAGGGATATAGCTTTCCCCACCATGACAACACTATCATCATCAATCAGCAATCAATCATTGGTTTACATCTTGACAGGGGCAATACCTTGTTTGTTTTTGAATCATTTGTGCATGCTTGCTTGCTTTCTTGTGTGTGTTATCATTTTATCTTGCATTTGCATCATATCGGTATCAATCTAGCTAATATTCATATCTTGTATCCAAACAAGGTTGTATAATGCTGGGGCACGAGACACAACGTCACCCTAGTTCCTTATACCTTGGTGCATAACATCTAGTGCTATATCAAACATCATGGTTGATCACATTCATTGCAGCATAACACATCTTCATCTTTTCTATCTATCCCCTTATCTTTCTTTTGCAGCCAAGCCATTTCTTTTCGAGAGCATACCCCTGTTTGGCCAACCCGCCTATCCTCTCGAGGGGGCATCATCATCCTATCATTCCATCATCATCTTATTCTTTCCATCCTCATTCTATCCTACATCATCATCATCCTATTTTTCCATCCATATCCATTTTCCTCTATCCATACCTTAGCTTCTTTGAAATGATGTTACTCAACACAAATCTTATCATCTCAAACATCATCTCAAAGAGGGGCAAAATGTAGACACCTACAATTGTCCCAAATTTGTGTATGTCTTGCAACACCTTGTTAAAATATTATCCTAGACATCATAAGCCATTTTGTCCTAATTCCCATCCTAATTTCCCTAATCCCACTTAGCCAATTAATTAAATAAATTTTATTTATTTAATTAATTCCCACATCATATCTTATCCCATACTATTCATCTACCTAATTAATTAAATAAAATCTTATTTATTTAATTAATTTCCCAACTATATCCCAATTAATTCAAATATTTAATTTGAATTAAGTCACATGACCTTTCATCTCACCTTGACACTTGTCCATTTCCCTTTAATCATGTGTTGTAGTACAACTCATTTAAAATACTTTTTATGTACACAATCACATGTACTACTATTTGTGTACACAACACACATGAGACCTATTTCCTTTGACACATGTCAATTGACTACAATTTTTAATGTGCAAGGAAACCTAACTCAATCCTATCCATCCATTTCATCCTAAACCCTAATTGATCCTAGCCATTCATTTGAACCAAGCCTATCCTATAAAGCAAGCCTCTCTTGAGCCATTTGGGAGATTGGGGGATTCTTCTTCATGCAACTTTACTCTGCTAAATTTTCATCTCAAGCCCTCATCCATCATCTTCAATCCATCTAGCTTGCATCTATCAACCAACAATCATCCATCATTTATCTTCTTATAAATGTTACACTGTGAGATCGAGCAATCAACACAATAAAGCGATCAATCAATCAAGCTCATCTTGCATCTTTGAGGTATTGAACGATTTGGGTTTAGGTTATACATTTCATTGTTTGATCTTTTCCATTTACAAATCCAAATTTTTTGATATACAGCTAGCAATAAATTCCCTAATTTGAGAATCTCCATAGAAGAAGAAATTTATTGCATTTAAATTTTGAGAGATAGTGAATTTTCAGTAACGGATATGGGAAGTGGGGAAATTAATGGGCTTTGTCTATTTTTACATTATGGGAATTATTTGAAGGGGGTTTTCTAGAGATTTTGGGAATTTTTTGGGATGAGAGAATTGGAGGGAGAAGAAATTGAATGGGAAGAGGATTCTAAAGCTGAAGGATCAAATTTCGGGTATGTCTTTTGTATGATTGAATGAATGTTATTTGTGTCTTTGAAAATGAATCGTCCCCTCTCTTCTGTTGCTTTTGACTATTCAAAAACCATACTAGTATGCATGTTAGCCTGATGCATTTTCTTCTAATCTGCCATTAGTATGTTCTGGTGAATGTTCATGTCTTCCTGTCGCCTATTTCATTCACGGTCTCCATGAAATACTCCATTATCTTCCAATTTGTCTTCACTTTGTAATGAATAATCTTTGCACCTTGGGTGTGCCCTTCTTTCAGTAGATCCTTTTTGTTATTCCCTATATACTTCCTGACTGAGGCTGCTTAAATAGGTACTTTAAGATTTTCAACAAATTTGAACTTTTGGCAAGTTTTTTTCTCTGGTTAATTGACGGTTTCTTTCAAGCACTCCCTTCATCATTTCACAATCTCGCTTTCTCTTTTGTGGGGTCAATCACTTGATGTATTCTTGCTAATGCTTTAAACTGAACCCATCCCTTATCCTGAAGCTCTCTCAGCAAATTCATCTAAGCTTGTGATTTTCCCATCCATTCGACTTCTTACTAGATTTAGTGGTTACTCTGCTATGATTTTTGCCAATAAATGGACTATTATTTTCATGGTTGTGTATTTGACTTCACCCTTAAACTATGCTTATGGATCAGCCCACTTAGGGCAATTTTCTAGAGGGTTTCTTTTCAAAAACAAGTTTAGATGATGTGCTTCCTATTTGGGTGACGTGGGGTTCTTTCTAATCGGTTCCTGCATTCTTCTTTAAAACCAAACTCATTTTAGGATAGACTTAATCGACTAGTTCCTTCAAATTCATTGAAGCCAATCTAGTTTTTAGCTGGCCAAGCTTTCAAATCTGCAACCCAAAATTGGAATTCAACTTGCCTAGTGTTATTTCTGAGTGAAGTCATTTAATGTGGCTGAATGTTTTATTATGGTGTCCTCTGTATGTCTATTGGGCTTCAATTCTTGATGTGCTGGTGAGGTTACCCTTTGACGCCAGTCTTTATCTTCGTGAATGATGCAGAGCGCACAATGGAAGCAAACAAAACAGATCAAGCATATCAACTCATACACATCGCTTGACGTGTTATCGCCGGTTTACATGCACCGATTCACCATTACACTTGGTCACTACTTGTATCTGCCGAAAGATACATTCTTAATGTACATCCCCCACATGCATTTGCGACATACATTCGCAATATACATTCAACCACACTCATTGGCAGGACTTGGATTATCGGTCGAGCTTACCACAGAGTCATTGTTTCACTGATCACGCCGATATCTCATTCAAACACAGTTGTCAACTAGATTTCAATCACTGGCGAACACTAGGGTTTCCTACGCCGCTACTCCTATACACCATTGCACAGTCTGCCTTCACCAAACCCTAGCACATGGAGATGCTAGGCGATCTACTGTGCACGCTCAAACTTGGTCCTTTGCGCCACTGAACAGGAAAACAAAATAGGAAACGAAAAACACATATTGTACAATGAAGCCATTCCACTAATTTTGACATAAATCTTATCAATGGAATGCTTCACGTCGACATTTTGTAACAATGGGAAAATAGGAAGGAAAGGAAATCTACAGCTATGCAATTTGTATTTACAGAAAATGGGAAACAAGTTGACAACATAGAAATAGTTTGATTCTTCTTAGCAAATCTTGATTACATTCGCACAATCACAATATCATATGACTGATTACAATCTCAATCCCTAATATGTATGCATTTGGTTCATTTCTCTGGGTTTTTATAGACTCGCCCAGAGGAACAACAACCCTATTCCCAACGGCTGGGAGAATGATTCCAAGCGGCTGGGAGCAAAACTAACTAAATCCAAGCGACTGGGAGAAAACCCACCGTCTTATTTTCAATTTGACAATTGGAACCTAAGTACTTGGGACTTACAAATAGAAATTACATGCATTGGTCAAATAGACCTTATAACAACATAAAATAAAACATGAACTTAAATGCCTCACGGAGGCCACTTGTGTTAGGTGCCCCTGCACCATACTCTTGGGGTTAACAGAACTCAAGTCCCTTGAGGAACCAAGTTCGAAATATTAACCCCATGCTTGATGATGTCTTCCTCGCTCATCCAGGTTGCATCCTCATCAGGTAAACCATGCCATTTGACCAGATACTGCTTGTAGGTTTTATGTCTGGTCTTCTTCTAAACCTTTGTGTCCAAAATACATTCTAACTGAACTGGCTGACTCGGTGGAAGATCAGAAATCCATTCTACATCTTTAGCTTATGTCTCTGCTGCATTGGCTCCTCTGAATGGAAACAAATCTGCCACATTGAAAATGGCTGATAAGGCTAAACCTAGAGGAAGTTCAATTTCGTATGCATTAGGCCCAAATTTGTGTACAATCTTGCATGGACCTATCTTCTTCATAAGAAGCTTCATGGACTGCCCCTTTGGAAGTCTTTCCTTCTTTAGATATGCCATTACTAGATCACCAACTTTGTATTGGACATCCCTTTTCTGCTGATCAGCTCTCTCTTTGTATTTCCCTGTGTTCTTCTAGATAGTTTTCCTTACAACATCATGGATATCCTTCATGCTGACTACAAAATCTTCTCCTTGTGCACTCCTTTTCTCCATGTTCTAGAGATCCCTGAGCTCCAAAATTCCCATGGGATGAATCCCATAGACAACTTCAAAAGGGCTCTTTCCTGTGCTCTTATTAACAAAATCATTACATACAAACTTTGCTTGTGGGATGACCATATCCCATGCTTCTCCATGCTGTTTAGTCAAACACCTCAAAAGATTACCTAGTGATCTATTCACCACCTCAGTTTGTCCATCCGTCTGAGGGTGATATGTAGATGTGAAAGACAATTGAGTGCCCAATTTCTTCCACAATGTGTGCCAAAAATGTCCCACAAACTTGGGATCTCTGTCAGTGACAATATTCAATGGCAAACCATGAATTTGAACTATTTCTTTAAAGAATAGACCAGCAATGTGTGAAGCATCATTAGTACATTTACATGGCACAAAATGAGCCATTTTACTAAACTTGTCAACAACCACAAACACACTGTCAAATCCTCTTTGAGTCCAGGGAAGACCCAAAACAAAATCCATACTGATGCATTCCCATGGCCTTTGCAGAGTTGGAAGTGGTTGATAGAGACCTGCATTTGATGAAGTTCCTTTTGCCCTCTAACAAATGCTACAAGTTTCTACAAATTTCCTGACATCTGTTTGCATCTTAGGCCAGAAGTAAAGCCTTCTCACTTGTTCCAATGTCTTGTCCAATCCAAAATGACCTCCAAGACTACTGCAATGTTTTTCTTTTATGATGTTTTCCCTCATGGAACACCTAGGCAGACACAGTTCGCTGCCCTTGAATAGTAACCCCTGCTGTAGCAAAAATTTAGAAAAATTAGAATGATAGGAATCTGAAAATTGTGAACAAATTGCATATATCTCCTTGAAGTCCTCATCATCTTCGTACATATTCTTGAGAGAATCCACTCCCACACTTTGCAACTGGATTTCCTGTATAGTGCACACTCTTCTGCTCAGAGCATCTACCACCTTGTTGGCTTGTCCCTTCTTATGTTTGATGGAGAAAGTATATACCTGGAGTTGTTCGACCCACTTCATATGCTTGTGATTCAGCTTCTCCTGCAAATTCAGAAAAATCAAAGCATGGTTGTCAGTATAAACAATGAATTCCTTGGGCAAGAGATAATGTCTCCATTTTTTCAATGCTTGGACCATTGCATACAATTCTAGATCATATGTGGAATACTTTTGTTTAGCATCATTCAACTTTTCACTAAAGAAAGCAACAGGTCTACCTTCCTGAATCAAGATAGCACCAATGGCAAGGTTACTAGCATCACATTCCACAGTAAATAACTTATTAAAATCAGGCAAAACCAAAATGGGTTTCTCTGCTATTTTCTGTTTGACAATCTCAAAAGACTCATCAGTTGCTCTATTCCAAACAAACTTACATTTTTGTCCTCCTTTTATGGTATCTAGAATGGGTGCACAAACATGACTAAATCCTCTTATGAATTTCCTGTAAAAAGTTGCCAACCCATGAAAACTCCTTAGATCACTTACTATTTTAGGTGCTGGCCAAGATAGAATAGCATTTACCTTCTCTAGATCCATTTTCAAATTGCCCTGGGATATCACAAATCCAAGGTATGTGAGTTCTTCCTTCATGAAGACACTCTTCTCCATATTGATCATCAGTTTCTCCTCATGCAATTTCTTCAACACCTGTTCCAAATGCTACAAATGTTCTTCTTTTATCTTGCTGAAAACTAGAATATCGTCAAGATAGACAATAACAAATTTGCCAATAAAATCTTTCAATACCTCATTCATTAGACGCATGAAAGTACTGGGAGCATTGGATAGACCAAATGGCATCACTAGCCACTCATAAAGACCTTCATTAGTCTTAAAGGCTGTCTTCCATTCATCCCCTTGTCTAAACCTGATCTAATGGTATCCACTCTTGAGATCAATTTTAGAAAAATACTGAGCTCCTCCCAAATAATCCATGAGGTCCTCTATTCTAGGCATAGGAAACCTATATCTGATGGTGATCTTATTTATGGCTCTCAAATTAGTGCATAACCTCCATTTGCCATCCTTCTTGGGAGCTAAAACTGTGGGTACAACACATGGACTAAGACTTTTCCTCACCAGGCATTTATCCAACAATTCTTGTACTTCTTTAGCAATCTCCTCATTCTGATTAGGTGTCCTTTTATCAGCTGGTTTATTTGGCAACGTGGATCCTGGGATGAAGTCAATCTGATGACTTATGTCTCTCACAGGGGGTAGTACATCGGGCATATCCTCCACCATTATACCCTTATATTTGTTTAACAATTCCTGCACTTCCTTAGGGACTTTTTCCTTGTTGTTTTTAGACAAATCAGAATTGTCTTTAGGTTTCAAAATTAGTGCATACCCCTGGGTTCCCTCTTCTTTCAGAGTATGGAGAAACTCTTTCCCACTCACTAACATGATACTTGAGCCTACATTCTTGTCTACACCTTCTTCTGGTAAAGGATCCATCTTATACTATCTACCATTCTTAGTGATCACAAAGGAATTCAACTTACCATCATGTTGGACTTGTACATCATACTGCCAAGGTCTACCTAATAGTAAATGGCATGCATCCATGGGAATTATATCATACAAAAGTTTATCCCCATATTCCCCTATCTAAAATTCTACCCAAGCTTGTTCATCAACCAAGACTTGTTGCCCTTTGTTCAGCCAGGAGACTTTGTATGGACTAACATGTGGCAACCTTTTCAAGTTCAATTTCTCTACCATTTCTACTGAAACTAAATTTTTAGTTAAACTAGAATCAACAATTACCTTACACTTTTTTCTAGAAACTTTACACAGAGTTCTAAATAGTGTCTTCCTCTGGGGTGGTTCCTTGTTCTGTGGTACCTTCAGCATTGTTCTTGTCATCATGAGGCTCTCTCCAAGTTGTACTGTAGCTGCGCTTCCCATAGGTGAGTTCACACTCTGACAATCTTCTTCTCGAATCAGCTAGCTCCTTCTCTCTCCTCCATGAGAGTTTGAGGCTTTCTCTAGACACCTACTTGCTGTGTGCCCAATTTGGTTACAATTATAACATCTTCTCGTGAAGATGTTAGGACCTCTGCCTGGTCCACCAAATCTGCCTCTCCCATTGGGTCTCCTTCCTCTGAAACCCTCTCTGGAACCAGATTCTCTACTATGTTCTTGCTGACTGGACTCCCCTTGATTCTTCTGGAACTGATTTCTACCACCAAAGCTATTTTTTTCCCTAAAATTCTTTCCACCTCTGCCTCTGTTCTGCTGTTGTCCTTTTCTTTTCTACTTCTCTTCTACTCTTAGTGCCACTTGGAAACATTTGTCCATAGTTTCTGGTGTCAAGATGGTAATCTCATCTTGTATACTATAATTCAGGCCATTAATATACCTGGCAACTCTTCCTTTCTCATCCTCAGTGTGTCCACACCTTAGAGACAATTTGTGAAATTCCTCTGTATAGGTGGATACATACATATCCTTCTGCCTGAGATTCTACATTTTCCTGTATATCTACACTTCATAATCCACTGGTAGGAACTAAGCCTTGATCCTCTCTACCATCTAACTCCAAGATGAGATCATGCTCTTGCCAGTCTTCACCCTTTCTCCCTAGGTGTAGTTCCACCATGTGAGTGTAGTGCCCTTTAATTTCATCTTTGCAAACTTGACTCTTCTATTCTTCGATACCTCCTTGTAATTGAAGTAATTGTTCAAAGTCTTGATCCATTCGATGACCTCTTTTGCATCCATCTTTTTGCTGAACATTAGAATCTCCATTCTTTATTCAGACGATTCCTTACCAAGTGATTTTATAGCCTCCAAAAATTATTTCTGGTCTACAGATATACTTGTATGTTTTGGGGTTGTTTCCTTTTCCCCATCTTCTTCTTCTTCATTAGACTCCTTGTCTGATTTCCTGCCTTTTCCCAAGGTCTTCAACTCAGCCTAGAGTGCTTCCTTGACTCCAGTCTTGATCATCTCCTCCTTCTCCTTGAATTTCTTGACCACTTCGGTGGTCATTCCCTTTGGAGGCATATCACTAGCCCCTTCTTCACTTTCTCTATCTGACATAAACATTCACAGACAACACCAACACTTCTATAGACCTTTCACTAGCTCTGATACCAAAATGATGCAGAGCGCACAATGGAAGTGGACAAAACAGATCAAACAGATCAACTCATACACATCGCTTGACTTGTTATCGCCGGTTTACATGCACCGATTCACCATTACACTCAGTCACTGCTTGTATCTACCGAAAGATACATTCTTAATATACATCCCCCACATGCATTTATGACATACATTCGTAGTATACATTCAACCACACTCGTTGGCAGGACTTGGATTATCGATCGGGCTTACCACGGAGTCACTGTTTCACTGATCACGCTGATATCTCATTCAAAAAAATTCGTCAGCTAGATTTCAATCACTGGCCAACACTAGGGTTTCCTACGCTGCTACTCCTATACACTGTTGCACAGTCTACCTTCATCGAATCCTAGCACATGGAGATGCTAGGTGATCTACTGTGCATGCTCAAACTTGGTCCTCTGCACCGCCGAATAGGAAAACAAAATAGGAAACGAAAAACACATATTGTACAATGAAGCCATTCCACTGATTTTGATAGAAATCTTATTAGTGGAATGCTTCACGTCGACATTTTGCAACAATGGGAAAATAGGAAGGAAAAGAAATCTACAGTTATGCAATTTGTATTTAAAGAAAATGGGAAACAAGTTGATGACACAGAAATAGTTCGATTCTCCTTAGCAAAGCTTGATTACATTCGCACAATCTCAATCCCTAATCTGTATGCATTTGGTTCATTTCTCTGGGTCTTTATAGACTTGCCCAGAGGAACAACAACCCTATTCCCAGCGGTTGGGAGAATGATTCCAAGTGGCTGGGAGAAAACCCACCGTCTTATTTTCAATTTGACAATTGTAACCTAAGTACTTGGGACTTACAAACAAAAATTATATGCATTGGTTGAATATACCTTATTACAACATAAAACAAAACATGAACTTAAATGCCTCATAGAGGCCACTTGTGTTAAGTGCCCCTACACCAGCGAACCCTACCTGTAGATTTCATATAAGAATTAAACTCTATTTCCTAAAATCTTTTCTTCCCCGCATTTGTATCTACCTTTGTCTATAATGATCAGACGCCTAGATCTTTTTGCAACATAATTTCCTTTTGGTTGACATTAGAAATTGTTTGACTATGTATCCTTTTCCATTTGCGCCTACTCAGACAATCTGTTATAACCTTCTTTTATCAAAATGAACGCCTAACCAAGCTGAGTAGAGCAACGTCCAAGGTCTTCTTTGGATTTGCCATTTTATATGTCTCATGGCACATTTTCTCTGTCAGGCCATTCATCTTTTGGCTCTATGCAACCTTTGATAATTTCCCATCGACTTCTTCTCTCTTGGTGAAAGAGTATCAATTATAATTATATCTTATATCTTCATTTCTATCTGATTTAGCAAGAGTCCAGTAAAATTGATGATCGATTTAGAAAGAGTCTATTGAAGTTGCTGTTAGGAGGATAGGTAAATAAGTCCTTTAGAAAGCTTCCATTTGAAACTCCACGAATATTTGATAGTAAACATCTGCATAGGTGAATATAGTATTGTGTTTATTTATTTGATCAATTTGATATATTTGAATGTAACCAATTCATTAATGAAATAGAGTATGAATATAAACATTATTTTACTTATTTTATTTTGTCAGAATAGAGTTGTTAAGTTAATATTTTGTATTATACTATTTAATCCAAGTTGTGCACTTTTCTTTATTAAGGAAAAATTAGAAGTTATAAATTATTTTAAAAAAATAAGGTTTGGGATAATTTTAAGAATTTAATGTGAATAAATTTAAATTGTAGTATTAGTTATTAAATAAATCTTAGTTAGAATTATAAATCTTGTGTTTGAATAGAGTATTATTAACTTAGTAAAATTATTATTAGAAAAATATTTAATATTTAAAATAGTTTGAAAGGTGTTTTAATAATTGAGTTTTGATTTTTGGATATTATATATTCTTCCTTGTAGTTTCCATTGCCAATTACAAACCGATGTGTATTAATGAAGAAATTGGGTCATTGCACTTAAATTGATTTTGAGTCTTGTAGTTATATTTTACTAAGCTTATGTGTAAGGTGTTCACGATGTTTCTTTGGGATGTCATAGTTATTAAGTGTCATGTTATTTAAACTTTGAACCTAGTATCGTGGAATGGATAATTTGACCAAGTATTATTAGGGTCAAATATAGAATGGGACTATAGGTTTTTGTGTTAAAAGTTACTGAGCTCTAGAGATTGTTAGAGTTATCATGTGATTATGATGTGTCTTAATGCCTTCTACTTAGAGGAGGAAGACTATTAATTGGGCATTGGTATTTGTAGTAATCTTGTTATGTTATTGGTCTATGGGATGAGTGATACCTTTCAGTATATGTGTATTCTATCATAATAGGGGTACTAGTTGCATGCACGGGAGTGGCTTTCATAGTGGGGCCAGTGCCCAAAGTGGCTACCTAGATAGCCCTATGGAAGTCGTAATTAAGTGGAAACATAATAATTTATTTAGGAGGGTTTTGGGTAGATAAAACACATTTCAGAATAACAGATTTCAGAATAAAAAGAACTGGAGTTGGCAGCGGGCTAGATGTGATCGTATTGATCAACCAGCTCTGAGCATGTAGTCTGCAGTGAGTAGAGGGAGTTTCCAGTAGTCTAATGCTTTTTAAAGTGGTGGTGGTTTTAGTAGAGGCACAGGGTATTTCTTTTGCGGCCAACACGGCCATCTTGCTAGACAGTGTCCTCAGAGGAATGCTTCAGGATTTGGACATAGGTTGGCAGCTTTAGATCTGATAGTAGGTGATGCAGGCAGATCACATAGAGTCTTTGCAATTGTTGATAACCATCAAGTAGAGCATCAGGGCACCATGGTGGAGACTTCTAGATTTATGCGAGGTATTGGTTTTTCTGTTCTCTTTGATTCTGGTGATTCTGATTCGTTCATTTCTCCTTCTCTTGTGGAGCGTTATGGTTTAGTGGTAGCAAAGCAGGATGTTACGTGGTAGGTTGAGTTAGCATTTGGGGTGAAGGTCATAGTTGAGTCTCTAGTGCATGATTGTGAGTTGAGGATTGGCCCTCTATCTACCACAGTAGATCTTCGCATCCTACCCCTTGGTTCATATGATATAGTATTGGGTATTGATTGGTTAGATGCCCATCAGGTAGTGATAGATTGTCGGTGTAAGATAGTCAGATGTGTGGATGATTTTGGTAGAGAGGTGGTGGTAGTTGGTATCCAGAGACCTATTTCCCTATGTATGATCTTTTCTATGCATCTTAAGAGGTGTATGCGTCAGGGTTGTCAGCTTTTTACAGTGACAGTTAATGACTTGGAGATGGAGGAGAGTTGAGAGACATCTCTTGACGATCACCCACTTCTTAGAGAATATGTTGATGTTTTTCCTTCCAAGATTTTGGGGATGTCACCTAAGAGTGACATTGACTTTAGAATTGATCTTGTTCTCGGTGTAGAGCCTATATCACGAGCTCCATATCGGATGACCACTCAAGAGCTTAAGGAGGTTTGATTGCAGTTGGAGGAGTTGTTAGCCAAGGGATTCATTTGACCTAGTGTTTCTCCATGGGGAGCACCTGTGATCTTTGTGAAGAAAAATGACAAATCTCTGCAGCTATGTATGGACTATCGAAAGCTCAATAAGGTGACATTGAAGAATAGGTAGCCCTTGCCTCGGATTGATGATCTGTTTGATCCAATTAAGGGAGCTAAGGTGTTTCCAAAAATTGACCTTAAGTTAGGATATCATTAGTTACAGATCTTTGAGGCTGATATTCATAAGACAACATTTCATACCCGTTATGGACATTATGAGTTTACTGTTGTACCATTCAGGTTGACGAATCCACTTTTGGTATTCATGAGCCTGATGAATGGTGTATTTTGCACTTGTCTCAACAAGTTTGTCCTTGTTTTTCTGGATGATATATTGATTTATTCAAGGACTATGGAGGAGCATGAGTAGCATTTTCGTCAGGTGTTGTAGTGTCTAAGAGAAAATCAACTTTATGCTAATTTGTCAAAATGTGAATCCTTTCAGACAGAGGTGAAGAATTTGGGTCATGTCATTTTTGGAGAGGGTATTGTGGTGGATCCTTCAAAGATCCAAGCTATTATGGATTGGCTTGCTCCTACTAATGTTTTAGAGGTCTATAGTTTATGGGCTTGGTAGGCTATTACCACTGTTTTGTTCAGGGATTTTCGAGGATAGCCCACCCTATTACTTCTCTTCGGAGGAAAGGAAAGAAGTTTGTTTGGTCAAAGTAGTGTCAGGGAACTTTTCAGACCCTTAAGGAGCAGTAGACTAATGCACCTATTCTAGAAGTTCCTGATCCTACTAGGGACTTTGTTGTGTGTACAGATGCTTCCTTGGAGGGTTTAGGAGTAGTTCTGATGCATGATGGTCCTGTGATTACCTATGAGTCTCACAAACTCAAGGATCATGAATTGAAATATCCCATGCATGATCTAGAGTTTAGCCGCCGTTGTGCATGCCTTGGTGAGGTGGAGGCATTTTATTTTAGGGCATTAGTTTGAGCTACATAGTGATCATTATAGTTTATAGTATATTTTTACGCAGCCAAAATTGAATGCAAGGCAGAGGCGATGGATGGAGTTCTTGTGCGAGTATGACTTTGAGGTAAAGTATGTTCAGGGAAAAGAGAATGTTGTGGTAGATGCTCTTAGTCGTCAAAGATATTAGATCTCAACAGTCACTCTCATAGTTGATTTGAGAAGTCAGATTCTTGCCGCACTTCCTACTGACAGTTGGTATCAGGAGGTGAAGTCTAAGGTTGAGTTGGGTAGACCTTTGGAGGGTAGATTGGCTAGATACTCTCTGGAGTCAGATGGTCTTTTGCGACATTTGGGTCATATTTATGTTCCTAGCTCTGGGGGTCTTCATACCCAAATTGTGTTAGAGGCACATCGGGCACCCTATTCTGCTCATCCGGGTGTCAAGAAGATGCATGCAGATCTTCGTCAGCTATATTTTTGGAGTGGTATGAAGTAGGATATTACTGATTTTGTGTCGAGATGTCTTGAGTGTTAGAGGGTGAAGGCAGAGCGCTGGTACCCTGTAGGACTTTTACAGCCCCATCTTGTTCTAGAATGGAAATGGGACATCATTTCTTTAGACTTCATAGTTGGATTGCCGGTATCCTCCTGTCAACATGATGCTATTATGCTCACTATGGACAAGTTGACGAAGGTAGCTCACTTCTCTCCTATCTGTTCATCTTATAATGCTTCTACGGTGGCTAGAGTATTCATGGAAGACATAGTCAAATTACATGGGATTCCTTGTAGGATTATCTCTGATAGGGATCCAATGTTTACTTTAGCCCTTTGGACTTCTCTACAGCATGCCTTAGGGACATAGCTGACCTTTAGTTTAGCATACCATCTAGAGATTGATGGACAGAATGAGAGGGTTAATAAGGTCCTCGAGGATATGCTTAGGATGTATGTTATGGATCAGCAGAGCTATTGGGAGGACTATTTGTGCTTGGTGGAGTTTGCAGATAATAATGGATATCACAACTCTATTGGCATGTCTCCATTTTAGGCTTTGTATGGTCATCCTTGTTAGACCCCACTGAGTTGGGATCGTCTTGAGGATAGAGTGCTTCTAGGACTGGATATGCTTAGAGAGATGGAGCAACAGGTTGAGCATATTAGAGAGCATTTGATGGTAGTGCAGGACAGGCAGAAGAAGTATGTAGATGCTCATAGGATTGATCGACAGTTTTTAGTTGGGGATCAAGTGTTCTTGCATGTGTGACCATGAAAAAGTCTGATCCATTATGGAAAAGGATCTAAGCTCGTACCATGCTTTGTTGGACCATTTGAGGTGTTGGAGAGGATTGGTCTTGTTTCTTATCATCTTGCTTTGTCGTCTAGTCTTTCACGCATCCATGATGTGTTTCATGTTTTTGTTCTTAGACCCTATTATCTAGATATTGCTCATGTTCTTGATTGGAATGCTCTATAGGTAGAGGATGAGTAGCTGGCTTTGGAGGTCATAGGCATTCTATAGTAGAGGAGAATCACTCTTAGGGGTAGAGACGTGGAGCAGGTTAGGGTCTAGTGGGATCCTAATGATGAGACTTCCGCTACCTGGGAGGATGCTTCCAGAATATGGGAGTTATATCCCTATTTATTTGCAGGCTTCCAGGCGTAAGCTTGATATTGGGGGGAGGATGTAGTGCCCCTCATTTTGGCTTTCTGACAGTGATAGTATTTGAGTTACACTTAGACATTTGTGAGACATATGGATGATAGACTTCTTGTTTATGCTTAGTTATGCTAATTATGGATTATGGGTTACTGATGTGGTTGTTGATCATTGTTATGATCATTATAGTGACATTGTTGATATTATAGTAAATGATGTGTTTTGACATGATCAGTTAATGGTTAGATGATTATATGGAGTAGAGTTATTATACTTTATGTGATTGTTTGATACGTGATTGTTAGTTAGAGATATTTATGTTATATGTCATGCTTTCGGTGAAGGGACAGTGTAGTACTACTCATTATGAGCACCCTACTATGCTGCGACTCCGTGACACCATGTGTTTGTTATATATGTATATGCTCTTATATAACACCTCATTTTGATGCAGGCTGTAGGTACTAGGCATCGACTCCACTTGACTTAGCAGGTCTAAGTGTGCCTTTACACCAATGGATAATGTGGATGGGGATAACATGGGGTTCCCTTTTGTCAACCATTGTCTCCAGTTTGTGGTCATGGGTGTAGATGTCACTCAGTGGTACTTTCCCTCAGGTATTGGTTGTCCTTTGGTATGTAGTTGTTATCATTTGATATTTTTGGTTTATAGTCTTGTTATTAACCAGATTTGCACCCTTGATGAGTTATAAAACTTGGCAATCTGGAGAAACATGGGAATGATCTCAAAGTGTGGGACCTTGCGAACTGAGATCAGACCTCTGGAGAAGGCCGGCTTCCTTAACTGGTTATCACCTAAAATCTATTGGATTTATAGAGGAAAAGGGAGAAGGAATACTTTTAAAAATGAAAGATGAAACATGAAAACTTGAAAATAAGGGCAATTCACCAGGTTGAATAAAAGAACCCTCATAAAAATGAGAAAATGTAGAAAATGACTAGATACTAACAATAAACATACACAGAACAAGCTAATTTTAATAGAGGCAAGGAGCTAGAGATGATTAGAAGGAATTAAGACATTCACAAACACATCGTTCTTAGATCGCACAGAGTCAAAATATCATGAAGAGGTAAAATAACCAACATGTATTTAATCAGAAGGCAAAGTTACAGTAGAGGAATGCTCTATTTGGAATCAGAAGCACCTATTACTAAATCTTCCAAACTTTTTTACATCTCAACTTTATGCATATATATCATTTCTTACTTGACCTAAGTCAGTTACAAATAAATCGCCCCATGGGCTCTTTCAGAAAAATATCTACATCTGAAGGGAGTGCCGCCCTGCCAGAAGTTATTGAATCAAAGATCTAGAATAGGGGCAGATGGAAGATATTTTGAATCTTCAATGTGAGCTGTTGAATCATTGACCTGCACTCATAAATGCAACAAATATCTAGATTTGCACATGCCAAAATGGTCGTTGAAACGTCGAATCAATTGAGCCTGCAGATGTGCATCAAATTTTGAAAGTGAAAATATCCTCCTCAAAATCCCACCAGATGAAAGAGGGGGCAAAAAAAAGCACTTTTTCCTTTTGAAGCATGTTAAAATTCACCAGAATGAGGGAGATATGGTGGTCAAAGTTATGGTCAACTACATCTTGCATATGTATATCGCTTTGCATCTGCAATTGTATACTGTTGTATCTTGCCATTGTATATACAATTGCACCTGCACTTTTGGATTCACTTGGTGCAACATACAAAGTCTCCTTCACTTTTTGCATATTCAAATCACTTTGCATGTCTTTGAATCTCCCCCTTGTATATTGACTTTTATATGTGCAATTGTATATACAATACAATGGCCAACATACAAAAATCAGGCCTTTACCCTTGTATCACCCTTCGCATGTTCCGCCCTTGCCATGTGTCAACACTCCATTGGTTGCTGAGCTAGACCTGAGACCCATCGTTGAACAATTACATTCCTTATCATCCGTCAGAAAGACCACAAACTAAGCCACTGATATGCATTGTCTCACTAAAAATCCCTTGTATGTGTGCTTTGTACATCACAATTGTATATGAGATACAATCGCATGTACATACAATGTGGAACTCAATGGATTATCAAACAAAATAGGACTTTAGAACAGGCCCGACATTTGTATCTTTTCTTTTTTGCATATTGGCATATACATGTAATTCAACATACAACTGCGGACCCCACCACTGAGTTTGCCAAATTTAATTTCCCAATCATGTCCGCCTTGTATATTCTTGTTGTATCTAACCTTTGTATACTACATATACAATGCAAAATATACAAATAAAACTGCATACAAACACTTGCACCTACAAGCATTGCATCTGACCTTTGCATGTGACTTTGTATCTCGCCTTTTGTATCTGCAAACATACAATGCGAACATACATACAAAGATGCATACAATCACATCTACCTTTATAAACAAAATTACGTATTCTTTCGGGTCCAGGATTGTATCTCAAAAATGTATATGCCTTTGCATATGATATTGTATGTGCAAAGATACAATCACATATACATACAATAGGTGGACCCTACCTATTGTATCTCCCCCTTATATATTGCCTTTTGTATCTTTTCTTCTTTGCACATTGCCTTATATATTGCCTTTGTATATGTGAGGATAACTTGATATACATTCAGCTTTGCATCCTGCCCTTTGTATGTGACCTTTGAATATTGTCTTTGGCACGTGGCACTATCCGATTTCCCCTTTGTATATACAATTGTATATGCATATAAAAATGACTAAGTATAAAACTAAGAATTATCTACAATGGAAGGCACTTGAGGACAAAAGATTTCTGGGTTTTTTGCAAGAAATCTCCAGACAAGATTTTGGGATTTTTGGTAAGGCAGATCATGGATAATTGAAGGATTTAAGACCTTCTTTTTTCTATTTAGGCTTTCTCTGATTGGATTTCTTTTCTAGAAAGAGGGGCACATGAATATTTTGGGGCTAGGCAAAATATCACAACAGCTTTGGCGACCTCTCAGGGATGTTTGCCTACTAAACAATTAGACTAGTGGCCTTAAGCATCCATTGGGCATGGAGTCAAAAGAGACTGCAACAAGAAAAGAGGAGCTGGAACATTGAGCAAGTTACCAAGCCAAAACAAAAAATAAGCAAGCATGTATCTCCTAAAGAGAATACAGCAAGTGCAAGGGCACTTATTGAAAGAAAACCTAAAACTGAAAATAAAACCCACTCTAATCCTAAACTAACCAGTTAGAGGTGACTTTAAACAAAGCCATTAACTAGTTCTTGAAAGTAACTGCCCTTCCTTAACAATTTACAATGTTTCTCATGCACATGGGCAGTTAGAAAGAAGTGAGGGGGGGATTGGCATATGACAAATTGATAAAACACCCCCCACAAAATGGAGATAAAGTCACCTATCCACCTAGACTGATTGCTGATAACTTGTGGTGAATAAATGGGCTGATCCCACTCATTTTGATGCTCAACTTCATGCTTAGAAGTAAGCATGACAAGTGGTGACTCCACTTGATGTGTCTCCAGTAGGGCTAGATGCCTAATTGGGCATCCCCTTGAAGTGACATGTAAATCATCATGGTTGGTCTCATGTCTCTGTTTTGATTCTTTCTCTTCTTGCTGGTCTGAAAACCCTAGCTCTTGTATCTCAATTAGAGATATGGTTGTCTCCACCTCATGAACAAATGCTCATGTTTTTCTAACTTAGAATCAGAAAATAAGCCATGCACATGCTCAAAAGAGAAGACTTCCCCACCAAGAAGCTGATATCCCTGCTAGATAATAAAGAACAAGTCTTCAATTTGCTCTTATCCATGTTCAGTCTCCTCATTATTTTCAATAAAGCATGGAATCTCCTCAAGCATATCAGCATTATCAGCCTATGCATCATCTAGCATAGGGCAACATGCTTGCCCTTCTTTATGGTTTGGAACCTCACTATCGTGCTCAACCTCAACTTGCAACAACTCGTCATTATTTTCATTGTTCTCTTGTTGCTGCATATTCATGAACAACTACTCATCCTCCTCATCTTCATCATAACCAGGTATCTCATAAAGTGAGACAACATCATCCACCTCTAGAGTGACCTTAGCAACCTTTTCCCCTATGTCTCCATCCTTTGACTGCAGCTCTTCTCGATTTTGGTTAAGTTGCCTCTGCAGCTGAAGGTTTTCCCCATGCACTTTCTCTGTGAGTGTAGAAATAAACTACTCCTCATTAACTTTATCTTCTTCCACCTCCTCTTTTGGCTCATCTTTCCAATTTTCTTGGTAGACAACAGGTCCACCCTTGAGGATTGAAATAGCATCAGGGAAAGAGGCCTGAATATCCTCTTGAATTTCTTAGAGGGGAGAGGGTTCTGGACAAATTTGTTCTTGGGGAGTGATAATTTGAGTTTGCAAAGGAATAGGGGCTTGTGGAGGGATATAGGCTTTGAAACCTGGAAACTTGTGGAGTGTAGGTTGCTCTTGGTTATGAATCGGTTGTTGGGTCAAAAAAACACCCCTAAAACTTGAAATTATGATAGGCTTGGATTCTACAACTTTTTCCTGTTCCTGATTTTGAATTGGTATGAGAGGATTGGCCTTTACAAGGTTTGGTATTTTGTAACCAGGATGCTCGGTCCAAGAAGGTTGCCATGGTAGAGAAGTTTGAGGCTCTTTCATAGATTCACTTTGGTTTGAAGGATGGATTTGTTTGAAGCTAGGAATAGGAGAGAAATGTTTTACTTTGAGCTCTTGCACTTGAGTGAGTGACTATTTTATTTGTTTCTCCTTAGCTGCAAGTTGCATGTTCAAGCATTCCTCTTCATACACCCTTCTATTTTTTGCCTCTTGCTGGTGCAAATAAGCTTGATATGCAAGCTCTTCTTGCTACATGTTATATTGCATTTCTCTATCTATTTCTGACATTTGCCTTTGGAAATCCAGTAACAAACTCTTAGTGGTACCCAAATCAGTATCATTTTGGGACTGACTAGGGAGGTCGCATGTTTGATTTAGAGTAGAATGGGTTTCACAAGGCTGACTATAAGTATGAATAGGCTGCAAATAAGGATAAGCAAGAGTGGTTTGAAAATGCTCCTACTAGTAATGCTGATTATAATGAGGCGAAGAGCTGTTTGGAGGCCAAAAGTTGGAATTTTCATGAAATGGAGGAGAAAAACCATAGTGGTGTTGATAACTAGACATTGCAAGGGTAAAGCATGAAGCATAGGAAAGTCTAGATAACAAATTAGGAATGAATATGGAAAAAGAGGGTATTGAAACACTAGGATGTGAGTTAGAACACCAAATAGAGTCACCAGGTGCTGAGAAAATAGTTTCAAATGACAGATAACTAACAAGTAGCACTAACCTCATTAGCTGCTTGTACCTGGACTGCTAAAACTAGCTGATATGTGATTAGAGTCACCATGGTGTTGTTTGTATTGCCTCCAAAGGCTAGTAATACCAGGAGAAACACCAATTCTCTTAGTACTTTGATGAGAAGTTCATCGAACTGGTCCCACCAGGCGTGCCAAAAACTGTTATCAACCAGATTTGAACCCTTGTTGAGTTATAAAACTTGGCAATATGGAGAAACATGAGAATGATCTCGAAGTGTGGGATCTTGCGAACTGAGATCAGACCTCTGGAGAAGGTCAGCTTCCTTAACTAGTTATCACCTAAAATCTATTGGATTTGCAGAGGTAAAGGGAGAAGGAATGCTTTTAAAAATGAAAGATGAAACAGGAAAACTTGAAAATAAGGGTGATTCACCAGGTTGAATAAAAGAACCCTCACAAAACTGAGAAAATGCAAAAAATGACTAGATACTACCAATAAACATACACAGATCAAGCTAATTTTAACAGAGGTAAGGAGCCAGAGATGATTAGAAGGAATTAAAACATTCACAAACACATCATTCTTAGATTGCATAGAGTCAAAATAGCATGAAGAGGTAAAATAACTAGCATGTATTTAATCAGAAGGCAAAGTTATAGTAGAGGAATGCTCTGTTTGGAATCAGAAGCATCTATTACTAAATATTCCAAACTTTTTTACATCTCAACTTTATGCATATATAGCATTTCTTACTTGACCTAAGTCGGTTACAAATAAATCACCCCATGGGTTCTTTTAGAAAAATATCTACGTCTAAAGGGAGTGCCGACCTGCTAGAAGTTATTGAATCAAATATCTAGAATAGGGGCAGATGGAAGATATTTTGAATCTTCAATGTTAGTTGTTGAATCATCAGCCTGCACTCATAAATGCAACAAATATCTACATCTGCACATACCAAAATGGTCATTGAAGCGTCCAGTCGATCGAGCTTGCAGATGTGCATCAAATTTTGAAAGTGAAAATATCCTCCTTGGCAAAATCCCACCAGATGAAAGAGGGGGCAAAAAAAAGTACTTTTGCCTTTTGAAGCATGTTGAAATTTGCCAGAATGAGGGAGATATGGGTGGTCAAAGTTACGGTCAACTGCATCTTGCATATGTATATCGCTTTGCATCTGCAATTGTATACTGTTGTATCTTACCATTGTATATACAATTACACCTACACTTTTAGATTCACTTGGTGCAACATATAAAGTCTCCTTCACTTTTTGCATATTCAAATCGCTTTGCATGTCTTTGAATCTCGCCCTTGTTTATTGACTTGTGTATGTGCAATTGTATATACAATACAATGGCCAACATACAAAAATTGGGCCTTTACCCTTGTATCACCCTTCACATGTTCCGCCCTTACCACATGTCAACACTCTATTGGTTGCTGAGCTGGACTTGAGACCCATCACTGAACAATTGCTCCCTTATCGCCATCAGAAAGACCACAAACTGAGCCACCGATATGCATTGTCTCACTGAAAATCCCTTGTATGTGTGCTTTGTACATCGCAATTGTATATGAGATACAATCACATGTACATATAATGTAGAACTAAATGGATTATCAAACAAAATGGGACTTTAGAATAGGTCCGGCCTTTGTATCTTTTCTTTTTTGTATATTGGCATATACATGCAATTCAACATACAACTACGGACCCCACCACTAGGTTTGCCAAATTTAATTTCCCAGTCAGGTCCGCCTTGTATATTCTTGTTGTTTCTAACCTTTGTATATCGCATATACAATGCGAAATATACAAACAAAACTGCATACAAACACTTGTACCTACAAACATGTGTCTGACCTTTGCATGTGACTTTGTATCTCACCTTTTGTATTTGCAAACATACAATGCGAAAATACATACAAAGATGCATACAATCGTATCTGCCTTTATAAACCAAATTGCACATTCTTTCGAGTTCGGGATTGTATCTCAAAAATGTATATGCCTTTGTATATGAAATTGTATGTGCAAAGATACAATCGCATATACATACAATAGGTGGACCCCACCTATTGTATCTCCCCCTTGTATATTTCCTTTTGCATCTTTTCTTCTTTGCACATTGCCTTTATATGTGCGAGGATAACTTAATATACATTCATCTTTGCATCCCGCCCTTTGTATGTGACCTTTGAATATTGTCTTTCGCATGTGGCACTATCTGATTTCCCCTTTGTATATACAATTGTATATGCATATAAAAATGACTAAGTATAAAACTGAGAATTATCTGCAATGGAAGGCACTTGAGGACAAAAGATTTCTGGGTTTTTCTAGGTTTTTTACAAGGAACCTTCAGGAAAGATTTTGGGATTTTTGGTAAGGCCGAGCATGGATAATTGAAGGATTTAAGACCTTCCTCTTTCTATTTAGGCTTTCTCTGATCGGATTTCTTTGCTAGAAAGAGGGGGACAAGAATATTTTGGCGCTAGGCAAAATATGACAACAAGTCTATGTGTAATTGTTGGGTATTTATTAATTGTTATAGTAATAATAATACTAATAATAAGTTTAGGTAAATTAGTATTTATCTAGTTTGTTAATAAATAAGGTGAAAATTGGAGAATATTGAATAAGTGATTTTAATGAAAATTAAATTAATAACTTTAATAGTTAGTAATAATGATAATAATCATAAGTAATTAATATTATATTAGTTGATTAAATTAGTATATTGATTAACTTGAAAGATATTATTATTTAATAATTTATTGTTGAGTGATTTGTTGTGAATGGCTAGCAATAAATTCCCTGATTTGAGAATCTCCCTGGAAGAAGAAATTTATTGCATTTAAATTTTGAGAGATAGTGGATTTTCAGTAACGGATACATGAAGTGGGGAAATTAATGGGCTTTGTCTATTTTTACATTATGGGAATTATTTGAAGGGGGTTTTCTAGAGATTTTGAGAAGTTTTCAGGAGAAGAGAATTGGAGGGAGAAGAAATTGAACGGGAAGAGGATTCTAAAGCTCAAGGATCAAATTCTGGGTATGTCTTTTGTATGATTGAATGAATGTTATTTGTGTCTTTGAAAATGAATCATCCCCTCTCTTCTGTTGCTTTTGATTGTCTGAAAACCATACTATTATGCATGTTAGCCTGATGCATTTTCTTCTAATTTGCTTTTAGTCTGTTCTGGTGAATGTTCATGTCTTCCTGTCGCCTATTTCATTCACGATCTCCATGTAATACTCCATTATCTTCCACTTTGTCTTCACTCTATAATGAATAGTCTTTGCACCTTGGGTGTGCCCTTCTTTTAGTAGATTCTTTTTGTTATTCCCTATATACTTTCGGACTCAGGCTGCTTAAATAGGTAATTTAAGCATTTCAACAAATTTGAACTTTTGGCAAGTTTTTTTCTCTGGTCAATTGATGGTTTCTTTCAAGCACTCCCTTCTTCATTTCACAATCTCGCTTTCTATTTTGTGGGGTCAATCACTTGATGTATTCTTGTTAATCCTTTAAACTAAACCAATTCCTTATCTTGAAGCTCTCTTAGCAGATTCATCTAAGCTTGTGATTTTCCCATCCATTTGACTTCTTGATAGACTTAGTGGTTTACTCTACAATGATTTTTGCTAGTAAATGGACGGTTATTTTCATGGTTGTGTATTTGACTTCACCCTTAAACTATGCTTATGGATCAGCCCACTTGGGGCAATTTTCTAGAGGATTTCTTTTCAAAAAAAATTTAGATGATGTGCTTCCTGTTTGGGTGATGTGGGGTTCTTTCTAATTGGTTCCTACATTCTTCGTTAAAACCAAACTCATTTTAGGATAGACATAATTGACTAGTTCCTTAAAATTCATTGAAGCCAATTTGGTGTTTAGCTGGTTGATCTCTTTAACATTTCCTAGCTCTCGAATCTACAACCCAAAATTAGAATTCAACTCACCTGGAGTTATTTATGCGTGAAGTCATTTAACGTGGCTGCACGTTTTATTATGGCATCCTTTGTATGTCTATTGGGCTTCAATTCTTGACGTACTGGTGAGGTTACCTTCTGACACCAGTCTTTGTCTTCATGAACCCTGCCTGCAGATTTCATACAAGAATTAAACTCTATTTCCTAAAATCTTTTCTTCCTTGCATCTGTATCTACCTCTGTCTATAACGATGCGATGCCTAGATCTTTTTGCAACACCATTTCCTTTTGGTTGACATCAGAAATTCTTTGACTATTTATCCCTTTCCATTCACGCCTACTCAAACCGATCTGTTATAACCTTCTTCCATCAAAATGAACACCTAACCAAGCTGAGGGGAGCAACATCCAAGGTCTTCTTTTGATCTACAATTTTATGTCTCATGGCACATTTTCTCTGCCTGGCCATTCATCTTTTGGCTTTATGCAACCTCTGATAATTTCCCATCGACTTCTTTTGTCTTGGGTAAAGAGTATCAATTATAATTATATCTTATATATTCATTTCTATATGATTTAGCAAGAGTCTAGTAAAACTGATGATTGATTTAGAAAGAGTCTATTGAAGTTGCAGTTAGGAGGATAGGTAAATAAGTCCTTTAGAAAGCTTCCATTTGAAACTCCACAAATATCTGATAGTAAACATTTGCATAGGTGAATATAGTATTGTGTTTATTTATTTGATCAATTTGATATATTTGAATGTAACCAATTCATTAATGAAATAGAGTATGAATATAAACATTATTTTACTTATTTTATTTTGTCAAAATAGAGTTGTTAAGTTAATATTTTGTATTATACTATTCAATCCAATTTGTGCACTTATCCTTATTAAGAAA
This sequence comes from Cunninghamia lanceolata, assembly GCA_027924645.1. Classification (NCBI taxonomy): domain Eukaryota; kingdom Viridiplantae; phylum Streptophyta; class Pinopsida; order Cupressales; family Cupressaceae; genus Cunninghamia; species Cunninghamia lanceolata. The sequence goes on along the minus strand of BSBN01000433.1, from coordinate 3,509,064 downwards.
AAAATAGAAGTTGTAAATTATTTAAAAAAAAAATTTTGGGATAATTTGAAGAATTTAATCTAAATAGATTTAAATTGTAGTATTAGTTATTAAATAAATCTTAGTTGGAATTATAAATCTTGTGTTTGCATAGAGTATTATTGCCTTAGTAAAATTATTATTAGAAAAAGATTTAATATTTAAAATAGTTTGAAAGGTATTTTAATAATTGAGTTTTGATTTTTGGATATTATATATTATTCCTTGTAGTTTCCATTACCAATTACAAACTGCTGTGTATTAATGAAGAAATTGGGTCATTGCACTTAAATTGATTTTGAGTCTTGCAGTTATATTTTACTAAGCTTATGTGTAAGGTGTTCATGATGTTTCTTGTGCGATGTCATAGTTATTAAGTGTCATGTTATTTAAACTTTGAACCCCGTATCATGGAATGGATAATTTGTCCCAATATTATTAGGGTCAACTATAGGATGGGACTATAGGTTTTTGTGTTAAAAGTTACTGAGCTTGAGAGGTTGTTAGAGTTGTCTTGTGATTATGATGTGTCTTAATGTCTTCCACTCAAAGGAGGAAAATTATTAATTGGGTACTGATATTTGTAGTAATCTTGTTATGTTATTGGTCTTCAAGATGAGTGATACCTTGCAGTATTTTTGTATTATACCATAATAGGTGTACTAGTTGTATGTAGGGGAGTGGCTTTCATAGTGGGGCCAATGCCCAAAGTGGCTACCTGGATAACCCTATGGAAGTAGTAATTAAGTGGAAACATAATAATTTATTTAGGAGGGTTTTGGGTAGATAAAACACATAATAAGATAAATATTATTCCTCACCCATGCCTATAGTGCTCTCACAGGCTACAGATGGGATGAGAAGGCTTGGTTGGCATGATCAACCTCCTTGTCTTCATGAAAGGATAAGTCAATTCTGCATGTGTCACCCTATGGGGTCGGTGCCTAGAGGGAGGTTGCAAGGATAATCCTAGATAGGGGCCAATTTATAGAGAAAGATATCCTAGAGAACCCATGCTAGGACCATGCGATGACACTCTTCCTAATGTACCATAGTTACTTCCCTTATGTTACCTTCTGATTTTACCTTTGGAGTAGTGTTTAGCCTTTGTTGATTTGTGTTTTTGTGTTGATTTTGTATCTGCTTATTTGTACCTTTTCATCTTTCTCTTGGTGAAACCTCATCGTTATCTCCTAGCTCAGGGGGTGGACCTTAGGGTTCCACATGGTCGAGTGGAAGAGCTTAATCCATTGGATTTCTTTGGCATCTTGGTTCGTGTTCGTGGTAGATGTGTTTTACCAGTTCCAGAACTGTATTTGTATCGTAAGATTTGTATTATGCCTCCAGAATTGTATAGCCATGATTATATTGTAATTTGATGTAATCAGTCAAGAAGCCTTGTAATTATGTAATCATGTATTTGATATCATTTGTACTTGTACATATCTTGTAAATGAAAGGTGTAATCTTCTTATGATGAATGAACATTGCGTATGGAAATGTGTGATGTATTAATGATCTAATTATTTGATGCATTTATGTTCCCTAGAGATGTTAGTTGATCATATAGTCTAAATGATGTCATTAGTTGTTATTTTATCTAGTGATTAATGCAAATACTTGTTTTTTTTTTAATTTTGTATTTTATTGCCTAGTTATCCTAACTCTCTAGGGTTGCATGACGAGGCATCACATTTGGTATCAAAGCAAGGTTTAAACACTAGGTACTTTGGTTATGATTAAGCCCATTATGTGACCTAGTGCTTAAACTTTGTAGGTTAAATTATAACCCTGTTGTTTCTCCTTACTATGTGTAATGAATTATCTTTGGTGTTGTAGGTAGATGCCTAGAGGTAGAGGTCAAGGTCGTGGTAGAGGTAGGGGATGTGGGAGGGGTGGTGGCGGTACACCTCCTCCTAGTTCCCCTCATGAGAGTGCTCATGAAGGTAGGGGTCAGAATATGGAAGGATAGGGTTAGCCTGAGGGAGGTCAATTACGTCAGTTACTTAAGGAGGCCCTTGCCTGGCGAGGCCCTAGATAGGAGGTAGAGCACCCAGGAGGGGGACAAGAAGTAGATCAGCTAGAGCCTAGAGATAGAGAGAGATCACCTAGGAGGAGAGAATTGACAGTTGAACAAAAGCTAGCCACATGAGAGATCTTCTAAGGGCACACCCTCCCATCTTTGATGGAGCTAGTAGTGGTTTAGAGGCAGAGACCTAGTTGCTTGATTTAGGCAGGTGTTTCGCCATGCATCCGTATGGTAGCAACACCAAGGCTAGATGTGCTATTTTACATCTCAGAGGGTTTGCTTCTACCTGGTGGCATTTAGAGGAGCATAAGTTGCACTTGGACATTAGTACTATTTCTTGGGAGTTGTTCTTAGAGAGGTTCAGAGCTTGCTTCCTATTAGATTACTAGAAGCAATGCCACACAGATGAGTTCCATGAGTTGAGGCAGATGGCCATGTTAGTAGATCAGTATGAGCATAGATTTTATGAGCTCAAGCAGTATGCGGGCATCGGAGATGATGAGACTATGTTAGTGCAGCACTTTATCATGGGATTGAATACCTAAATCAGTGGAGGGGTTCATGTATTTGAACATAAGACTATGGAGGTAGAAGTGGAGAAAGCTCATTTAGTGGAGATGAATTTGACTATGGTAATTGGAGGGCATACAGCTGTGCATATTGGTAGTGCACCTTCTATAGGATTCAGTTCTCATGGTGGTCATACTCAGGCATCAAGATCTCATAGAGGATATCATGCACCCTCAAAGGGTGGATAACAGCAGTAACAACAGTACTCTCAGGCCAAACCGAAGAATTCTCAGCCTTAGTAGGGTAACAAATTTCATAATAAAAAGAACCGGAGTTGGCAGCTGGCTAGATGTGATCGTATTGATCAACCAGCTCTGAGCACATAGTCTGTAGTGAGCAGAGGGAGTTTCAGTTAGTTTAATGCTTTCCAGAGTGGTGGTGGTTTTTGTAGAGGCACAGGGTGTTTCTCTTGGGGCCAACAAGGCCATCTTGCTAGACAGTGTCCTTAGAGGAATGCTTCAGGATTTGGACATAGGCTGGCAGCTTCAGAGCTGATAGTAGGTGATGCAGGTAGATCACATAGAGTCTTTGTAGTGGTTGATAATTGCCAAGCAGGGCATCAGGGCACCATGGTGGAGACTTCTGGATTTATACGAGGTATTAGTTTTTCTGTTCTCTTTGATTTTGGTGCTTCTGATTCATTCATTTCTCCTTCTCTTGTGGAGCATTGTGGTTTAGTGGCAGTAAAGTAGGATGGTAGGTGGCAGGTTGAGTTAGCATCCAGGATGAAGGTCATAGTTGAGTCTCTAGTGCATGATTATGAGTTGAGGATTGGCCCTCTTTCTACTACATTAGATCTTCACATCCTACCCCTTGGTTCATATGATATAGTATTGGGTATGGTTTGGTTAGATGTCCATCAGGCAATGACAGATTGTTGGCATAAGACAGTTAGATGTGTGGATGATTTTGGTAGAGAGGTGGAGGTAGTTGGTATCCAGAGACCTATTTCCCTACATATGAGCTCTGCTATGCAGCTTAAGAGACGTATGCGTCAGGGTTGTCATCTTTTTGCAGTGACAGTTAATGACTTAGAGATGGAGGAGAGTTGAGACACATCTCTTGATGATCACCCACTTCTTAGAGCATATGCTAATGTTTTTCCTTTTGAGATTCCAGGGATGCCACCTAACCATGACATTAACTTCAAAATTGATCTTGTTCCCGACACAAAGCCTATCTCATGAGCTCCATATCGGATGACCACTCGAGAGCTTAAGGAGGTTTGATTGTAGTTGGAGGAGTTGTTAGCCAAGGGGTTCATTCAACCTAGTGTTTCTCCATGGCGAGCACCTGTGATCTTTGTGAAGAAAAAGGATGGATCTCTGCGGCTGTGCATAGACTATCGATAGCTCAATAAGGTGACAGTGAAGAATAGGTACCCCTTGCCTTGGATTGATGATATGTTGATTAGATTAAGGGAGCTAAGGTGTTTTCAAAAATTGACCTTAAATCAAGACATCATCAGTTGCAGATCTTTGAGGCTGATATTCATAAGACAACATTTCGTACCTGTTATGGACATTATGAGTTTACTGTTGTACCATTCGGCTTGACAAATGCACCTTCGGTATTCATGAGCCTGATGAATGGTGTATTTCACACTTATCTTGATAGGTTTGTCCTTGTTTTTCTGGATGATATATTGATTTATTCAAGGACTATGGAGGAGCATGAGGATTATTTGTGTCAGGTGTTGCAGTGTCTGAGAGAAAATCAGCTTTATGCTAATTTGTCAAAATGTGAATTCTTTCAGAAAGAGGTGAAGTATTTGGGTCATGTCATTTATGGAGAGGGTATTGCGGTGGATCCTTCGAAGATCCAAGCTATTATGGATTAGCCTGCACCTACTAATGTTTCAAAGGTCTGCAGTTTATGGGCTTGACAGGCTATTACCACCATTTTGTTCAGGGATTTTCGAGGATAGCCCACCCTATTACTTCTCTTCAGAGGAAAGGGAAGAAGTTTGTTTGGTCAAAGCAGTGTCAGGCAACTTTTCAGACCCTTAAGGAGCTGTTGACTAGTGCACCTATTCTAGCAATTCTTGATCCTACCAGGGACTTTGTTGTGTGTACAGATGCTTCCTTGGAGGGTTTAGGTGTAGTTTTGATGCAGGATGGTCGCGTGATTTCCTATGAGTCTCACAAACTCAAGGATCACGAATTGAACTATGCCACACATGACCTAGAGTTAGCTGCAGTTTTATATGCCTTGGTGAGGTGGAGGCATTTTCTTTTAGGGCATCGGTTTGAGCTGCACAGTGATCATCGTAGTTTACAGTATATTTTTATGCAGCCAAACTTGAATGCGAGGTAGAGGTGATGGATGGAGTTCTTGTAGGAGTATGACTCTGAGGTAAAGTACACTTAGGGCAAGGAGAATGTTGTGGCAGATGCTCTTAGCCACCGGAAGCATGAGATCTAAGCAATCACTCTCATAGTTGATTTGAGAAGTCAGATTCTTGTCGCACTTCCTACTGATAGTTGGTATCAGGAGGTGAAGTCTGAGGTTGAGTCGAGTAGACCTTTGGAGGGTAGATTGGTTAGATACTCTCTAGAGTCAGATGGTCTTTTGCGACATTTGGGTCATATTTATGTTCCTAGCTCTAGGGGTCGTCATACCCTAATTATGTCAGAGGCACATCGAGCACTCTATTCTGCTCATCCGGGTGTCAAGAAGATGCATGTAGATCTTTGTAAGCTATATTTTTGGAGTGGTATGAAGCGGGATATTGCTGATTTTGTGTCAAGATGTCTTGACTGTCAGAGGGTGAAGATGGAGCACTGGTACCTTGCAGGACTTTTGCAGTCCCATCTTGTTCCAGAATGGAAATGGGACATCATTTCTTTAGACTTCATAGTTGGATTGCTGGTATCCTCCCATCGACACGATGCTATTATGGTCACTGTGGATAGGTTGATGAAGGTAGCTCACTTCTCTCATGTCTGTTCATCTTATAATGCTTCTATGGTGGCCAGACTATTCATGGAGGACATAGTCAGATTACATGGGATTCCTTGTAGGATCATCTCCAATAGAGATCTAGTGTTTACTTCAGTGCTTTAGACTTCTCTACAACATGCCTTGGGGACACAGCTAAACTTTAGTTTAGCATACCATCTGGAGATTGATGGACAGATTGAGAGGGTTAATCAGGTCATTGAGGATATGCTTAGGATGTATGTTATGGATCAGCAGAGCCATTGGGAGGACTATTTGTGCTTGGTGGAGTTTGCATATAATAATGGATGTCATAGCTCTATCGGCATGTCTCCATTTTAGGCTTTGTATGGTCATCCTTGTTGGACCCCACTGAATTGGGATCGTCTTGAGGATAGAGTGCTTCTAGGACCAGCTATGCTTAGAGAGATGGAGCAGCATGTTGAGTAGATTAGAGAGCATTTGATGGCAACACAGGATAGGCAGAAGAAGTATGCAGATGCTCATAGGGTTGACTGACAGTATTCAGTTGGGAATCGAGTGTTCTTGCGTGTGCGACTGCAAAAAATTCTGATCCATTACAGAAAAGGCTCTAAGCTCAAACCACGCTTTGTTGGAGCATTTGAGGTGTTGGAGATGATTGGTTCTATCACTTATCATCTTTCTTTGCCACCTAGTCTTTCACACATCCATGATGTGTTTCATGTTTCTATACTTAGACCCTATTATCTAGATATTTCTCATGTTCTTGATTGGAATGCTCTACAAGTAGAGGATGGCAACTCGCTTTGGAGCTTGTAGGCATTCTGCAGCATAGGAGACTCGCTCTTAGGAGAAAATACGTGGAGCAGGTTAGGGTCTAGTGGGATCCTAATGATGAGACTTCTGCTACTTGGGAGGATGCTTCTAGGATGTGGGAGTTATATCCCTGCTTATTTGCAGGCTTCTAGGAGTAAGCCTGATTCTTGGGGGGGAGGATGTAGTTCCCTCATTTTGGTTTTCTGACAGTGATAGTATTTCAGTTACACTTAGACATTTGTGAGACATATGGATGATAGACTTCTTGTTTATGCTTAGTTATGCTCATTATGGATTATGTGTTACTGATGTGGTTGTTGATAATTGTTATGATCATTATAGTGACATTGTTGATATTATAGTAAATGATGTGTTTTGACATGATCAGTTAATGGTTAGATGATTATGTGGAGTAGAGTTATTATACTTTATGTGATTGGTTTATACCTGATTGTTAGTTAGAGATATTTATGTTATATGTCATTCTTTCGGTGAAGGGATAGTGTAGTACTACTCATAATGAGCACCCTACTATGCTGCGACTCCCTAACACCATGTGTTTGTTATATATGTATATGCTATTATGCAACACCTTGTTTTGATGCAGGCTGCAAGTACCAGGCATTGACTCCACTTGACTTAGCAAGTCTAAGCATTCCTTTACACTAATGGATAATGTGGATGGGAGATAACATGGGGTTCCCTTTTGTTAGTGATTGTCTTTAGTTTGTGGTCATGGGTGTAGATGTCACTCAGTGGTACTTGCCCTTGGGTATGGGTCATCCTTTGGTATGTAGTTGTTATCGTTTGAGCTTTTTGATTTATAGTCTATTTGTAATTGTTGGGTATTTATTAATTGTTATACTAATAATAATAATAATAATAATAATAATAATAATAATAAGTTTAGGTAAATTAGTATTTATCTAGTTTGTTAATAAATAAGGTGAAAATTAGTGAATATTGAATAAGTGATTTTAATAAAAATTAATTTAATAACTTTAATAGTTAGTAATAATGATAATATCATAAGTAATTAATATTATATTAGTTGATTAAATTAGTATTTTGTTTAACTTGAAAGAAATTATTATTTAATAATTTATTGTTGAGTAATTTGTCATGAACGGCTAGCAATAAATTCCCTGATTTGAGAATCTCCCTGGAAGAAGAAATTTATTGTATTTAAATTTTGAGAGATAGTGGATTTTCAGTAACGGATACGGGAAGTGGGGAAATTAATGGGCTTTGTCTATTTTTACATTATGGGAATTATTTGAAGGGGGTTTTCTAGAGATTTTGGGAAGTTTTGGGGAGAAGAGAATTGGAGGGAGAAGAAATTGAACGGGATGAGGATTTTGAAGCTCATGGATCAAATTCCATGTATGTCTTTTGTATGATTGAATGAATGTTATTTTTGTCTTTGAAAATGAATCATCCCCTCTCTTCTGTTGCTTTTGACTATTTGAAAACCGTACTAGTATGTATGTTAGCCTGATGCATTTTCTTCTAATCTACCATTAGTATGTTCTGGTGAATGTTCATGTCTTCCTGTCGCCTATTTCATTCATGGTCTCCATGCAATACTCCATTATCTTCCACTTTATCTTCACTCTACAATGAATAGTCTTTGCACCTTGGGTGTGCCCTTCTTTCAGTAGATTCTTTTTGTTATTCCCTATATACTTCTTGACTGAGGCTACTTAAATAGGTACTTTAAGCTTTTCAACAAATTTGAACTTTTGGTAAGTTTTTTTCTCTGGTTAATTGATGGTTTCTTTCAAGCACTCCCTTCTTCATTTCACAATCTTGCTTTCTCTTTTGTGGGGTCAATCACTTGATGTATTCTTTCTAATTCTTTAAACTAAACCCATTCCTTATCCTGAAGCTCTCTCATCAGATTCATCTAAGCCTATGATTTTCCCATCCATTCAACTTCTTGCTAGATTTAGTGGTTTACTCTGCAATGTTTTTTGCTAGTAAATGTATTGTTATTTTCATGGTTGTGTATTTGACTTCACCCTTAAACTATGCTTATGGATTGGCCCACTTGGGGCGATTTACCAGAGGGTTTCTTTTCAAAAACAAATTTAGATGATGTGCTTCCTGTTTGGACGATGTGGGATTATTTCTAATCGATTCCTGCATTCTTCGTTAAAACCAAACTCATTTTAGGATAGACATAATTGACTAGTTCCTTCAAATTCATTGAAGCTAATATGGTTTTTAGCTAGCTGATCTTTTTAACATTTCCTAGCATTTGAATCTACAACCCAAAATTTGAATTCAACTTGCCTGGTGTTATTTTTGAGTGAAGTCATTTAATGTGGCTGAATGTTTTACTATGGCATCCTTTGTATGTCTATTGGGCTTCAATTCTTGATGTGCTAGTGAGGTTACCCTCTGACACAAGTCTTTGTCTTCACAAACCCTGGCTGCAAATTTCATACAAGAATTAAACTCTATTTCATAAAATCTTTTCTTCCCTGCATCTGTATCTACCTCTGTCTATAATGATGAGACGCCTAGATCTTTTTGCAACACCATTTCCTTTTGGTTGACATCAGAAATTGTTTGACTATTTATCCTTTTCCATTCATGCCTACTCAGGCTGATCTGTTATAACCTTCTTCCATCAAAATGAATGCCTAACCAAGCCAAGGGGAGTGACATCCAAGGTATTCTTTTGATCTGCAATTTTATGTCTCATGTCACATTTTCTCTGCCAGGTCATTCATCTTTTGGCTTTATGCAACCTCTGATAATTTCCCATCAACTTTTTCTCTCTTGGCTAAAGAGTATCAATTATAATTATATCTTATTTCTTCATTTCTATCTAATTTAGTAAGAGTCTAGTAAAACTTATGCTTGATTTAGAAAGAGTCTATTGAAGTTGCAGTTAGGAGGATAGGTAAATAAGTCCTTTAGAGAGCTTCCATTTGAAACTCCATGAATATCTGACAGTAAACATCTGCATAGGTGAATATAGTATTGTGTTTATTTATTTGATCAATTTGATGTGTTTGAATGTAACCAATTGATTAATGAAATAGAGTATGAATATAAACATTATTTTACTTATTTTATTTTGTCAAAATAGAGTTGTTAAGTTAATATTTTGTATTATACTATTCAATCCAATTTGTGCACTTATCTTTATTAAGGAAAAATTAGAAGTTGTAAATTATTTTAAAAAAAAAAGGTTTGGGATAATTTTAAGAATTTAATGTGAATATATTGAAATTGTAGTATTAGTTATTAAATAAATCTTAGTTGAAATTATAAATCTTGTGTTTGAATAGAGTATTATTGCCTTAGTAAAATTATTATTAGAAAAAGATTTAATATTTAAAATAGTTCAAAAGGTGTTTTAATAATTGAGTTTTGATTTTTGGATATTATATATTCTTCCTTGTAGTTTCCATTGCCAATTACAAACCGATGTGTATTAATGAAGAAATTGGGTCATTGCACTTAAATTGATTTTGAGTCTTGTAGTTATATTTTACTAAGCTTAAGTGTAAGGTGTTCATGATGTTTCTTGTGGGATGTCATAGTTATTAAGTGTCATGTTATTTAAACTTTGAACCCAGTATCGTGGAATGGATAATTTGTCCCGATATTATTAGGGTCAAATATAGGATGGGACTATAGGTTTTTGTATTAAAAGTTACTGAGCTCGAGAGGTTGTTAGAGTTGTCTTGTGATTATGATGTGTCTTAATGACTTCCACTTAGAAGAGGAAGATTATTAATTGGGCACTGGTATTTGTAGTAATCTTGTTATGTTATCGGTCTACAAGATGAGTGATACCTTGCATTATTTTTATATTCTATCATAATAGGGGTACTAGTTACATGCAAGGGAGTGCCTTTCATAGTGGGGCCGGTACCCAAAGTGGTTGCCTAGATAACCCTATGGAAGTAGTAATTAAGTGGAAACATAATAATTTATTTAGGAGGTTTTTGGGTAGATAAAACACATAATAAGATAATTTTGATGCCTCACCCATGGCTATAGCACTCTCATAGGCTACGGATGGGATGAGAAGGCCTGATTGGCATGATCGACCTCCTTGTCTTCATGAAAGGATAAGTTGATTCCACATGTGTCACCTTATGGGGCTGGTGCCTAGAGAGAGGCTTCCAGGATAACCATAGATGGGGGCCAGTTTCTAGAGAAAGATAGCCTAGATAACCCATGCTAGGACCATGTGATGACACTCTTCCTACTACAACATAGTTACTTCCCTTATGTTACCTTCTACTTTTACCTCTGGAGTAGTGTTTAGCCTTTGTTGATCTGTGTTTCTGTGTTAATTTTGTATCTGCTTATTTGTACCTTTTGATCTTTGTCTCGGTGAAACCTCATCATTATCTCCTAGCTCAGGGGGTGGACCTTAGGGTTCCACATGGTTAGGTGGAAGAGCTTAATCCATTAGATTTCTTTGGCATCTTGGTTCGTGTTTGTGGCAGATGTGTTTTACCAGTTCTAGAACTGTATTTACATCCTAAGATTTGTATTATGCCTCCAGAATTTTATAGACATGATTATATTGTAATTTGATGTAATCAATCAAGAAGCCTTGTAATTATGTAATCCTGTATTTGATCTCATTTGTACTTGTACATATCTTGTAAATGAAAGTTGTAATCTTCCTACGATGAATCAAAATTGTGTATGGACATGTGTGATGTATTAATGATTTATTTTTTATAATTATTTGATGCAGCTATGTTCCCTAGAGATGTTAGTTGATCATATAGTCTAAATGATGTCATTAGTTGTTATTTTATCTAGTGATTAATGGAAATATTTTTTTTTTAAATATTCCATATTTTATTGCCTAGTTATCCTAACTCTCTTGGGTTGCATGACGGGGCATCACAATGTCAAGACAATGATACTGAAGAATATGAGGAAACAATGCATATGAGATATAATCCACTTTATGATGAACCTTTAGATTTGTCAGAAGTAAACAATGTTGAACCTTATGGATATAGAAAAAATCCAATCTTTGAGGAAGAATCCTTAGAGGTTAGCAAATAGTAGAATAAAGTTATTCACCTTCTTAACCCACTAAGGCATGATGAGTATGAATTGACATTAGCTCAAAATGTAGAGGTATTTGAGGACATAGGCTCCTTATTAATGAATCAAAATTTAGAGGTTTGTTCTGTCAGTGCTCCCTAGTTCTCTACTTTCTATGAAATTGAATTATCATATCTTGTGCTTGAAAGTAGGTTCAAAGTGTCAGATTTTTAAGAGAAGGTTGAGTATGACTGTTTTAGGTTTGACAACAACTCAACAAAAAATGAGGATATCCTCAATATCAACTATCAAGTGGAATATGAATGCTTTCATTTTTCAGAACTATATGGTAAACTTAGAAAAAACCAACAATTAGGAAAGGATAATTACCTCAGTTGGCTAGATATGATTGAACCATGTCTTAATCCTTTGTCTAAAGAAAATACATTTTAGTCATCATTTGACTAGAGAAGCTGGGGAGATCTTGAAGAGGATGGATTTAATTATCCTATGAGCTAATGTAGATAGTGCTTCTGGATTAAATTGTGTATGTTTTTGCTTCAACGTTTTGGATCATACACAATGATCCATCATCAGGAAGAGGAGAAAGTGTGTTTGGATAGCAAGAACTGACCTTATAAAAGGAATGGAGAGGAGGGGGGGTAAGACAGGACCGTAACACGAGGAGAGGGGATGGACAAATAAAATAAAAACACAACTAATTCATAATTGTGGTATGCGAATCCCCATAAGCACAAATATGAACAAATAACAATATTAAGACATAAATATATATAGAGAATATATATGTATGTGAATAATATATAATAGAAAGAAGTATAAAAAGGGCGAAATATGAATAGTATATGATACAAATACACTACATGTATTAACATAAAAAGACCAAAGAAGAAAAGTAAAATATATATCAAAGTCATATATTCCAAGAAATGAATAATATCAGTTATGAAAATATGATGCCTTTAATACAACAATGCGTAAAAGTATAATTACTAAGAATGATATTATACATATAAAGCCCAATAGGCAAAACCGTGATGTATTTTAATATAATAAAATGGATAAAAAGTCCAAGGAATAATAATTAAATTATTGGATATGTGACAATAAAAATCATGAATATATGAAGATAAGATAAATATATCAATATGGTAATAATAATAAAAATAAAATAAAATAAAGTATAATGAATAACATAATAAAAGAATAACATACTAAATATATATAAAGATAAGTATAATTGTTGAATAACAGATATAATAATAAAATAAAAATAATAAAATGACACACCCAGTGAGATAATAAATATAATATAGGAATATGTATAATAGAAATGTAACCATGTAATGCGTAATATGTAATATGAAACTATGATGTATAAGATATGTGAAGAGAATACTCATTAAGACTAATATCTTCGCATATCTTCACATATCTTCACATATCTTATACATCATAGTTTCATATTATATATTATGCATTACATGGTTACATTTCTATTATACATATTCCTATATTATATTTATTATCTCGTTGGGTGTGTCATTTTATTATTTTTATTTTATTATTATATCTGTTATTCAACAATTATACTTATCTTTATATATATTTAGTATGTTATTCTTTTATTATGTTTTTCATTATACTTTATTTTATTTTATTTTTATTATTATTACCATATTGATATATTTATCTTATCTTCATATATTCATGATTTTTATTGTCACATATCCAATAATTTAATTATTATTCCTTGGACTTTTTATCTATTTTATAATATTAAAATACATCACGGTTTTGCCTATTGGGCTTTATATGTATAATATCATTCTTAGTAATTATACTTTTACGCATGGTTGTATTAAAGGCATCATATTTTTATAACTGATATTATTCATTTCTTGGAATATATGACTTTGATATATATTTTTCTTTTCTTCTTTGGTCTTTTTATGTTAATATATGTAGTGTATTTGTATCATATACTATTCATATTTCCCCCTTTTTATACTTCTTTCTATTATATATTATTCACATACATATATATTCTCTATATATATTTATGTCTTAATATTGTTATTTGTTCATATTTGTGCTTATGGGGATTCGCATACCACAATTATGAATTAGTTTGTTTTTATTTTATTTGTCCATCCCCTCTCCTCGTGTTATGGTCCTGTCTTACCCCCCCTCCTCTCCATTCCCTTTATAAGGTCAGCTCTTGCTATCCAAACACACTTTCTCCTCTTCCTGATGATGGATCATTGTGTATGATCCGAAACGTTGAAGAAAAAACATACACAGTTTAATCCAGAAGCACTATCTACATTAATTCATGGACTGTGGAAAACTCATTCCTACTATCCTATGAGCTATCTAAATATCCATATCAGGAGTAAGATGGACTGTAATGAAGATTTTAGAATTGGCTTGATAAAATCATTGGAAAGTAGAATATTTGATAGAGGCAGATCTTGTTTTCTCCTTGCATAATGTCCTGTGGCTACTATGTGTTTGTTTTGGTCTGCTCCTCCAGAGTTCTTTTGTGATCTCACTCTGTTTAGGCTGAACACACGTCCCCAACTAGAGCCACTGATGGGACCCTATAAAAATTTTTCGTGGTTCTAGTATTTGGCCCAAGTCTTGTGTCATCATGTTGAAAAGTCTCTAGTCTAGGGTTTATGCATAATGAAGATACTCTGAATAATTCCCCTTAAATCCTAAACCCTTGTGTTCTTTGGTCTTTGGTAGCAAAAATCACTTTTGTTATATCCTTAGGGTGATTGCCTAAGTCTATAGTTGCCCCATTATGTCTTGAGGTACTTTATTTACTAGTCCCTCACCATACAATTACTGCCTCCGACCCGTGCTTAATATTTTTCATATATGGTAAAGAAATTTAAATATTAAACCTATGTGGTCCTGTGACCCTTTCTTTCCTAGTAAATGAAGGATGTTTTAAAAGATGGATGCTGAGGGTCAGAATCCACTAACCCCTTTTTGACAGGTGGCAAATGTTAATTCACCTCCGTTGTTCCACCGATGTTAAAATATTGATAAAGAGATTGCTCGCAGAATTGTGAAAAGGGCGCTAGTTGGCAAGAAACTATTCATCATATGAATAGTGGTGGGTCATGAGTGCTACATGGGGATTTCTCTATGGATTCTGTCATTCTATCAAGCTATACCAAGGGGTCCCACTAAACAACCACAGAAAAGCAAAAATATGACATGGGGATTCTAAAGGACGGGTTGTGTTTAGGTGGATGAAGCTGTGACGTCGCAAAATCTCCTAGGCTAAAGGTGCTTTTTGGGAGTTGTCCCATTGCATGTGGCCAATTCAATAGTTCTTCTAATTTTTGTAGAGATCAAATCTCCTGGTAGATCTTTTGATTGCAAAACCATAGAGTGTCCTAACTGTACCATTTGAAGGGTTTTCTTAGGATCGTGGTTAAGATGGTTGTCCAGGTGGCTAGATATCAATGGTTGATGCTCAACAACAATCTCTTTCGACATAGTGGACTAAACTGGCGCCGTTGATCTAGGCTAGCTAAGGAACTCATTGGCAGCTTAGATTCAAAAGATTAATGAAGTGATGTGTTGGTGCATGATCTGAGATACACTATTACGAGATTAATTTCTTAGGTGTGTGCAGGGTCTCCATTTCTGTCGCTATGAGGGAATTAACGAATTGTAAGATTGGCTTATGTAGGCTCAACCCTTAGGGATTCATGTTTCTACCAAAAATGACCTTTCATCTGCTTTGTGACAAGTTATGGCAGGATGACTAGGATGAAATGATGAATTCGAGACAAGTGATCTGGCATCTTCAATGCAGGAAGTGATGTTTTTAGTTATGCAAAATGATGAAATTCTATCTATCTACTCATTTTGGTAATCTTCAAAAGATTTTCATTTATGGATAAAAATGCCTTGAAATGACTGGAATTTATTTACCATAGATGTAACAGATGTATGCAAGATCTTTCAAAGTTTCTATAAATAGGTGTCTCCAGATGTTGCCTCCTACATTCTTTGATCGTGCTGATAGTATGGCTTTCCCCTGGTTCTGTATGTTCTTTTTGCTGTACTATTCTATTGGATTCTCTTCCCTATTCTCATGGTTATGAATCTATCCTTACAAAATTAAAAGAGTTCAAGAATTCTTTTTCTATAGGATTGGGGGAATTGGAAAGATTCCAAGGTAGTAACATCGTCCATTGAACTTATGTGAGCTTTTCTCCTTCCTGTCTTTTCATCTAGATGAGGGCCTTGAGTTTTAATATCTAGATTTTTGTAGGTCCTTATTTCTGTGATTTGGAAGATTAGAGTCTTGGGCAGAGGGAAATCATTCTTCTCTCTATTTTTATCCCACATCTACTTTTCCTAACAAAGCATCAACTCTAATTGTGGGAGTGTTGCCTCTCCAGATGAAGGATATGAAGACAGAAAGATCTTTTGTTGTTGTTGCTACTACATCCTTGGCTAGATAAATGGCGTAGCCATGTCTATCCTGATGTGATTTCGTCTAGTTTTTGTCTGGTTGAGTTGGTTGGTAACCTCTCAATCAGAAAGGAGGAATCACATCCTTGCAAAGGACACTGGACATAAAGCGAAGAACTCCAGTTAATAGAGTTTTCTTCTAATATTGTTCCTTGTAACTATTCTCACTCTTGGTGGATAGGTAGGGAAATGAATGCTCTTATTGAACAATTTTATGACATATGAAGGGTGTCTAAATTCTAAATGACATTTGACAAATGGCCACCCATCAACATCACAGCATGGAATTTCCTCGCCAAAGTGAAAGAGCAAATGGTTCAACAAACAAATACCTTAGCATGTGTGGGTATTCTTATTTTAGAGGCATCTCTTTTTAGTTAAGAGACGGTTGCACCTACATCCTATTGCAGTTTTCATCTTCAGTTAATTAAAGTGTAACTTCTTTTGTCTTTTTAGCCTGTAGCTTGTCTGATCCCTTATTCTATAAAAGGGAATTCAGGGCTTATTGAAAAAACATTGGTTCAAGGTCATATTTTCTAGACTCGGTCTGAAGTATGGGATCAATCTGATCATAGAGGAGTTGTATATATTTAGCTTTTGAATTAAGATTAGTTGTCTAGTTTGAGTTTTTATTTTTAGTTCAATCTTTTGATATATTTGCAAGGCTATTTGTAATTGAGTGTTAGTTTATTTTATAAATCATTGTTGAGTTTCAAAGTATACTATCTCCTACTCGTGTATACATTGTTACATTTATGAATACAATTTGATTAATGATCAATTTATTCATCATCATAGTCTTTCCTGTGTTTGTATATTTTTCTTATGGCATTTACTCAAGTAGTAAAATAATAGCTATAAGAGGATATTGAATGTAATATTAGTTTACAAGGATAACTAAGTATGGTTAACTCTGAAACTAGTGAGATGTTATAATGTAAGGCATTATTTTATCTTCATAGTAAACTGAAACTAATCACAGAAAGGTCTTCTTCATTTATATTTATTTGTTGACTCTATGACCCTTGAACTAGGCACTGATCCATTAAGAATGCTATACTCTACTAAAGCTCCCCTCGATTATCCTCATTTAAGATATCAGAACAAATTTCCCTTTCAGTTGTAGGTTGTAGATGTTACTTTATTTACATGTTCCTTTGCAAAGAATTATGTTGAAGCTTAAGAATCTAGCCCATTACTTTACTCTATCATTAATTCTTCAAGTTATGTAGAAGGAACATATATGCCTTAGAATAGTGTTTTGAGCAAGTATCTAGATTCCCCCCATTTAAATAAACACTAGAAAACCTTGTTGTTTTCAGAAAAGGAACACCCTCCTTGGTCTTGTAGAGCCTAAAGTACAGAGGAAAAGGATTGAAACCCCATTTCCTATTCATTGGCCAATCCCTCGAGATAGATCATCTATTAGAAATGGCTATTTTATAGATCCATTTTCTTGAGATCAGGTTGGGAATTTAAAACAACCAACAAGGTCAAAGATCTGACTGTCAATATTGTGTCAGTTTTCTTTCCCTAGAAGTAAACCCCCTTTTATAAGGATATTTTTACTATGTTTTTAGCAAAGTTGAGAGTAATAGGCCCTGTTGGATTGAAGATTGAAGAAGAGGAAGTGCATGTATTGTAATCTCATATTTGAAGATAATACAACTTGGAGCCTCTTTTCTTGGTGGAGTTTTTTACCCAAAAGGGTTTTCTCCACATTACATACTGTGTTATGTTTTTAGTTCTTAATGCATGTTATTTTTGTGTAGTGGGTTTTATTTTTGTTGGAATCCCCATTGATTCTACATTTTATAGAGGATATTAATAAGGTTTGAATTATATTTCCATTGTGTGGCTTGCACCTTCATTTCTAACATTTCATATCAGAGCCTGGCCAGTTTTTGGTTCTTGGGTGGTAGTGTGAAATTTTTTTAGTTGCAGTGGGAGATTTGGTTGTTTTTTGTTTGCAAGTCTTGTGTAGATATCGTGGTTGCATCCACTATTGCTTCTACTTCTCGGTTGGACATTGAAAAGTTTAATGGTATGGGGTACAAATTGTGGAAGCTAAAATGGAGGATTTTCTAGAGGAAAGAAATTAGTGGTTGATTGTTATGATAGTAGAGAAACCCGACGATGTTGTTCAAGATGAGTGGGATAGACTGGATAAAAAGGCACGAGGTACAATTAGGCTATGTCTTACAGATGTTGTTCTACTAAATGTTGTGAGTGAGAAGTCTGTACATAGCTTGTGGAAGTGCCTAGGTGAGATTTACCAAGCTAAGAGTATGGTAAACAAGCTTTATTTAAAGCGTAAATTATTTTCCATGAAAATGAAAGAGGGTGAATCAGTTGCAGAGCATTTGAATTCAATTAATTTGTTAATGAGTCAACTCTAGCATCTGTAGATATTGATGTGAATGAGGAAGATACATGTATATTGCTTCTCTAATCTTTACTTGAGTCATGGGAGAATGTTATTTTGGCTATCACTACTAACCTCACAGATCCGAAGTTGGATGCTCTGTTCAGTTCTGTTGTCACATGAATTGAGGAAGAAAAGTTTAGATAGTTTAAGGGATGTTCTCAGTGTCAGGGGAAGGTCTATGGAAAGAGACCAAAAGGAGATCAGAAGGGGTCTAAAGACAAGTCTAAGGGTCATTCTAAGACTCCTAGAAAGAAGAATAGAGTCAAGTGTTGGAACTACAAAAAGACAGGACATGTGAAAAAGGAATGTAGAAACCAAAGAAACAATGGGTTTCCACTACTGACAAGTCTTTGAATGTAGGTGATGAGGTTTTACTTTCTGTATGTAATGTTGTTTCTCATGATCATTGGTTGGTTGACTCAGGATGCTCATACCGCATGACCTCGCATAAAGAATGGTTTTCCACATACGAAGAGTATGATGGAGGAAATGTGTACCTCAGGGACAACTCTACATACCCTATTATTGGATGAGGGAAGGTAATGTTGTGTTTCAGTGATGGGATAATTTAAACCCTCCCTAGTTTTTGCATGTTCCTGGATTGGCTAGAAATTTGATTTCTATATCAAAGTTGAATGATTTGGGAATGCATGTGACATATGATAAGCATGGCTACAAATTGGTGAGAAGAAACTTTGTAGTAGCGAAGGGGAAAGATTGGGAACTCTGTTTAAACTAGAAGCCACTACTATTTGTAATGTCTCTTATGCATCTAAGGCTAATACTGAAAATACATGTATGTTGTGGCACCGTAGATTTGGCCACATAAGTTAGTCTGGTTTAAAGACTATTTTAAATAAAAAAAATTAGATGGTTTATCCTATTCTGATGAGAGTTTCAAGTTTTGTGAACACTGTGTGTTTGGAAAATAGAATAGATCTCCTTTTCCTTCAAGCAGTAATAAGTCTAATGATAAATTGGAACTTATTCATTCAGATGTTTTTGGTCCAGTGGATGTTGAATCAATTGGAAAATCTAGATATCTTGTTTCCTTCATTGATGATGCCTCAAGGTTTATGTGGATTTATTTTATGCATAACAAATATGAAGTTTTCACTAAATTTAAAGAATTTAAAGCTTTATTTGAAAAGAAATCAGATCATAAGATAAAGGTTTTGAGATTTGACAATGGAGGGGAATACTATTCTAAGGATTTTGATGAATTCTATAAGCATGCAGGTATTGTTATACAGAAGATAACTCCATATACACAGCAAAATGGAGTGGCAGAAAGGATGAATCAGATAATAATGGAAAGAGCTAGAAGTATGTTAAGTGAATCATAGTTGAATAAATGCTTTTGGGCAGAAGCTATGTGTATTGCAAACTACTTGGTTAATAGATCTCCATGTAAGGCTCTTGCTTCAACTCCTTATGAAATGTGGACAGGTAAGAAACCTCCTATTTCACAATTAAGGGTATTTTGTTGTGAGGCTTATGTTCATGTGCCTAAAGAAAAATGAACTAAGTTGGATCCAAAAGCTGAAAAGTGTACTTTCATTAGATATGGTGATAATGTAAAAGGTTATAAGCTTTGGAATCCACTAACTTGAAAGATTATCTATTCTAGAGATGTTATTTTCAGGGAAAGTTTAGTGTTATTTCAGAACCTGAACAACTAAAGGAAAAAGAAGAAAAGGTGAAGAGAGTACATTTTGAATTAGAGCATGAAGATCCACCTCAAGAATAACATAATGATGGACTGGGGGTGAAGAAATAGAAGAAGACTCGAGTGAAAGTTTTAATTAGGAAGAATCTGTTGTGACAAAAGAAGTTGGTAAAGATGAGCATGCAGAAGAACCTAAAGAGTCTATTACTCCACCTCTAAGAAGATCCACAAGACAATGGAACCCAATTGATAGGTATAGCCCACCAGATTTTTGTTATGTATTTGCTTTATTGAGTACTGATGATGAACCTAGATCCTACAAGAAGCTATTCACGCAAATGATAGCAAGTCTTGGCAAATAGCCATGTAGGAGGAGATGATGGCTTTAGACTCTTGAAACACCTAGGATCTTGTTCATTTTCCCAAAGGAACAAAGGCCATAGGTTATAAGTGGGTCTTCAAGAAGAAGTTTGGAGTAGATGGTTCATTGGCGAAGTACAAGGCTAGACTAGTAGCCAAGGGCTACTCCCAGAGAGAGGGAGTTTATTTCGGTAAAATATTCTCTCCTATTGCTAAATTAATTTCTATTGGATTTACTTTATCCATTATTTCATCTTTTGATTGGGAAATAGAGCAAATGGATGTTAAGACTGTGTTTTTGCATGGAGATCTTGTGGAAGAAATTTACATGCAACAACCTATAGGTTTTGAGGTTAAAGGGAAAGAACATTGGGTTTGCGAATTGAAGAGGTCTCTTTATGGTCTAGAATAGTCCCCCAAAATGTGGTACCAAAAGTTTGACTCATTTGTGTTGAAATTGGGTTTTGTTAGAAGTGAGGAAGATCACTGTGTCTACATTCATTGTATTGATGATTCTATTATGATCATTGCATTGTATGAAATAATGACATGTTATTTTTTAGCAATACTAAGGGTATGATCAGTGAATTGAAAGCCCAACTTTTAGGTGCATTTGATATGAAGGATCTTGGAGCAGCCAGGTATATTCTGGGTATGGAGATCATGAGGGATAGAGGTAACATAAAGCTTTAGTTGTCTCAGAGTAATTATGTGAATACCATTTTGCAGAGATTTAGTATGTAGGACTGTAACCTAGTTAGAGTTCCTTTACCCATTAATACTAATCTTTCATTAGATATGTGCCCAAATAATAAGGATGATTTAGAGGATATGTCTAATCTGCCATATGCTACTGTTGTAGGGAGTTTTATGTATATAGGCACCCTAATCCTTTAGCCCCACAAACTTTGGAGATTATTAAATGAAGTGGGCTTAGACGAGTCCTAAGTTTATTTTGTTGGGTTTATTCATCAGGATCGAGATTTAATTGTTTATTGTTTCAAAAGGTGTCAAAAAAGGTCTTGATTAGCAAGGGTAAACATTTTACTCCATAACAAATATAATGAATGTCATGATTGGAAATGTGTTTATTTTATGAAGAGGAAGTTGGGGGGTTTTAGCTAGTATGATTGGTTAAATTAGTGTCTTTAGCCGATTCTTCAAAAGAGTGGTAGTTAGTGTTGGAATATGGAAATCAACAAAATCTACCTTATTTTCAGCAAAGCTAGGGTAATCGATTTTGAAAGAAAAGTACTAATTAGAAATTATTGAAGGAGATGGCTCAATAGTGTAGGTAGTGGTATTTTAAACCAAATGAAATTAATGTGTGAAAATGAGGTGGTAAACCAAGAGTATCAGGGTCTTTAAGTTTATGGTGGATGCATAGAGAGGAGACTTAAACCTTTGCTAGAATAATCAGGGGTGTCATCTAATGAGCCCTAATTATCCCTAGGGAAGGGGTTATATGGTTAGGAAGGAGAAGAGTGGTTATCTAAAATGTGGAGAGGTGTAATAGATGTAGAAGGTATGTCACTTGAAGATGGAGGATGAATATTTTCAAGTGTGTTTTGAGAGAGAAGTGGAAGTCTTTGTGGAATTATTAGGGGATGGTTTTGGTGAGGTATCCTTGGTACATATTTGAGAAAGGGGTAGAGTATGTGTAGTTGGGTTAGTGAGAACTTTGCATTCAATAGTTTGACAATGTTGAAAAGGAGCTTCATTAGCATAGATGGCATAAATTTTGTTGTTATGTATAAATTTCAAACACTAAGAGAGGTTAGGCATGACAATATGCATTTGATGGATCCATGGGTGATGGATAAGGATATTATAAATGAGTGTTGGTAGGATAGATCCACTCCATTCCTATTAGATTAAAAACCTTAAAGGGTGGCCTAATGGAGGCCAATGGAAAAAACCTGCAAGGGTATGAAAAATTAGCAAGACAAGAAACACACCCCAAGCCAGATATGGCACATATAGTTGACCCTATGGAAATATCAAAGAGGCACACCAAGGAAAAAGGAAATGTCCCTAAGTATAACAATATACATATATGTATCACATGTATAAAACATACATAAGAGATACATAGATGAGATATAGGAGAATATAAAAGGAAACATACGAGATGTAAGAGAGAACATAGATGGAATATATATGAGTGAAATATATGATATGTAATTTAGAGAATATTATGGGTAAAGATAATAATTTGGGTCAATTTTTAGTGGAAGAATTGTAGGTAAAAAATTCAAATAGGAATGCATACACATTTCATAAGAAATATGTACACTCTTGAAAATGGGAGCTCAAACCTAAACACCTACCTATAGTGAATGGGTACCTATTTTAGTTAGGGCTTTTATTCCTAAATAGGTGCCCATTAGTAATGTGTACCCATTACTAAAAGAAATGGGAACCCATTTTGAAAAGGTATTAATTTTTACCTCATGACCTCATTTACTTTAGTTTGCATGGTGACAACAATTGGGAATATGAGCTCAAAATGTGTACCCACATCTAACAACCTCAAAAAAATCCCAACTCCACTTCCTCCCTCCATGAGAATTGATTGACAGGGTTTTGAGGTAGGAATCTCTCCAATTTACACATTTATTTATTTTTTAATAATTTTTTCCCTGATTTTAATGTAAATTCAATTTTCAAACCGAAAACCCTAAACCAAACTCTATTCACCTTAAAACATAAACCTTGGGCCCTACTCTAAACCATAGGCCTTAAACTATAATATGTAAACCCTATATTTAGGGTTTAGGGTTTGTAATTTAGTTAGAGGTTAAAAATTAATACATAGTTTGCTACAATAGAAACCCTCAAAATATTTTTATATAAAATTTAATATGATACAATAGAAACCCTAGAAATGACAATTAATATTGATTAATATATAAATTGGTATATTGATCAATATCAAATGATTTACACCAACAATTTGATATGCACCAACAATCAATACATATAAAATTTAATATGATACAACTTAGAAACCCTTAGAAATATTAATTGATATATCGATGAATATCAACTGATATGTGTGTACCAGTTCAATCTATACATAATAAATTTTATATGTATTGATTGAACAAGTGTTTATGAATTGATATCAATCAATATATCAATTGATATATGGATCAATATCAATTAATACACACCAACAATCAAAACATATACAATTTAATATGATACAATAGAAACCCTAGAAATATCAATAATGCACGTAATCTTCATCTTTTATAGCTCTAAACATTTAATTGATCCCATCTTTAGAACACCAATACGAAATAAACTGTTATATATCAAAAAATATAATTTTGTTTTAATTCTAAGAAGCACTACTCAACTGAGCATCTAACATGGCAGAATTCCTTGATTATACTAGCTAGAATGAAGGATGGGATAGGAAATTTGACATTATCTATTGTGCACTTATTAATATCATTGTCAAGAAAAGTTGATCTTTTTGATTGATGATCTCAAAGATCAATTTTGAGGGATAAATATTTCCACAAAAAATAATATGAGATTTGATTATCATCATGTTCATGTGCCAACTAATGTCTATAAGAATGGCCTCATGTCTTAGAAAGTTTTATTTGAGTGGTTGGTTATATGCTTTGGTCTAACCATTGAATACCTACTAATTTCATGTAAATGTTGAATGATGGACTCAATAGTCTCATATATTCTTAAAATTGGTCAACATAGATGACACATCATCTTTAGATAGACTAGGGAAGAGTTCACCTATATCATGTTGTGTTGAAGGCACAAGACAACTGAGAGGGGGGGTGAATCAGTTGTATCAAAAGCCTTAACTTCTTTAAACAAAATCACATTTACATTAACTTACTTTAACTCCTTATTCTATTATGAAGATTAAACATGAACAATATAATAAAAACATAATTACATCAACACAATACACACATGAACACTAGAATTTTATGTGGAAAACCCTAAAAGTGAAAAACCATGGTGAGTGTTAGCTCACAATATAATATAGTAACAATAATGAATAATGAAGAGGCTCACTGCCTAGGGCTCACTGCAAAAAGGCTCACTACCAAAGGGTGGCTCACTACCAAGGGGTGGCTCACTACCAAGGGGTGGATCACTTCCAAGGGATGGCTCATTGCCAAAGGGTGGTTCACTGCTAGGATGGGTGGCTCACTTCCATGAACTGATATAGTATCATCTACAACATGCCTGAGTACAGTTCCATTGAAGCACAATATATATCTTCTACTCTACTTTTACACCACACACTTTATCTTCACATCTTCGCCAACTCACACATCACTCATAGATTCATTACATATATTTATACTGATCATCAACCTTGGAACATTCATCAAGGTTGGCAATACAACTTACAACCATTGGAACTATCTCCAAGGTCGGGATACATAAATAAATCAAATTAGGTCTAGACCTAAACAAACTTGCAAATCAAATGACTGAAGGAAGAGCACTTCATGGTTTATCTCAGACCCAAAGACATCTTCACATGCTTGAACATGCTTCTACAATCCATGAATCACCTCCGCAACAAGTGTAAATAACCAAGTCTGCCAGAACTAGTGCAAACATCAAGAATACTTAAATACATGCTTCCAAGAAATTGATTATAGCTTGCGGATCAAGCACACACCTTCAATACATTCTAGAGACATCCAAGAATAACATAGAATCACCTAGGAGCCAACAAATCCAACCTTAACAGATCTCACTTGAAGACAACAAATATCACTTGAAGACATATCACAGACTGCTTCACAACAAACACTGTCAAACTCTACTAATCAATAACTTGCTTTCCAAAGTACCAAATCACAAATAATTTGACATGAAGATAGATAATAACCTTATAAAATTAAGTCTAGAACTGCAAGACCAAAATCCAAATTGTAGAGAAATGTGGAGAAAAATACTTTCTCCCTGTCATTCTGCAAACATTGCCAGGCACAGTCTTCAAATTGGTGAATAGAATTTTTTCTGTACAATGATCTAGACCACCAAATTCTAGATTTAGCATCTTCAAACACTTCTCTAAATCATATCCAAATCTCATACTCTAGTCTTCAACATAAAGGAAATGTAGAGCAAAATACGTAGATAGTGTTCTTAACATGACAACTTAATCAATCAACAAACAACAATATCAGAAGATACAGTTGACACCAATGACAACACAAACATGTTGATATTAATGACAACACCAGTTAGCACATACTTACAACAATCTCCCCCTTTGTCATTGATGGGAACATATGATGTAAAAAATTGAATAACATGTTCCTCTATCAAGACACAACTTTGCATCAGGAATCCCCCTTTCCTTTTACACTTCTGAACTATTTTTGCCCCTATGTTTTTCACATGATCTCTCTCTCCCCCTTTGACATCAATGGCAAAGGGCATCACATTTCTTTTACTGCACATACTTGCACACTACTACTTTGATCAGTCCAAAATCATTCTTTACTCCCCCTGACTGCAACAATCATCTCAAACCACTACCTACTCCCCTTGAGAGGTAGCTTCCAACATTAGTCCAAAAAGGAGAAATGTACTTTGAGGCACACTAGACTGATGCATCTTCTTATCCATCTAGTTCAAGGAAGGAGGGGAAACAACCCCTAACTTCTCCCGGAGATACTCAAATCTATCATTTGGATGAGACTTAGTGAATATATCAGCAACTTGATCTTTTGTAGGCACATACTCAAGCTTCACTTCATTCTTTGCAACTTTCTCTCTCAAAAAGTGATACTTAATTGAAATGTGCTTTGTCTTTGAATGCATCACTTGATTCTTTCATATATTTATGTCAATTGTGTTATTAGAAAGAATAGGTATTGGCTCATCATACTCCAATTTGATATCCTTCAAGGTCTGTTTCATCTACAACACCTGAGTACAACATGATGCTGCAACAATATATTCTGCCTCTGTAGTAGACAAGGAAACGAATTCTTGTTTCTTGTTGTTTAAAGTGAAATTTGATGAAGAGGATTTGTTTGTGTTGATTTTTCTAGTTTGTATGAATCCTCCTTTCACCTCTAAACATTCAAGGACTTCAGCCAAGTAGGAAGTCTACTACAGGCCTTTGGTCACTTAGAATATAGGGGAAGATTAGAATTGTGTGATTTAGTTTCTCAATTAAGACCAAAAGCTAAAGCCCCTAATTATGAAAATTTGTGAACAAATGGACAAATTATGGAAAATGATTGCACATAGAGATATCAAATGACAATCAAATGCGTACCAGATTTCAAAGTTTAAAAAGTAGAAAAGTTGAGGACTAATGAGTGGGTGCGCTAGTCTAGTGCCACAGTTTTTGTCAAGATCTAGAAACCTTGTCTGTAACATGTTCCTATTGTTCCAAAGATTTTCTTGTTGTAGGATGCGGAGGACTAATGAGTGGGCACTCAACTTGAGGTCTCTATTTCTTCTTTGATCTGCAATTCTGATAGTCTGCATTACTCTCTTGCAACTCCACTTTTTTTGCTTTCGCAACCTGTAACCTACAATCACAGAAAAATGGGTTGGGGGTTGTGGTGTTTAGAGGCTTGCCTCAGTCAAGCCCTAGAGAGACATTCAAGTCTTCCAAACATTATTGTTAGATAAAGAGTGTGTATCCCTACAAGATAGAGGAAAAATCTAAATGATAAATGATAGAAAACACAATTGATATCACCTTGTAGTGAAGATCTCATGGAAGAAAGATACTCTTCATGCCATGAGGAGATGGATGCCAAATCTGCAAATACAAACACAAGAACAACACAAAATTCTACTCTACAACACACAATGAATGCCTTGAATCACTTTCATAAAAATTTGTCAATCAAAATATCCATCTAGTTTACAAATGAATGGCTAAACATGCTTATATATGCAACTACAAACATTCTCTCTAAGAATTTTGTAATTGAAACTTACCGTGTTGGCATAAGACCTAAATAACGATCATAAACTGACACTCCAAAATTGGTCCTGACCTAAAATAGGGCAGGACTAGGGCACGGGTGTCCAATTCCTCCCCCTATTTTAGGCGGAACTTATGTCAAGTGCACCCCCTAGGTCCCATTTGCCATGAAACTTTAGGGTTTTCTCATCGAGATGTCAAATTAACATGAAAAATGCTCTAAATACATAAATAGGACCCAGGAGCTAAACCTTAGGAGGGAAAAGCCCCCAAGGGGACATTTCCTAACATAATATTCATTTAGCCCCCACTTTAATGTATGTATAAACATGAGGCCAATACATGCATTAAAGTATGGTTAACAAACACAACAAGCACACCAAGTATAGAGAAGACATGCCAATCCTAGAGAAGATAGTAATAGGCACACAAAAGATAGAGAAGACAGTAATAGTCACACAAAACATGGAGAATACAACATTGAAGACATGCAAAACATGGTGAATGTAGTGAAGATAGTGATGATTTTCTTTCTTTTTTCTTTTCATGTATATGAAATGTAGATACAAGTGCAAGGAAAGTAAACACACCACCCATAATGTAGGAGGGACTCATCACCACTGGTCTTTAAGACTGTATATGGGGCAACACACATGCCAAACAAATCAAGCATGCCATACAGATCAAGCATTCCATACAAATCAAGCACGCCATACAAATACCGAAGCATAGGAGGGACTCATTGCCACTAGTCTTTAAGACTATGCTTGGGAACAAACACATAGTACACACACTTGGAAGACATGAAGAAAACACAATTGACAAGCGATGGAGTGTTCCTATTTCTAGGTTCATCACCATCTCAGGCACATTACAGACATACACCAATGATTGGGCTTCACCACAACAATCGCCGAAGACACGCTTAAGGGTTGAGTTAGTCACAGAACTGCTCCCCGCCTCTATAGAGGACTTTTGAAAATGACGGGATGTGCACTCTCCATGAGAAATACACCATCCCTGCCTTCGTAGAGGGCTTAAGAAAAAGGATGTGATATCCCACCTCCATAGATGGCTTAAATGATTGCAATAGATTTCAAACAAATATTAGAGTGCAAGAGGGACAAATTACCACTAGTATTTAAGACTGCACTTGAGAACAAGCACATTGCTAACATCTAAAACAAATAGCTTACCTTATATATGCCCCCACCTTAAAGTGGTTGATGTCAGGTATCGATATCAAGCATGTTAAGGTAGGAAGAAAAACACACAAGGTAACATGATCTCTCACAAAACCCATGCCCCCTGGAGGTGACATGTAACTTACGATCGCCAAATGTTCCCACAAAAAAATCCCTGCAAGAAAAGTATTAGTGTCCATATAATCATGATAAACAACAATGCATATGATCATTCACACAAAGAGCCAAGGTTATACTACAAATTCAGAGACCGAGTATAACCGTGGGGCTATAATGCAAAAATCTCAAAACTGAGTGTAACCAAGGTGAGATTCAAAGACAAATAAAGTGCATGAAGTGATTCTACTAGCCAATCGTCAGTTAATATATATCAACCCCATCATCATATAGGAACTAAGTCCAATTTTTTATTTCTCGCTAAAGGGACGCTAGGTCCGTATCAGTATAAAATGTTTTTCATCATCTACCTGCTAGATAGAATTACTAAAGGAAGGGAAACAATAAATCGAGAGAGGAGAAAAAAGGTGCCTTAGGGATAGTCATGTAGGAGGGTACCCCCAAGTCACCAACCGCAATGCTATGTCTGTAAGACACAACACACAATAGTGAAAAATAGAGGAGACACAATATAGAAGAATGATGGCACAAATAGAAGAAAGGGTCACAACAGAGGCGGTCTCCTGGTATCATGGACCCTACAAGAGAATCAAGGGTCATCCCATGAGGCCTAAACAACACATAACACATCATAGGGGAAACACAACATGAGAGATAAAGGGTTAGAAATACTTACTTGGTAGTACCATCGTACTAAATTTTAGAACTTACGAACCTCTTGGAGAGGTATTCAATCAAGTTTTGTGCAAAGGTTGAGTGGTTCTTATGAGAGTCTTGTTTATTGTCATAAAATCCATGTAATGCTTGTTTCTCAAATTCTTGTGTAAGTGAGACCTTTTGTTTCTTCTGAGGAGGAGAACCACTATTATTTCCTACTAATGGTAATCGTCTTACTCTTTTCCAATTTTTAGCCAACTTTTGTTGTTGATTTTGTCTACCATAGTGATAAGAATCATCTTGTACTATCTCACTCTTTTGCTTTGTTATAGTTGTTTGTATCGGTTGTTCCATTTGTTTTTCTGATGTATTTTGGTTATCTCCCAATCCTTGTAAGGATAATGGAGGAGGAACCTCAACATAAATTCCTTTTCTATGTGGATGAGGGTGGTTATCCAACTTTTCCTTATCCACTTCTATTATGCCCATGATGTTATCATATTCCAAATAATCCTCATCGTCTACTTCCACTAAACCCTGTTCCATCATATTGTTATCAGTATGCTTAGGGAAAGGATTAGTAAAGATTTGTAAATTCTAATTTGGTAGAGCAACTGACTTATTTCCATTGTCATTCACATCTGATACGTGTATCACATTCGAGTCGATGAGGTATTGTATTTCATGTTTAAGATGCATACACCATTCAATATCATTTCCTTGTGTCTGATGAAAATGACAAAAGGCATTAGCATCGAAATAAGGTCCTTGAGTTTTGTTAGGATCTAAAGGCTTAATCAGGGGAAGCTTCATAAGATTATTACTCACATCTTGATTCATGATAGAATGGTAAGACTCAGATATCAGAGTAAACTTTCTTTGTTGATACAGTGCCTTCTTTGAATTAGTGATATTAGACACTTGAGAAAAGTTATTCGAATTCAGTCCATTAATCTTGATAAAACTCCTATTATTGTTCTTCTTAAATTTGTTTTGTGACGGTCCACCCATGGATTGACCAACTTGAGCCGATGAGTTTTGTTTTCATACTGACTAGATGAAAGTTAATAATCACGAAGGGCGGTGCATAAATGTTGAAAGGAGTTGCATAAATGTTGAAAGGAGTTATACTTCATTAAGAGAATCTTGTCACAGATGTTAGGTTGTAGATTTGTAATAAACACCTTTTGAACATCCTCATCCTTCATCTGATATTGAATTTGTGCATAAAGAGATTGATACCAACTAATAAACTTAGTTAACTTCTCTTTCGGACCTTGCTTGCAATGAACTAAATCAATTAAAGAAACTTGAGGTCCAATATTTGTTTGAAAATGTTGTAAAAATTGATCAACCAAATATGAAAAGGAGTGTATTGAATTCAGAGGTAAAGAGCAAAACCATTCTAAAGTAGTATCTTTGAGAGATCATGGGAAAAGTTTTTCTAACAAGTCCTCTTTAAAGTAGAAATCACTACACATAGCTGTGAATGCTGTCACATGAGTATTAGGATCACCTTTTCCACCATATTTTTCAAAGCAAGGAGTCTCAAACCTCTCAAGCATAGGAGTTATCAAGATTTCATAAGATAAGGGATTATGGGCATGATAAGCTAGTATATTAGGTTGTGAAGAATTTATCAAGTTTGTCACTTTTTGTTGTAAAGAAGTCATGCCTTGCAAAAGTTGGTTTAAGAGGGCATCATTGGGAGATACAATTTGTTGCGAGGAATTGGAACCAAAGTGAGGAGGTGATTGAGCCTGAGTTGTGTTAAGTGGAGGTTGTGAACAGTTCAATGGTGGTTGGACATAGTGATAGGTGGAAAGTGGTTGTGAATAGGTAATAGGTAGTGAAAGGAAGCTAGGTGTGCAGAAAATGCTTCCTACACTAATCTAATGAGGGGAGGAGAGTGCAAATTTAATTTTATCTTTATAATTACAGCTATGTTAACCCACTAATAGAGATATTGTAGTAGACACATACACAAGAAAGTAAGAAGAAGAGAGACACAAGATATACGTGGGGAAAACCCTTGTGGGTGAAAAACCCCACACTCCAAAACACAACTCAAATGTATTCTGTAAACAATGAAGGTTACAATACAAAACATAACCAATGCTCTTGTAGGAGTCTTTGACACTTTTATCTAGAGATGATCCGGCAGCATAACAGTACCTGTCAAACTTGTAGTACTTCTCCTCTCCCAAGTGCCTGTTTATAAAGAGAATAAAAGGCAAAAATGGCTCCACATTGGGATGGGCGTCCAACATGGCCACATGGCCCAAACCCCACACCTATGGACACTTGTCCAACACTGTAGGATGCTCTTGATACTTGTCAAGTCACCCCATCCCAAGGAGGTCACCTATTTCCAAAATGGACTATGACAGATGCTCTTATGACTCTTACAACCATCGTAGAATCTGTCATAGCTATCATAACTTATAGTTGTAAGAGAATATGTCATACATAGGCTATAATAGTATATTCTCTTACATGTCATAGTCCACCTTGGGGCACCCAAAGATGCCTTTTTCAAAGATGCTCTTGGACACATGTCTTCACCTGTCATAGAATCTTTATTTCTGACTCTTACATGTCGTAACTTTGTCGTAGGAATCTGTCATGACTGTTTCAGTCAATATTCCCTTACACAACATCCAAGATGCCGACACATGGCAAAATATTTCTACCACTAAGTGGGAAGCATATCTCCTCATGTGAGGACAAAATTACATGTGGTCATATGCCATGTAGGATGACAGATCATTGTGCCAACTCCCACAATATGACAACATATGATTTGCATCCAATTAATACAATAGGCAATAAATAAATAAATACAATGTAAAAATACAAGGAATTACCAAGGTTGAGACACCTTAAGTCCCAACATTCTCCCACTTGTCGAACACCTTGTAAGAGCCAATAGAATTAATAGGATTTAATTGATATAGGCTGAGAGGCCCATAGACTCCAAACACTCTTTGAAATTCTTTATGCCCACTGGCTTCGTTAATGCATCTACAACATTCTTCATAATATCTACCTTCTCCAAATTTACCTTCCCATCCTCTACCATCTCTCGCACGAAGTGAAATTGCACTCTGATTGTCACAACAAATTGTAATCTATCCTGCATCAACACCAATATTTGAACACATTATCTTAAGCCAAATAGATTCCTGGCAAGCATGAGTTGCTGCCATATACTTAACTTTTGTAGTGGACAAAGCAACCACAGGTTATCACTTACTCATCCAACTAATTGCACCACCAAACATAGTGAACACATAGGCACTGGTGGATCTCCTACTATCAATGTCACCTGCCCAATCAGAATCCACAAATCCATGAATACAAACTAAATGTGGATGTCCTATAGCATTACCATGATAACATATGGAATACTCAGAAGTACCCCTCAAATATTGGAACACTCGCTTAATAGCATCCTAATGTACCCATCCAGGATTAGCCATAAATCGACTAAGGACTCCCACTGCTTGGGCAATGTTTGGTCTTGTGCAGACTATAGCATACATCAAATTGCCAACAACACTAGCATAAGGGAGATTTTGGACAATCATTAATAGACAACTTTATCCCCAATGAAACAAGAACACACAATGGTCTACAATCTGCCATGCTGAACCTATCCAACATGGTCTTCACATACTTACTCTGGCTTAACCAAAGTTTTTTGTTAGCTCTGTCTCTTCTAATTTCCATTCCTAGAATGTACCTATCTACCCTAATATTTTTCATCTCAAACTGTGCTAACAACTGAGACTTCAAATTAGAAATCATATTCTTACCATTCCCAATCAACAACATATCGTTAACATACAATGCAACAATGAGAATGCAATCATTGGCAAACTTGTAATACACACAATGATTAGATTTCAATCTCAGATAACTAATCGACAACACCAAGGTATCAAACTTTAAGTACCACATCCTAGGAGACTACTTCAAACCATACAAAGACTTCTTTAACTTGCAAACCAAATTTTCTTTACCTTTCTCTATGTAATGCTTTGGATGTGACATGTAAATCTCTTCCTCCAAATCACCATGAAGGAAAGATGTCTTCACATCCATCTGTTCTACCTCTAAGTCATAAGTAGCTGCAAGAGATAACAAAAATTGAATAGATGTCAGCTTTGCAATAGGAGAGAAAATTTCACCATAATCAATTCCCTCCACTTGTGAACCCCTTCACAACCAATCTAGCCTTGTATTTTTCAACACTGCCATCTGCACCGAATTTCTTCTCGAATACCTATTTGCATCCAACGGGTTTTCATCCATTAGGCAAAGGCACCAAGTCCCATGTTTTATTCTTCTCCAAAGAAGCCATCTCATCCTCCATGGCCTCCTTCCAGGAACCTACATCTTTCATGCCCACATCCTCTTTCATAGTTCTAGGCTCATCAGTGTTAGTAAGTAAAGTAAAAGCACAACTAGAATCAAGTAATGAATAACCAAACCTATCAGGTTGCTTTCTTATTCGTGAAGACCTCCTTAATGGCTAAGGTTGAGGTTTAGCTTCTTCTTCTGAGCTTTAAAAGCTGCTAGAGCTCTCCTCATCATCAGGTCTCATAGGGTTTGTCTATTCAGTCTTCTCAGGGGTAGAAGGAAATTGAACTACATCTTCTTTCTTTTCTGTCTATTCTGGCTGTAGAACAATGGATGAAGGTGTTAGCTCTCTAAAGATAACACTTTTTCAGCCACAGGATCCCAAAGCTCGTATCCTTTCACACCGACACCATAGCCAATGAAAATACACTTAACAACCTTGTTCTCTAATTTAGACTGTTTCTCCCTAGGCATATGTGCATATTCCTCACAACCAAAAACATGAAGATGTCTAACTGAAGGCTTCTTACCAGACCACACCTCCATAGGTGTCTTGCCAACAAGAGCTAATGTAGGAGATTTGTTTACCAGATAGCAGGCAGTGGCTATAGTTTCAGCCCAAAAATTTTGTTTGAGGCTTGCTCCACTAAGCATACTCCTAGCCTTCTCCATTAGTTTCTTGTTTGTCCTCTCTACAACTCCATTTTTTTGCAAGGTGTATGGAGTTGTCTTATATCTTTCAATCCCTTTCTCTTTATAGAACTTTTCAAACTCTGTCAAACAAAACTCACCACCGTTGTTAGTTCTCAAACACTTAATCTTTTTACTAGTCTAATTTTCAGCAAAGGCTTTAAACTCCTTAAACCGACTAAAGACTTCAGTCTTGCTTCTGATAAAATAAACCCATGTCCTTCTACTGTAATCATCTATGAAAGATACAAAATATACAGATTTGGAAATTGAAGGAACATTAACTGGACCAAACACATGAGAATGAATAAGATCCAACACACTAGAAGACTTGTGAGAACTAGAGTAAAACTAAACACAGTTTTGTTTTCCATATACACAATGTTCGTAAAAGTCAAACTCGAGATTATAATCATTTAACCCCTCAACAAGGTTTTTATTTTTTAGGGTTCGTAGACCCTTATCACTAATGTGGCCATATCTCAAATGTGATAACATAGTCTTTTCAACAGGATGCTTAGCTTCCATAGCATGTGCACTACCATTAGAACTAGTTACAACAGATTTCTTCATTGCTCATTCAGATGGTGGAGATGAAGTGACTGCAGCTCTTTTCTTCAAGTCAGAAGAACTATTGCACTATGAAGTGCATGCCTCTAACTAAAATAGTGTAGCTCTCTGAGTACCCTTTGTAAGCACCATAGATCCTCTAGTAATCTTGCATCCATCCTTTGAAAAGACAACCTGCACACCTACATCATTCAACATACTTACAAAAATTAGGTTCTGTGCAAGGCTTGGGATGTGCATTACCTTAGTGATCTCCTTCACTCGTCCATTAGGGAATCAGATTGACTCTTCTATGACCAATAATCTTCAGATGAGAGTCATCACCCAGGTACACTCTTCCACCATCAAACTCTTCATACTTCGTGAACCAACTTCGATGCGAGGTCATGTGGAATGATGCACCAGAATCAATCAACCACACATCATCAGATGCATGGGTGGCCAAGGTTGTGATGAAGGCATCACCATCATCTTGTGACTTGTCAGAATCTGAATCAGGGGCTATCTTCTTTTTCATTTCTTCTTTGCATTCCTTGTGGAAATGCCCCAACTTCCCATAGTTCCAATAGAAAGCCTTGGACTTTCTAGGAGATTTGGATCTCCCACTGGATTTGGATCTACCCTTTTCACATTTCTTATCCTTCTTCCCTTTCTCTTTGGGTCTTCCATGAACTGTAAGAGCCTCTTTGGCTGACTTAGATGTCTTCCTATGCATTTATTTAGATAACAATGAGGACACCACATCTTCCATCTTGAAGGTGGTAGTGGTGCTTCCGATGGGCATGACAAGATGATCCCATGAATCTAGCAAAGAACAAAGCAGGGTCATACATCGATCCTCCTCCATTTTCACACCCATAGATGTCAACTATGCAATGATCATGTTGAAAGCATTCATGTGGTCTGCAATAGATCCTCCGTCTTCCATCTTCAGAGTGAACAACTTCTTTTTCAGAAAAAGCTTGTTGACTAGGGACTTGGCCTGATAAACATCACCCAACTTCTTGCAAAGATCTTTCGTGCTCTTCTCCTCATGGACATTCAACAAGACAAAGTCAGCTAAATAGTCTTATGAGACCCTTAGCCTTTTTATCTTTGAGGTCCCAATCAGCTTGTGACATTGTTGTAGGTTTTACACTGGATACGATTTCTCATAGGTCATGATCAACAAGTAGGTCCTCCATCTTGAGTTTCCACAACTTAAAATTAGTGCCATTAAATTTCTCCACCTCTAACCGTCCGGATGTGGTTGCCATCTCCTTGTTGCAACAAGATATAGAATGCTCTATACAACACTCCCACTCAACCTAAGATTAGCTCAAAAAACCCCTACCTAGTAGCTAGAACCAAAACTGGCCAGGCTCTGATACCAACTAAAAGGAAGCTAGGTGTGCAGAAAACGCTTCCTACACTAATCCAATGAGGGGAGGAGAGTGTAAATTTAATTTTATCTTTACAATTACAACTATGTTAACCCACTAACAGAGATATTACAGCAAACACATACACAAGAAAGTAAGACAGAAGAAGAGAGACACAAGATATATGTGGGGAAAACCCTTACCAGTGAAAAACCCCACTCCAAAACACAGCTCAAATGTATTCCGTAAACAATGAAGGTTACAATACAACATAGATCCAATGCTCTTACAGGAGTCTTCGACACTCATATCTAGAGATGATCCAATAGCATAACAGTACATGTCAAACTTGTAGTACTTCTCCTGTCCCAAGTGCCTGTTTATAAAGAGAATACAACGCAAAAATGGCTCCACATTGGGATGGGCATCCAACATGGTCTCATGGCCCAAAACCCATGCCTATGGACACTTGTCCAATAGTGTAGGATGCTCCTGGAACTTGTCAAGTCACCCCATGCCAAGGAGGTCACCTATTTCCAAAATGGGCTATGATAGATGCTCTTATGACTCTTACAACTATCATAGAATCTCTCATAGATGTCATAACTTACAGTTGTAAGAGAATCTATCATACACAAGCTATGAATAGAATATTCTCTTACAAGATGTCATAGTCCACCTTGGGGCACCCAAAGATGCCTTTTTCAAAAATGCTCTTTGATACATGTCTTCACCTGTCATAGAATCTCCTATTTTTGACTCTTACATGTCATAACTTTGTCATAGGAATATGTCATGACCGTTTCAGTCAATATTCCCTTACACAACATCCAAGATGCCGACACATGGAAAAATATTCGTACTACTAAGTGGGACGCCTATCTCCTCATGTGAGGACAAAATTACATGTGGTCATATGCCATGTAGAATGACACATCACCATGCCAACTCCCACAATATGACAACATAGGATTTTCATCCAATTAATACAATAGGCAATAAATAAATAAATACAATGTAAAAATACAAGGAATTACCAAGGTTAAGACACCTTAATTCCCAACAGGTAACTGAGAATAAGTGGAATGGATAGGTGGTTGAGAATAATTATTCATAGAAAAGGTCCCCTTAGAAACCAAATTCTGATAATTAAATCCCACAACTTTGTAATTTTGTGGACTAGTTCCATTAGATACTCCAATACCAGTGGTAGCATTACTACAAGCATTTTTACTAGTTATTAGAATTGTCGATGTGAATGTAGATATTCCAGTAGTCGGTATAGGTGTTGATACTATGTTTTTGATACCATTCACACATTCATTCACTGTCATGGAATTAATATGTACAATATGTGTTAAACCTTGGATAACATCAATGCCATATTGTCCTTTGTCAATTCTCTTACGTGGTGAATCACAGGTACAACTTCTTCCGCTATTCTTTCAATTTCAACAAATGCTTAAAAATCGGCTAACTCTTTATCAAGTTTGGTTATTTTCTCATTATGTACATGTGCGACCACCTCAATAGTGTCATTGACATCATGAAATACTTGATCTTCCATAGTGGTTGTATGAGGTATAATATCTTGGAAAATTTTTGCCTCTCCTTTTGTAAAGAAGGTATTCAATGGATTTTCAGAGGTCTGAATATCATTTTCTTCAAGGGCACTAGATCCCATGAGTCTCCTGCTTCTTCTTAAAGGGATATTTATATTAGGGCAGTGGGTCATAAGGCTCATGCAAGAGCATGCAACACAAAATGCACAAACTAATAGAACAAACCCTAGGAGTAGGATATGTTTAAGATATAAAATGCTTGATTTTTTGACTTTTTTCAATGCAAATCACTAGGATAAAAGGTGTTGTAAGGAAATTGATCAGGCAAAGCAAATAATATGTCTGATATTAGTCCAATAAAGTAATACTATATTTCACAACACACTTTTTATGAAAACCTAGGATGATGACAAGTCAAAACCTAGTGAAAATACACTAAAATATGTAATTTTTCATAACCTTTCAATGCAAAGACCCAATAAAATGGGTGTTGTAAAGAACTTTAGGAGGTACAGTAGATTATAACAGTAATATCAATCACCTAGAGCCATAAAACCTGTCACAAAACACTTGGAGTGCAAATCTAAGTCAAACCCTAGGGCAAATATAGCCAAAATATGCAATTTTTCACCAAATGTCAATGTAAAAGAGTATGAAAAAGGGTGTTGTGATGAAAATGATGATGGAAATAAAATTATAACAGTAATAACAGCCACCTAATGCCAAAAAATCTATCACAACATGCTTATAGTGCAACTCAAGGTCAAACCCTAGGGAAAATATAGCTAAAATATGTAATTTTTCACCAAATTTCCATTGTAAGAGCCCAATAAAGAGGTGTTGTAAAGAATTTTAGGAGGGTAAGTAGATAATAACCTTAATAACATCCAATTAGTGTAGAAAAATCCTTTACAACATGCCTACAGTGCAAATCTAGACAGATGATAAGGCCAAATCTCTAGAGTGAAAAATCAAGGTTTTCAAACCCTAGGCATGAAATTTTGCAAGCAAACCACTATGATGCAAAACTATAGTTAGAAATAAATCTTAATGAGTGTTGTAAAAGGGTATTAAAATCTAAAAAAAGATCTTGACTACAAACCCTAGCTAATGTAAAACTAGGTTATATGGAAAAATGCACAATTTCAAGCAATTTTTATCAATTTAAGCATGAAAATGCAATCTAAATTCATGATGAATGAAACATTTCTATATTTTAAATCAGATCTGATGGTAATAACAAAAATTTATTTAAATTAAATGCTAATCAATTCAAATTATATGAAAATGCAAAGCGTAAAATGCCATTTTTTTTCAAAATTTTCAAATATTTCAATTTTTTTTTTGTAATTTTTCAAATGCAATAGGATGAACAATGAAATGAATGAATGTAAATTTGAAGCACAATACTCAGAAAGGTGCAAAATTCATTAAAAACATGGGTTCACCAAAATATTTAAAGTGAAATTTGATGAAGATGATTTGTTTGTGTTGATTTTGCTAGTTTGTACGAATCCTCCTTTCACCTCTAAACATTCAATGACTTTAGCTGAGTAGGAAGTCTACTACAGACCTTCAGTCACTTAGAATATAGGGGAAGATTGGAATTGTGTGATTTAGTTGCTCAATTAAGCCCATTTATGCTCAAAACCCTAATTATGCAAATTCGTGAACAAACAGACAATTATGGAAAATGATCGCACACAGAGATATCAAATGACAATCAAATGCATACCAGATTTCAAAGTTTGGAAAGAGGAAAAGTCAGGGACTAATGAGTAGGTGCCCTAGTCCAGTGCCATAGTTCTCATAAAGATCTGGAAACCTTGTTTGCAACCTGTTCCTATTGTTCCAGAGATTTTCCTATTGTGGGATCTAGAGGACTAATGAGTAGGTGCCTAAGTCCAGGTCCCTATTTTCTTCTCTAATATGCAATTCTGATAGTCTGAACTACTCTCCTACAACTCCACTTTTTCTTCTTTCACAACTTGTAACTTGCAATCATGAAAAAATGGGTTGGGGGTTTTGGTGTTTAGAGGCTTGCCTCAGTCAAGCCCCAAAGAGACATTCAAGTCTTCCAAACATCGTTGTCAAATAAGGCGTGCATATCCATGTGGGATAGAGGTAAAATCTAAATGATAAATGATAAAAAACACAATTGATATCACCTTGTAGTGAAGATCTCATGGAAGGAAGATACTCTTCATGCCATGAGGAGATGGATGCCAAATCTGCAATTACAAACATAAGAACAACACAAAATTCTTCTCTGCAATACACAATGAATGCCTTGAATCACTTTCACAAAATATTGTCAATCAAAATATCCATCTAGTTTACAAATGAATGCCTAAACATGCTTATATATGCAACTACAAACATTCCCACCAACAATTTCATAATTGAAACTTATTGTGTTGGCATAGGACCTGAATAACGGTCATAAACTGACACTCCAAAATTGGTCCTAACCTGAAATAGGGCAGGACTAGGGCATGGCCGCCTAAGTCCTCCCCCTATTTCAGGTAGGACTTATGTCAAGTGCACCCCCTAGGTCCCATTTTCCATGAAACTTCAAGGTTTTCTCATCAAGATGTCAAATTAACATGAAAAATGCTCTAAATGCATAAACAAAACCTGGGAGCTAAACCTTAGGAGGGAAAAGCCCCCAAGGGGACATTTTCTGATGTAACACTTATTGTGCCAGGACATCACCCTATCTCCAAGGAAAAATGTACCTCCACTTGTACTCTTTCTGTCATCAACACATCTAGCCCAATCTACATTTGTATAGGCACTTAAGGAAAAATCATTGTTCTTAGGATACCATAAGCCATGATCAGGAGTGCCCTTCAAATACCTAAATATCCTCTTCATTGCCGTAACATATGATTATTTGGGATCTGATTGAAATCTGGCCACAAGACAAACTACATGCATGCTATCTGGTCTTGTAGATGTTAGATAAAGTAATCCTCCAATCATTGATCTATACTTTCTCTGATAAGTCTTAGGTTATTCATCATTCTTTCTCAACTTACAACCAGTAACCATAGGGGTACATATCGGTTTAGAATCCTCCATTCCAAACTTCTTCAACAACTCATTAAATACTTGGATTGAGAAATGGAAATACCTTTACTAGTTTGAATGATTTACAGTCCAAAGAAGAAGTTCATTTCAACACACATAGACATTTCAAACTCTTTTTGCATCTCATCTACAAACTTCTTACACATACCTTCATTTCCATCAAATATGATGTCATCAACATAGATCTCAACAATGAGAATTTGGTCTCCATTTATCTTGGTGTACAGGTTATTATCAGCGAACCCTTTGTTGAATCCCTGCTATAACATGTACTTATCCAGTCTTGTATACCAACCTCTGGGAGCTTGCTTTAATCCATACAAAGCCTTCTTCAATTTGCATACCATATTTGGTTTGTCTGATAGCTAGAATCCATCTGGTTACTCTATGTAGACTTCTTCTAACTCACCATTCAAGAAAGAAGACTTCACATCCATCTGGTATATCTTGAAGTTTTTGTGGGCTACAAATGCCAAAAATAGTCTAACAACTTCCATTCTTGCTACTGGAGCAAAGGTCTCTTCATAGTCTATTCCTTCCACTTGTGAGTAGCCTTTACACACAAGTCTTGCCTTGTTCCTCACAACTTCTCTAACTTCATTCAATTTGTTCCAGAATACCCACTTTGTTCCTATCACATTCTTGTCTGTAGGTCTAGGAACAAGTTCCCAAGTCTTGTTTTTCTCAATCTACATTAGTTCTTCTTCCATTGCTTTTACCTAATGTTCATCAATGCATGCTTCATTTACTATTTTAGGTTCCACCTTTGAGAGTAAATAGAGATTTGTTTGATCTTATGTGGCTCTACTTCTTGTCAAAACACCTTTCCTTTTGTCACCAATAATCTAATCTTTAGAGTGATCTCTTTGCACATACCTAGGAGTTTTAGGAATTCTTTCTAGAGGTTCAACTTGAACTTCTTCTTCCTTAGGAGTAGCTTGCACTTCAGTCTGAATTTCCTTTTCTTTGTCTTTTTTAGCCTTTTTTGTATCAGCAGATCCATCTGACTCATCTCCATCTGGATAAATATCTTCATCTACCTTCACATTTGCACTTTCAATGATTTTTCTCAATCTTTTGTTATAGCACTGGTAAGCCTTGCTCTTAGTAGAGTACCCAAGGAATATGCCTTCCTCACATCTAGCATCAAACTTTCCTAATTCTTCATCTCTTTTGATGTAACATTTGCTTCCAAAAACTTTGAAGTATTTGGCAATAGGTGCTCTTCCATACCACAACTCATAAGGTGTCTTTGTTTCATTTTCTCTGATTTGCACTCTATTTTGAATGTAGATAGTAGTGTGTATTGCTTCTTTCCAATATTCCTCTAGTAGGTTTGCTTCCTTAATCATTGTTCTAGCAACTTCTTAAACAATTCTATTTTTCCTTTCAACCACTCCATTTTGTTGAGGAGTCCAGGGGGCAGACAAATGTCTCTTTATTCCATGTTCTTAACAAAAAGCATTAAACTCATTTGAGGTAAACTCACCTCCTCTATCAGATCTCAAACACTTGATTCTTAAATACAACTCGTTTTCAACCATAGCTTTGAATGCCTTAAACTTGTCTAGGGCTTCTAATTTTTCTTTAAGAAAGGTAACCCAAGTCATTCT
Source organism: Cunninghamia lanceolata (assembly GCA_027924645.1). Lineage (NCBI taxonomy): Eukaryota > Viridiplantae > Streptophyta > Pinopsida > Cupressales > Cupressaceae > Cunninghamia > Cunninghamia lanceolata. The sequence goes on along the minus strand of BSBN01000433.1, from coordinate 3,466,506 downwards.
TAAATAATCATCAATAAGAATCATGAAGTACCTATCACCTTGTAGACTTCTTGTTCTTGTAGGGCCACATAAGTCTGTATCCACCAACTCTAGCAAACTGGTAGAGAATTGTTCTTTGCTTTTGAAGGTAGTCTTTGTCATCTTCCCAAACTGACATTCTTTACACATAACATTGGTAGGCTTCACAATCTTAGGCAAGTCTCTCACTGCTTTTACTATGCTTATTCTCACCAAATTGTCAAAGTTAATATGACACATTCTCCTATGCCATAACCAACTTTCATTTATCTAAGCTAACAAACAATAATTATTAGTACCCTACAAATGATCAACTTTACCATGAGTCTTCTTACTAGCAGCAATTAAGGTTCCTAATCTTTTCCTTATCTCACACCCATTGTCCTTAAACATTAGATTATATCCTTTATCACATATTTGTCCAATGCTTAGAAGATTATGCTTTAATCCTTTGACATAAAGAACACAATCTGTATTATGCTTTCCATCAAAAGTAATTGATCCATTTCCACAAATCTTACTAGATGCATCATCACCAAACCTCACTAGTCCTCCATCATATTCTTCAAACTTAACAAACTTACTCTTATCTCCTGTCATGTGATTTGAAAACCCTCTGTCAATGATCCATTAATCTTCCTTTTTAGCATGAAATACATACAACTCTCTTGGACTTTCTTCCTTCACACAACTAGCAAGGTTAACATAAACACGTTCTTCTCTAAGTGCAATAAACAAGAATTCACTACTATTACCATCACCAGAATTAGGTTCATCATCAGTTACACCATCATCATCTCTAACATAGTAACTTACCATCTTTCCTTTATTTTCATTGTTTTTGATCCTCAAATTTCTGTCAGGACATCTTGAAGCATAGTGACCAATTTTACCACAATTGAAACATTTGAAAGGTAACTTACCTTTGAAATTTCCTCTACTACCTCTTTTCATTCTACTTGCAAATTTTGCCTCAAGCTCTTTAAAATCTTCTTCATCTAATTCCACAACATATTTATTTGATCTAACAGTCTTTTCTTCTTTGGCCTTAAAAGTAGTTTCAGTTTTCACAGATCCATCAATAGTACCAAATTCTCTCATCTCAAAAGTAGTCAGCTTACCAAGCAACTAATCTTTTGTAAGCTTGCCCATATCAAACAATTCTTCAATGGAAGATATCTTGTGACTATAAGATTTGTGAAGAGTTCTGAGTATCTTATCTACAACATCTGCATCCTCTAAATTTCCATCAAGACCCTTGATGCTATTGACAACTTCATTAATCTTCTATATGTAACCTATTATGTTCTCATCCTTAGCCATTCACATGGTTTCATATGTGGTCTTCAAGTTCTGCAACTTAGCCTTCTTGATAGATTCATCATCTTCATAGATGTTTTTCAATTTGTCCCAGATCTCGTGAGCAGTTTTTAGATCCACAATTTTTTTCATTTCAGTGTTAGACAAAGCATTTAATAGAGCATTTTTAGCTTTGTGATTAATCTCATAATCCTTAATCTCTTCGTCAGTCTTTAGACCATTTTCAAGTTCTATGTATTTATCTTTAACCATTGTCCAAACATTATAACTAATAGAAATAAGATAACTTTGCATTCGTACCTTCCAGTAGGCATAGTTAGATCCATCGAACTGAGGAATGTCTTTCTTGTGTGCCATCTTGGATTTACCTTAATTTTTTAGGCTTTCTTCGAAGGAACCTTGCCCTGATACCAATTATTGAAGGCACAAGACAACTAAGAGGGGGGTGAATCAATTGTATCAAAAACCTTAACTTCTTTAAATAAAATTGCATTCACATTAACTTACTTTAATTCCTTATTCTGTTATGAATATTAAACATGAACAATAGAATCAAAACATAAGCACATCAACACCATACACACATGAACACAAGATTTTTATGTGGAAAACCCTAAAAGGGAAAAACCATGGTGAGTGTTAGCTCATAATATAATGTAGTAACAATACCGAATAATAAAGAAGCTCACTACCCAAAATGCTCACTGCAAAAAGGCTCACTACCAAAGGGTGGCTCACTGCCAGGATGGGTGGATTACTTCCATGAGTTTATATAGTAGCATCTACAACATGCCTGAGTTCAGTTCCATTGAAGTGCAATATATCTCTTCTGCTCTGCTTTTACACCACACACACTTTATCTTGACATCTTCGCACACTCACACATCAATCATAGATTCATTACATATATTTATACAGATCATCAACCTTGGAACATTCATCAAGGTTAGCAATACAACTTACAACCATTGGAACTATCTCCAAGGTCAGCATACATACATAAATCAAATTAGGTTTAAACCTAAACAAACTTGCGAATCAAATTAATGAAGTGTTGGTGCCTACATAAACATTTAGATATCAAGCATTTAAATTTGCAGACAGTTTCCAAGAAATTCCTAAGTCTGTCGGCCTTCACATTTTTATGCATGTATCTTTGTATATGCATTGGTCTTTGTATGTACATTTGAATATACAAGTGCAGATGTACATTGGCGGGCCCAAAAATGAACCAAATCGGCTTCTAAAGGTGGAAAAATCAGTTGTATGCATCTTTGTATGCATATCGGGCTTGTATATGCATTTCTGGGCATGCAAAAGAGAATGTATATCATAGATTCCTAGAATATTCCCTTCTTGTATGTAAAGGATTGCATGTATGTTTTGTTTGTATGTTTGAATATACATTCACAATATGCAATGTCAATATACAATGGAAAACATGCAAAGCAAATATACATTGGTGGCAACATACAAAGGAAATATGCAAAGGTGATATACAAAGAGGAAGATACAATCTAGACCTAAAAGCGATTGTAAATTGTTTCATGAATATTTGGGGTCCACGCCTTGTATGTATATGCATTCACATATATAACCATAGATGCAAAAGGAAAAGATACAATGGTTCTTCGGTGAGAGAATACCTATCGGCGGTTACTCCCAGGGTTCTTCTGACGGTCGATAGAGGATGCAAGTGCTTTGCGATGGAAGTCCGATGGCAAGTTGCCACATGTCCAAAAGCAATTGTATGTATGTGCTCTTGCATATACAAGGATTTGCATATGCAAAGGTGAAAATGGCAAAATGGTGAAAAAGGCAAAATGGAGAAGGGAAAAGTTAGTGATAGGGAAATGCACCTACGTGGCACATTTTAATTGGCTGATGACTTTTCAATGTGTTTGAGGCCGCAGATCTCGAAGGAGATCGACGGACCTATTTTAAATGACTGAGGAAGGAAGGATTTTCTTTGTATCTGCATCAGTTTGAGCAGGAAACTTCAGAGTGTGAACCATTGCTGCATCCCGTGGGTAGGTTGGCCATTAATGGTAAGATCGCTGAGGTATGGGTTGAAATGATAGGCCAACTACCATATTCAAGAGGGGAAAATCTTCAGGCGGCAATGCAGATCCCAATTTCACTTGCTCTTTCTTTTGTTTCTCTTGGTTGCATTGAATATTTTAGGTGCCATTCAGATGATGCGATGCATCTGGTGAAATTTTAAAATGACCTTGTATTGGATTGCTAAGTACACGTTCATGGTATATATTAGAACTGTGTTGCTCATTGTAAAGGGGTTGAAGACTTGGGCATTTTTTGGAAAAATAATGAAGAACAAAGCCTTTCTTGGTTGTTTTATCTCTTTTAGAGTTTATGTGTTGTATTTTGAATGTATGTTGCATAAATTTTTAGTTTCATTGTTGTCTTATATGAAAAATACATTGTTGCATGTATTTAGTTGCTTGTCTCCATTCGCTATATGCATAGCTTCTTTTGAATCTGGTTGCTAAGGGTTTCTTAGATTCTTAGATACAGATTTGTTGTATTGCATGCTTGATCTATGACTTCCATTCAAGGAGTGGATTAAATTGTTTTAGGTTAAGTATGGAGAAGAATGTATGTCATCCGGGATATGTGTAAGTAGAGGCAACTAAATACTCAATCTTGGGTGGTGCTTGTAAGGCAAATACTAGTCTTAGCCCCTTGAAACTTGAATGTCAGTGCAAATCATTCATTTGTATACATTTAGTTGACTCCTTACCCTGAGATAGGCACCAGTCTGCTCCTTGTGTGGTAGTTATGATCCAAAACTCCCTATCTTGCATCCAAAACATAAAAACAAACCATTTCATTATTCCAACCTATTAGTTGTAGGAGTAGGAATAGGACCCCTACATACCCTCATTCTCAACTAGTTAGATATGTCTAAGAATGTTGCCAAACTTGTGATTTATCCCATAGATCTTGGTCTATGCATGAGAGTATTCTGCCTGTTATTGTAAAGCTAAATCTTTTTATCATTGGGCGAGTCAAGGTCAAATCTTTAGCTATAGGGATACCCCCTTGGTGTGGCAGAACTAGAAGTGAAGGGGAGGCAGCTCACGCAACCTCCTGTATTAGTTGGCCAAATCTAACTGTGCATAGGAACTAGCAAACCCTCTGCCGATTCGGATACCAACATAAATGGCCACTCTTTTGGGGATGTGATTTAAAGGTGTTATCTTTTTGGCCCATCCGAGTCACCAATATATTTGGCGACTCCGCTAGGGAATGAACTCAGAAAAATCTTTGATGAGCTTTCAGCTGTTTGAAGATTTTATCCTCTTTGGAGAGGTGGCGACTCTACAAAAAGTTCTCAATGCACATGAAAGGTTGATGTGTGTTGTTGTGATAAAAAATATTTTGTTCAAGGCTTCAGCATCTAGATGAGAAAAGGTACATGGTTTCTTCCCACTTGTATTTGTTGTTTTATTGCATAAACTGAATGCCAAGGGGAAGCCTTAGGTCTTAGGTAGACATAAGATGTCTGAAAGTGAAGTTTATATGATTCCAAGTATGTATTCACCCCTACTCAACCAAGAGAGGGATGAAATGTTGTGTAGAAAAATTGAAGAGATAAAGAATAGGTTGATATCCTTAGAATCTAGGCAGGCTCAGTTAAATAGTAACCCTATTGTGTTTGTCAGTCAGAATGCTAAACCTCTTGTTATCCCTTTTGATCCTTTATATGACCAATTAGATTTGTCATGGGTTGATTATAAAGTTGAAAGTATGCCTACTCAGATTTACAATCAGATGCCTAGATTTAGTGGACACAGTGTGTGTGATGGGGGTGCACATATTCAAAACTTTCATAGCTTTATGGAGAAATACTCATTTAGAGATGAGGATATGTGGATGAGGTTTTTTGTTAGATCTTTTGGTGCAAAAGCTAGAGATTGGTATTTGAGCCTTCCAAAGAGATCCTTTGCCTATTGGGATGAACTTGTTGACTATTTTAGAAAGGAATTTGCAAGAGAACCTGCTGATCTTGTTGCAAGATTAATGGAAATTAGAAGACAAGATGAAGAGCCCAGTATTGATTTCAGTCATAGATTTTTAGTTGCCCTTTCACAAATCCCTGAAGACTTCAGACCTGATACTCCAGCCTGCATTGGCATATATTTTGAAGCTTTTGAAAAGGGCTCTAGTGCAATGTTGAGGGAATTCAAGATAACAAGCATGTAGATGGCATACAAGTTTTATAAAATATAGAAAAAATGAGGGATGTAAACATACAGAATTCCCTGTTCACAGGCTTTGGTGTGAATAACAGTTGTGTGGCTGCAAATGACGAAGTAATCATAGCATCATTTGAAGATAAATATAAAAATGAAAATATAAAAGTTGAGACTGTTATGTTTGAACATTATGCTGATAACAATGCTCAACTGGATTGTTCACTAGTGAAGGATGCTAACAACAGGAGCAATGATGACTCCCAATTCAAGGTTGAGGTATTTGGTTCTGAAAATAATGATGAGGTTATGGGTAGCAATGAATACTTGTTTGAATGAGTTTGTGGAGATAATTGTGAGTATTGTGCTCAGGATAGAGAAGAAATAAGCAAACAAAGGAGAAATTTCATGTTTGAATCATTGCCTTTTATTTAGATACATGGAGATGGTGAAGAGCAATCAGAGATTGAAACAAGTGCTAGTGCTGAGCATGATTGTTCTTTATTTTATTATAGTTTTGTTTACAACACACAGGCTGATACTCCTCCACACAAGGAATTCATTGGTAATGAAGATGCATGTTTGGCTATCCATGAACTAGTGGCATACTATGATGAAGCTGAAACACTTGGATCAACCCTCTTCCATGTAGATGATACATATGCTGAGGAGGATCTGTTTGAGTATGGTGAAAATCTAAGCATTGTTATTGATAAGGATTTTGATTTTCATCCTGATGAAGAAGATACCAACATATGTCATGAAGGTTATTGCAGAGATGTGCCAGAGTTTGAGCCATTCCTGTTTGGTGTAGCTGATGATTGTGTGCATGATATGCACAAATATGAATGTGAAAGTTTCTTCCTTGATAGGCTAGCTTATGATAAAATGAGACCTGGTGATCTTAGCTATATGGTGCACTATGAGTATTTTCTATTTTCAGTCCAGCTAGGAGATCATTTTACAATGCATATTGTTGATATAGATGATAATAAATGTTATATTTCATATGAGGATGCATTGTTTGATAAATATGACATTCACATGTTGTCTGATGCTGATGGTTGTTTGCATAAGGTTGACAGAGGTAGTGCTGACAGGGGCAAGCTAAATGAGATGTTTAAATATGCAAATGATAAAGTTTGTTTGTGGGCAGGTCATGACAGTATTTTCAGGCTTGATCTAGTGAAATCAAATGAACACAGGGTATTTGACAAAGGAAAATATTAGTTTTTCCTTTTTGGTGGCCCTGGACCACCAAGTAAATTTTAAAAAGTGTGATTTGTGATGTAGGTTGGTGCAGTATTCGACTCTGTAGCCCAATGGATAAGGGATTGGTCTGCATTGTAATACCCCTCGCTTTTTTTTACCTGTGATAGATGTTATTTTCATGTTTCCTATGATAGTTCTGGTTTAGATGATAGTCTTGTAGCGCTTGTTTACAGTTTTGAGATGTTTGGACTTTTATGTTATGGTTTATGATCTCCTTGATCTTGATGGACTCCTTAATATTATGCTAGCTGATTATGGATCTATAATAGGATGATGCTTGATTACTTGAATTTTGTGCTTTCACAGTTGATGGACATGATTATGGATTAATGTTACTTTTAGTTTAATATGTTGTTCGATCATGATTATGATGTATGACTGGTATTAGTTATTTAATGATGTGTTACTGGAAGAGAACAGTGTTGCATTACTCGTGTCCAAGTACCCTGCTGCACTGTGACTTCTGTTCATTATGCTTGTGATTACATGGTTATATATGTATATATGCACAACCTTGTTGTTCGTTGCAGGATGCAGGTACCGGGCATCGACTCCACCTAAATTACCAGGTCTGAGCAAGCCCTAGCCAATGGAATTGTGGATTGGAGTTGGCATGAGGTTCCCCTAATTAGTCAACATCCTCAAGGAGGATGAGCTTTCACTGTTGTACCCTGTCGTCACCGTCAGTGGGACTGTTGTCCTCATGTGTCGTTATGTCCCGTGGCTTCTCTTGGGTCATGTATCACCTTGTAAATTAGGGTATATCCAATTCAAGTGGCAATTTATGCATGGTTGGTATTTCAAAAAATAAATAAGGTTAAAGCTAAGTTAACATTAAATAAACACTGCTAAGGTTTATGTGTGTGGTTTATTAATTATAAATAATTTAATTATGAATAATTGGTAAAACTAATATGAAAAATAGTAATTAAATAAATAAACTGGATAAATAATTAAATGAGTAAAATGAAATAATAAGTCCTAAGTTGTAAGTGGATTTAATTAAAAGAAAATAAGTTTTATAAGTAAGATGATTAAACAATTACCATCTTGATTAAATGAATTGACGGCAATTAGGATAATGTTCCAAAAGATTAAATTTTGGGGTTGTTGCCTGGTCTTATGAGTTCAATATTTGGAGATGAGTTAAAAAAAATTAATTAATGTCTCTTGGCCATCATCTGCAAGTTTGAGGTGTGGAATCCCTTGGTAAGTGAAATTGAGGAATCTCACGAGAATGTGGGATGTTGAAAAATGGAGGGCCATGCCTCCTGCATTTACTCGAGGAGCCCAATCCTTGTTTCAAGAAAGTGGGTGGTTGGAAAGGCAGGCTTGTCTCCAGCATATATCCAGGAAGTGAGTCCTGGTTTAGAGAGGAAGGAAAAAGATTTCTGGAAAAAGGAAGGTCAGAAGAAATTGGAGAGGGAGAAAGCAGCTACAGGAATCAACAGGGCAACTCTTGAATATTTAGACCAGGTACCTCATTTCTTTTTATAGATTAATGTTTAGCTTGCAAATTCATCATTAAATTTAATAAGGGAGACTGGAGTGTAGGATTAGATTTGGAAATGTAGCTATTATAGTTTTGCTTGCAGATGTTTAGTGCCATTCATTTAACTTTATTTATAAGTTCTTTTGGAGTCATTATTTTGTTGTTCCCTCCATTGTCATGAGCATTGATCTGTAGCCACCTGTATCTGAAGGTTCCTCTAATCTATTCTTTTTTTGGCAATCATCTGCATGTGTGGGAACTGTCCATTCAAAGCTTATGATCAGACATGTCGAAAACTCTTATTACTCACTTACTACTATTAATTATGAACTCTTTGAATGGAGCTTCTCATGGCCATCTGAGTTTTTCTTTTTGGGAACCCTAGTCTATATCTGTGGACTACCTATTTAAACTTGCCCATACGTTAAGCTACCAATCCATCTTGTCATATGGCGCTGCTAATCAAGTTAGCTATGCCAAGTAATAATTCTTGTCCTTTAGGTTGGCGGCCTTGGGAAGTTCACACTGAAACCAACATATAAGTAGCTTGACCCTGTCCATCCGATCGCCTCGAAATAAAATGTGGCTTAAACACTTCAATGCATATTCCAACTAAAGGGCAGAGATTGTGGCCTGCAATCATTCTGTGAGACGTTTTGTTTTCTAAAGCTAACTGTTCTATTAACCACAAATGGCCTTGTCGTCACCATGTGATGATTCTGTAGAGAACTATTTCGTCACCCAACATTTAGTTCCATTTTGTTGACTACCCTGCAATCGTGACACCAAGCAACATATATATATATTAGAAGAACATATTAAATTACAAAACATGACCTTTCGGTTCAGTTCTAGGATGACTGTCTAAATTTTTTGAAATATTTGTAATAATTTAAATAGCACTATTACTCTTAGTACTACATAATCCTATGTAAGTGATACTACAGATTTAAAACTATAGCCACTCATTGCCTAAAACTGCTGATGTTACCACCCTGGCTATTAGAGACACACCGGGCTCTCACCCCATTCACAATCTTTGTGATGACTACATCTACCTATGATGGTGCAGGTTAATCTTATGTAAGTGACGCCTTAGATTTAAAATTTCGGGCATACATTTCTACACTACTGACGTTGCTAATAGGAACACCCTAGACTCTCATACTATTTGCAATCTCTACGATGACCATACCTTCCTATGACAGTAGGGTCTAACTGCACGTAAGAATGACTTCAGATTAAAATGATAGCAACATGTGTCTTACACTCATCCAGATTAATACCCTGTAGTGGGGATTTGGTGATTAGTGTCCATCAACTCATTCGTTCCCCAACTGTTGGGCTGATCATGCTAAAATCCCATCGTTTGCAGGAGATGTTAATCTGCCACAACGTCGACCCATCTGCTTAGGTTTGGGCACTTTAACAATCAACCCATTTTGTGCTTAACTTGTAACCTTGCACCCTTTCATATTTTGCACTCCATGAGATGATATTTCGTGGGCATACTGTCCATGGCTTGCGCTAGACCTTTCTCTGGGGCTGCACGCCATGAGCACAAATGTATTTCAAAGAGCTCCTTATCATTAGCAGACTGCAATCACTCCATTCCATGAGAAAACGCTCTGCAAATAACGGTCTGCATTTACTCTTTTTGATTCTAACTTTCATTCCACTTTGTATGTGGTAGTTTCCAAATTAGAAGTAGATGTAGTAATCTTCCTTATAGGAATTCCAAGAGTAAGTTGCTCTTTGTGTACATGGCAAAAGGGGAAGTTGTCTTTTAGAAAGTTTCCTTTGGATTGTTTTGTCTATCAGGAAGTGCGACCTACCCTTTAGGAAGACTCTGCGAATTGTTATTAGAATATAACCATGTGTGTATGCTGTTGAGGCAATTAAATATTAACCTAATCGTAGATAACTAAAATAAAATAAAAACAATCTTCCCTTGTTCTTAAGATGATGTACAAGATAATGCGGACTAGTTATTTAATTGTTTGAATTTCGTAATTATTTACATGATTTATTTAGGTAAGTTGGGAGTTGTGGGCTTAAAATCAGTAGGTTATTGATTTGCCATGAAATTTGAATGATATAACTCATTTTGTAATGATACCATCTTATAATTTTATAATAAGGTGATTAATTATATACAGAAGAGTTGTAAATTAGGTGGAACATTAATTATTTAATGATCTGTGGAATTTTAATATAATTATTGTTGTCACTGTTATTATTATTATTATTATTTACATCACGTGATTTATTTAAATCAAGCCATCGAAATTGATATAATCTGTTATCGGGATTATTAAATGATAAATTTAAATGTATATCGGATTTGGGATAAGTGAATATTCATTATGTTGTTTCGTGGAATGGATAAATATATTTAACGTAGTATTTAAATCTATCACCTTCTCTTATTTAATGACTTGTTGAACTAGATTTCATTCGTCGTAAATATATTTTGATATTCTCATGAATGTTGTGATAGATAGACAATGATATGTGATCTATAGGTAGTTGTAATCGTTAATTACGTAGATGTGATTTACACTGTTCCTCTTTTGGTTATAAATTAAATCGGAATACTCATCTCATCCGTATGAAATGAATTTAAACTTTCCTTATAATTCATTTAATCAATTTGATTTATAATACTGATAATAGAAGTTCACCTTGGTTACGTCAATGATAATTGTATCACGCAGATTAATTAAATGATTATTTTAATACATGTTTAAACGTAATTCACTATATTGTAAGTCATAGATTTATCCCTTGCAAGAATACAATTGAACGACAAGCTTTATCTTGATGATTGATATACCAATGCAACAACTTAGTCAAGTGCAAATTGCTATAGTGGAATTAGTTGTAAGAAGGCATAATTGAGCATAAGTATAATTGATTCTCGTAATGTGTTAATCCAATCTTTGGTTCATAAAACTGTTCTTATAGACTTTGATTATGTATCTTTCCATGTGGCTAGAGTTCCAAAGGCTTAGCTTGGGATGTCTTGAATTCATGTGTTGTGTTGTTAAAGGTCTTGAGATCATGATGTTATAAGAAGCCTTGTCGTCCCTAGTTATGTATGGACTAAATGACAAATGAATGATAAAGGTACTTCTTGTGGTTGTATTGGTATCCAACTAGTTGTACTAGTCTTGTATCCAGTTTTGTGGTAAGATATGGAACCGGGTGTCATGGAAATCTTAGAGTTGTAATGAATATGTGTCATTATGGGTGATGGTCCAGGAGTCCTACCCTTATAATTATGTTATGGAGGGTTAATGCTTTGTATTGCTATATAAGGATAGTTGTTATGCAAGATGGTCAATGCCTTGCATGGTTCTGTATCCACGTTGTTGTGATGTCTTACTATGCTTGTTGTGTAGGACTTCCTAGTTGTAGGTAAGGGAGTGGCTTCCAATGTGGGGGCCGGTGCCAAGTGGCTAGCCAGGGTAACCCACTGGGAGTTGGTAATTCAGTGATAACATAATAAAATACCTAGGGGATGGGTAGTTTTCACACTAACAAGATAATAAGATGTTTTGTTCCTCACTCATGCCTGTAGTGCTAGTTCAGACTAAGGATGAGGGGAGAAGGTTGGGATTGTCAGATTTACTTCCTTGTCGACACGAAAGGAAGGTTGATTCCCGCATGCGTCATCCTATGGGGTCGATGTCTAGAGAGAGACTGCCAGGGTAACCATAGATGGTGGCCGATGTCTAGAGAGAGACTGCCTGGGTAACCCATGTTAGGACCATGCGATGACACTCTCCTTACTATAGCCTAGTAGTCCCTAGTTGTCCTCTTCTTAGTTGTTAAGTGTTGCCTCTAGATGTATTGTTATGATATTGAGATATTGACTTGTGATGTCAGAGTCGTGTGTCACCTTGTAGTCTATTGTCTACCTGACTGTATGTCGTAGTGGGAACCTCATGTTAACTCCTAGCTCGGGGGGTGGACCTTAGGGTTCCACATGGTTAGGTGAAAGAGCTTATTCCATTGGTTCCTTGTACATCAGACATCAGATCTTGTACTTGCTTATGAAGACACGTACCATGCTCATGTTCTAGCCAGTGTATCAGTTGACTCAAATTGTATGTCTTCGAATGTAATCAAAATAGTGATAATGTAAATGATGTACTCATTTGTATAGACTTGGAATATGTGCATGTAATCTTGATTAAAGTTGAGTATCTATTTGATGACACTAAATGGAGATGAATATGTATAATCAATATTGTAATAGAGTTAGAATGATTTGTCGATGTTAGTTAGTTATGCATGTAAACTATGTTGGTTAAATTGCCAAGTAATGCAACCATGGGACCTTGAAAGACAAGTTGTTAGTTAATGATGTGTATTGAATTGCTAAACATTACCTTGTTATCTTATACAAAAAAAAATTATTCCACTTTGCATAGCATAGATGTGTTGTTTTCCAAGGTTTTCATGGCGGGGCGTTACATTTGGTATCAGAGCCGGGTCTAAACACTGGGTACCCTGGTTGAATTTGAGCCCATTATGTAACCTAGTGCTTAAACTCTATAGTATGATTTAACTCATGTTGCAACCCTTTTCTTAATATAATATTTGCCCTTTTCTGTGCAGGATAGATGCCTAGACGTAGAGGCTGAGTTCGGGGTAGAGGAAGGGGTCGTGGGAGAGGTGATGGCGGTATTCCTCCTCACAGTTCTCCTCATGAGAGTGGCCATGAAGGCAGGGGTCAGAACATGGAGGGTCAGGGTCAGCCTGATGGAGCCCAGTTGAGACAGATTCTCGAGGAAGCCCTTGCCCATTTAGGCCCTAGACAGTTGGGTGAGCAACCCAGAGGTGGTCAGGAGGTAGACCAGTCAGGTCCCAAAGAGAGAGAAAGGTCTCCTAGGCGTAGGGAATTGATAGCCGAGCAGGAGGCCATGCAAGCCAACCATATGAGGGACTTACTAAGAGCACGTCCTCCCATCTTTGATGGAACTGGTAGAGGACTTGAGGCAGAGACTTGTTTGTTGGACCTAGGTAGATGTTTCACCATGCATCTGTATGGCAGCAATATGAAAGCCAGATGTGCTATTCTACACCTCCGAGGGTTTCCTTCAACTTGGTGGAGGCTAGAGGAGCAGAAGCTGCATTTGGACATTGGCATGGTGTCTTGGGAGTTGTTTGAAGATAGATTCAGAGCTCGCTTCCTTTCCGACCATTGGAGGCAGCATCGAGCAGATGAGTTTCATGAGCTGAGGTAGTTGGCCATGACAGTTGAGTAGTATGAGCGCAGATTTTATGAGCTGAAACAGTACATAGGTATCAAGGATAACGAGCCCATGTTGGTGCAGCATTTTATTAGGGGCTTGAATGCTCAGATTAGTGGAGGGGTTCGTGTATTCAAACCTAAGACCATGGAGGTTGCCATGGAGAAAGCCTGGCTAGTGGAGGAGAAACTTGACTATGGCCCTCGGTGGGCATACTGGAATGCGCATTGGCAGTGCACCTTTGTCAGGACATGGTTCTCAAGGTGGTCACACCCAAGCATCAGGTTCTCATGCACACTCAAAGAGTGGTTAGCAGCAGCAGTATTCGTAGTCCAAGCTGAAGAATTCTCAGCATTAGCAAGGGAATAGGTTCCAAAATAAGAAAGACCAGTCTTGGCAGCGCAACAAGCGCAACCGTTATGATCAGTCAGCCTAGAGTGCGTAGTCTACAGTAAGCAGGGGCAATTTCCAACAGTCTAGTTCTTTTCGGGGTAACAGTGGATTTGGTAGAGGCATCGGGTGCTTCTCTTGTGGCCAACAGGGCCATATTGCCAGACAATGCCCGCAGAAGGGTGCATCAGGATTTAGACATCGACTAGCGGCATATGAGCCAATGGTTGGTGATGCAGGCAAGTTGCATTGAGTCTTTGTAGCAATAGATGACTGGCAGGCAGAATATCAGGGCACCATGGTGGAGGCTTCTAGTCGCATGCGAGGTATTGATTCTTCTATTCTATTTGATTCCGGTGCATCTGATTCATTTATATCTCCTTCCCTTGTGGAGAGTTGTGGCTTAGTGGTAGCAAAGCAAGATGCTAGGTGGCAGGTTGAGTTAGCTTCTGGGGCTAAGGTAGAAGTTGAGTCTCTAGTTTCAGAGTGTAAATTAAAGATTGGCTCTCTATCTACTTCTGTGGACCTTCGTATTCTACCCTTGGGTTCATATGACATAACTTTAGGGATGGATTGGCTGGAGGCCCACCGGGTAGTGATAGATTGTCAGCATAAAATGGTTAAATGCGTGGATGATTTTGGGGTTGAGGTTGAGGTCATAGGAGTTCAGAGACCTATTTCCCTACGTATGGTCTCTGCTATGCAACTCAAGAGATGTATGCATTAGGGATGTCAGCTTTTTGCAGTGACTGTTAGTGATTTGGAGATGGAAGAGAGTCAAGAGGCATCTCTTGACGATCACCCACTCTTGAAGGAGTATGCGGATGTCTTTCCTTCTGACATTCTAGGGATGCCACCTAAGCGTGACATCGATTTCAGGATTGATCTAATTCTTGGTGCAGAGCCTATCTCAAGAGCTCCATACAGGATGACTACTCAAGAGCTCAAGGAGCTTTGACTGCAGTTGGAGGAGCTATTAGCCAAAGGGTTCATACGACCTAGTGTTTCCCCTTGGGGAGCACCTGTGATCTTTGTGAAAAAGAAAGATGGATCTCTATGGCTATGTATCGACTATCGGCAGCTCAACAAGGTAACAGTGAGAAATAGGTATCCCTTGCCTCGGATCGATGATTTATTTGATCAGATCAAAGGAGCTAAGGTATTCTCTAAAATTGACCTTAAGTCAGGATATCACCAGTTGCGGATTTTTGAAGCAGACATTCACAAAATAGCATTTCACACCCGTTATGGACATTATGAGTTCACAGTGGTACCATTCGGGTTGACGAACGCACCATCAGTTTTTATGAGCCTAATGAATGGTGTGTTTCGCACTTATCTTGACCAATTTGTCCTCGTATTTCTTGATGATATATTGATCTATTTGAGGACTATGGAGGAACATGAGGAGCAATTGCATCAGGTGTTGCAGTGTCTAAGAGAAAATCAACTTTATGCAAATTTGTCAAAATGTGCATTCTTCCAGACAGAGGTTAAGTATTTGGGTCATGTTATCTTTGGAGAGGGTATTGCGATAGATCCCTCAAAGATACAAGCGATTATGGACTGGCCTGCACCCACCAATGTTTCCAAGGTTCGTAGCTTTATGGGGTTGGCAGGTTACTATCGTCGCTTCATCATGGGGTTTTCAAGAATTGCTCATCCGATTACTTCTCTTCAAAGGAAAGGGAAAAAGTTTGTTTGGTTAGAGAAATGTCAGGAAGCCTTTCAGACCCTTAAGGAACAGCTGACCAGTGCACCTATATTAGTAGTTCTAGATCCTGATAGGGACTTTGTTGTCTGTACCAATGCTTCCTTAGAAGGTTTAGGAGTAGTTCTAATGTAGGATGGTCGCGTGATTGCCTATGAGTCTCGCAAACTCAAGGATCACGAGTTGACCTGGAGTTGGCAGCAGTTGTGCATGCCTTGGTGAGATGGAGGCATTTTCTATTAGGGCATTGGTTTGAGCTACACAGTGATCATCGTAGTTTGCAATATATTTTCACACAGCCCAACTTGAATGCTAGGCAAAGATGTTGGATGGAGTTCTTGTGCAAGTATGACTTTGAGGTCAGATACATTCAGGGCAAGGAGAATGTGGTAGCAGATGCTCTTAGTCATTGAAGGCATGAGATCTCAACAGTCTCGCTTACAGTTGATTTGAGAGGACAGATTCTTACTGCTCTTCCTTCTAACAGTTGGTGCCAGGAGGTGAGGACTGAGATTGAGTCAGGTAGACCTTTAGAAGGTAGATTCTCTGGTTACTCTTTTGAGTTAGATGGTCTTTTGTGACATTTGGGTCGCATCTATGTTCCTAATTCTAAGGGTCTTCGCACCCTAGTTTTGTCAAAGGCACATCGGGCACCCTATTCCACTCATCCGAGTGTTAAGAAGATGCATGCAGATCTACGTCGGTTGTACTTTTGGAGTGGCATGAAGCAAGATATTGCTGATTTTGTGTCGAGATGTCTTGAGTGTCAGAGGGTGAAGGCAGAGCACCAGCACCCTGCAGGTCTTTTGCAGCCTCATTTGATTCTAGAGTGGAAGTGGGATATCATTTTGATAGACTTCATTGTTGGTTTGCCAATGTCCTCTCGATGACATAATGCTATTATGGTCACGGTGGATAAGTTAACAAAGGTAGCTCACTTTTCTCTTGTCCGTGCTTCTTAGAATGCCTCTACGGTGGCTAGAGTGTTCATGGAGGACATCATCAGATTTCATGGGATTCCTCGTAGGATCATCTCTGACAGAGATCTAGTGTTCACTTTCGCCCTTTGGACTTCCTTGCAACATGCCTTGGGAACACATCTGAACTTTAGTTCAGCTTATCATCCTGAGACTGATGGTCAGACTAAGAGGGTTAATCAGGTCCTCAAGGATATGTTGAGGATGTATGTTATGGATCAGCAGAGCCATTGGGAGGACTACCTTTACCTAGTAGAGTTTGCCTATAATAATGGTTATCATAGTTCTATTGGCATGTCTCCCTTCCAGGCCTTGTATGGTCGTCCTTGTAGGACCCCCTTGAGTTGGGATTGTTTGGGGAATAGAGTTCTTCTAGGTCTGGATATGCTTAGAGATATGGAGAAATAGGTTGAGAGGATTAGGGAGCATTTGGTGGCAGCTCAGGATAGGCAGAAAAAGTATGCAGATGCTCATAGGATTGATTGTCATTTTTTCATTAGGGATCGAGTGTTCTTGCGTGTGCGACCGTGAAAGAGTCCAATCTGCTATGGGAAGGGCTCTAAGCTAGCACCGCGCTTTGTTGGACCTTTTGAGGTGTTGGAGAGGATTGGTCCAGTTGCTTATCATCTTGCTTTGCCGCCTAGCCTTTCACACATCCATGATGTGTTTCATGTTTCGGTACTTAGACCTTACTATCCAGATATTACTCATATTCTTGATTGGACTGCTCTACAGGTAGAGGACGGGCAGCTAGCTTTGGAGCCCGTAGGCATTCTTCAACACAGGAGACTCACTCTCAGGGGCAGAGATGTGGAGCAGGTCAAGATCCAGTGGGATCCTAATGATGAGGCCTCCACTACCTGGGAGGATGCTACCAGAATGAGGGAGTTATATCCTCACTTGTTTGCAGGCTTCCAAGAGTAAGCCTAGTTCTAGGGGGGGAGGATGTAATACCCCTCGCTTTTTTTTGCTTGTGACAGATGTTATTTTCGTGTTTCCTATGACAGTTCTAGTTTAGATGATAGTCTTGTAGCACTTGTTTACAGTTTTGAGATGTTTGTACTTTTACGTTATGGTTTATGATCTCCTTGAGCTTGATGGACTCCTTGATATTATGCTAGCTAATTATGGATCTATAATAGGATGATGCTTGATTACTTGTACTTTGTGCTTTCATAGTTGATGGACATGATTATGGATTAATGTTACTTTTAGTTTAATATGTTGTTCGATCATGATTATGATGTATGACTGGTATTAGTTATTTAATGATGTGTTACTTGAATGGAACAGTGTTGCATTACTCATGTCCAAGTACCCTACCACGCTGCGACTTCTGTTCATTAAGCTTGTGATTACATGGTTATATATGTATATATGCACAACCTTGTTGTTCATTGCAGGATGTAGGTACCGGGCATCGACTCCACCTGAATTACCAGGTCTGAGCGTGCCCTAGCCAATGGAATTATAGATTGGAGTTGGCATGAGGTTCCCCTAATTAGTCAACATCCTCAAGGAGGATGAGCTTTCAGTGTTGCACCTTGTCGTCACCGTCAGTGGGACTGTTGTCGTCATGTGTCGTTATGTCCTGTGGCTTCTCTTGGGCCAGGTATCACCTTGTAAATTAGGGTATATCCAATTCAAGTGGCAATTTATGCATGGTTGGTATTTCAAAAAATAAAGAAGGTTAAAGCTAAGTTAACATTAAATAAACACTGCTAAGGTTTATATGTGTGGTTTATTAATTATAAATAATTTAATTATGGATAATTGGTAAAACTAATATGAAAAATAGTAATTAAATAAATAAACTGGATAAATAATTAAATGAGTAAAATGAAATAATAAGTGCTAAGTTGTAAGTGGATTTAATTAAGAGAAAATAAGTTTTATAAGTAAGATGATTAAACAATTACCATCTTGATTAAATGAATTGATGGCAATTAGGATAATGTTCCAAAAGATTAAATTTTGGGGTTGTCACCTAGTCTTATGAGTTCAATATTTGGAGATGAGTTAAAAAATAATAATTAATGTCTCTTGGCCGTCATCTGCAAGTTTGAGGTGTGGAATCCCTTGGTAAGTGAAATTGAGGAATCTCACGAGAATGTGGGATGTTAAAAAATGGAGGGCCATGCCTCCTGCATTTACCCGAGGAGCCCAATCCTTGTTTCAAGAAAGTGGGTGGTTGGAAAGGCAGGCATGTCTCCTGCATATATCTGGGAAGTGAGTCCTAGTTTAGAGAGGAAGAAAAAAGATTTCTAGAAAAAGGAAGGTCAAAAGAAATTGGAGAGGGAGAAAGCAGCTACAGGAATCAACAGGGCAACTCTTGAATATTTAGACCAGGTACCTCATCTCTTTTTATAGATGAATGTTTAGCTTGCAAATTCATCATTAAATTTAATAAGGGAGACTGGAGTGTAGGATTAGATTTGGAAATGTAGCTATTATAGTTTTGCTTGTAGATGTTTAGTGCCATTCATTTAACTTTATTTATAAGTTCTTTTGGAATTGTTATCTTGTTGTTCCCTCCATTGTCATGAGCATCGATCTGTAGCCACCTATATCTGAAGGTTCCTCTAATCTATTCTTTTTTTGGCAATCATCTGCATGTGTGGGAACTGTCCATTCGAAGCTTATGATCAGACCTATCAAAAACTCTTATTACTTACTTACTACTATTAATTATGTTCTTTGAATGGTGGTCCTTGTAGCCATTTGAGTTTTTCTTTTTGGGAACCCTAGTCTGTATCTGTGGACTACCTATTTAAACCTGCCCATACATTAAGCTACCAATCCATCTTGTCGTATGGCGTTGCTAATCAAGTGAGCTATGCCAGGTAATAATTCTTGTCCTTTAGGTTGGCAGCCTTGGGCAGTTCACACTGAAACCAACATATAAGTAGCTCGACCCTGTCCATCCGATCGCCTCGAAATAAAATGTGGCTTAAACACTTCAATGCATATTCCAACTAAAGGGCAGAGATCGTGGCCTACGATCATTCTGTGAGATATTTTGTTTTCTGAAGCTGACCGTTCTCCTATTAACCGCAAATGGCCTTGTCGTCACCATGTGATGATTCTATAGAGAACTATTCCGTCACCCAACATTTACTTCCATTTTGTTGACTACCCTGCAATCGTGACACCAAGCAACATATATATATATATATATATATATATATATATATATATATATATATATATATATATATATATATATTAGAAGAACATATTAAATTACAGAACATGACCTTTCGGTTCAGTTCTAGGATGACTGTCCAAATTTTTAGAAATATTTGTAATAATATAAATAGCACTATTACTCTTAGTACTACATAATCCTATGTAAGTGATACTACAGATTTAAAACTATAGCCACTCATTGCCTAAAACTGTTGATGTTACCACCCTGGCTATTAGAGACACACTGGGCTCTCACCCCATTCGCAATCTTTGTGATGATTGCGTCTACCTATGATGGTGCGGCTTAATCCTATGTAAGTGACGCCTTAGATTTAAAATTTCAGGCATACATTTCTACACTACTAACGTTGCTAATAGGAACACCCTAGACTCTCATACCATTTGCAATCTCTATGATGACCATACCTTCCTGTGACAGTAGGGTCTAACTGCACATAAGAATGACTTCAGATTAAAATGACAGCAACATGTGTCTTACACTCATCCAGATTAATACCCTGTAGTGGGGATTTGGCAATTAGTGTCCATCAACTCATTCGTTCCCCAACTGTTGGGCTGATCATGCTAAAATCTCATCGTCCGCAGGAGATGTTAATCTGCCACAACATCGACCCATCTGCTTAGGTTTGGGCACTTTAACAATCAACCCATTTTGTGCTTAACTTGTAACCTTGCACCCTTTCATATTTTGCACTCCATGAGATGACATTTCATGGGTGTACTGTCCATGGCTTGCGCTGGACCTTTCTCCGGGGCTGCATGCCATGAGCACAAATGTATTTCAAAGAGCTCCTTATCATTAGCAGACTGCAATCACTCCATTCCATGAGAAAACGCTCTGCAGATAATGGTCTGCATTTACTCTTTTTGATTCTAACTTTCATTCCACTTTGTATGTGGCTATTTTCGAATTAGAAGTATATGTAGTAATCTTCCTTATAGGAATTCCAAGAATAAGTTGCTCTTTGTGTACATGGCAAAGGGGGAAGTTGTCTTTTAGAAAGTTTCCTTTAGATTGTTTTGTCTATCAGGAAGTGTGACCTACCCTTTAGGAAGGCTCTGTGAATTGTTATTAGAATATAACCATGTGTGTATGCCGTTGAGGCAATTAAATATTAACCTAACCATAGATAACTAAAATAAAATAAAAAAAATCTTCCCTTGTTCTTAAGATGATGTACAAGATAATGCGGACTAGTTATTTGTTTGTTTGAAATTCGTAATTATTTACATGATTTATTTAGGTAAGTTGGGAGTTGTGGGATTAAAATCAATAGGTTATTGATTTGCCATGAAATTTGAATGATATAACTCATTTTGTAATGATACCATCTTATAATTTTATAATAAGGTGATTAATTATATACAGTAGAGTTGTAAATTAGGTGGAATGTTAATTATTTAACGATCTATGGAATTTTAATATAATTATTGTTGTCACTGTTATTATTATTATTGTTGTTGTTTTTGTTGTTTTTATTATTATTATTATTATTATTATTATTATTTGCATCACGTGATTTATTTAAATCAAGCCATCGAAATTGATATAATCTATTATCGGGATTATTAAATGATAAATTTAAATGTATATCAGATTTGGGATAAGTGAATATTCATTATGTTGTTTCGTGGAATGGATAAATGTATTTAACGTAGTATTTAAATCTATCACCTTCTCTTATTTAATGACTTGTTGAACTAGATTTTGTTTGTCGTAAATATATTTTGATATTCTCATGAATGTTGTGATAGATAGACAATGATATGTGATCTATAGGTAGTTGTAATCATTAATTACATAGATGTGATTTACACTATTCCTCTTTTGGTTATAAATTAAATTAGAATACTCATCTCATCCATATGAAATGAATTTAAACTTTCCTTATAATTCATTTAATCAATTTGATTTATAATACTGATAATAGAAGTTCACCTTGGTTACGTCAATGATAATTGTATCACGTAGATTAATTAAATGATTATTTTAATACATGTTTAAACATAATTCACTATATTGTAAGTCATAGATTTATCCCTTGCAAGAATACAATTGAACGATAAGCTTTATCTTGATGATTGATACACCAATGCAACAACTTAGTCAAGTGCAAATTGCTATAGTGGAATTAGTTGTAAGAAGGCATAATTGAGCATAAGTATAATTGATTCTCATAATGTGTTAATCCAATCTGTGGGTCATAAAACTGTTCTTATAGACTTTGATTGTGTATCTTTCCGTGTGGCTAGAGTTCCAGAGGCTTAGCTTGGGATGTCTTGAATTCATGTGTTGTGTTGTTAAAGGTCTTGAGATCATGATGTTATAAGAAGCCTTGTCGTCCCTAGTTATGTATGGACTAAATGACAAATGAATGATAAAGGTACTTCTTGTGGTTGTATTGGTATCCAACTAGTTGTACTAGTCTTGTATCCAGTTTTGTGGTAAGATATGGAACCGGGTGTCATGGAAATCTTAGAGTTGTAATGAATATGTGTCATTATGGGCGATGGTCCAGGAGTCCTATCCTTATAATTATGTTATGGAGGGTTAATGCTTTGTATTGCTATATAAGGATAGTTGTTATGCAAGATGGTCAATGCCTTGCATGGTTCCGTATCCATGTTGTTGTGATGTCTTACTATGCTTGTTGTGTAGGGCTTCCTAGTTGTAGGTAAGGGAGTGGCTTCCAATGTGGGGCCGGTGCCAAGTGGCTAGCCAGGGTAACCCACTGGGAGTTGGTAATTCAGTGATAACATAATAAAATACCTAGGGGATGGGTAGTTTTCACACTAACAAGATAATAAGATGTTTTGTTCCTCACTCATGCCTGTAGTGCTAGTTCAAACTAAGGATGAGGGGAGAAGGTCAGGATTGGCAGATTTACTTCCTTGTCAACATGAAAGGAAGGTTGATTCCCACATGCGTCATCCTATGGGGCCAGTGTCTAGAGAGAGACTGCCAGGGTAACCATAGATGGTGGCTGGTGTCTAGAGAGAGACTGCTTGGGTAACCCATATTAGGACCATGCGATGACACTCTCCTTACTACAACCTAGTAGTCCCTAGTTGTCCTCTTCCTAGTTGTTAAGTGTTGCCTCTGGATGTACTATTGTGATGTTGAGATACTGACTTGTGATGTCAGAGTCATGTGTCGCCTTGTAGTCTACTATCTACCTGACTGTATGTTGTAGTGGGAACCTCATGTTAACTCCTAGCTCGGGGGGTGGACCTTAGGGTTCCACATGGTCAGGTGGAAGAGCTTATTCCATTGGTTCCTTGTGCATCAGACATTAGATCTTGTACCTGCTTATGAAGACACGTACCATGCTCATGTTCTAGCTAGTGTATCAGTTGACTCAGATTGTATGTCTTCGAATGTAATCAAAATAGTGATAATGTAAATGATGTACTCATTTGTATAGACTTGGAATATGTGCATGTAATCTTGATTAAAGTTGAGTATCTATTTGATGACACTAAATGGAGATGAATATGTATAATCAATATTGTAATAGAGTTAGAATGATTTGTTGATGTTAGTTAGTTATGCATGTAAACTATGTTGGTTAAATTGCCAAGTAATGCAACCATGGGACCTTGAAAGACAAGTTGTTAGTTAATGATGTGTATTGAATTACTAAACATTACCTTGTTATCTTATACAAAAAAAAAATTATTCCGCTTTGCATAGCATAGATGTGTTGTTTTCCAAGGTTTTCATGGCAGGGCGTTACATGCATCCCAGAGATTTATGGTTCTCGCCATGCCTGGAAGAGGCATGCGTCCCCAGACAGAGCTAATGTTGGTGCCTACATAAACATTCAGATTTCAAGCATTTAAATTTGTAGGCACTTTCAAAGAAATTCCTAAGTCTGTTGGCCTTCACATTTTTATGCATGTATCTTTGTATATGCATTGGTCTTTGTATGTACATTTGAATATACAAGTGCAGATGTACATTGGTGGGCCCAAAAATGAACCAATTCAGCTTCTAAATGTGGAAAAATCAGTTGTATGCATCTTTGTATGCATATCGGGCTTGTATATGCATTTCTGGGCATGCAAAAGAGAATGTATATCGCAAATTCCTAGAATATTCTTTGCTTGTATGTAAAGGATTGCATGTATGTTTTGTTTGTATGTTCAAATATACATTCGCAATACGCAATGTCAATATATAATGGAAAACATGCAAAGCAAATATACATTGGCGGCAACAGACAAAGGAAATATGCAAAGGCGATATACAAAGAGGAAGATAGAAGCCGGACCCAAAAGTGATTGTAAAGTGTTTCATGAATATTTGGGGTCTGCACCTTGTATGTATCTGCATTCGTATAGATAACCACAGATGCAAAAGGAAAAGATACAATGGTTCTTCGATGAGAGAATACCTATCGACGGTTACTCCAAGGGTTGTTTCGATGGCCAATAGAGGATACAAGTGCTTTGCGATAGAGGTCTGATGGTAGGATGCCACATGTCCAAAAGCAATTGTATGTATGTGCTCTTGCATATACAGGGATTTGCATATGTAAAGGCGAAAATGGCAAAATGGCAAAAAAGGAAAAATGGAGAAGGGAAAATTTAGTGATAGGGAAATGCGCCTATGTGGCACATTTTAATTGGCTGATGACTTTTTAGCATGTTTTGAGGCCGTAGATCTCAGCGATAGGAAGGAGATCGATGGGCCTATTTTGAATGACTGAGGAAGGAAGGATTTTCTTTGTATCTACATCAGTTCAAGTGGGAAACTTCAGAGTGCGAACCATTGCTGCATCTCGCAGGTAGGTTGGCCATTAATGGAAAGATCACCGAGGTATGGGTCGAAATGACGGGCCAGCTATCATATTCAAGAGGGGAAAATCTTCAGGTGATGGTGCAGATCCTGATTTCACCTGCTCTTTCCTCTATTTCTCTTGGCTACATTGAATATTTTAGGCACCATTCAGATGGTGCGATGCATCTAGTGAAATTTTGAAATGACCTTGTACTGGATTGCTGAGTACATGTTCATGGTATATATCAGAACTGTGTTGCTCATTGTAAAGGGGTTGAAGACTTGGGCATTTTTTGGAAAAATAACGAAGAACAAAGCCTTTCTTGGTTGTTTTATCTCTTTTGGAGTTTATGTGTTGCATTTTGAATGTATGTTGCATAAATTTTTAGTTTCATTGTTGTCTTATATGAACAAATTCATTGTTGCATGTATTTAGTTGCTTGTCTCCATTCACTATATGCATAGCTTCTTTTGAATCTGATTGCTAAGGGTTTCTCAAATTCTTGGATACAGATTTGCTGTATTGCATGCTTGATCTGTGACTTCCATTCAAGGAGTGGATTAAATTGTTTTAGGTTAAGTATGGAGAAGAATGTATGTCATCTAGGATATGTGTAAGTAGAGGCAACTAAATACTCAATCTTGGGTGGTTCTTGTAAGGCAAATATCAGTCTTAGCCCCTTGAAACTTGAATGCCAGTGCAAATCATTCATTTGTATACGTCTAGTTGACTCCTTGCCCTAAGATAGGCACTAGTCTGCTCCTTGTGTGGTAGTTATGATCCAAAACTCCCTATCTTGCATCTAGAACATAAAAACAAACCATTTCACTATTCCAACCTATTAGTTGTAGGAGTAGGAATAGGACCCCTGTATACCCTCATTCTCAACTAGTTAGATATGTCCAAGAATGTTGCCAAACTTGTGATTTATCCCATAGATCTTGGTCCATACATGAGAGTATTCTGCCTATTATTGTAAAGCTAAATCTTTTTATCATTGGGCGATTCAAGGTCAAATCTTTAGCTATAGGGATACCCCTTGGTGCGGCAGAACCAAAGTGAAGGGGAGGCAGCTCATGCAACCTCCTATATTAGTTGGCTGAATCTGTCTATGCATAGGAACTGGCAAACCCTTTGCCGATTCGGATACCAATAGGAAGAACACTTCATGGTTTAGCTCAGACTCAAATACATCTTCACATGCTTGAACACGCTTCTACAATCCACGAATCACCTCCACAACAAGTGTAAATAACTAATGCGGCCATAACTAGTGGAAACATCAAGAATACTTAAATACATGCCTCCGAGAACTTCATTATAGCTTGTGGATCAAGAACATGCCTTCAATACATTCTAGAGACATCCACGAACAACATAGAATCACCTAGGAGTTGACAAATCAATCCACAATTGATCTCACTTGAAGACTACAAATATCACTTGAAGACATATCATAGACTATTTCACAACAAACACTGTCAAACTCTTCTAATCAATAACTTACTTTTCGAAGCACCAAATCACAAATACATTGCAATGAAGATAGATAAGAAGCTTATAAACTTAAGTCCAAAACCACAAGACCAAAATCCAAACTGCGGAGAAATGTGGAGAAAAATACTTTCTCCCTATCACTCTGCAAATATTGCCAGACACAGTCTTCAAACTGGTGAATAGAACTTTTTCTGTACAACGATCTAGACCACCAAATTTTGGATTTAGCATCTTCAAACACTTCTCTAAATCATATCCAAATCTCATACTTTGGTCTTCAACATAGAGGAAATGTGGAGAAAAATACTCAGACAGTGTTCTTAACATGACAACTCAATCAATCAATAAATAACAATATCAAAAGATACAATTGACACCATTGACAACACAAACATGTTGACATGAATGACACCACCACTTAGCACATACTT
This sequence comes from Cunninghamia lanceolata, assembly GCA_027924645.1. Lineage (NCBI taxonomy): Eukaryota > Viridiplantae > Streptophyta > Pinopsida > Cupressales > Cupressaceae > Cunninghamia > Cunninghamia lanceolata. Next base: position 3,439,926 of record BSBN01000433.1, on the reverse strand, counting down.
GCAACATGTTGGATTTAAGTTCTTTCAAACTTATTCTAACATAAGTTCTTATAGGTATTGATCTTTTAGAATGAAGAGAATTGTAGACTCCTAAATTTCACTTTACATCTTCAACATTAAATTCACCATTAATTAATTAAATAATCCAATTATTAATTTGTTCGTTCACCTCCCATGCATAATTAAATAGTTTTATTATTTAATATTCCAATTATCTACCATACATAATTAAATAATTCTATTATTTAATTATCTAAATTAATTCTCTCACTACTAATTAAATAATTTATTTATTTAATTATTTTCCCTAAATGCCACCTCACTACCCACTCATTATGAACTTAAGGCTATTAAATTAATTTAGTTTAATAGAGTAATGAGGAGTTAACTACCCCATTTAGTTGTTAACTACTTCATTACATCTAACCACCCACCTTCTGCAATGCAAGGACACATCCAAAGACTTTTTCAATAATCCATTAATATTTTCAACCAAAAATATTAATGGAACTTTAGTAAATTAACTTTTTTCCCTCTCATTCAATCACAACCATTTATCTAATCTTTTAATCTTAACCATTCATTTCAAAATAAAAAATCTATAAATAAGTCTTATTTCTTTCAAACAATTTATCTTGAACATGAAATAAACTTATTCTACAAAATTTGTCATAGACCTTTTATCTTAAGCATCTACATTCACTAGAGAAAATCTACTTCAGAATAGAGTCACATGGTAACTTTGTTTTAGTTTTGTTTTAACTCTATTTACATGTGTCATCTAAAGTTTGTGATAGTTTAGAATAGGAAGCTTTCATTTGTATCTCTTTTCTAGTTTAGTTTTAAATTATTGCATACATTTTGGCAACTCCATAGGGGATGTTGTCCCTTGTTGAACTCCATCATTGCTTTTTGTTTGTAGTGGTTTCTGCTAACTTTGTTTTGTGAGTTCTTGCTTTTTTGGAGAGGGTTTTAATGATCATGTTTTGTAGGAAACTTCTAATAGAAAAAAAGACCTCATGGATGAGTACAAAAGGCCCAAAAGTATAAGGAATGATAGTAAACACCCTATAGTTTTTTTGACAATCACTGACAAAGAATTTTGTAGGGTCCTTATTGCTCACTATATGGATTTAGTATGGGCCATATTGGCCCTTTTTACATCGGCATTTAATTTTTTAGGGTCTTTAACAAAATTTAGGGGTTTTGGTAGCTTTTTGGATTGAAATTTTTATCCTCTAAAGGATTTAAAACTCATTTATTTTCATTTGAAAAGGGTTTCAGGTCATTTGAAATTCATTAGATTTCATCTAAATTCCTTTAAAAGATTTATGTAGTGGGTTTTAAGTTTAAAGTTTGCTAAAAAAAATTGAAATTGTTGAAAGATGTTTTTAAAAACAAATGTCATTTGATTAGATATTTGATTTAAATCACAAGGGTTAAGGTTAAACAATTTTAAATTTTGATTTAATTGATTTGGGTTGAAATTTGATTTCAATTGCATGCATTTAAATTTGTGTTTAAGTTCAACTTCTATTGCATGTGTTTAGTGTGTTTAAATTCAATTTCTATTGCATGTGTTTAATATCTTTGAATCTGTTTAAATTCAATTTCTATCACTTTAAATATATTTCAAAATCAATTTTAAATCTATTTTTAGTCAATACTTTAGCAGTAAAAGCTCCAGCTCTTGGTCATATTGTTGACCAAGAGCTTTGCCATGTGCTTAGTCCTAGTCCAATGGGCGATAAGCCTATGGTCATTCCCTATGCAAGGGGGGTTTAAAAACCTAGTGCATAGATCTAGGTCATATGGGTGACTAGGGGCTAGTCTAGGGGCTTAAACACTGGGGCCCCTTCATTGAGCATTTTTAGCAAGGATGTAGTTTTCAAACCTCGTTTTCTCAGCCATCAAGAGGCCTTTTTAGTGATTTTTTAAAATTGGATAACATGTCATGATCTTTGTAGTGGTCTCACTAGTTTTTTCTCATGGTCCCCTATTTTTTACAAAATTCATTTTCTCACTACTATCTTTGAGTTGTCATAGTTCTTGAGCCTTCCAACCTTGATAAATTTCACAAATGGACTCAGATTCTAGTGATTCTTTTTTGAAAGTTAATATTTTTCTATGCTCTACATAGTGGTGCTATCTATTTATAAATTTTCTAAAATTTATTTTTAAGTGCAATCATTGGCACATCTAGATCTTTAATTTCAACACATGCTAACATCTTGTTTTCAAGATTATCTTTATCTATTGTGTGTTGTGTTATGACTTTTCCTTTTGTAGGTTTTCTTGTCCAAGGTTAAGTTTTATCAAAACTATTAACAAGTTCTCATAATTAACTAGATAAACACCTATTTAGATAATTAATTGATCAATCCCTCTTTTGACAATGAATAAATAATATTTTATCACTAAATCAATATGCATGCACTATTCATTTGTACCATCTCCTAGCATTAATTGAATAAATTTAGTCATTTATTCAATTAATCAATCCATTTCCATTGTTCAACATTATATAAATATTTATTTATCTAATATCCCCATCCTCATTCAAAAATTATTAATTATAATCTTTCTTTGCCTATTAATCAGAAGCTATGCTTTATTACAATCAATATGAATATACTTCTCCTTGTCAGATTCCTAGATAAAGTAGAGAATAAATAAGAAAATTGGGGATTCGACCTATCTTTGATTCATAGTAATCTACAAAACAACCTTAAGCATGATGATGTGTAGACAGGTAAGGTACACCAAAACATACCTGCTACTCTTAGACAAAGCATATCAAAAACTTTAGCTAAAGAGTTATGTGAGTGAGCTTGCATTACTCATGGAATAGAAGAAAATTGTAACCTCATCATCCAAGTTATTAGTAATTAAAATTTGTAGATAATTCATTAAAAAGTAGATAAATTCTAACTTGTCTGCTTTACATTGCACTTGTATTAGGTATCATACTATTACAATGGCTATATTTCTCTAATTATTTTTGATAAATAGGTATCAAGCTAAAATAGGCAAGCCATATGGTAGGAGCATTTTGTAGTGTATTTATGTAGAAACTTCTGGAGGCTGTAACTTTTGACCTGAGAGTCCGTTTGAGCTGAAATTTGATGGGCAGATGCGTCTTGAAGAGTTGATTGAAAATCCCACCAAACTAGTAAGTTTGGTAGGTCACCATTTTGACACTTATTTGGGAACTTTTTTGATCATCTAGGGCCTCAAAATGAGGTCTTAATGATTTTTAAGGATTTTTAAGGATTTTTCTAGGTTTTTAATTTCTAATTAGTTCTCAAACATTTACATGCAATTAGATTATAAATTTGACAATTAGTCCTCTTTTAGTTATTTTCAAATAATTAGCAATTTCATGGCCACGCAGATAAGGATACGAAATTACCAAAAACAACAATTTTAGAAAGTTGCTAAAAACTGCCAAAAAGGTTAAAAACTACGAAAAAGGGTAATTTTTATTTTTGTATATGTTTGTTTTTTTCTTTTTAGTTTTAGTAGAATGGAATGGAATGAGAAGTAGAATTTTAAATTATTTATGTGTTTTTGAATTCGTTAGAAATAATAATGGTGATGAATATTATGCTGAGAACTTTGGCTACATCATCTAGTATAAGAGTGGGAAGATGGCTGGGAGAGGAAGAGGAAGAGTGGGTCTTGTCCAGATGTAGAGGGAAATGCAAAATATACAAAGACAAGTAGAAGAACTTGTAGGTATGATGGCCAATCAGAAATTGAGACAAGGAAGAGATGATTCTGATGAAGAAATAGGCCAAGGAGATGAAGATCAACATGCAAAAGCTAAAGAGGAAGCATAATTAGAGTGCCTAATTTTTGAAGAGAGGATTCTTAGATCATTAGAAGAGAAAAATGAAGGGATTAAAATTGAAGTTTTAGAGTATGTAGGCAGCCTCAAACTAGAGGATTTGATAGATTGGTTGAACGACATGGGGAAATTCTTTGAATGGTAGACTATGATAGAGGAAAAGAAGGTGAAATTTACATTCACCAAGTTAAAGGGTCATACAATGATCTGGTGGGATCATATGCAAAAGGAAAGAACTAGAAAGGGAAAGACAAAATTTAGGACTTGGAGCAAAATGGAGAAGAAGCTAAGAGAGAAATTTTTGCCTATGGACTGTGCACCAAATCTTTTTCATAGATTTCATAATTTGAAACCAAATTTATCTACTATGCAAGACTATACGAATGAATTTTACAAACTATCCATTCATGTGGAGCATCAAGAAACTGATGAACAAATGGCTGCAAGGTATGTATATGGTCTAAAATTCTTTATTTAAGATGAATTGAGCATGCATAGGGTTAACAGTATGGAAGAGGCATACCAATTAGCTTTAAAGGTAGAAGAAAAATAATGTAGACAATATTTCCAAAGGAATAGAGGAGGGAGGTGGGGGACATCATCACCATTATGAGTTGGCTTGAATAATAGTTGGGGAAAATCATCCCAAGGAACAGAGAAATTAGAAGATATTCACCAAGATCCTCAAATTCAACAATGAGGAAGAGGATTTCAGAGGGGCATAGGTTACAATGGTGGTAGAGGATGGGAAAGCCCATGAAAACCTTTCATTTGTTATAGGTGTGGTGAAGAGAGTCATAGGTCATTTGAATGTCCAAACTATCACATGCAAGAAAGGAAACAAGGAGAACAACCTAGGTTGAACATGGTTCAAGCTAAGAATGAAGGAGAAGGGGCAAAACTAGAGGTTCCACCAGATGTCGGTGAGAATCTCATGATGAGGAGAAATGGTGATTCCAAAAAAAAAAGTTAAAGGCCATGATGATTCTTGGCTTTGAACCAATATTTTTTGAACCAAGTGCTCTTTAGGAGGAAAGGTATGTCAAATTATTATTTATAGTGGCAGTTGTAAAAATATGGTTTCTAGAGAAATGGTAGATAAACTGAATCTGCATTATGAAAAACATCCCCATCCTTATCATATTGCATGGTTTAAAAAGGGAAATGAAGCCACTGTTGATAAAAGGTGTTTAATTAAGCTTCCAAAGGAAAGACTTACAAGGATGAAATATGTCGTGATGTCACTCCAATGGATGCATGCCATGTGTTGTTGGGAAGGCCATGGCAATATGACAGGAAGGTATTGCATGATGGAGAAAAGAATACATGCACCTTTTGGAAGGGAGCTTCTAAAGTAGTTTTATTGCCCCTTAAGGATGAAAGGATAGTTGAGAGTATGTTGTCCACAAGATAACTTATCAAGGAAATGAAGGTGACAAGGTTTTGTTATGCACTAGTGGTGCAGAAAGAAGATGGTGAGGAAATACCAGTATTAGCAAAAGCATTAAAGGTACTAGAAGAATATGTTGATGTTCTGTCGGATGAGTTACCTAATGGTCTACCACCAAAGAGAGATATTCAACACCACATTTATTTGATCCCAGGAGCATCTCTACCTAATCAGGTAGCTTATAGAATGAGTCCTACCCACCATGTAGAACTCAATAGACAAGTGACATATCTCATAAGGAAAGGTGTAGTGAGGGAGAGCATGAGCCCATGTGTTGTACCTACATTATTACCTCCAAAGAAGTATGGCACATGGAGGATGTCCAAAAATAGTACAACAATCAATAAAATAACCATCAAGTATCAGTTTCCCATCCCTCGTTTGGATGACATGATGGATGTGCTTGCAGGGGCTAAATACTTTAGAAAAAATGATTTACATAGGGGTTATCACTAGATCTGGATTCAAGAATAATATGAGTGGAAGACAACCTTCAAGACTAGGGATGGATTATACAAGTGGATGGTTATGCCATTCAGGTTATCTAATGCGCCCAACCCCTTTATGAGGCTAATGAATACTATATTGTGTCTTTACATGGGTAAGTTTGTGGTGGTTTATTTTGATGATATTTTAGTTTTTAGAAAGTGCAAAGAAGAGCACTTGCAACACTTGAGGATCATATTGGATGTGTCGAGAAAAAGAAACTATATACAAACTTGAAGAAGTGTAGATTCATTCAAGAGAGTTTGGTATTTTTGGGATTTGTCATTTCTATAGATGGTGTCAAAATGGACACAAAAAAGGTCATGGCAATTTTAGAGTGGCCTGGTCCAAGGAGCATAATAGAGGTAAGAAGTTTTCATGGGTTAGCCACATTCTACCAAAAATTCATTCAAAATTTTAGCAGTACTATAGCACCCATAACAGATTGCACCAAAGGAAGGGAATTTGTGTGGACCAAGGAAGTTGAGGAGGCTTTTAAGTTTCTGAAGAAGAAGGTGACAGAAGCTCCTATTATAGCATTACCATATTTTAATAAAGTATTTGAAGTGGATTATAATGGCTTACATATGGGCATTGGAGCTATACTTAGTCATGTAGGTAAACCCATAGCCTTCTTTAGTAAAAAGTTGAATGAGGTTAAGAAGAACTATTCAACCTATGATGTAGAGTTTTATGCAATTATGAAAGCATTGAGACATTGGAGGCATTACCTAGTGTCCAAAGAGTTTGTGTTGTTTACAAACCATATTGCCTTGAAATACTTTAACACACAAAAAAATTGAATAGAAAGCATGCAAAATGGGTCTTTTTCCTACAAGACTACAACTTTGTTCTCAAGCATAAGTCAAGAAAATAGAACTAGCTTGCAGATGCTTTAAGTAGATGTGCCACACTATTGATAACAATGGAAAATGAGGTGATTGGTTTTGATGCCACCAAAGATCTATAATGATTTTTGGGAGATTGTGGAACAGTTGAAAACCCTAGTAGTGGGCAAGATGGAGCACATCCAAGGTGAATATCTTATGTAGGATGGTTATCTCTTTAAATTCCAATTGGTTCTATGTGATCTATAATATTATAAGAGAGCTCCATAGCAGTGGATTGTTTAGACATTATGGAAAGGATAAGACTATAGCTTTGGTAGAAGACAAATACTACTAGCCAAAGGTGAAAAGAGACATAAGAAGATATGTGACAAGGTGTAGGACTTATCAAATGATCTAAAGGACACTCACAGAATACAGGGTTGTATATGCCATTACCAGTACCTACTAGACCATGGATAGATTTATGTATGGAATTTATGTTAGGGCTACCAAACACACAACGAGGTAATGATACCATTTTTGTGATTGTTGATAGGTTCTCTAAGATGGCTCATTTTATTGCCTGCAAGAAAACTAGTGATGCAACTAGGGTGGCAGAATTATTCTTTAAAGAAGTTGTTAGATTACATGGTGTTCCAACAAATATCACATCTAATAGGGATACCAAGTTTTTGAGTCATTTTTGGAGGGCCCTATGGAAAAATATGGGAACTACTTGCTCCAGTTTAGTAGTGTGTATCACCCCCAAACATATGGATAGATAGATGTCATAAATCAGAGTTTGGGAAACTTGTTAAGATGCATCAGTGGAGAGAAACTCAGACAGTGGGACTTGGACTTATGGTTCAATGGACAAAGATGGGGGACCAAAAAGTGGCCACAAACACTTTTTGGTCCCATAGGAGATATAATGCAAGCACGTTATAACACGCTCGCATTATAACATGCTCACATTATGGCTCGATATTATCAAGCCTAAAATGTGAGTACGTTATAACATGCTAGTGTTTTAGGTTAGTTAGAAATCAAAATAAAAGATGCAAAAGTGAAAGCCTCAGCTCATTTGCAAAATTTGGCTGCAGGTTTATGTTGAAATGTGCCAGACAACTGAGAGGGGGGTGAATCAGTTGTCAAAAAAACTTAAAACACTTCTTCATTTACACATTAATCACTTATCCACAATTATTATTATTTAACAATGAATACATGAAATCAGAAACTTAAACACAAATGCAACATTATACACAAGAGACACTAGATTTTTATGTGGAAAACCCCAAGGTGGGGAAAAACCATAGAGAGGATTAGCTCTCAAAATATATTGTAATCTTTGAAAATGATGTTCAATCTTGGTCACTCCATAGGCCCAAAACATATTGGCTTACTACCATGAAGTATAGCTAGGTCTAGCAGGCTCACTGCCTCAACCCTAAACCTAGAAACATTACAATAAGGGTTGTTAAACCCTGAGGGCTGTTAAAGCCTATTGGCGGATCACTACCAAAATCACCATCTTCTTCATGTATGAGATTAGTTCATTAAAGTACAACAGTTCCTCTGCTCTACTCTGCCCTGCTCTGCCTTATCTTCCCATTTTCACACAAGGACACCTTTTCCATGACTCAATTACAAGTACTTATATACTTCATCAACCTTGGAATGATCATCAAGGTCATCATCACAATCATCAACCATTGGAACAATCTCCAAGGTTGGCATTACAAATATTTACAAAATAGTTCATGACCTATTACAACATTATGCAAAGGAAATGAAGTAAAGATGTATGCAGATCATGCCATGCCTTAGCTGGGACTCAAGCATGATCTTCCGCACCACAACACACTTCCACAATCTTCAAGGAATCTCCACAATTACTGGAATTAACCAATTCGGCTAAGACTGGTTACACGCTACATTATCTGGGAACAATCTTCAAACATGATCTCAATTCCTTAATGCAGACCAATATCAAGATAGAAACATGATTAGGGGAGATTCACAAGCATGTTATAAACATTAGGAGGAACCACACGAACCTTAACCACTTTAGCCATAGGAATCTTCTCACCGGAACACATGAACTTCACTGTCTTCAACTGATATAAAAGAAAGATAGCTTGCGGACCACCAAAACATGAACCACTACAATTTTAGGCAATTATCATCATCCTAGACTTCCCTCTAGAATTGAAAGGCAAAATGCTTTATTGCGGAGGAATATGGAGCAAAATACTTTCTCCCTATCACTAGAGAATAATCAAAAAGAGTCAGTTTGACTCTGGTGAATGCAACTTTCTCAAAACATCACACTGGAGGCTCAAACCTAGGATTTAGCATCTTCAGACATCCCTTTAAATAACTTCCAATCCACAGACCACGATATTCACCCAAGAAGAAATGCAGAGCAATCAACCAAACTGTTGTTCACCATACAACTCACTATCTATACTACACTTCACTGTAACTCACTTGTTTCTTCTAGAAGGACCAATTTTCTCAATATCCTCAACATAAAAAGATTCTAAACAAGTAATAGAATAGGACATAGTTGACACCAATGACAACAAAGATATGTTGACATCAATGAAAACACTGATTAGGCACATACTTACAATAATCTCCCCCTTTGTCATTGATGGCAACATATGATGTGAAAAACTACAACAACCATCAAGATAGGATTCTCCCCCTATCTCTTTACACATCTACACTCTTTCTTTTTGACCATGATTCTCCCCTATCTTTTTACACACCTGCACCTTTCTTTCTAACCAAGATTCTCCCCTATCTTTTTACACATCTACACTCTTTCTTTCTGAGTTTTTCACATGACTTCTCTCCCCCTTTGATATCAATGGAAAAGGGCACATACTTGTACTCTTATGCTCTAATTCAATTTCTCTTCTGAACTCTCTTACTATTCCCCCTAAGAAGTAGCCCTAAAATCATCAATCTAGATCTGAAGAAGCACCACCGGACTGATGCACTCTTGTGCATCTTAGTTTAGAGTAGGAGGGGTCATAACCCCTAACTTTTCTCTGAGATACTCAAAATTATCCTTAGGCAGAGGTTTGGTGAAAATGTCTCCAATTTGGTCTTTTGTAGATACATATTCCAACTTAACTTCATTCTCTGTCACTTTTTCCCTTAGAAAGTGATATCTTATGGATATGTGCTTTTTCCTTGAATGCATTACTAGATTCTTCGATATGTTTATGGTACTTGTATTGTCACAAAAGATTGTAATTGGATCTTCATGCATAACTCTAATGTCCTTCAAAGTCTGTTTCATCCATAATACTTGAGTGCAACTACATGTTGTTGTAATGTATTCTGCTTCTATAGTAGATAGGGATATTGAATCCTGTTTCTTGCTCAACCAAGATACCAACCTTTTTCCCAAAAAGAATGCACCTCCACCTGTACTTTTCATGTCATCCACATCTTCGGCCCAATCTACATCAATGTATACACTAAGAGTGAAATCATTGTCTTTTAGATACCACAAACCATAATATATTATGTCTTTCAAATATCTCAGAGTTCTCTTGATTTCCATTACATGTGACTCTTTGGGCTCTGCTTGAAATCTTTCCACAAGACAAAATGCATTCTTTATGTCAGGTCTAGTTTGAGTCAAATAAAGTAATCCTCCAATCATAGATCTGTACCTTTTCTGATCTGCCATAGGTGAATCATCATTTTTTCTCAACTTACACCTGATTATCATGGGAGTATTTACTAGTTTAGAGTCTTCCATCCCAAACTTCTTTAGAAACTATTTCACATACTTAGACTGAGAAATCAAGATACCTTTATCTAATTGATTTATTTGTAGACCCAAAAAGAAATTCATCTCACTAAACATGGACATTTCAAATTTACTTTGCATTTCTTCGATAAAAATTGTGCACATACCTTCATTGCCTCCAAAAATAATGTCATCAACAAAGACTGCTACAATTAGGATTTGTTCAACATTGATCTTGAAGTAGAGATTACTATCTGTAGTACCTTTACTGAACCCTATCTGTATCAGATACCTGTCCAACCAAGCATACCATGCCCTGGGGGCTTGTTTTAATCCTTTCAAAGCCTTCTTCAATCTGCATACCATGTCACCCTGATCTGGTGACTGGAATCCTTTCGGTTGTTCAATATAGACTTCTTCCAACTCTCCATTCAAGAATGTAGACTTTACATCCATCTGATATACCTTAAAATCTTTGTAGGCTACAAATTCTAGAAACATTCTTATAGCTTCAATCCTTTCCACTGGTGCAAATGTTTCCTCAAAATCTATTCCTTCAACTTGAGAGTATCCTTTGCATACCAACCTTGCTTTATTTCTTACTACTTCACCATTCTCATTCATCTTGTTTCTGAAAAACCACTTGGTACCAATTACATTTTTGTCTACTAGTCTAGGAACAAGATCCCAGGTCTGATTATTCTCCATCTGCATCAATTCTTCTTTCATATCCTTTACCCAATTCTCATCATTGCAAGCTTCATTCGCATTCTTAGGTTCAATCATGGAAATTAGACAAAAATTTACTTGTTCTTCTGCAACTCTTCTTCTAGTTAGGATTCCTTTACTTTTATCTCCTATGATTTGATCTTCAGAATGAATAAGTTTTACATACCTTGGTGTCTTGGCAGCACTTTCTGAAGCTTGATCTTCTTCATCTAAGTTGTCTTCATGTTGTACCACTTTTGAAACGTCTAGTTTAACTAATTCATAGCCACTTGATTCTAGAGACCTTTCCTTGCTTTCATCAACTTTAACATTTACACTCTCCATGATCTTATTTAGCCTCTTATTATAACACCGGTAGGCCTTGCTCTTGGTTGAGTAACCAAGGAAGATTCCTTCATCACACCTAGTAGCTTCTTGAACTGTTTTGTTCTTTCTTTTAATGACTCCATTTTGTTATAGAGTTCTAGGTGCAGATAATTGTCTCTTTATCCCATGTTCTTCACAAAAGAAATTGAATTCATTTTATGTGAACTCTCCTCCTCTATCAAACCTATCTCCTTGCAAATTTCTTACTCTGGTAGGTCCACACAAGTTTGTATGCACTAGTTCCAGTAATCCATCAACTAATTGGTCCTTGCTTTTGAAACTTGTTCTTGTTTGTTTCCCAAATTGACACTCCTTGTAAATAGGATTAGTAGGCTTCACAAGCTTAGGAAAATCTCTAACAGCCTATGCAGTACTTATCTTCATAATGTTGTCAAAATTGATGTGACACAACCTTTTATGCCATAGACAACTTTCATTAGTCTAAGCCAACAAACAATAATTATCAGTTCCTTTCAAGTGATAGATATTACCTCTGGTCTTCTTACCAGTTGCAATGATTGTTCTAGAGCTTTCCCTGATCTTGCATCCATTGTCCTTGAATCTTAGGTCATAACCTTTGTCACACATCTGACCCACACTCAAAAGATTGTGCTTTAATCCTTTCACATACAAGACATCTTCAATATTATGCTTGCCATCAAAAGAAATAGATCCTTTTCCACAAATCATACTAGTTGTATCATCTCCAAACCTAACCAGTCCACATCATATCTTTCCAAACTTACAAACTTACTTTGTCACCAGTCATGTGGTGAGAGCAGCCACTATCAATAACCCATTCATCTTTGTCTTCAATAACCTGAGAAACCAAAGCACTTTCCACTAGTTCTTCTTTCTTCACATAGCTAGCAGGATTAGTAGACACAATGTCTTCTTTAATAGCAATAAACAAGCATTCATTACTAGAAGTACTAGCATTATCTAGTTCACCATTATCTGATGCTCCTTCGTCATCATCAAGATCTTCAACATAATAACATTTATTTTGGATCCTAGGCCTATTCTCATATCTTTTCCTATTTCTTTCAATTCTTTTAGGACATCTGGAAGCAAAGTGGCCTACTTTACCATAGGAAAAACATTTAAAGGGTAATTTACCTTTAAACTTACCAGATCCTCTTTGTAGTCTATCCACAAAGTTGGCTTCAATTTAATCAAACTCATCATCTGATTCTACCTTATACTTTTCTGATCTGGAGGTTTTCCCAGAAATACTGGCTTTGAAGGCAGTCTCTACTTTTCGCAGGGCATCGCCAAACTCTCTCATTTTAAAGGCAGTAAGATTACCAAGCAATTGATCTCTATCAATATCTTTTAATTGCATAAATTCTTCAATTGCAGTTACCTTGTGACTGTAGGACTTTGGCAGTGATCTGAGAAGTTTCATTACAACTTCCTTATCATCGAGAGTTCCCCCCATACCTTTTATTCCAATGACAAGTTCATCAACTCTTTGCATAAAGGCTATTATGTTTTCATCTTCATTCATCTTCAAATTTTCATATTTCACTTTTAGACTTTGTAGCTTGGCCTCCTTCACAAAATCATCTCCATCATACAGATTTTTTAGCTTTTCCCATACCTCATTTGCAGTTTCAAGATCCACCACTTTTGTCAGTACTGAGTCATTCAATGAGGTTAACAGAGCATCTTTTGCTTTAACATCCACTTCATATTCTTTGATTTTGTCTTCAGTCATCAAACCATTTTGAGGCAAGGTGTATTTTATTTCTGCAGCTTTCCATACTTTGTAACCTAGACAAAGAAGATGAATTTTCATTCGTGCCTTCCAAAGAGCATAGTTCGTCCCATTAAAATGCGGTGCTTCCTTCATATAAGACATTTTGGATCTTCCTCAAGCTGTTAGACTTTCTTCAGAGGAACCTCACTCTGATACAATTTGTTGAAATGTTTTGGACAACTAAGAGTGGTGGGGTGAATCAGTTGTCACAAAAACTTAAACACTTCTTCACTTACACATTAATCACTTATCCACAATTATTATGATGTAACAATAAATGCATGAAATCAGAAACTTAAACACATATGCAACATTATACACAAGAGACACCAAATTTTTACGTGGAAAACCCCAAGGTGGGGAAAAACCATGGAGAGGATTAGCTCTCAAAATATATTGTAATCTTTGAAAAATGATGTTTAGGCTTGGTCACTCCATGGGCCCAAAACATATTGGCTCACTACCATGAAGTACAACTAGGTCTAGCAGGTTCATTGCCTCAACCCTAAACCTAGAAAGATTACAATAAGGGCTGTTAAACCCTACTGGCAGTTCACTCCCAAAATCACCATCTTCTTCATGTATGAGATTAGTACATTGAAGTACAATAGTTCTTCTACTCTGCCCTGCCCTGCTCTACCTTATCTCCTCGCCCTTTTCCTTATCTTCCCATTTTCACACAAGGACACATTTTCCATGAATCAATTACAAATATTTATACACTTCATCAACCTTGGAATGATCATCAAGGTCAGCATTACAATCATCAACCATTGGAACAATCCCCAAGGTCGACATTACAAACATTTACAAAATAGGTCCTGACCTATTACAACATTATGTAAAGGAAATGAAGTAAAGATGTATGAAGATCATGCCATGCCTTAGTTAGGACTTAAACATGATCTTCCATGCAATAAAACTCTTCCACAATCTTCAAGGAATCTCTTCAATTACTGGAATTAACCAAGTCAACTAAGATTGGTTACACGCTACATTATCTGGGAACAATCTTCAAACACGATCTTAATTCCTTAATGCAAACCAATGTCAAGATAGGAATTTGATTAGGGGACATCCACAAGCACGTTATAAACATCAAGAGCAACCACACAAACCTTAACGACTTTAGCCATAGGAATCTTCTCATTGAAACACATGAACTTCACTGTCTTCAACTGATATAAAAGAAAGATAGCTTGCAGACCACTAAAACATGAACCACTAAAATTGTAAGAGCTTATCATCATCCCAGACTTCCCTCTAAAACTGTAGAGAAAAATACTTTATTGCAGAGGAATACGGAGCAAAATACTTTCTCCCTGTCACCAGAGAATAATCAGAAAGAGCCAATTTTACTCTGGTGAGTGCAACTTTCTCAAAACTTCACACCGGAGGCTCAAACTCAAGATTTAGCATCTTCAGACATCCTTTTAAATAACTTCCAATGCATAGACCAAGATATTCACCCAGCGATAAATGCAAAGCAATCTACCGGACTATTCTTCACCATACAACTCATTGTCTATACTGCACTTCACTGTAACTCACTTGTTTCTTCTGGAAGGGCCAATTTTCTCAATATCCTTAACATACAAAGCTTCTAAACAAGTAATAGAATAGGACACAGTTGACACCAATGACAACAAAGATATGTTGACATCAATGACAACACCGATTAGGCACACAATTGCAATAGTTTCACCTCTGCTACTACGAACACATTATAAGAAAGGAGGAATCAACAATTTCAAAGGGAAATAAACAATTTCACCATGCCACCTCACCAATGTCACTCTTGAGGACATCATACATGAGGTGTAGAGGGTGTAGTAGCTAAACAAGGTAGGGTTTGATTATTTTTTTGTGAATTTGAAAAGAATTTTTTTAATGTTGCAATGTTTTGATTGGATTTTTATCTTGAATTTTCAGCCAATGAGTCACCACAATACCCTAATCTAGTAGAAGAGGCTCAAAAATGTTGTACATATGTTACCTAAGGTTGTCACTAATGTGGTTGTGTGGTTGTCATTGATGTCAACACTCAGTTTGGAATACACATTTTTGGTTGTTTGATGTCAACACTCAGTTTATGGTGTGTTAACAGTGGTTGTTGATGTTCATGGTTGGATGTCATGTCTTGTTTAATATCAATTAAGGTTGTATTGAGTATGTTTTTTGTTAACATAGATGATATCATGATGATATATTAAGATGGGAATCAGAAGCAATGCTGATATTGAGAAGATGTTACTGATGACCTGTAGCATGTTGTATGCTCTTTCCTGATGATCCTAAGAAAGTATGACTTGCTACAAGAAGGCTTTGGTCTCTGGATGTTGGTAAAGGTTGTTGTTGTAGGAAGTTGCCTGGAAAACTGCTTAGTAGAATGTTTTGCGTTCCTCCGTATTTGAAGATATGGTCACGTGGTTTAGAAGTTGAGTTCAGTATGTTCTGAAGGTGTTATATCGAAGAGTTCAAGTCATTATACCTTTATTAGTGAAAGTTATAAGTGACAGAGTTCTAGTCTGTGATATGGAAAAGTGAAGTGATGATGAAGGCTTGTTGGTGTAAAGGGTGATTTTTGGATAGTTGAGTTTTTTGTAGTTTTGGTGTATATCCTCCTTTCACTCTTACATTCAAGGACCTAGGGTCCAGCTGCAATGTACTATCATACCCTAGGTCACTATTGAGATGTAGGGAAACTTAGATTTTTATGATTAGATTGATAATTTCCTTCTCTTATGCTTAATTGTACCTTAAAACCCTAATTATGCAAATACGACAGTAAATAGATGAATAACAGAAAATGCTTCTACATAAAGATGTAAAATATCAAATAATTGTGCACCTATTTTTGGGGTTCTGAGGTGGAAAAGTCAAGGACTAAAGAGTAGGCACCCAAGTCCAAGGCCCTGCTTTTTGCTTAGATCTGGAAACAAGGTCTATAACTTGTATATCTTGTATCAGAGATTTTCTCGTTGTAGAACTTTGAGGACTAATGAGTGGGCACCCAAGTCCAAGTGGTTGTTTCTTTCACTAATTTGCAATCCTAACACTCTGTTGTACCCTCCTGCAACTTCACTTTGTCTACAACTTCAACATGTAAAATGTAATCATGAAAACTTTGGGAGGGGGTTGTGGTGTTTAGAGGCTTGCCTCAGTCAAGCCCTGGAGAGACATTCAAGCCTTCTAAACACCATTGCCAGATATAGCGTGCATGCCTTGGGAGGCAGATGCAAAAACTAAATGATAAATGCTCGATAATCACAATAGAGGTCACCTTGTAGTGAAGATCTCATGAGAGGAAGAAGCTCTTCATTCCATGAGGAGATGGATGCTCAAATATGCAAACACAAACACATAGACAACACAAATATGCTCTTGCAACACAATGAAATCCTTAAATCACCTTTATAATGCATAAAGTTCACAATAGTCATCTAGTCTACAAATGAATGCCTAAACATACTTATATATGCAACTACAAACACTCCCACCAAGATTTTGTAAATTCAAACTTACCATGTCAGCCAAGGGACCAAATAATAGTCATAAACTGACACTAGAAATTTGGGCCTGACCCAAAATAGGCCAGGACTAGGGTGCGGGTGCCCAAGTCCTCCCCACCTATTTTAGGAAGGGTTAGGTTCAAGGGGTCCCCCTAGGCCCCATTTGTCATGATACCTAGGGTTCATTCCATCAATATGCCAAATTATGATGCAAGATGTCCTAAATGCAACTAAGAGACCTGGGAGCTAAACCTTATGAGGGAAAAGCCCCCAAGGGGACATTTTATGACATTATATTTAGCCCCCATTTTAAAGTATGTATAAATACAAGGCCAATACATGCATTAAAGTACGGTCAACAAACACAACAAACACAGAGAAGACACACCAGACACATTGAAGACAATGACAGGCATGCAAAACATGGAGAATACATTGAATGCAAAGAAGACACATTAGTGCATGGAAGATAGAAATGATTTCTTTTCTTTTCTTTCTCTGATATATATGAAATGCAAATGCAAGTACAAGAAAGTAAACAAACCTCCCATAATATAGGATGCACTCATCGCACAGGTCTTTAAACTATATATGGGGCAACACACATGCAAGGCATGCAAAACCTCCCAAAATGCAAGATGCACTCATTGTACAGGTCTTTAAACTGCATATGGGGCAATAAACACACCAAATAAAGCAAGCATGCCAAAACACACACTTTGAAGACATGGAGAAAACACAACAGACAAGTGATGGAGTGTCCCTATTTCTAGGTTTAGTACCATCTCAAGCACATTACAGGCACACACCAACAATTGGGCTTCACCACAACAATTGCCAAAGACATGCTTAAGGGTTGAGTTAGTCATAGAACACTCCCTGCCTCTGTAGAGGACTTTTGAAAATGATAGGATGATGCAATCTGCTCCAAGAAATACACCATCCCTGCCTTTGCAAAGGGCTTAAAAAAAAGGATATGCTTGATATCCTACCTATGCAAAGGGCTTACATGATTGATTGATTGCAAACAAACTCAGGATACAGGATGCACTCATCGTGTAGGTCTTTAAACTGCACCTAAAGACAAACACATTGCTAACATCTATAACAGACATCTTACCTTATATGCCCCCATCTTAAGGTGGTTGATATCATGTATTGATATCAAGCACGTTAAGGTAGGAAGAAAACACACAAGGGAACACAGACTTTCGCAAAGCCCATGCCCCTCAGAGGTGACATGTACTTCATGATCGTCAAATGTTCCCACAAACACATCCCTACAAGAAACATGTTAGTGTCCACATAAAAACAATAATATCAATGCATATGAAATCTGAGGCATGCAAGATTCAAGATAGACAAAGTGCACGGAGTAGCAGTATTGTTATGATTTGTAAATGAGATAGAACACCATCAAAATCACTATGCAGAAAGCACAAGTGCTTCCACTAGCCAAGCATTAGATAAGATATACAACCCCATTTTCATATTAGGAACTAAGTCCAATTTTTTATTTCTCATGAAAGGGATGCTAGGTCTGCATCAGTATAAATGTTTTTCATCATCCGCCCACTAGATGGAAACACTAGAGGAAAGGAAACAATAAATCAGAGAGGAGAAACAGGTGTCTTAGGGATAGTCAGGTAGGAGGCTACCCCCAGGTCACCAACTGTAACACTATGTTCGTAAGACACAACACACAAAAATGAAATCAAAGAGGCAATATAGAAGAATGATGATACAAATAGAAGAAGATCACAATAGAGGCAGTCTCCTGGTATCCCAAACCTTACAAGAGAATCAAGGGTCATCCCAGGAGGCCTAAACAACACATAACACATCACGGGGGACGCACATCATGAGAGAGATAGAGGGTTAGAGATACTTACCTGGAGGGTCCTCTAGGCTAAGTCTCATCGTCAAGTAAATCATCATCATCTTCCCACTCTTAGATTTTAGAGGAAAGTGGGACATAAGGTACCGTAGCCCAATTCTCATCATTGTTAGGGTCATCTTTGTTTTCTTCAATGTTTGGATCAATGTTTTCTTATTGAGAGGCATGGTTTATGGCATAATATTGTCTTCTTCATCTTCTTTCTCTTAATTTTATGTTTCTCTTTCTTCTACCACTTATCTCTTGTAACATAGGGCTTTTCTCTTTCATAGGTTTTTGCAATTTAGAAGAGGAAGCACCAAGATCAACTCTCATTAGTCTAGGTGGCATATTTTATTGTCAACTATTACCTCCCAATCCTTGTAAGGATGGCGAGGGAGGAACCTTAGCATAGGGACCTTGTCCTTTCGGTCTATGGTTCTCTTCAAATGCGGGTTGCTTGTCGTTTGTCATTTCTTGCATAGAGGGACTAGTTGTTGGATGAAATAGTTTTGCTTTGTAATTTCTATATCTTAAGAAGTTAAAGTCTATTTGTGGTTTAGGTTTCTCTTCATTTTTGTCCCAAAAGTAATCCATTGTGTAATGTTTTCTTTCAACCAAAGGTTTATATTTACTCCGGGAGATGGTAATCACATGTCCCTCAAAAGGAAATTTTAGACAATTATGAATTGTTGAAGGGAAAATTTTCATTTCCTTTAACCAAGGGTGTCCCAATTTTATGTAAAAATGGTCAGAAACGGGAACAACATCAAACCATTGTTCAACATGTTTTTCAAATACAGTTACCAACAATGATATCTTACCCAAAGGTTTTATAAAGGTTCCCTTATGTGTTTTAATCATCATGTCCAAAGGGTCATAAGATCCTTGCATCAAATTATGTAAATAGAGGAAGTATTCTGTGGCAACATTAGTCATGCAATTAGGATTAATAAGTTTTCCCATTATTTTCACAGTGATGTAGAGAGGTGTGTCAATATCTCCAATTGTTCTATCATGAGGTGTAAACACAATTTCAGGTTCAGGGACCTTTCTCTTCATGTGAGGTCTAGGAGGGAACCTAGTGTTATTTTTATGATTAGAGGCCATGTGTATGTTTTCAAATCAGTGAAAAATCAGATTTTAACAAATTTCCAAAAGTATGCAAAGGACAAGTGTAATACAATGTGCGAAAGTGACCTTAAATGCTTGATTTTTTGTACTTTTTCAATGCAAATATATGGAAGCAAAGGTGTTGTAAGGATTTTGATCATTGGAAGAAAAATATATGTTTAATATCAGTCCAATACAGCAAGAAGATCCTTCACAACACACTCTTGATGCAAATCTAAGATGATGACAAGTCAAAATATAGTGAAAATACACTAATATGTGATTTTTCACCAAATCTCAATGCAAAAGAGAAAGACAAAGGGTGTTCTGAGGAAAATGATGATGGAAAGAAAATTATATCAGTAATAACAACCTCTTAATGCCAAAATATCTGGCACAACACGCTTTTAGTGCCACTCAAGGTCAACCCCTAGTGAAAATATAGAAAAAATAGATAATTTTTCACAGTTTTTCAACTCCAAGACCTAGAAAAAGGGGTGTTGTAAAGAATTTTAGGAGGTGAAACAAATAATATCAATGATATCAGTCACCTCAATCCATAAAATTTGTCACAACACACTTGGAGTGCAAACTAGGCCAAACCCTAGGGCAAAAATAGCAAAAATGTGTGGTTTTTGGCCAAATTTTCAATACAAGAGCCCGATAAAAAGGTGTTGTGAAGATTTTTAGGAGGGAAAAAAAATTATTACCCTTATAACAACCAATTAATTCAAAAATATCCTTCACAACATGCCTATGGTGCAAATTTAAAGGGTTGATAAGGCCAAATTTAGTGAAAATCAATGTTTTTGAAGACCTAGGTTTGAGATCTTGACACAAAATGATGTATGAATGTTTTGCAAGCTGATTTATGATGAAAATTAAATACACTTAGATCTAAAAATGATTTCTAAACTCTAACATGAAAAATGCAAGTGCAATTCTAATGAAAGATCAATGAAAATGCTAGTTTTTGTTGACTTTTTCTATGAAAAAATGCAAACTTTTGAAATCTAAATGCAAATTTTAATGAGTCTCTAAAATTAGTATAAAAATCTGAAACAAGATTTTACCTACAAACCCTAGATTTTGGAATTACTAGGTTATATGCAAAATTCACAATTTTCAACAAAACCCTAGCAATTTTGTGATGAAAATGCAATGCAAATTAATGATTTTTTTATAATTTTCTGTAATTTGAATCAAATCTAATGCAAAAATTATAAATTTGATGAAATTGAATTTAATTAATGCAACATGCAAAACCCTAGCATGCAATTTTTTTTCCAATTTTTCCAAATTTTTAATTTTTTTTGTAAGTTTTTCAATGCAATAAGATGTGTTGGTTTTTCTTCTGAATCAGCATTAGGGTTTGCCAGTTCTAATGCACAGGCAGATTCAGCCAACTAAATACAGGAGGTTGCATGAGCTCCTCCCCTTCACTTCTAGTTCTGCCGCACCAAGGGGGGTGTCCCTATTTGATAAAAGTATGACCTTGACTAGCTCAATGACAAAAGGGTTTAACTTGACAGCAATAGGCAGAATACTCTCATGTAAGGACCAATATTTGTGTAACAAATCATAAGATTGGCAACATTCTTGGACATCTGTGTCTGGTTAGGGATGAGAGCATGCAGGGGTTTCCTACTCCTAATCCTACAACTAACAGGTGAAAGGATGAAATGGTTTGAAATGATGTTTGGAGTTATGGGACTTTCCTAGACCCATTGAACAAACAGATTCCCAAACTAGTGCCTTATCTGGGCAGCAGAGTCATATCTAAGAATGTAAATGTCTCCCTATGACAACATAAATTCATATCTAGAGGACCTGAGAAGAATGCTACTGCCTAACAGCAACATGTCCAAGAAAGAGTATTACTTATGATCATACTTAACAGATCCTATGATGCAATCTATTTTCCTTTGTATCTGATCAAAAGCCTATTTAACCACTTCTTGAGTAGATGCAATAAATCAGACACACAATATGAATATACTGAAAAACTTGGAAGCCCTTGACAACCTTGTTTGAAAGGAAAACAAATGACATACAAGAGACAATCAGAAACAATACACACATAGGTGTTTTTCATTTAAAATCAATCTGCATAGAAAGTCATCATAGAGAAAATCATTATTTACAAGCCAAAATAGACTAGTACACTAGACTAAGGACCGAGTCTATAGCAAAAAATGCCTTTCAAAATGTGAACACCTTATGTTTAGAGTTAGAGCCGAAAGCCCAAAAAACATCCAACCTCTAGAAAGTAACACAGCCATACCATTTATACAGAACCGTGTACATTTTGCAATTAATTACATGGCCATAAGTCAAAAATCTGCTAGATACATCCATAAAAAATGGCGCTCAGAAGTCATCAATGCAGCAGACAAGGGAGGCCTCGAGCCCTGTGCCGCCATCTGGAAGTCCTCATTCACAATCGGGCAGCCTGGTCACACATACCATCACCCATACCTCTGCACTATCGCCATTGATGGTTCAACTACCCACAATCACCAAGAAAACTGTCGCAGCTTTCAAAATGGAGCTTCCTGCCAAAATGCGCTTTACTGAAGTTTCAAAATATGCAGGGAGACTAGTCCCACATGCACGGTGAGGAGACCACTTTATCAATTTATAAACATGGTTGCAAACACAAAAGGTGTCGAGCACTTTTGCCACGCTCGACTCACAACTTCTCAATCCAATGCCCATCGCCAAGACCACTACCATCGGCCTACCCCACGAAACTCCTGGCAACCACAAATGTCTCACCGACCGCACCTCCGCAAGCCTCTGTCGGCCAGATATAGTCTATCGGGCAAGCTCACCAGACTTTTGCCGATCTACCAAGTCACGCCGACAACGCCTTCGCTTCCTATCTCCGTCGGTGAGACCAACCCTATCAGCACAACCCAAAGCTCCCTAGCTAATAGACCAATTCTCACTGATGACCATCCACCACAAGCCATCAGCCCAACTCTTATCGATGGTCCACTTCCGTCGGTGAGACCACCATCCATCGGAGCAACAAGAATTTCCCTCGCCGACACAGTCGATTACCCCGATACACGCATCCTTTGGTGAGACACACGCCGATGACACCCCATCGGCCACACCTCCCATCGTTGGCACAACCCAAAACACTTCGGCCGACAATACAACTCTCGTCGATGACCACTCCAAATCCTCATTGGCCTGACACTACCCCATCGGTGGACCCTCCAACTGCTAGCCCGATATACAATCTCACTCTGATGGCATTCCCCATAGGGGTGACTTCCTTCCATCGGCAAACCACAAAAGATTGCTGCCAATATGCCAAATCTCACCGATAAACACTTGACTTACCCCCATCGGCAAGACACACGCTGATGACTCCTCATCAGCCAAACATACGCCGTCCACACAAGTCACCCCGATGCTAATAAACAAAACACATCCTCTGTCGGCAACACAAACTTGACCCCGTGAACCCATTGAACCGATGAACTGGTTCAACCTGATGGTTCAATGGTGAGGTTCAATACTGAGGTTCGTCGGTGAGGTTCAAACTTCAAAAACAATACTCCATTGGCAAAACACTTCGGCTGAGACCAAAATCACAAAGCATCGAACCATTGAACCTTGAACCGTTGAGAAAAGGGTTCAAGCGGGAGATTCAAACCAAAAGTTCGAAGACACAATCAGAGCACTTCAAACAAAAATTCATGCCGATGGACAAAACATGATGACCCCTTCCTCAGGAAAGATGATGCAGATGCTGCAAAACACTGAAGGGGTGCCAAAACTCAGAACTTTTTGGATTTTTTGGGAAGGTGCTTGCATGAAAAATTGCTCGAAAACTGATAGTCAATTCAGGCACCAACAAGATGAATGCCTATATGAATGAATGAAATCAATGAAAATTGGAAGCACAAAACTCAACAAGGTGCAAACAAGTCCAATAACACAGGTTCACTAAAATGTAAAGGGTGATTTTTGGATAGTTGATTTTTTGGTAGTTTTGGTGTATATCCTCCTTTCACCCTTACATTCAATGACCTAGGGTCAAGTTGCAATGTACTATCATACCCTAGGTCACTATTGAGATGTGGGGAAACTTGGATTTTTATGATTAGATTGGCAATTTCATTCTCTTATGCTCAATTGTACCTTAAAACCCTAATTATGCAAATACAGTAGTAAAATGATGAATAACTGAAAATGCTTCTACAGAAAGATGCAAAATATCAAATAACTGTGCACCTATTTTTAGGGTTCCAAGGTAGAAAATTCAAGGACTAAAGAGCAAGTGCCCAAGTCCAAGGCCTTGGTTTTTCCTCAGATCTGGAAACAAGGTCTACAACTTGTATCTGTTGTATTAGAGATTTTCTCATTGAGGACTAATGAGTGGGCGTCCAAGTCCAAGTGGTTGTTTCTTTCACTAATCTGTAATCCTGACACTCTGTTGTACCCTCATGCAACTCCAACCTGTAACCTATAATCATGAAAACTTTGGGAGGGGGTTGTGGTGTTTAGAGGCTTACATCAGTCAAGCCCCGGAGAGACATTCAAGCCTTTTGAACATCGTTGTTAGATAGAAAGTGCATGCCTTGGGAGGCAGAGGCAAAAACCAAATGATAAATGCTCAATAATCACAATAGATGTCACCTTGTAGTGATGATCTCATGAGAGAAAGAAGATCTTCATTCCATGAGGAGATGGATGCTCAAATCTGCTCTTGCAACATAATGAAAGCCTTGAATCACCTTTAGAATGCATAAAGTTTACAATAGCCATCTAGTCTACTAATGAATGCCTAAACATGCTTATATATGCAACTACAGACACTCATGCTAAGATTTCGTAAATTTAAACTTACCATGTCAGCCAAGGGACCAAATAACAGTCGTAAACTGACTCTAGAATTTTGGGCCTGACCCAAAATAAGGCAGGACTAGGGCGCGGGTGCCCAATTCATTCCCCCCTATTTTAGGAAGGGTTAGGTTCAAGGGGTCCCCCTAGGCCCCATTTGTCATCATACCTAGGGTTCATTCCATCGGGATGCCAAATTATGATGCAAGATGTCCTAAATGTAGCTAAGAGACCCGGGAGCTAAATCTTATGAGGCAAAAGCCCCCAAGGGGACATTTTCTGATGTTACAGTTGGAATGCTCCACATTAATTTGGTTTTGTGGACATGCCTAGAGATGTTTAATACATGCTAATTTGTGGTATCAGGTGATTTAGAGGTCCGCAAATTTAGTTTTCAAATGACAGTGCACTACAGATGGTTCTAGATGCTTAATTGTTCTCAGGACATATTAGAGTACTTGCACCAATTGGAGAATCTATAGATTAGTTATATGAGTTTATGTGGACATTCCACATGTCTCTATGCTTCATAGGTTTGAATCACATGCAAATCTTTCATGTTTCTAGTACCGCACAAAGTTTTCAAGTTAGTTTGTGAAGAGTTGTTGGTGTTAAGGTTGACTGAGCAATGTTGATGATGTGCGCCACAAAGTTATTGTTGTGCAGAGTTCAAGGAGTGTTTGCAGATGTTGTATAGGTCTTGCTAACTCATCTAGAAGAATAATAAGTAATATTTAATCATTCATGAGTACCGCCAAGATTATAAAGACCAATGTGCTACAAGCTTCATGTTTTCTTGTTTAAGGGAGACCTAATTCAATTGTGTGAAGTGTACAGATGTTGTCCCTTGAAGCATGATGTATTAGGATTTACAAGGCATGTTTCTCTTCCTGGTTTTGCATGTAGTTCATATTAGGGCTTGCTCTCTACATGTTTCATGTTGTGTGATCTCTGTCTGACTTACAAATTGTAATATTCTTGTTGTATTGACTGACTTGTAATGAAATCAATGTAATATCATGTATAAATTGTAAACCTAGTTGATCTAGGTGAAGTATGATTGCAAATATGAGTGTGAAGAGTAGAATATGAATATGATGTGTGCCTAAATGAGAAAGAGCAGAAGTAATAAGGGTTGTCCTTATTCATCTTGAAGACCATTTTGTGATAGGAGGAAAGTGAAGAGTGTGCCTAATTGATTCAATCATCAAAGGTGTGAGATTCATTGTTAGTTTCAGATAGTAGAAGGACTGTCATACTGTAATTGTTGGGAAAATATTTCTCAACCTTGCAATTATATAAGGTTATTGTTGATAGGGTATATATATTTATATATATCTCCTAGTTACACCAATAGGTGTAATATACAATGGGAGCATGGGGTGGAGTGGGATGTGTGTTAAACATTTTTTTGTTAACAAAAACTATTAAATGGCCAACATACATTAAATTAATGATATATTGTAAATCTGGACCATTCATTATTAGGTTTTAAATCTGATGGTAGATATTTTGTTGGGTTGTATTACCCTAGAAGGTAATCCTATTTTATGAGGGCATTGTATTATGACTGCGGTATCGTGATGTATTTTGAGAGTCTGATAGTGGTCATGTTGTCTTTGGATCTCTGGTGGTGATACTCTTGTGAGAAGTTTCCTTTGTAAGTATATTGTAATATTTGTGATTTGTGAATAATATATTGGGTGGCTTTTGGAGTGTGAGGTTTTTCTCCCGAAAGGGTTTTCCCCACGTAAATCACTGTGTTTTGGTATGAATGATATTTTTTTTATTTCTATTTAAGTTTCTATAACTGTTAAAGATCTGTAAAGTTTTTCATTATCCTCCTCTCAATATTAGTGTAGGAAGTTGTTGTGTTACCTTAGATTCCTTACAAGTGGTGTTAGAGCCTGATCACCTTTGGTTTTAGTTGTGGGTTGTTGGGTTTTTTGAACTAATCTAGATTTGAGTGGGAGCTTGTGTAGAAGACACTTTGTGATCTTGTTGCAGGAATTTTCAGATGGCAAGTTCATCAGGGAGAATAGAGGTGGATAATTTTTTTGGAAATAATTTTGAAATGTGGAAGCTAAAGATGGAGGATCTATTGATAGATTGAGATCTGTGGGACGCTATTGATGAGAAGGTTTCAAGGCCTGCAGATCCTACTTTGGCTACTTAATATGATGTTATGGACCATAAATCCAAGGGTCTAATCAGATTGTGTTTGACAGACTCTATTTTAATAAATGTCCATGAAGAGACCTCTACACAAAAACTATGGAAGAAGCTTGGTGAGATGTATCAAGCCAAATCTTTAGTGAACAATATTTTCTTGAGGAAGAAATTGTATTCTTTGAGAATGGAAGAGGGTGGACAAATTACAAACCACCTAAAAGGAATCAATATGTTGGTGGCTCAATTAGCATCAGTTGGTGTCAAAATGGATGAGGAGAAATATTAGATATTGCTTTGTTCTTTTCCTAATTCGTGAGATTCTCTTAATGTTATGGCTATTGGGAGTACTGTTATATTGAAGACTGACGATGTGGTGGGTTCTTTGCTTTTTGAAGAGATGAGGAGGAAGGTATCCATCAATGCTAAGGAGGCCCTAATTGTTCATGGAAGACTTAAGGATAAAGGCAAGAAGAATGAGAAGTGTGATAAATCCAAGTCTAAGGGGAGTGCAAATCTCTTGAAAAGTCCCAAGTTGTTTACTAGAACTGCGGTAAGCCTGGACATATTCGTAAGGAATGCAAAGAAGAAAAGAAGAAGAAAAAGAAGAGATTTGATTCTGATTTTGAGTCTGAGAAGGAATATGGTGATGCATTCATTGCATCTTTGGCAACTCATGCTGGTAATGATGCATGGTTAATTGAATCAGGTGCATCTTTCCATATGACCTTTAATAGAGATTGGTTTTCTGAATATGAAGAATTTGATGGAGGTAATGTGTACTTGGGTGATGATTCTTATTTAAATATTGTTGGTTGTGGTAAAGTTAGAATCAAGTTTCCTGATGGTAGAATAAAAAGGATTAATGGTGTGTTGTATATCCCTGGATTAGCACAAAATTTGTTATCTATGAGAAAACTAATAGATGTAGGTGTATAGGTAGTATTTTCTAGTGAAGGATGCAAGATGGTTAGAGGTGCTATGGTGATTGCTAGAGGTGTCAAATATGGCACATTGTATAAGCTTGATGCATGCACTATTGAGCGCAATAGTACTTTTGTGAAAAGAAAGTCTATGGAAGAGGTGAGGGTTTCATCTTCCATAGATGGTCATGGATTTTGGGTATCTAAGGGTGTTTTTTCTTCTCAATCAAAGTTACCTATAGAGAAAACTATGTTATGGAACTAGAGATTGGCCACATTGGAGAAAAGAGTCTAAGGACCTTAAAAAATAAAAACCTTGTTGAAGGGTTGTCTAATTATAATCTTGAGTTTGATTTCTGTGAGCATTGCATTTATGGAAAACAAATCTGCGTTCAGTTTTACTCGAGTTCTCATAAATATTGTGTTGTATTGGATCTTATTCATTCTGATGCATTTGGCCCTGTAGATGTTCCTTCAATTGGAAAATCCACATATTATGTTTCATTTATTGATTGCTATAGTAGAAGGACATGGGTATACTTTCTAAAGGATAAATCTAAAGTTTTCAATCAATTTAAATAATTTAAAGCAAAGGTTGAGTCGTAGTCTGGAAAGAAAATATAATGTTTGAGGACTGATAATGGCAGTGAATTTTGCTCTAATTATTTTGATAGATTTTGTAAAGATTGTGGTATTCATAGACAAAAGACAACTCTGTATTCTCCAAAATAGAATGGAGTTGTAGAAAGAATGAACATGACACTGATGGAGAAGGCTAGGAGTATGTTGAGTGGTGTTGGTCTAGAACAAAGGTTTTGGCCTGAAGCTATTTCCACAGCCTGTTACCTAATTAATAGGTCTCCTACATTAGCTCTTGTTGTTAAAACACCTATAGAGGCATGGTCGGGTCACAAGCCTTCATTAAGACATCTTAGAGTTTTTGGTTGCGAGGCATATGCAAATGTGCCAGAGGAGAAGTGAACAAAGTTAGAGAACAAGGCTATGAAATGTATCTTCATCAGATATAGTTATGGTGTGAAAGGATACAAGCTTTGGGATCCTGTTGCACAGAAGATAATATATAGTAGAAGTGTTTTTTTAGAGAAACTAAGCCTTCTTCTATTACATTGCATCCAAAACAAAGTAAAAAGGAAGATGTGATTCAATTTCCTTCTACACATGAGAAAGTTGAATCAAGGCCCATGGATAGACAAGAAGTTGAAGAGAGCTCATCTATCTCTGAATCTTCAAAAGAGGAGGAAGAACCTCCAACTCAACTTGTTCATAGGTCTATAAGGCATAGACAACCACCTGAAAGGTATTCACCTAATGATTGGAGATGTATTTTTGCTTTGAATACTAACATGGATGAACCTATATCTATAGAAGAGGAATTAGGTATGAATGATACAGAATCCTCGAAGATTGCTATGTATGAAGAAATGACATCTTTGAAAAAGAATGATACATGGGATCTTGTAACATTGCCTAAAGGACGAAAAATTGTTGGTTGCAAATGGGTGTTCAAGAAAAAGATTGGTTCAGATGGAGATATTGAGAAGTACAAAGCAAGGTTGGTTGTGAAAGGTTACTCTCAAGTTGAGGGTGTTGATTATGGTGAGATATTTTCTCCTATTGCAAAAATGACATCCATTAGATTTTTGCTTTTTATTGCTGCTGCTTATGATTTAGAGGTTGAGCAAATGTATGTGAAAACTGCTTTCCTTCATGGTGACTTGGAGGAGGATATTTATATGACACAGCCAGAGCACTACGTGGTGAAAGGTAAAGGTAATTTGGTTTAAAAATTGAAGGAATCTTTATATGGCCTAAAACAGAGTCCTAGGATGTGGTACCATAAATTTGATACATATGTGTTGAGTTTTGGATTTGAGTGTTCTAAAACAAATCATTGTGTTTATTATAAAATTAATGGTGATTGTTTCCTATATATTGCATTATATGTTGATATGTTATTTATTGGTAAAGGGAAAGGTATGATTTCAGAATTGAAATCTCAACTTGTTGCTAAATTTGAAATGAAAGACCTTGATGTAGCTAGACACATTCTTGGGATAGAAATTGGAAGAGATAGAGTGAATAAAAAGTTATGGCTTGGCCAAAGTAAGTACATGTCAATTCAATTTTATAGAGGTTTAACATGTGGGACTATAGACCATTGGGTGTTCCCTTTTTAGTTGGAACAAAGTTATCTATTTCAGATTGTCCAACATCTCCATCAGAGATGGAAGAGATGAGTAGAGTGCCTTACCAGAGTGCAGTTGGAATTTTGATGTATGATATGGTTTTTACTAGACCAGACATTGCCCAAGCAGTGGGAGTTCTTTCCAGATATATGTCTAATCCTGGTAGAGTTCATTGGGATGCAATTAATAGAGTCTTTATATATTTGTGCGGTACCTCAAAGTATTCCTTGTGTTATCATAGTAATTTGACTAAAGACGACATTTCCCTTGATATTCATGGTTATGTGGATTCATACTAGGCAGGTGATAAGGATAGTAGATGATCCACCAATGCTTACGTGTTTACTTTATTTGGTGGTACAATTAGTTGGATGAGTAAGCAATAGACTGTGGTTGCTTTGTCCACTACTGAAGTTGAGTATATGGCAGCTACTCATGCTTGCAAAGAAACCATTTGGCTTAAGAGACTGTGTTCAGATATTGGAATAAAACAAGGTGTAGTGACAATTTATTGCGACAGTCAGAGTGCAATCTATCTAGCTAAGAACCTGACATTTCATACCAAGACCAAGCACATTGATGTATAGTATCATCTTGTTAGAGATATGGTTGAAGATGGTAGGGTGAAGCTGGTTAAGGTAGAGACTTTGATGAATGTTGTTGATTCCTTAATTAAGCCTGTGAGCACAAAAAAGTTTAGATGGTGTTCAGAGACTATGGGCCTTTAGGCCCCTAGCAATTCAGAGACAATGTTTACTTCCTCCTATTTCTCTTGCAAGGTGTTCGACAAGTAGGAGATTTGTTGGGAAAATGTTTTTCAACCTTGCAATTATATAAGGTTTATTGTTGATAGGGTATATATAATTATATATATGTCTTAGTTACACCGATAGGTGTAATATACAATGGGAGCATGGGATGGAGTGGGATGTGTGTTAACATTTTTTTATAACAAAAACTATTAAATGATCGACATACATTAAAATTATGATATATTGTAAATTTGGGCTGTTCATTATTAGGTTTTAGATCAGATGGTAGATATTTTATTGGCTTGTCTTTCCCTAGAAGGTAACCTTATTTTATGAGGGTGTTGTATTATGGTTGTGGTATCGTGATGTATTTTGAGAGTTTGATAGCGGTCGTGTTGTCTCTAGATCTCTAGTGGTGATACTCCTGTGAGAAGCTTTCTCTGCAAGTATATTGTAATCTTTGTGATTTCTAAATAATATTTTGGGTGGCTTTTGGAGTGTGGGGTTTTTCTCCCGAAAGGGTTTTCCCCATGTAAATCACTATGTTGTGGTATGCATGATATTTATGTTTATTTTTATTTAAGTTTCTATAATTGTTAAAGATCTATAAATTTTTGCATTATCCTCCTCTCAAGATTAGTGTAGGAATTTGTTCTGCTACCTTAGCTTCCTTGTAGTAATCATCTTTGATTTTATTCTCAATTTAGCGAGTAGTTGTTTGCTTGGGTTGTATCCCTAAAACAAAGTCTGTAGGGAGTTGTAGCTTCCTTAGGAGTGACCCTAAAACAAAGTCAGCAGGGAGTTGTAGCTTCCTTGGGAGTGACCCTAAAATAAAGTCAGCAGGAAGTAGTAGCTTTCTTGGGTTGTAGCCCTAAAAAAAGTCAACAGGGAATAGTAGCTTCCTTGGGTTATAGCACTAAAATAAAGTTGTAATTTTTATAGTGGTGAGCTTCATATATTGTGAGTTAATCCTCACCATGGTTTTTCCCCTTTTGGGGTTTTCCACATATATCTGGGGTTATGTGTTGATGTGCATTGTGTTGATCTTTCATGTTTATGTTAATGTTGTAATGTTTAAGTTTTAATCTGCTCCAGAGGATTTGAAGTTTGTTTGGGTGCTAATTCACCCCCCTCCTAGTATCTGGGTGTGTTCAACAAAAAACAACCCCCTCAAACTGAGGAGAACCCTCAAAATCCCCCACCTTCAGGTCCTCACCATCAAAGAGACACACAAGAAAACTATTTAGGGAAAATTGAAGAAAACAAAAAACAACTTGAAACTATAATTGAAACATTAAATACTCCAAATGCAAGCACCAATCACAAGAAAGCCCTTGCCAAGTCATTAGAGGTCATTGTTTCTCATATTGAATCGGTGACAAGCCAAATCACTAAATGGAATAGCTATAGGGAGAGGAGATAGCAATACCATGCTGACAAATTGTCTTACAAACAAGTTAAGGACAAAAAAATTATGAAATATCAATTATGTTCATATTTTATCAATCCTAAAACTAGCCAAACACTAGAAGAGAGTTGCAAATAGTTCCCAATTCATTGTTGTCTGCACGATGGCATATCGCAAAACTTTTGGGATAGATGGTACATGGTCTTTGATGAGCGTCCTTTTAATAACAATGAGGTGCCACAATATTTCCTAAGGAAACTCTATTGTGAGTTCATCCTCAACCAGATTCCTAATTACTTCGACATTCAAGAGTTCTAGGGTAGAGGTGGTAGATCTACCCAAGATAGACAGGGGGCACATCAAGACCAGAACCACGTACCTAGACCCCTTATGAGGTTAGCACATATCTCACTCCCTTTGACTTTCAAGGAGAGTGTTCATGTGGAGACACTACATTCATTGAGTTCTCTCACCCAATGTCTAGCACACCATGGCGATGATCTTACCCAGGTCAATGAGGGTGAGAGAAGTAGGCATCATTGGTCCCCACATCTTTGTAGTTCATGTGGGAATTTTTCTTATTATGGGACCCAGGACTCTCACCATTTAGGGAATCCAGATGATGTTGCAGAGTGTTAGGACACTACAACACAGGGTTAGTAGCAAGTTATGGACACATCCATATTGGATGGTATTTCCCTCTCAAATGTCATCTTGCAGAAAATGTTTGGTATTGACTCTTAGGTAATTTTTTACAAGGTTTAGCTTGATTTAATATTTTTTTATTTAAAATTTCTAATTAATTATATGAGTATGTATATTATAAATCAAAATTAATGTATGTAATTATATGCACTATGAGATTCCAGGGTCAAAGTATTCATCCTACATCTGTTAGTCATCCAGTGTAGGGTTATGAGAGGAGGTCTAGTCAATAGGTATGTAATTTATCACAAGATTGTAAATATAGTACATATTAATGGTAATCTTATTTAGTGCCAATTTGATGATGAACAGGGAGATTCACCACCACCACCACAATTTTCTTGGTCCCCTACATGTAGAAGCACTTTCACTGAGGTAAATTTTACATTTGTAATCATATTGCATTTAAATAATGTTATGTATCTATTTTGGTCAAATAACCTTGAAATCTAATTTCAGATGTTGAATATGGAGACTCATCCTCATCTTCATTAATCAGTGGAGGTGGGCATTGATGCAGTTGTTTTGTCTGTAGATCCTTTGATTGAGGTATGAGCCAGTAACATGTAAATGTCATTTTGTATTTCTTGTTTTATCTCATGTCATTTAATGCACATAAATGATATTCAAGTTTACTCAATTTTACTTCTTCATACTCCTCATAGGAGGTCACAAATCCAACCTATATGGATGAAGAGAGCCAAAAATGGTCGAGAGGGATCACCAGCTAGCGATAAGTGATTGATTACATATGACATGTTATATATTTCATATTTTCTATTTTAATGAAAGGAAGCTAGGTGTGCGGAAAATGCTTCCTACACTAATCTAATGAGGGGTGAGGTATGCAAATTCTTTTTAACCTTTACAATTATAGTGTTATTAACTCAAGAATAGAGATATTGTAGCAATACACATACACATAGAATGTAGACAAAAGAGAGAGATAAGATATACCGTGGGGAAAACCCTTTTAGGAGAAAAATCCCACACTCCAAAACATAACTCAAATGTATTACAGTAAACAATCAAGGTCACAATACAATTTCAGAGCCAATGCTCTTGCAATAGTCTTCGACACTCGTATCTAGAGATATTCTAGTAGCATAACAGTACCTGTCAAT
Source organism: Cunninghamia lanceolata (assembly GCA_027924645.1). Taxonomy (NCBI): domain Eukaryota; kingdom Viridiplantae; phylum Streptophyta; class Pinopsida; order Cupressales; family Cupressaceae; genus Cunninghamia; species Cunninghamia lanceolata. Next base: position 3,406,029 of record BSBN01000433.1, on the reverse strand, counting down.
CACAATATGCATCTCCCATCCAAGAACATGTTTATAAAAAAGTTTCAATGCAAAAATGGAACCTTCTTGAGATGGGTGTCCATCTTGGCCTCATGGCCCAAAAACCCATGCCTAAGGACACTTGTCCAACATTGTAGCATGGTTTTAACACTTGTCATATCACCCCATCCCAATGTGGGTGCCTAGTCCAAAGATAGGCTATGACAGATGCTCTTACGCACCTTATAGCTATCATAGAATCCATCATAACTGACAACACTTACAACTGTAAGAGAATCTGTCATACATTGACTAAAAATAGCATATTTCTCTTACAACTATCATAACCTCCATTGGGTTCCCAAAGATGCCTTCCTCAAAGATACTCTTCGACACATGCTCTCACATGTCATAGGATCTTCTATTTACGACTCTTACACATCATACAATCTGTCATAGGAATCTGTCATGACCATTATGCATCATAATTCCTTACACACATGGTAGAAAACCTCTACCACAATATGGGATGCCTATATCCACATGGAGTGGGTTGACCATCCTAGTCACCTTACAAGTGGAGTGACAACTTATCGTGCCACTTCACACTAAATGACAAAATAGAATGTGTAGCGTAATTACATCATAGGCTAATAAAATAAATACATTACAAATAAAAAATAAAATGAATTACCAAGGTTGAGACACCTTAATTCCAACATTCTCCCACTTGTCGAACACCTTATAAGAGCCAATAGAAATAACAGGATTTAATTACTGTAGGCAGAGAGGCCCATAGACTCCGAACACCATCTAAACTTCTCTGTGCCCACTAGTTTCGTCAATGCATCTGCAACATTCTTCAAACTGTCTACCTTCTCCAATGTCACCTTTCCATCCTCTACCATGTCACACACAAAATGAAACTCTACATCAATATGCTTTGTTCTAGCATGGAAATTTATATTCTTTGCTAAGAAAATCACACTCTAGCTGTCACAACAGATAGTAATATGTCCTGCATCAACACCAATATCTGAACACAATCTCTTAAACCAAATGGCTTCCTTCCAAGCATGAGTAGCTACCATATACTCAACTTCTATCATGGACAAAGAAACCATAGGTTGCCGCTTACTCATCCAACTAATTTCACCACCAAACATAGTAAACACATAAGCACTAGTGGATCTCCTACTATCAATGTCACCTACCCAATCAGAATCCACAAATCCACAAATACTAATAGAATGCGGAGGTCCTGTAGGATGACCATGATAATATAGGGAATACTTGGAAGTACCCTACAAATATCTAAACACTCTCTTCACTGCATCCCAATGTACCCATCTAGGATTAGCCATAAACCAACTAAGGACTCCCATTGCTTGGGCAATGTCTAGTCTAGTATATACCATAGCATACATCAAGCTGCCAACAACACTAGCATAAGGTACTCTGCTCATGTCCTCCATCTCAAAAGAAGAGTTTGGACAATCATTAATAGATAACTTTGTTCCCAAAGAAATAGGAACACACAATGGTCTACAATTTTCCATGCTAAATCTATCCAACACGGTCTTCACATACTTACTCTAGCTTAACCAAAGTTTTATGTTTGCCCTGTCCCTTCTAATTTCCATTCCTAGAATGTACCTAGCTGCCCCTAAGTTTTTCATCTCAAATTGTGTTGACAACTGAGACTTCAAATTAGAAATCATATTCTTACCATTTCTAATTAATAGCATATCATCAACATACAATTCAATAATGAGAATGCGATCATTGTCAAATTTGTAATACACACAATGATGTAATTTTGACCTCAAAAATCCAATGGACAACACAAAGGCATCAAATTTTATATACCACATCCTAGGAGATTTCTTCAAACCATACAAAGACTTCTTCAACTTGTAAACCAAATTTTCTTTACCTTTTTCTATGTAATGATCTGGCTATGGCATGTAAATCTCTTCCTCCAAATCACCATGAAGGAATTTTGTCTTCACATCCATCTTCTCCACCTCTAAGTCATAAGATACTGCAAGAGATAATAGGAACCGAATAGATGTCAGCTTTGCAATGGGAGAGAAAATTCCACCATAATCAATTCCCTCCACTTGTGAGCACCCCTTTGCAACCAATCTGGTCTTGTACTTTTCAACACTGTCATCTACACTAAATTTCTTCTTGAACACCCATTTACAGGCAACAGGTTTCTGTCCTTCAGGAAAAGGCACCAAGTCCTAAGTTTTATTCTTCTCCAAAGAAGCCATCTCATCCTCCATGGCCTCCTTCCAGGAACCTGAATCTTTCATGCCCATAGCCTCTGTCATAGTTCTAGGCTCATCAGTGTTAGTAAGAAAGGAAAAAGCACAACTAGAATCAAGCAGTGAATAACCAAACCTATCAGGTTGCTTCTTTGTTCATGTAGACCTCAAAGGCTAAGGTTGAGGTTCTTCTTCTTCTTCTGAGCTTTTAGAGCTGCTAGAGCTCTCCTCGTCATCAGGTCTCACAGGGTCTGTCGATTCAGTCTTCTCAGGGGTAGTGGGAAATTGAACCACATCCTCTTTCTTTTCTTTCTCTTCTGGCTATAGAACAATGGAAGAAGGTGTTAGCTCTTTGAAAATAACACTTCTGCTATACAACACTTTTTTAGCCACATGATCCCAAATTGTATCCTTTCACACCGACACCATAGCCAATGAAAATACACTTAATAGCCTTGTTCTCTAATTTTGACCTCTTCTCCCTAGGCGCATGAGCATATGCCTCACAACCAAAAACACAAAGAAGTCTTATTGAAGGCTTCTTACCAAACCACACCTCTATGGGTGTCTTACCAAGAAGAGCTAATGTAGTAGACTTGTTTACTAGGTAGCAACTAGTGGCAACAACTTCAGCCCAAAACTTCTGTTCGAGGTTAGCTCCACTAAGCATACTCCTATCCTTCTCCATCAATGTCCTATTCATCCTCTCTGCAACTCCATTTTGCTATGGGGTGTATGGAGTTGTCTTATGTCTTTCAATCCCATGTTCTTTACAGAACTTATCAAATTCTGTGGAGCAAAACTAACCACCATTGTCAGTTTTCAAACACTTAATCTTTTTACTAGTCTAATTTTCAACAAAAGATTTAAACTCTTTGAACCAACTAAAGACTTCAAATTTTCTTTTGAGAAAATAAATCCATGTCTAAGTCTACTATAATCATCTATGAAAGATACAAAATATACAGATTTAGAGATCGAAGGAACATTAACTAGACCAAACATATCAAAATGAATAAGATCCAATACACCAGAAGACTCATGAGAACTCGAGTAAAACTGAACATAGTATAGACACCCTAAAATGACCAAGTCGCCGCACCACTTGCTTTTCATAATCTCTCAAATCACCTGCATTTCACACATTAATTAAATAATCTAATTATTTAATTAATTTCAACAAATTCTTCTAAATTCCAAAATTCAACATTAATTGAATAAATTCCCTTTATTTAATTAATTAAATTAAATTCCTCTGTTATTCTTCCAACATTAAATAATTTTAATTATTTAATTAGATCATTGTTCTCTTTCCAAAAATCAAATCCACATTAATTAAATAAATCTAATTATTTAATTAATACAACAAATTCCCTCTTATCTACAATTAAATAATTCTTAAATTATTTAATTAAATCAAAATCATTCTTTCAAAATCATGCACAACAATTAAATAAATTTATTTATTTAATTTTCTTTCAAATCTTCTAAATTAAATAATTCTAATTATTTAATTATTTCTTCCACAATATCTTCTCTAAATTTAAATAAATTAATTATTTATTTAAATTACTTTTTCTTCTAAATTTGAGTTATATCTAAAATAACTCAAGCTTTTTTGCTCATGCAATTAAATATTTCTAATATTTAATAAAACAAAATATCTTCTTATTCTCATGCAAATCTCTTCTTCTTGTTTTAAATCACTTAACTGATTATTACATTCTGTTAATTGCTTTAACTCATTCTTCTATTCTTGATAACTCCTCTCATGCAAAAGAAAGCAGGACACTTGGCTTCTTTTTATTCGTTGCACGTTCCTCAACTGTTCTCCTCCGTTAATTCTTCTGAATTATCTGGACTGTTGATCGATCCTCGTTGAAATCTATATAAACCCCTCTCATCTCCTTCATTAAGCCTCTCTCTCTTCAATTTTATTCTCAGGTATACTTGACAACGCTTTGAGCATACAACGATTCGATTGAGCAACCCTACGATCTCTTAACATTGATCTTTGAGCACACTACTTGCTTGTTGCAACTATGGTTTCGCAACTTCACTGAGCAATCTACACTTCTCCAAAAGGGAACAATACAGATTTTGGTAAGAGCTTTCATTTTGCTTTGATTTGATGATAATGACTTTTACTTAGATTGGTTCACTTTATGTGATTAGTTTTTGGTTTTATTAGTTTAGATTTAATCGATTTTTCCTCATACACATTCTGGTATGCTCGGTGGGACCCACTAACCTTGCTTTTTTCTAGAAAAATTTAATTTTTTTTGGAAGCTAGGTACGGAAAAGCGCAATCACAATACAGAAAATTTGAAGATTCTTATTCACTACTTTGAGAGAATAGGCATTGAGCATTCAAATGGAGTAACTTTAGCTCAAAAGATTTCTGGGTTTTGTCAAAAACATCAAAATCCTCTCTGGGTATCTCTTATCTTTTGCAAGAAGTGCATGGATTTTGAGAAAAATGGATCTCGGTCTGTGTCCCTATTTTTAGCCCATGCTCGCTTTTTTTTTGCCTATTTTTAGCAATTTCACAAAATCAGACATATCTTTTGCATATAGAGTCAGATTTTCACGAAACTAGTGGCGTTGGAAAGCTAGTTCTCCCAAATTTTCTATGGTAAAAAAAAAATTGAGGTAATTTTATTAGATTTATCAGGTACACTCAGTCAAAGTCAACCCTTCTTTGCAAACTTCAAATGGTCATAACTTGTGCAAAATTTACTCAATTTTCACAAACTTTTTTTTGAAATTGCATAGAATTTCATATAGAATCTGATCATAATATTCAATCTTTTGTACCTAATCATTAATATTAGATTTTTTCATATTTCTCATTTTTTCACCTAACAAGTTCAACACTTTTGGTCAATTGATTTATTTTTGGCTAACTATTTGAGTTTTGGTGGAACTAATCAAACTGTTGCAGCTTCTTATCACTCACACAGAGCAAATGGGTTTCTCTAATATGTTCATGCAGGACGAGCATTGAAGAAATCTCAAACTATTGCACTAAGTCTTAGACACATATTGCCTTCTTAAGGGATAATTGAACAAATCATTTTGGCAATCTAAGTCTTAGGAACATTTGCTTTCTTAAGGGACAATCGGCATGAATGCCAAATACTTCAATTTCATAAGGGACAATTGACAACTACAAATGTGTGTGTGCCTAATTTAGTTGCACCTTATTTTTCTTATAACGGAACAATTGAACCTTTGTTTGACGTGATTGCTCTTACATTTCAGTATTTCCTTTAGAAGGGCCTGCTTTTAGATTGCGTTTCATCCAAAAGGGATGACCCTAAGTGGAGTTTTCCTTTGAACCACTATATAAGAGGGATAAGGTGAAAGCTAAGTCCTAACCGACGTTAGCCTTACCTTGTGGTGCCAAACTAAAAAGAGGTGTACTAGCTCTTTGTGGAAATGACTTTCACATTGAGCGAAGTGTTTGATACTCTTAGTAGGATTGGTTAAAGCTTTTAGTAGCTTGTCGCATATTTCGTAATTCGTTGGTCCCTCAAAGTTACTAAGAACCATTCTAGATAGAGACTACCTGATCTACCTCTGAACATTGCGGTAATCATCAGTGCAAGGGGAATCGATTTAAGCCCTTAAGACACTCACCATTGGCTCCCTTGAGAAGAGATAGTATTCCTTTAGCCATAAAGCTCTTGTGACCTACTTGAGCTTTCCAAGGGGAGGGTGAGATATCCCTACCTATCGTCTCTCATAAAGATACTAAATATCTGACACATTTATGGAATGATATTTTTATCGACAGAGTATTAAGCTGTGAGCTGATCTAATGCAATGAAACCTTGTCTCTAGGGATAAAAAGTGCTTGATTATTTTATTTGCAACTGTCTCATACCTGTGGAAACATTGAGCTTTTTGTGAGCCTCAAATATACACTATCTATTGTGTCAGTCCTATTTCTTGGTTGCTCACTGTGTTTGCTGTGTTTTCTCTTGCCAAAACAACTAAATCCAATCAGAAACAAAAAAAAAATTTATCAGACACTACTTCAGCACCTTTGGTATTACAGTAGCTCGCCCTTGGTGGTACAGTAGCTTGCTTTTGGTTTTTGTAGCTTGCCTTTGGTATAGCAATACCTCGCCTTTGGTAGCTCAGTCCATCGCCTTTGGTATAACAGTAGCACGCTTTTGGTTGCATAGTCCTGCGCCCTTGGTCAAACAGTATAGCGCCTTTGGTCCAGTTACTTGTGCATCAGAGTTTTGTCTTTTTCTCAAAAACACCAAGCAGAATCTCAGTATTACCTTTTGTTCTAGTGTTTTCCATGGTAACCACTAGGCTCCAACAAACTATGAAGTCCAAGCAAGTTGTCCCTAAAAAGTACAAATCACCTCCTCACACACTGTAATCAGGCCGTCTCAACATTATTCCCAAGGTCACTCCTAGGACACCCGCGGAAAGATCTACCAACTCTCCCAGCATGCCACACCTTGACCACCCTAGCACTCCTCATAAGGGTAGGGCCCCTTTGGTAAGTACACCCCAATACACCACCGGTATGCCTCAGGATTTTGTCCCACAAGGTTATACTATTGGTCAAGTACCATCTCAGGAAGAAGGGGTCCCTTTGGTAAGCATTCCTCACTATACCACTGGGTTGCCTCAAGATTTTGTGCCACAAGGCTATACTGCAGATCTAGCCCCATCTCAAGAAGAGCGACACTTTGAAATAGGTCAATCCTCTGAAGAAGATGAGCAAGATCTTGATGCATTTATACAAGATCCTTGAGCCTTGGCCACCTTTGACAAAATCCTTAGTGAGAACCAAGATCATTTCTTTTGCTTACTAGCAGAGCAAGGAGCCAAATTACCCACAGGTTTTGATCTATCCACGCTTAGCGAGCCTAACAACAACCAAGACACCATACAAGCAGTGCAAACCATGTCAACAGTGACCACACCTTTGCCGGAACCAAGCTCGCAGTATAAGAATCCCCTCTTTCAAAACCCAATAGGAAAGAGGACCACTTCACCGCTTCTGATTCCTATGGAGATCCACAAAAATCAACAAGAAACTATCCAACGATAAGTGGAGTTAGCTAAGCAAGCCACTTTAGCTCGATTGAATATGCAACCACCTCCTACAGTGTCCACACCAATCGCAAGTGGAATCTTGGTTACCCCATCACGAATAGGTTTCCCTCCAAATTACAATCCGGGGAACAACTATGTAGCCATGCAACAAGGGTCTCAACACATACCACCTCCCATATCATCAAACCTCCATGTCTCTCAACCAATTAGAGTCATGCAGCCCCCCCCCACAAAATTCTTCTACTCTCATCCTCAATCAACCTCAACCATCGCAAATCACTTCTACCTATGTCCCTCCTCTGTTACGTTCATCCTCGCTAAATTTCTTTCACACATTGCCTAGCCACCCTCAACATTCCCAACATCAAGTTTCCCAAAGCTATGTGCCACCATGGCAACCTAATCAAACACACTTTAGCTTTCCTCCACCCAATTCTTTTCTCCAACCATCACAAAGCCAACATTGTTACCTAGCGCCACCCCCACCTCCTCCTCATCAAAGCATCCAATTCCAAACCAATCTCAACCCAACGTACAACGCATATGACCCCAACCAATCTTACGACCCTTATAACACCAATGTTCATGGCTTACACTACAATCTTCCATATGGGCATCAACAACCACTTCTTGGACAGCAGGAGATGCTTCCAACTCCTCCCACAATGATGGAGCTAAAAATTGGTTGGGGTGCAACAACAGCTATCTGATCTTACGTTTGGCCACACCAAGAAGACCTTCTCTTTAGAAGAAGTGTGTCCTTATCCTTTTGATCGGTCATTACCAATGATCCCTTTTCCTCAAAATTTCACTATTCCCAAGTTCGATAAATACAAAGGAAAAGGTGACCCAAAAGACCATCTCAAGGAATTCTATCTTGCTTGCTTCGAGGTCTCACATAACGACATGTATCTTATGCGTCTCTTTCCTTGCAGTCTTGGAGGTCAAGCTATAGAATGGTTCTCACACTTACCTATGGGTATCAAATCTTTTAACGAGCTAGCAGAGAAATTTGCTACCCATTTTTCTTGCAACGCAGAGCATGAGATTTCCATGACCGATCTATGCAACAATAAACAAAAAAATGGTGAAACTTTCATTTCTTTCCTCCAACGATGGAGACAAATGGCTAGCAAATTCCCTTTCAAGATTTCGGAGAAACAACTTGTTAGCATATTTGTGCAAACCCTCAACCAAGAGTTATGTTTCCATTTGCAAATTCTTAGTGCTACAACCTTTGATGAAATCACATACAAGGGAATCAACATTGAAAAAGCCCTCATTGCTAAGGGTGTGGTCAAAATCTTCAAAGAAACAAAAGACAATGCTCCTCATCAACAATCGAATGATAAACCCAAGTTTTGGAACAAGAACAAAAACGTGGTCAACGACAGGGTGGTCGATTCTAAACATGTCCAAATGTTGTAAACACCACTGTAGCTCTCCAAACCAAGTCAAGCTCCACCTCAACAACAGCAACAACAGTGACAACCATATCAAAATCAACAATAATGACAACAGGAGTGACCTCAACAAGATTACCCGCCGCGACGCCAATTCACTCCCTTGGGAGTGCCTATAGAGTCAGTCCTACAACAGATCTTACATAAAGGACTCATCACCTTACCAGATGCTCCCCCATATGGTGAACCTATTCACAAAACTGCGTGGTATAGAGAGAACGAATACTGTGAATTCCATAGGAGCAAAGGACATTAAACCGCATCTTGCATGAAGCTCAAGCACCTAATCCAAAACCTCATCAAAGGTAATCAAATCAATTTTGAGAATGAATCACTAGTTCAACACATGAACAAGGATCTCGATATGTACAAGAAACCATTCCCTCATCATGGTCCACCTCCTCCACATGATAGAGGTAAAGGTATCAATCATGCTTCCACTTCCTTTGATTCCATTGTAGGTTGTTTTGAAGAGAGTCGAGTGTCTACCCTCACAATCAAAGGTTAATCTACGAATTGCACTGTTACAACTCGCCATGGTCGTGTCACCATTCGTGGCCCTACACCCAGTCTTCTGGCTCAATCTAATTATAATCTTGTTGAACATTTAGGAAAAATTCCAGCACAGATCTCTATTTTGGACCTTCTACGGTCCTCACCTGCACATAGAGTAGTGCTAGAAAAAGCCCTCCAAGAGTCTTCGGTTCCCAACAACATAGTAGTCGCGGATTTCCAAGCTATAGTGGGTAACATTGCTTCACCCTACAATGTTGTCTTCTCAAAGAAAGATCTCCCATCCCATGATCCTTGTCACAATGATGCCCTACATATTGAAGTGCTCATCCATAAGCGTAAAATCAAACGTATACTCATAGATGGTGGTGTTGGTCTCAACATCTGTTCTTTAAAGTTACTTAAGCAATTGGGATACTCTAAGGATCATGTCAACAATGATCAAAGTATTACAATCAAGGGATATGATGATGCTAAATGCTGTTCAGAAGGTGTTATCCACTTGCCTATACAACTGGGCCCTATCATGCTTGAAACCAGGTGTTAAGTCCTTGATATTGAACTACCTTACAACATTATCCTAGGCCGCCCATGGATCCATGCAATGAAAGCTGTTCCCTCCATGTATCATCAATCTCTAAAGTTCCCATACAATGGTACGGAGATCACTATCCCAGGAGACCCCAATCCTTTTGAATTTTGTCATGTCTTGCAAGGCAGTTATAAGAATTACAACTAGGTGCCTAACAATGAAAAAGCCCTTGAATCCCCACTATATGTTGATCCTGAAACTCTGACGCAAGCCTCTACAAGTAACCCAAATCCTCTACCTGAGATCAAGGCTCACATCTGTGATATAGGCTTTGGATCTTCTGATATCTCAAAATCTTGTTGTGTAGGGCGGATGCCTTTATCTCCAAAATATTACGGCAAACCACCCATTGCCAAAGTAACCAAAAAAGTAGCTATTCCTCCCCTAGGATTCCTAACCCAATTCCAACAGGGATGGTTATTGGAAGAGGAAACTATTGAGGATATTTCTTCTTGGCTCTATAAGGAGAAAGAACCAGTCACAATACCAGTCAAGCAATACGGCAATGTCTTAAGAATAATAAAAAACATGGTCTATAAAGGCAAAGGTGGCCTTGGGAAACAAAATCAAGGAACTATGGAACCCATTATTGTGACAAAGAAACTAGATAAGAAGGGATTAGGATTTGGAAAGAAGGTACCACACGCCTTGGACATCGAGTATATCCTTGATGAGGTAGCTAATGCTTTTCCTGCTAATTCGATATCTACAGAGGATATCATTGATGACTCTTCCCTCCATATGACCAACCTATTCACAGAATCCTCCATTTTTACGATATCTTCCGTATCCTTAACCTCCACTACCAGCACCCAGAATGTAGCACTTGTCTACCCTGAACTTATCGATTGGGACCAACAAGGGTCCTCCGTAATAGATGTATTTCAGAATGACGAAGCTTTAGCTGAGTTCATGGGACTTCAAGAAGGTATCCCCCTTGGCAATCATAAAGTAGGTTTTGTAATGGAACTAGAGCCAACAACTTATTTTGGTGAGAATGCCAAATCTTCTAGTTGCAAAAGTAAAAATAAAGAAAGATCTCTAGGTGAAAACCACACTGTGGCACCTCCTGATCACAAAATAGTAAAAACAAAGGATGTATCCAAAGGTGAAAACCCAACTGTGGCACCTAAGGATGGAGGATTTGACCTTCCCCTACCATCTAAGTATCAAGAGAAGTTAGCTCTCCTAGTGGAAGATTCTACAGAGATAAACCTTGGCACAGAGCAAAATCCAAAGACCACATTCCTAGCAGCATCATTATCAGAAACAAAGCACAGGAATCTTAACACATTCTTCTTACAGAGAACCATCAACTTTGCGTGGACCTATGCTGATATGCCAGGGTTAGACCCCAAGCTAGTTGTTCACTATCTCACTGTTGATCCAAAAGTTAAACCAGTCAAGCAAAAGTTGAGGAAGATGCACCCACAAATAGCTCTCTTAGTAAAAGTGGAAATACAGAAGCTGTTAGATGCAAAGTTCATACGACCAATTGACTATTTAGACTGGGTATCAAATATTGTACCTATGTCTAAACCCAATGGACGCATCCGCATGTGTAATGATTTCAGAGATCTTAATAAAGCATGTCCCGAAGATGACTTTCCACTACCAAACATTGACATTATAGTTGACTTGACAGAAGGTCATGAAATGCTTTCTCTCATGGATGGATTCTCTGGCTACAATCAGATAAGGATAGCAGAGGAAGATCAACATAAAACAACTTTTACTTGTCTGTGGGGTAACTATTGTTGGTGTGTCATGCCATTTGGTCTAAAGAACGTAGGAGCAACATATCAGAGAGTAATGACAATGATATTCCATGACCTCTTTCATCACATCATGGAGGACTATGTGGATGACATACTAGCTAAATCTTCTAGGGAAGATCACATACAAGTGCTAGGATAGATCTTTGACAGGCTCGAGAAATATCAAGTGCGCCTCAATCCAAAGAAGTGTGTCTTCAGTGTAACATCAGGGAAACTATTGGGTTACATTGTTTCTCATCGAGGTATCGAAGTAGATCCAACAAAAGTAAAGGCTATAATAGAGATGCCTCCACCAAAGAACCTAAAAGCATTAAGGAGTCTCTAAGGAAGGTTACAATCCATCAGGCGTTTCATCTCACAGCTAGCAGATAAATGTCAACCATTTCAACACTTACTCTAAAAGGATGTCTCATTTCAATGGAATTATAAGTGTCAAGTAGCATTTGATCAGCTCAAAGAGTATCTAGCTACACCTCCTGTATTGGTTCCACCAGTTGCTGATAAACCTTTGATATTATACATCTCAACTACAACTTCGGCCCTGGGGGCCTTGCTAGCACAACATGATGAAATAGGGAAAGAGCATGCAATTTACTATATCAGTAGAACCTTGGTGGGATATGAACTCAATTATTCACCAATGGAAAGAGCTTGTTTAGCAGTAGTGTTTGCCTCCCAAAAGTTACGGCATTACATGTTGAACCAACACATAATTCTTATAGCTAAAATTGATCCCTTGAAGTATCTACTAGCAAAAGTAGCTCTTACAGGCAGACTAGCTAAATGGGTCATGATCCTTAGTCAGTTTGACATTGAATATGTGGATCGTAAAGCAATCAAAGGACAAGCTCTAGCAGATCAACTAGCAGAAGCACCCATGCAAGATACACACCCTATGGTAGTAGACTTTTCGGATGAGAATCTATTCACTCTTTCCAACTCCATAATGTGGAAGTTATACTTTGATGGTTCCTACACACAGCATGGATCTGGGGCTGGCATCTTGTTCATCACACCTCAAAATGACTACATTCCAAAGTCATATTGGCTTGCATTCCCTTGCACCAACAATATAGCTGAGTATGAAGTACTCCTCATAGGTCTCAATACAATAGTTCAATGGGACATCACAGAATTACAAGTATATGGAGACTCACAGCTAGTCATTTGCCAAGTCACGGATGAGTACCAAACAAAGGATGAAAAGTTGGTCCCCTACAAGCAACTAGTGGACACCTACAAACCACACTTTTCTAGCATCACATTTGAGCAAATTCCAAGAAAGCATAATAAAGTTGTAGATTCTATGGCTTCTGTAGGGTCACCGATTGACATGCCTGCAAATACACAGAAGTGTGAATTCTTGATCGAGCAATTATTGATACCAGCCATCGATGTTCCTGTTACTGAAATCATCTGCGAACTTGTTGGTCCCAATTCCCCATGGTACAAAGATATCTATGAATACCTCAAGAACAAAACCCTTCCCCCTGACCTATCATCCACCCAACGCAAAACCTTTATTCGTCGATCCTCCTATTACATCATTCTGGGTGATACACTATATCGCCGAAGTCTCGATGGTATCCTCTTACGATGTCTTAATGCGGAAGAAGCTAAGGCTACCTTACGAGACATACATGAAGGTGTCTGTGGCACACATTCTACCGGTCCTAATCTTGCTAAGAAGATACTCAGAATAGATTATTACTGGCCTACAATAGAGAAAGATGCTACACAGTGTGCTAAGAAGTGTCTACAATGCCAGCAGCATGGAGATTTGATTCACGTACTAGCTCATGAATTACAACCTGTGACAACTCCATGGCCTTTTTCTCAATGGGGTCTTGACCTCGTAGGACAAATCCACCCTTCCTCCTCCAATGGCCACAAGTTTATCATTACCGCCACTGAGTATTTCACGAAGTGGGTGGAAGCCATTCCTATGACCTATATCACTGGTAAGCAAATAGCCAAGTTTATCCTAAACTACCTCATATGCTGGTATGGTATTCCCCAAACCATTGTCACTAATAATGGGAGACCATTCAAGAATCAAGATGTTTGTGCCTTGTACACACAATACAATATCCAACATCGCTTTTCAACTCCCTACTATCTGCAGAGTAACGGCCAAGCTGAGGCTTCCAATAAAACCATTTTCAAAATCCTCAAGAAAATAGTCAATGAAGCTGGTCGTGATTGGCACTTGCAACTCAATCTCACCCTATGGGACTACCACACTAGTATCAGAACACCAACTAGTGCCACACCTTATGCCTTGGTCTATGGCTCTGAAGCCATCCTACCTATAGAGGTCGAGATCCCATCCCTCAGAGTATCCATGCAGGACCTGATCGGCGGAGATGAGTATCGCACTTCCTGATTAGCTGAGCTTGAACTACTAGATGAGAGGCGCCTTGCCACACTTAATCATCTCCATGTCTATCAAAACTGCCTCCATCGTAATTACAACAAAAAGATCAAAGAAAGATGGTTTCAAGTTGGTGATCTTGTACTTAAGGAGAATCAGAGAAATCAAGCAGATTGAGAAAAGAAGGGCAAGTTTGAGCCTAACTGGTTAGGTCCCTTTATTGTGACAGCAACATATGGATCAGGAGCTTATACTTTAGCTACACCTGACAGTATTCCTCTAGATGAGCCACTTAACAGTGTCCATCTCAAGAAGTTCTACGCCTGATACTCAGAGTATTCCAAAAAAAAAAAAAATCCGTCCTCTGGTGAAAACCTGGCAAACAGGCGCTATGTGTAGAGTCAGCATCCATCGTCTATCGAGTTCTATCCACTCCATGTCTAGTGCACAAAGCACGCCTTTCCATCCATCCATAATAAAACCATTGACTTTGTTTGCATTTCCATCTCCCTATCTAGTATAGCTTGGAAATTTGTCAATGTCCATCATTGTCACCCCACGTCTTGATCTGTGTCTATAGTTAACACTGTCTTGTCCTTGGTCAAATCTTTTTGTGGCTTCTTCGGCAGTCACCCATACATTTTCCTCTACTAGAATGGGGGCAACTCTTTCCTTAACTTAGGTCTAGGATTGGTTCCTTGTTCATGGTTCGCAACGCATACTTCAATCTCTTTCTCATTGTTCACAGGTAACACCCTTTAATGGACACATCGCTCCTACGATAAGTCTGTTATCTTCTCAACACTTTTCCTACATCATCACACCAACCAGAACTACATATTATCATCTTCTCAATCTTAAAGTACCTTGATCCCATGGACATGGGTATGTAGGCAGTCTGGAATACAAAGGAAGTTTCCAGTACTCAGGTACATAAGATCTCCTCCTTTCATCTTGACCCATCTCATCACTCTAACAAGAACTACATATTTATCATTTTCATCTTTCATCGTCATGTGCCTTGATCTCGTGGATACAGGGTATGTAGGCAATCTGGAATACGAAGGATGTATCCAGTACTTAGGCACACACGATCCATCATTCTCCACCCACCCCAATCCATTAGCACTATCGCCTTTCTGGTCTTCTGTTTATCAAAATCCATTTCACCTTGACTTGACTAACTCAAGCAGCAAGCTAGTGTATCCTTTCAAAGCAAAAGTTCTTCACAAACCTGAAGCAAAGAGGCCTACTTCTAGAGTCATCTATTGCTCTACTGTTCCGATTGCCAGCATCAGCTAAGTCCCACTTAACCAAAGCACTAGATCAACAAGCTTGTCTTCTATAAAATGTTCCATTGTCAAGACCAACACATGCGTCTCCTGCGACATGTGGCATTTCTTGCAGAGAGACATTATCTTTTTAGGTAGATAGCACCCTTTAAAGGACACAGAGTTCCTACGATAAGGCTGTTATATTTCCTATCCAATCTATCCTGAGCAACCTCTTTGGCAAGAGAATATGTTGGTTGTATGTTTACTATGTAAGTCAGTCAATTTGCTTTTTCGTTTATCTTTTGTTCCTTAATCCACTACCTATTCAAAGCTACCTTGATTTATCTATAATCTTGGTATGTTGCGATGCAGTACAGATTGGGGGCATAGTCATTGCTTTTTGTGTGCTGTGTTTGAGGAATGATCTTTAGTATCTTTCTTAACATCATATTTATCTTGTGTGTGTTACGACCTAGCATCTTACATATTAATATTCTTCTTGCATTTACATGTATTAAGTTTATTCTATGTTCAAGACTAGGCTCATTCACATATTCCAACAAGGTCATATTATGTCTAAAGGATCTAATTTCAAACCGCTTGCTTGCAGAGTCAATGTCCACGCACTCAGATATTACTGCACCTTGGTCTTTTATACCTTGGTGGCAAACTCTCCACGTGCTATATCAAAAATAAGGATTGCTCTTTATAAACAAATGTGAAACCATTGCAACAAGCTCATCCATTTACACCATCCATTTTTCCATGGCCTTATATAGTTTTTCAAGGAAAGATCGATCAACCGTCTTTCTCTCATGTTCTCTCCTATCTCCACTTTCTTCTATTCAACCTCTCCTATCTCCAACAAATCTTCTAGTCGAGCATCAACACAGTTCTTCTGTCGCTTCCCTATCTTTCCTCTCGAGGGGGCACCCTACGCCAGCATGCGCTGGGGCAACTACCTACACTGGGGCATCAAAAATTGTATCATGTCTTCAGCAATCATTTTCTTTGACGCAACGCTGTAAACTGCATTGCATCAAAGAGGGGCAAAATGTAGACACCCTAAAATGGCCAAGTCGCCACACCACTTGCATTTCATCTAATCTGGAGCATCACCTACATTTCAACATTAATTAAATAATCTAATTATTTAATGAATTTCATCAAATTCTTCCAAAACTCCTAAAATTTGACATTAATTGAATAAATTCTCTTTATTTAATTAATTAAATCAAATTCCTCTGTTATTCTTCCACAATTAAATAATTTCAATTATTTAATTAGATAATTATCTTCTTTCCAAGTCTCAAGTCTCCATTAATTAAATAAATCCCATTATTTAATTAATTCATCATAAATTCTATCTTATCCAAACAATTAAATAATTCCCAATTATTTAATTAAATCAAATTCATTCTTCCAAATTTAAATAAATCAAATCAAATTTATTTAAATCCTCTCAATCTCCAAAAATAAAATAAATAAAATATTTTATTTATTCTTCCAAATCAAATCATGCATAACAATTAAATAAATTTATTTAATTAATTTGTTTTTTTATCTACAAATATCTTTCAAATCTTCTAAAATTAAGTCTTCTTCTCCATGCACACACAATTAAATAATTTATAATTTAATTTCTCTCAAATCATGCAAAAGCAAATCTTAAGTTTAGTTTTCTATTCACTCAACCTTGTTTTTATCAATTTCTCTTAAATTAGAAAAAAAACTTTCTAATTTATGAAAAGCATGTCTTATCTTTAGAAAAGAAAGTGTTTAACTCAAATAAAATAGTTTTTGTGTGACACTTGTCTTCCTCTTATTCGTTGCACGTTCCTCAATTGTTCTCCTCTGTTGATTCTTCTGAATTATCTAGACCGTTGATCGATCTTCCTTGAAACCTATATAAACCCCCCTTCATCTCCTTCATTACCTCTCTCTTCGATCACTTATTCTCAGGCATACTTAATAGCACTTTGAGCATACATCGCATCGATTGAACACCTTTACGATCTTTTGACATTGATCTTTGAGCACTACACTTGCTTGTTGCAACTATGGTTTTGCAGTAATATTGAGCAATCCACATTCAATCAAAAGGGAACAATACAAATCTCGGTAAAAGCTTTCATGTTTCTTTGATTATTATTAATGGCTTTTATTTAGATCTGTTCTCTTTATGTTATTGGGTTTTTGATTAGTTTAGTTTAATCGATTTTTTCTCATACACATTCTGGCACGCCCAGTGGGACCGTTGATCAGTCCTTGTTGAAATCTATATAAACCCCCCTCATCTCCTTCATTAAGCCTCTCTCTTCGATTTTATTCTCAGGCATACTTGACAGTGCTTTGAGCATATAACGATTTGATTGATCCTTTATAAGTCAGTCAATTTGTGTTATGGTTTATCTTTTGTTCCTTTTTCCATTACCTATTCAAGGCTACCTTGGTTTATCTATAATCTTGGTATGTTGCGATGCAGTACGGATTGGGGGCATAGTCATTATTTTTTTGTGTGCCGTGTTTGAGGAATGATCTTTAGCATCTTTCTTAGCATTCTATTTATCTTGTGTGTGTTACAACCTAGCATCTTACATATTAATAATTTTTCTTGCATTTACATGTGTTGAAGTTTATTTTATGTTCAAGACTATGGCTCAGACACATGTTCCAACAAGGTCATATTATGTCTAAAGGGATCTAAGATCAAACTGCTTGCTTGCAAAGTCAATGTCCATGCACTCGGATATTACTGCACCTTGGTCTTTTATACCTTGGTGGTGAACTATCCACATGCTATATCAAAAATAAGGATTGCTCTTTATAAACAAATGTGAAACCATTGCAACAAGCTCATCCATTTACACCATCCATTTTTCCATGGCCTTATATAGTTTTCCAGCAAAAATCAATCAACAGTCTTTCTCTCATGTTCTGTCCTTTCTTCTATCTATCGTCTATCCAACCTCACCTCTCTCCAACATAATCTTCTAGTCAAGTGTCAACACAGTTCATCTGTCGCTTCCCTATCTTTCCACTTGAGGGGGGGAAGTTGGGGCAACTAGCTACACTGGGGCATCAAAAATTGTATCATGTCTTCAACTATCAATTTCTTTGAAGCAACGCTGTAAACTGCATTGCATAAAAGAGGGGCAAAATGTAGACACCCTAAAATGACCAAGTCACCGCATCACTTGCTTTTCGTAATCTCTCAAATCACCTGCATTTCACACATTAATTAAATAATCTAATTATTTAATTAATTTCAACATATTCTTCTAAATTCTAAAATTCAACATTAATTGAATAAATTTCCTTTATTTAATTAATTAAATTAAATTCCTCTGTTATTCTTCCAACATTAAATAATTTTAATTATTTAATTAGATCATTGTTATCTTTCCAAAAATCAAATCCACATTAATTAAATAAATCCAATTATTTAATTAATTCAACAAATTCCCTCTTATCTACAATTAAATAATTCTTAAATTATTTAATTAAATCAAAACCATTCTTTCAAAATTATGCACAACAATTAAATAAATTTATTTATTTAATTTTCTTTCAAATCTTCTAAATTAAATAATTCTAATTATTTAATTATTTCTTCCACAATATCTTCTCTAAATTTAAATAAATCAATTATTTATTTAAATTACTTCTTCTTCTAAATTTGAGTTATCTCTAAAATAACTCAAGCTTTCTTGCTCATGCAATTAAATATTTCTAATATTTAATAAAATAAAATATCTTCTTATTCTCATGCAAATCTCTTCTTCTTGTTTTAAATCACTTAACTGATTATTACATTCTAGTTGTAGACACCCAAAATTGTCCCAACTTTGTGTATGTCTTGCAACACCTTGTTAAAACATTATCCTAAACATCATAAGCCATTTTTGTCCTAAATCCCACTCTTAATCCCATTTATCCATTAAGCCAATTAATTAAATAAATTTTATTTATTTAATTAAAATCCCCATCTTTATCCTACTTAGCCAATTAATTAAATAAATTTTATTTATTTAATTAATTTCACATGCATAATCCCACTTTCCAATTAATTAAATAAATCTTATTTATTTAATTAATTTTCAACTCCTATCCCAACTAATTCAAATATTTTATTTGAATTAAGTCCTCCATATCTTATCCCATCCTATTCATTTATCCAATTAATTAAATAAATCTTATTTATTTAATTAATTTCCAACTCATATCCCAACTAATTCAAATATTTTATTTGAATTAAACACTTATCTTTCATCACATTCCAACACTTGTCTAGTCAATCATGTGTTGTGTTACAACTTTTATCTTTCACATGCACAACTAATGGGACCTAATTTTAGTATTTATCTACACAAGCACACCTAAGCCTCATCCTCCTTTGCCACATGTCATATGACTACAATTTCTTGATGTGCAAGGAAACCTAACTTAATCCTATCCATCCATTTCACCTAAAGCCCTAATTGATCCTAGCCATCCATTGGAACCAAGCCTTTCCTATAAATCAACCCCCTCACAAGCCATTAGCATGCATTGAGCTTCAAGTACCTTTATCCTGCCAAATCTTCTAGCATGCATGGAGCTTCAAGTAACATTATTCTATTGAAATATCATTAGAGCATTTGCATCCTTCATCTATCATTCATTCTAGCATCTTCATCTTAATGTTATACTGCAGAATCGAGCAACCAACACAACAAATTGATCAATCAAGCTCATCTTGCATCTTCGAGGTATTGAATTATTTGGGTTTAGGTTATGCATTTCAATTGTTTGATTATTTTCATTTATAAATCCAAATTTTTCGATATACATTTGGCACGCCCGGTGGGACTCACGTCCTTGATTAACCTCTCTTGTTTGAGTTGTTTTTATGAAGTTTAGATCTCTTGGAGCGTCAATCTTTCATTTTTGCAAGCTTTTGTAGCAAAAATTTGCATTTTTCTAACCCTAGTTTGCAAAGATTTGGCTAAAAATATATGTAGATGATCTCTTAGCCCAAATCTAACCTCACCATTGCGTCCAGGATGCCATTTCCATAAACTTTGAGTACAAATTTGCCTAAATTTGATGAAAAATGGAGTGTTTGGTGTAGAAAACAACAACCGGACTGCAACAATGTGCTTCTGGTAATTCAGGTCGCTTATGATCAAACAGCAGTCGCCTGGGCTAAATCAGCTCACCTTTGGGCAAACAGCAGTAGCTTATGGTCAAATCTAGCTTGCTTTTAAGCAAACAGTGCTCGCTTTTGAACAAAAAGAGCCCGCATATGGTAAAATTGGTCGCTTATGGTTAACATTTGCATTCTGTCTCCTGAAACTCTCCAGGTCGCTTTTGGGCTATTATGCATCGCTTTTGGTCTGTTGTTGGTCACATATAAGCTATTACTTGTCACTTCCATCTATTTTTTGCATCGCTTATGACCAAAAAACCACCGCTTTCTGCATATTCGTGTCGCTTCTGCACTTAAATCAGCCGCCTATAATGCTTTTGTGGATCACTTTTATCCGAATAGACATCACCTTTGGCATGAATTGTATCACTTTTATCTTGAAAGTACCCGCTTTTGGTATAAATGAATCGCTTTCAGTCTAACAGTGATCGTGTTTTGCAGAGTTAGGGTTTCTGTAGCGTATTGTTATTTTGCAGATACAGGTCGCTTATAGGCCCAAATCGGTCGCTTTTGGCTTTTCTTCATTGCTTATAAGCCTACAGGAACCGCATCTAGTATTTTTCATGTCGCATTTGATCTGCAAGATCCCACCTATTGCAAATACAGATCGCCTCTGATCAACAGTATGTCGCATCTGGCAACTGTAACTTGCTTCTGCTTGCTGTCATTGTGTATCTTGGTATTTCTATCATAACTTTCACATACGGAGGTGAAATTGCACAAATAAGGACTTGTTGGAAAGCTGGGAGGACGACCTTCACAACTGTAGTACTTTTATCAAGTGACTGTACTATTTTTTAGGCTTTTTTATCAGTCAAAGTTCAGGTTCATTGCAAACTTCATTTGAGCATAACTTGAGCAATTTTGATCATTTTTCAGCGAAACTTTTTTTCAAATTGCTTAGAATCTCCTGAATTTTCTGTTTATGTAATTTATTCTATTGTATCAGATTATTTTAATCAGAATTTTCAGATTTCATCTTTTCCATGTAATCTCTTCTTTGCAAGTTTACTTGTTTCTTTTTGGAATTGGTGACTTGTAGAGGCATCTAAGGAGCTGGAGCAGCATTGGCATCAACATCTAAAGCAAATTGGAAAGTGATTGTATCAGGTGGACTCATTCTAATCTTTCATCTCTTAGTCTTGATTGATCACACATTTGGACTTTGGGATTAAAACAAACATTGTTTGCTATCACACCATTGAAAAATTGGGCTAAAACAAACCATTGTCTTTCATCACATTTGGATTTGGACTTTAAAACAAACAAGTGCTTGCATTGTCTTCCACACATTGAACTTCTAAGGTTAATGAACCCCATGCAAGTGCGACCAAGTAATTGTGTATGCTCTCTCCTTGCGTCCCAACACGAACTTGGAGATCAAAAACATTTACTTGTGTTGCTTTTGTTTAGCCTTAGAGAGGCCTGCCTTGGTATCCACCCCAAGGGAACGACCTCAAGTGGTACTTTCATCTGGTCTGCTATAAAAATCAGAGGATAAGGCGAAAGCCAAGTCTAACCGGTATTAGCGCTCACCATACAGTGCTAACTCGAAAGGAGGTGTACCATTGTGTATATTAAAACTCCTAGTAGGGTTAGTTAAAGTCTTAAGTGGCTTGCTGGATGCTCGTGGGGTGCCGGTCCCCCGGATTTTCACTAGAACCTCCTTGTGATAGTGGCCTTGCCTTAACTAGGACTTGTTGAATCATCTTCATGTGCTTGCTTAACCATCATCACATTCTTCCAAACTAAAACTTGCTTATGTGTCTTGTGTGAGTGATTCATGTGTGTATATGCATAATCATTTGTTTGAATATTGCCACATCAAGCTCTAAACACCAAAACACATAAAGACAAGTCATTCTACACATTCTTCCAATAACATTCAAACCTAATCACTTTCATCCCAAACATAGCCAAGTCATCCAAACAAGCCACATCATCATCCAAATCCCTAAACAAGCACTTGTTAAAAGGACTTAAGACAAACACTTGGTGACAACATGTCTACACTAGAAGACCTAGAAATCAAATTCCAAAGATTCCTCCAAAATCTTTATCAAGGATCACAACCCCTAAACCAAGATGCCATTAAAACATTACAATTCTTCATCCAAAGAGCTCAACCCCATGCAAGCCAATCACCTCAACTACAACACTTCATAACCCAAGTCCAACACCTTTTAGCCACTAGTCAAGCTCGACAAGTACAACAATCCTTAGCCACTCCATACCAACCTAATCCATCTAGCCACATGTCATATCCATCCATTGCATATCAACTTAATCCACCTATCCACCAAGTCAATACCACATCAACCTATGAACATCCACCTCAAGCTTATCCAATCCCTCATACCACCATCCTAATGCACTACCAAGCCCATCCACAAAGCCATCAAGTGATATTACAAGAACAACATCCAAGTCCCAATGGCTCTTTGTACATAAATCAAGTAAGTCCAAATACACCTTTTCAACAAGACCACCAAGCACCATTGATAGATTTAAATCCACCTTTCCAACAAGAATCATATCTGAATCCCAATGGCCCCTTGTACATAAATCAAACAAGACCAAGTTATCCTATGCAAGATCTAATAACCTTTGACAAGGGAGATACCAATCTAGAGTGGCCTCCACCATCCAATCACATGCCATCACATGAAACAACAAGTCCTATCCCAACACCACCATGTGATCCCAATCATAGTCCATTGATCCCTTTACCTTCCAAACCACCAAGCCCTTCATTACCTTCTTCACCATGTCATTCTAATCGTTCACCAAAGGATGTGGCTGAGAGAGTTTTACAAAGGATGCTTGAAGCAAAACTCATTGAACTTCCTAAAGTCAAACCATGTGAAGAAAGTCCATATGATGAACATGATTATTGTGCATACCATAGGACCAAAGGCCATAATACAAATCAATGTCCAATATTTGACTCAATTGTTTACAAGGTGTACCCACCTATAATGGGAAATCGTGCCACATCATCCCCATCCTATGTGTCACCCCCATCTAGTCCAAATCCTAATCCATCCAATCCAATTAGATCTCCACCTAATCCTTGTCCTACTCCTAATCCAACACCATCTACCATTATCATCCATCCATTATATTTCGTATCCACCCATACACTTGCAAAGGATGTGATCCATTGGCTACTAGATAGGAATAGACTACCCCTATGTCAAACACCAATTCATGAGCCTACCAATGAACTTCCAAAGGTCATGTCCAATCCTATAATCTCATCATGTGGTTCACATATCCTTGAGCCTCTTCAAGAGCCTTCCATTAACATGCCTAGCCTTTTAAGCCCATCATGTGATCTACAAGCCAACAAGTCTATTCAAGAGTCTCCTATTATGAATCCAAGTCAAGAGTCATCATGTTCTCATATCAATAACCCTCAAGAGCCTATCAAGTCCACTCAAGAACCTTCCACTTTCATCCAAAGTCACGAGGTATGTCAAGAGCATAGTCCTAAGCATGTGGAAACATTAAGCCCTAGTCCAACTCAAGATCAAAACACTTTCATGCAGCCCATCCATAACATTTACCTTCTTTATGATCAAGATGATATCTATGAAGAAGCTATCCATGAGCACCTTGATCCTATCCATAATCCTATGTCCATCCATGAGCAAGATGTCCAAATTGCTCCTAGTCATCCGCCATCTAGCCCTATCCATAATGCACAAACATCCACTTGTCATGATGAGACACTTGTCCCCCAAGTAAGGATAAAAGATCAAACAAATAACTTGGATCTTAGTGAACATAATGCTAATCAAGATCCTAATGATCCCCCTTCCACATCCATCATTGATCTCATTTCAAATCCATCATGTCCTATTGGTCTATCCACCCTTATACATGCATGTTCTTCCTTAGGACAAAAACAACCTCTATCCACTTCACCTTCTCCATCCAATAAGGAACTCAAGTCTAGTTCCCTAAACATATCTAGTCCCATAGTCAATCACATCCTCCAAAACATGAACTACAAAGGCAAAGGTCTAGTCCTTTATGAACAAGGTATTTTGGAGTCAAACCATGTCAAAGTTCCTCCATGCTCATATGGCCTTGGATATACACCCCAAGGTAAACAATCTAAAGATGTTCATAATTCCTCCATCTCTCCTAAGCTCACCACTTTCCATCACAAACCACATCATGTTCCCAAAACATATGTTTCCATTCCACCTCTATCATCCTATAAATATCAAAAGCATGTGACCATACACCTTCCGCCATCCACTTTACCTCCACTTTTACCAACTCTAAATATCCCTCCATCCACTTTTCCACCATTGCTTCCAACACCTAACATACCTATCATTCATAAGTATCCTTACATCCCTAATCATGACCAACGAAAGCACACATCGTTTAAGCATAAAGCTTCCAATCATTCCATCCACTCCACCCACCCCATGGGATTCAAAAGCAAAAATTTTGATGCCTTTACCTATAAAGCTAAAAGTCCTACCAAAAATCGTAAGGACTCTCATGCCTTAGGGCACAAACATGAAAAATCAATGCAAAGAACCAAAGCAAAGCAATCCAAAAAGCTATCCAAGCCCATACCTTCAAAAGCAAAGCCCAAAAGCAAAATGATTTGGGTTCCTAAGCAAACAACTAGCAAAGCAAATGAGGCATCCTCATCCACATCTCAAGAATCCCAACCACCTATATCCATCCAAGAGCCTATTTCCACCCAAAACTTCCATTCCCTTCAAAAATCCCACAAGCAAAACAAAAGTACTAAAAATACTAAATCTATGTGGGTTCCTAAATCACTTTGTCAACCATCCCCTAAGCAAACATCTCCATTGCTTCCTACACCACCATCCAATCAAAAGCTTCAATGTTTATCACGCTGTGTGCAGCCATTGGTCATTGTTCCCTTCCACTTCGCAGTACCTCCACACAACTACATCTCCCCATCTTCCATCCATTATCCTACATATCTCCCCCATGCTATCCCTATGGTCCATGCTTTGGCATAAACTTTTTGTCCATCTTCATTTCATAAACCTATATCAAATCCACACCATAAGCCACTAGCCTACCCTACCATAATTCCACATCATCATCCACTATCTACCTAATCCATCTCCCATCCATGCAATCCCTTATCAACATCAATGAGCACACTTGACATGGTCCATGCGAGGACATCCATCTCTAATGGGACTACCAACATCCATTGAACTAGCCACTTGAGTCCCTCCTATCCATTACCATGGTGAAAACCTGGCAAACAGGCGCCATGTGTAATTGTCAACACATCTAAAAGCAAAAAAGAAAAATACAAAAAAAAAAGTCAAAATAGTAAAGAGAAATCCCTTCATCCAATGGTGAAAACCTGGTAAACAGGCACCTTGGATAAGTACCATGATGAAAACCTGGCAAACAGGCATCATGTGTAGGTTGATCTTCTATGTCACTTACACTTGGGGGCACATTGTCTCATCCAACCTATCCATTTCCAAACTATCTATCCCATTATATCATTTACCATCCTACCATCCTTAGCCATTACATAAACAAGCCTATCCTATTGAACCCATTTATCCATTCATCCATCCTTCTGCCTTTTGATTTTGATGAAGACATAGGGGCAAAATCTTGAAACATGCTTTGGATATCTCTTGGTATACCTCATACCTTCCTCATCAATCCATATTATCATTATCCACCTATCATACACCTTGTCATGTAAAACCTATCATGTCATCCCATGGTCATGAACTTTGTCATGTAAAAATCCTAAGCATTACCACCTAGAATGGGGGCAAGTTCTTCCTATGCAACATAGCCTCTGAAGATCACATCCTAGCTCCCTTATGATCCATCCACTATGGCATATCCTTATCATAAGCTTTCCATCTTATAGCTTATCCCCATCCATTTATCATGAGCTTTCCACTATAGCCTACCTATTTGTTCATCATGAGGCATGCATCCATCCCTTTTATGGCCTATCTTTTTATCCATCCATATATCATGAGCCTTCCATCCCTTATTGCCCATCCTTTTATCCATCTAATCCCATTCATCCATCTTTGCACCTAGACTTGGTTTTCCCTTGTCATTGGTATCTAGCACAACAACTACCTAAATTGTAAATCCATTGACATCCCAAAACATTTCAAAAACTACAAAAAAAAAAATCAAATATGTCAAAAAATCCAAAAAAATCAAATATCCAACAAAAAATCCAAGCAATAAGATCAATTCAATCATCATCCAAAACAATCCACTCCATCAACATCAATCAAAATCAAAATTATCATCATCAATTCTTCTTATCAATAACATTCATTCATCCATTTCAATCAATCACTTCTTCCAGTCATATCAATCAAATCAATCTAAGCAATGATCTTAAATCCATGTCACACTAATCCATATCAAGCAAGCTAATGAATCAAGGAACATTATCCAATCAAATCAACAGGTTTTGATCCTAATCCTGTCATGAGCCCAATCAATCATCATCAATCATCATCAATGGGATACAACGTTCCCACATCCTTGTGTTGATCTAGGGATATAGCTTTCCCCACAATGACAACACTATCTATCTTTATCAATGAAACAATCAATCATTGGTTTATGACTTGACAAGGGCAATACCTTGTTTATTTTATATCCTTTGTGCACACTAAGAACACTTGCTTATACTTAGATTGAGTGGACACTCTTATCATCACACCATCACTATCATCATTCTAAACAAATCCAATCATCAAAACAATCAACCCAGCAATAGCAACCATCACAACCAAAGCACATCAAGCCAACCATCACAACAAATCCTATCAATCATCAGCATTAACACCAAAGAAAATCAACTCAAAGCACATCAATCCAACCATCAAAATAAATCCTATCAATCATCAACATCAACACCAAAACAAATCAACTCAATCACATCACCTCCAATCGGAACAAATCCAGCCACTCCAACAAATCAAAAGTAGCTCTATCCCCCACATATTATCTAATCATCCATTCATCAAATCATATCATATCAATCTAATCATCCATCATTTCATCATCTTCAAGTCATTCCAAGCAAAGATCCAAATGCAAGCCCATCCTTAATCCATACCAATCAAGTTAATCAATCAAGCCAAATTATCCAATCGCAATCCATGGTCTTGATCCTAGCCTTGTTGTAAGCCAAATCAATTAGCCAATTAGCCAACCAACTCAGCAAACAACCTTGTGTTGATCTAGGGATATAGCTTTCCCCGCAATGACAACACTCTCAACTATCATCAACAAAACAATCAGCAATTAATCTTTGGTTTACAGCTTGACAAGGGAAATACCTTGTTTATTTTTGTATCATTTGCACATGCTTGCTTGTTTGCTTGTATGTGTTATCATTTTATCTTGCATTTGTATCATATCGATATCATTTCCAGCTAATATTCATATCTTGTGTATGTTGGAATAGCTTTTTGCACTATCCTTTGCATCTGAGGTCATATCATACCTTTTGTGCATTAGGACTTCAATGCTCTAAGTTTTCTTCCTCATACGTTAGACAAGGTTGTATTACGCTAGGGCACAAGACACATCATCACCCTGGTCCTTATACCTTGGTGTATAACGTCTAGTGCTATATCAAACATCCTGGTTGCTCACTTTCTATTGCAGCATAACGCATCATCCATTTCTTCTATCCATTCCCTTATCTTTCTTTTGTAGGCAAGCCATTTCTTTTCGAGAGCATACTCGTGTTTGTCCAACCCACCTATCCTCTCGAGGGGGCATCACCAACCTATCCTTTCTATCATCATCATCGTCGTCGTTGTCAACATCCCTATCAATTATCCATACCTTAACTTCTTTGAAATGATGTTACTCGACACAAAGCTCATCATCTCGAACATCATCTCAAAGAGGGGCAAAATGTAGACACCCAAAATTGTCCCAACTTTGTGTATGTCTTGCAACACCTTGTTAAAACATTATCCTAAACATCATAAGCCATTTTTGTCCTAAATCCCACTCTTAATCCCATTTATCCATTAAGCCAATTAATTAAATAAATTTTATTTATTTAATTAAAATCCCCATCTTTATCTGACTTAGCCAATTAATTAAATAAATTTTATTTATTTAATTAATTTCACATGCATAATCCCACTTTCCAATTAATTAAATAAATCTTATTTATTTAATTAATTTTCAACTCCTATCCCAACTAATTCAAATATTTTATTTGAATTAAGTCCTCCATATCTTATCCCATCCTATTCATTTATCCAATTAATTAAATAAATCTTATTTATTTAATTAATTTCCAACTCATATCCCAACTAATTCAAATATTTTATTTGAATTAAACACTTATCTTTCATCACATTCCAACACTTGTCTAGTCAATCATGTGTTGTGTTACAACTTTTATCTTTCACATGCACAACTAATGGGACCTAATTTTAGTATTTATCTACACAAGCACACCTAAGCCTCATCCTCCTTTGCCACATGTCATATGACTACAATTTCTTGATGTGCAAGGAAACCTAACTTAATCCTATCCATCCATTTCACCTAAAGCCCTAATTGATCCTAGCCATCCATTGGAACCAAGCCTTTCCTATAAATCAACCCCCTCACAAGCCATTAGCATGCATTGAGCTTCAAGTACCTTTATCCTGCCAAATCTTCTAGCATGCATGGAGCTTCAAGTAACATTATTCTATTGAAATATCATTAGAGCATTTGCATCCTTCATCTATCATTCATTCTAGCATCTTCATCTTAATGTTATGCTGCAGAATCGAGCAACCAACACAACAAATTGATCAATCAAGCTCATCTTGCATCTTCGAGGTATTGAATTATTTGGGTTTAGGTTATGCATTTCAATTGTTTGATCATTTCCATTTATAAATCCAAATTTTTCGATATACACTAGTAATTGCTTTAACTCATTCTTCTATTCTTGATAACTCCTCTCATGCAAAAGAAAGCAGAACACTTGGCTTCTTCTTATTTGTTGCACGTTCCTCAACTGTTCTCCTCTGTTGATTCTTCTGAATTATCTAGACCGTTGATCGATCCTCGTTGAAATCCATATAAACCCCCCTCATCTCCTTTATTAAGCCTCTCTCTCTCTTTGATTTTATTCTCAGGCATACTTGATAGCACTTTGAGCATACAACGATTTGATTGAGCAACCCTATGATCTCTTAACATTGATCTTTGAGCACACTACTTGCTTGTTGCAGCTATGGTTTCGCAACTTCATTGAGCAATCTACACTTCTCCAAAAGGGAACAATACAGATTTTGGTAAGAGCTTTCATTTTGCTTTGATTTGATGATAATGGCTTTTACTTAGATTGATTCACTTTATGTGATTGGTTTTTGGTTTTATTAGTTTAGATTTAATCAATTTTTCCTCATACACACATAGTTTTGTTTTGCATATATACAATGTTCACAAAAGTTGAAATCGAGATTACAATCATCTAACCTCTCAACAAAGTTTTTATTTTTTAAGGTTCTAAGACCCTTCTCACCAATCTGGCCAAGTCTCTTATGTCATAATATTATCTTCTCAGCAGGAAGCTTAACTTCCAAAGAATGAGCATTCTTAGGTACCCAAAATGCACTACCATCAGAATTTGATACAACAGATCTTTTCACTACTGGTTCCAATGGTGGGGATGAAGTGATTACAACTCTTTTCTTCCAGTTAGAAGAACTATTGCATTTTGAAATGCATGCCTCTAGAAAAAATAGAGTACCTCTTCGAGTACCTTTCGCAAGCACCATAGCTCCTCTAGTCATCTTGCATCCTTCTTTTAAAAAGAGAACCTACACACCTGCATCATTCAATTTACTTATAGAGAGTAGGTTCCATGCCAAGCCTGGGATGTGCATGACCCCAGATATCCCCTTCACTCATCTATTAGGGAATCGGATTGTGACTCTTCAATGGCCAACTATCTTCAAATGAGAATCATCACCAAGCTACACTCTTCCACCATCAAACTCTTCATACTTTGTAAACCAGTCTCGATGCAAGGTCATGTGGAAAGATGCACTAGAATCAATCAGCCACACATCATCAGATGCATGGGTGGCCAAGGCTGTGATGAAAACATCACCATCATCTTGTGACTTGTCAGAATCTGAATCTGTGACACTCTTCTTCTTCTTTTTCTCCTCTTTTCATTCCTTTCAGAAATATCTAGATTTACCACAGTTCCAACAGAGAGCCTTGGACTTTCTAGGGGATTTGGATCTCCCACGGGATTTGGATCTACCCTTCTTAGCTTTCTTGTCCTTCTTTCTAGCTTTCTCCTTAGGTCTTTCATGAACTGCAAGAGCCTCTTTGGCTGACTCAAATGAATTTCTCCTCATCTCTTTAGATAACATCAAAGACACCACTTCATCCATTTTGAAAGTGGATGTGGTACTCCCGATGACCATAACAAGATAATCCCACAAATCTGGCAAAGAACAAAGCAAGGTCATACATCGATCCTCCTCCTCCATTTTCATACCAACAGATGTCAACTATGCAACTAGCATATTAAAAGCATTCAGATGGTCTACAACAGATCCTCCATCTTCCATCCTTAGAGAATATAGCTTCTTCTGTAGGAATAATTTGTTTACTAAGGATTTGGCCTGATAAATTGTAGTGTCAAAACTCTACATTTTGTTTTCAGTCGTAGCAACTCTGCGGGTCTCTTTTGTTTCTATGCAAGTTTCAAAGGAATCAT
Organism: Cunninghamia lanceolata; assembly: GCA_027924645.1. Lineage (NCBI taxonomy): Eukaryota > Viridiplantae > Streptophyta > Pinopsida > Cupressales > Cupressaceae > Cunninghamia > Cunninghamia lanceolata. Next base: position 3,374,733 of record BSBN01000433.1, on the reverse strand, counting down.
TGCATGGGTTTCTAATGCTTTGTACAGAAGCCGCCAAGTGTCAAGCCACAATTAAAGCCATAGTATTGTTTCTAATATTAACTTTTGTGCGGAGTGCACCATGTAGTAAATTGTTTCAGCATTTCAAGTTTCATCTTTGCTGCGGAGGTCGACACGTGTAGAATGTGGATGCAATCTCTAAATTTTCTATGTTGTGTGTGGAATGTATCGCGTGTCTCTTTATTTAGTTATGGAAGTTGTCGCGTGTTTCTTTTCATATCAGGTTTGATGCTTGTAATGAAAGATGGTGGGCCATAGTCTATTTCAATTTCAAGAGCGCAGAGAATGCCACGTGGTGGTCACAAAGATAAGAGTTATTTTTATTTATGACCCTTTCAGTGAGAAACTTAAATGCAGGTTGCACCACATGTCAGTTTCTGCAGGAGTTTTCAAAAAATTTTAATGTTTTAGTAAAGCTACGGGTGCTGCCACATGTTAGTTAGAGTGCACGCGGAAGATGTCATCTGTCCCAGTTTTCTCCCTTTGAAGCTAATGTGAGCACTGAAGCTATGGGTCCCATTTTTAATGTGTTTCATAAGAAGTGTTGTGGATTGCGACAGATGTCATAAGCAAAGGTCACCCGAGATTAATGACATAGTTTTGAGGGCTTTACGAAAGAAGACACATAGATGTTTCTGAAAGTTGTAGAATGTGATAAGTGTCATTTTCGTGTTAACTTCTGAGAAATAAAGCAGTTTCTCATTTTAATGCCGATGCTACCATCTGTTACATTATGTTTCAAGTTTCAAGTGTGCAAGCCTTGCCATGTGTCTGTGTCTTAATGAAGGAGTTGTGCCACATATATTTTGCCCCAGCCAATGAGCTTGTAGGAAAGAGAAGATTGTTGCAGATTTGAAGGATCGTAACTACTAGAGACTTCCAGTTATCTTTAGTTTCATTGGGCCGTTGGGATTCAGTTGTTACACACAATCTAGAGTCAGATCTTTGGTTATAAATATGTAATATTTGTAATAGATCGACACACAGATATACACATAGAGATATACAGAGATAGATATTTTTTTTGATAAGTTTTGTCAGAATTTACAAGAGATATTGGAGACTTTGTTGTGGCCAGTTGATATCATTTTGCCTTTATTTTGTTGTTCTAGATAAGAAAGTTAATGTACCTGTGCATGTATCTGTACCTTTTATATTGCTGGAAGATTAATGAGAAGAACTCAGTTCTGTGCCTTGGTTGATATTATCTGTGTCATTGCAGAGTGTCTGATTGTGAGCCTTTGATTATATTCATTCCATCTGTTTATATTAATCATGCAGTATCTACTCTTTAATATAACTAAATCTTGAGAATAGTTTCACTGTGCTTAATTTAAAAGGAATACTTTTACTCAGGCGCATCGCCATAGCTAGATTTGCTTCATTATATCTGTAATCCTATTAGTTTCTTACCCTTTGCTCAAAACCTATTTAAAATAGAGAAGAGCCAGCTTCTTTAAAATCTGGAGGTTGTTTCAAGTAGCAAGTTCCACATTCTTGAAACTTCCCATGTTGGTGTTAGAACCTGTGCAATTTTATACATCAACAGTTTTTGGCACACCCGGTGGGACCTTTCTTGAAGTTTCTATCAAGATCGTATGAGCCAGAGAGCAATAAGGAGCTAGAGCTGTGGACCTACAACAAGAGCTCAGTCTGTTGCTAATCTAGGCATTCTTTTGCCACCATTAGTAGCTACTCTAAGGAGAAGAGTGAATCAATTTGCAGCAGCACAGAGAGTAAATATGGGAGCACCTATAGCCCCAAGGAACTATGTAAATTGGAACACTAGCAGTCCTCTAATTCTCCCAGTACCACCAGCAACTTGGGATGTTATTCCAGCTAATGCTCTGAAGGCTTTGCCTAAGTTTAGTGGGGAAGATTTCAAGACACCTGAAGAGCATCTGCAAGATATATCTGATGTGTGTACAGTACATGTTATCACTCAACAAAATGTGGCCATAAGATTGTTAGCAGCCTCTTTTAAAGGAAAGGCTCTTGACTGGTATAGATCTCTCACTCCAAACACAATATCTACATGGGATCATCTTGGTGACGCTTTCTTTGCAAGATTTAAAGAAAAGGGTGATAAATCTTCCTTACTACAACAATTGATCACTATCAAAAGGGCACCACAAGAGGCCAGGACTGATTTCAACTCAAGATTTCAAAAGACCTGGTAGCACCAACCCGGCTACCACTACACCAAAAACTTGAACTATTAGTGAATGGTACCCCGGCAATGTTACCCAGAGACTGCGCAGGCCTGAGGAGGGAGGAGTTGAGGGTCGCACACCTAAGGACCAACAGAACCCCCACTAGTCCGTACCTGCCCTTGGGTAGGCATGGACTGCTAGGCGCAACTTGTACGCATGAAGGCAGTGGGCATCAGTGGGAATCAAACTCCTCCCCAGTAGAGTCACCAATTTGTTAGCACCAACCCGGCTACTACTACACCAAAAGCTTGAACTGTTAGTGAATGGCACCCCGGCGATGTTACCCATAGACCGTGTAGGCTCGAAGAGGGAGGAGTTGAGGGTTGTACACCTAAGCGCCAACAAGACCTGGGATAGAATTCCTACTACAGCAAGACCATTATCAGGTATGGCTATTGTGTTTTACCACAAAGCTTTAAACTAAGATATATCAGTAATGATTCAGTCTCTTGGAGGTCAGACACTACTAGAAGCATATGAGTTGGTAGTCAAGGCTGAAAATAACTTAATAGATGCTAGAAAATTGCCCCCAAGGCCTCCTATGCCCATGTTCCTAGAAATTATCTTACCTTTGCCACAAGAAACTCCTAATCTGACAGCTCCACCTGTGTCTATGTATTCATTTCCAGTACCTCAACAACCTGCTAAGGCAACCACTTCTACTCAACCATCTAAAATGGATGATGTCAAGAACATTCTAAGAACTTTCTCAAATGAGATAATTAATCTAAAGAGATAACAAAATCTCTATCCAAAGCCTCCTTATCAAGGTTATCAAGGAAATAGACCTCCCTTTCATCCAAATCAATATCAAGGCCCTCAAAGGCAAGCTAATCCTCAGCCTTCAAACTAGCTGGTTTCAGTCCCTACACCTCTATAAATTGTTCCTCCTAACCCCAACAAGGAAATTGTTCTAGGGAAAAATAACTTAGCAGACAACACAAATGATTGTTGTTTTCCTTGCAACAACGCCCATATGCCTAGAGACTGTCCCAGAGGAAATTTGTAGCAAAAGATAGCAGAATAGAGAGGGTTAGAAGGACAATTCTCAACTTCCAACACCTCACCATATCAGTCCCCTAGTGTTCAAAATGCAGTCATGATGGCCCAGATGCAAGGGATGTCCATACAACAGGAAGAGGAAATAGCCCCTGAACATGCTTTATTTTCATGGATTGAAGAAGAAGATTCAGTGTTCTTGAATGAGGCATCTACTTAAAAGAAACCATTGGTGCAATCATACTACTATACTAGATCAAAGAGGAGAATGATGGAGCAGCCTGAAGTCACTAATAATGAGATCATGGGAGCTCCTCTATTTCAAAATCATCACAACACAGTCTCTAGGCAAGAAATTACTCAGCCTGTACAGAATCAAGTAGCATCAGGACAGGTTCTAGATAAGGCAAGATATCTTTATTATTCAAAGACCCAAGCATTAGGACCTATGAACGTGGTGGACCAGCTAAAAAAAACTCCAGCACATGTATCAATCTGGGATATGTTAGCTATTCTTGAGTAGAAGACACTATTACGAGAAGCTCTGCAAGACCAAGAAGTCCCTAAATACACTGGTACTAAAGGAGGACCTACTGATAAAGGGAGGCTTCAGCTCAAAGATATTATACCTCTGCAGACAACAACCTTGTTGAACAATGCACCTGAGGTAGGTAAATCTAAACCAGATCCCTTTTATTTGACTCTAATAGTTGGGAAAAAATTGCTACATAATGCAAGGATAGACTCTGGGGCAAGTACTACAGTGATGCCAAAGCAAATAGCAGATGCTTTAAAGATAAAATATGAGCCACTTACAAGAGGGGTCATGCAGTTGGATGGAAAATCTGTTCAAACAATAGGAAAAATCAAACAACTTCCATTACAACTATATACTTGCCCCAATATAATTGTCAACCAGGATGTGGTAGTCATAGATATCCCCCCTGTATTTGGTTTATACTTGTCCAGAGATTTCACAACCAAAATAGGATGTTACATGTCACTAGATTGGTCACACCTCATCCTGAGAACCAAATATGGGACAAAGATGAAAATATTGTCTAAACCATTATCCAAAGACCATATCACAAATGAATCAACCCCAAAATTAGAAGCATCCCATGCTATGCTGAATAAAGAGGAGAGAATCTTTGTTGAAGAGTTGGGTGACTGGATTGAACATGACCAATAGGAAGAAGAGAATAATCAGTTATTGACTATGATGCAGAGTGATCCCTATGGAAATTATGACTCTACAAGTCTAGGCACTTATGTCATATTTGAAGAAGACCAAGAAATCCCTAATGTTTTAAGGAAAGAAGCATCATAGATTCAAGAATCTAAAAGAAACTCAGAAATCTGGACCCTAAATTTTGATGGGGCTAGAAGTAAAAATGGTGCTGGAGCAGGAATTTGCCTTACTGCCCCAAATGGTGAGAAAATTCTAAGAGCCATTCGCTTTCAGTTTACCTATACCAATAATGATGTTGAATATGAATCTTTGATGCATGGACTCATGTTGGCAAAGAAAATGGGGATAAAGAATCTGATAGTAAGAGGAGATTCAAAACTGGTAGTAAAACAAATTAGAGAGAAAGCAATAGCCAAAAATGTGAGAATGAGATCCTATAGGCACAGAATTTGGGACCTGATAGATGGTTTTGAGGATTTCAATATTGAGGTAGTTCCTAGAGCCTAAAATTATGAGGGAGATAGAATGGCACAGATTGGTTCATAGTTTGACCTAGCAAGTGATCTGTTAGTTAACAATGAGTCAGTCAAAGTTATAGTAAGACCAACTATCCCAGATAATGACTAAAATTGGCAAGTTTTTGATAATGATTTCCAAGTACTCTCATTCTTACAACAATCAGGAGAATTTGCTAATCAATTACATCCTAAAATTGAGGAAGCTTATGGTGATCAAAATATCTAGCTAAGATCAAATAAACTCCCTAAAGGGCTGATCAGTTTAGAAAACTTGTTTGACCTAGAGGATGTAAGCCTAGAGAAGATGAGATTTCAAGAAAATAAGGAAGATTATTCTAAGATCCAAGTTAGTGAAGGAGGAAAGTTGAAAGTTGGCAATTCTACAACCCAAGAAGAGAGGAAAAGGCTGATTGATTTGTGTGAAAACTATGATAGGGTGATTGCTTGGACCTATGAAGACCTCCATGGCTACAATAGAGATATCATCCAACACACTATAGAGCTTACTGAAGGATCTAAACCAGTCAGACAGAAGCAAAGGCCAGTGAATCCTAGAATTGAACCTTTAATGGTGGATGAGATACAAAAGCTCCTAGAATCAAAGATTATTTTTCCAATTAAGCATTCAACTTGGGTATCAAATTTAGTGCATGTAAGAAAGAAGAATGGTGATATAAGACTCTATGTAGATTTTAGGGATATGAATAGAGAATCTTTGAAAGATCATTATCCCCTGCCCTCTATGGAGCAGATTTTATAGACTGTGGTTGGATTAGAGAGGTTTCCCTTGCTGGATGGTTTCTCTGGATACAATCAAATTTGGTTAGCATATGAAGATCAGCACAAGACTGCATTCACTACAAAGTGGGGAACATTTGCATATGCTAAAATACCTTTTGGCCTTTCAAATGCTGGAGCTACCTTTCAGCATGTAATGGATGTAGCATTTGGAGAACTTATAAATAAAATTATTCTGATCTATCTAGATGACCTCACTATTTTTTCCAAAAATGCTATAGATCATTTTGACCATTTAGAGGCTATTTTTAAGAAATGTCAAGAGTTTGGAATATCTCTAAATCCCAAGAAATGTATCTTTGTAGTGCCTCACGATAAACTTTTAGGGCATATAGTGTCAAAGGAAGGGGTCTCTATTGATCCAGAAAGAGTCACAGCCATAATGAACCTATCTCTACTAGTCAACAAGAAAGTAGTTCAATCCTTTCGAGGAAAAATCAACTTTGTTAGCCGATTCATATATGATTTTGCAGGCCTAATTAGACCAATGACACTGTTGCTTAAAAATGATCTATTTTCAAATAGACTGCAGAAGGAAGACATGCTTTTGAAGAAGTCAAGAAAGCCATTTCAATAGCCCCAGTACTCAGAAACCCATATTTTTCTAAATCTTTCATAATGTATGTGTATGGGGGAGAATTCAGTGTTGCTGTTATTTTAACTCAGAAAGATGATCAGCAAGAAGGAGAACACCCAATAGCCTTTTTCTCCAGAACTCTCAAGGAATATGAGGCTAGATATTATTTTGTAGAGAAGCAAGCATATGCCATAGTAAAAGCCCTTAAAAAATTCAGACATATGGTAACAGGAAACAAGATTCTGATATTAGTGGCTCATCCTAGTGTAAAAGAATATATTATGGAGGGTGAGATCACTGAGAAAAGAGCCAATTGGATCACAAAGATTCTTGAATATGATGTAGAAGTAAGACCCACCAAGTTAGTCAGAGGCAAAGGATTGTGCCAATATATGACTCAAGATATGGAGAGAATAATGACTGAAGAAACATAAAGTGAAAATGTATTGAAACTCCAAGAGATTGACCAAGACTCTTGGGTCAAAAATAGAATACAATTTATGAAGCATGGAATTTTTTGAAACGATCTCTCCTATGATAAGAGAAGATACTATAGGTAGCAAGGGGCCCATTTTCTACTAATTGACCATATTCTATTTAGAAGAAATGTTGATGGTATACTCTTGAGATGTATAGAGAAAGATGAAGCTCAAAGAATACTACATGAATTATACCATGGAGACTCAGGTGGGCACTTTTCACCAAGAACCACTGCAATCAAAGTAACTCAAGTAGGATGTTTCTGGCCCACTCTATTTATAGATTGCTATCAGTTGGTTAAAGAATGTCAGGCTTGTCAGTTTTATATAGGCAAAAGGAGAAATGCAGCAATGCCTCTAAGCCCCATAGTTATGGATGAACCCTTTGCTCAATGGGGTCTAGATTTTATTGGTATGATTAATCTAGTGTCAAGTATGGGACACAAATGGATTCTCACAGCAACAGATTACTTTACCAGGTGGAGTGAAGCAATACCACTTAAAGAAGCAACATAAAAAGTCATATTAGAGTTTCTAGAAAGCATAACTGCTCGATTTGGTCCTCCTCGTACCATTATATCAGATAATGCTAAAGCATTTTTGGGAGTGAAATTATGTAAGTTTGCATTAAGGAATGGGATTTATTTGAAAACTTCTTCAAATTATTACCCTCAAGGTAATGGTCTGGCAGAGTCCACTAACAAGAACCTTACCAAACTCATAAAAAGGATAGGAACCAATTATCATAGAGAGTGGCATAAACTACTTAATACAGTACTGTGGGCTGACAGAATCACACCTAAATAAGTGGCTAAAATGTCTCCCTATGAATTAATTTATGGTAAACTAGTAGTAATGCCACTGAGCTTAGAGATCCCTGCTTTGCAATTGTTAAAATAGATAGAAATTGAAGAGAATGGCCCCATGCAAGTTAGACTTGCTGAGCTGTTGGAAGTGTAAGAGAAAAGAGAGAAGGCACATGAGTCACTAATGAAACATCAGAAAATGGTAAAGGATTGTTTTGATAGGAAGACTTCAAATCCCATTTTTTAGGTTGGCACTTTGGTATTGAAATGGGATGAAAGAGTTGCTAAGCTAGGTCGACACAACAAATTTGAATCATTGTGGACAGGTCCTTACAAAATTTGTTACTACAAGCAACAAAATTCATTTGATCTAGAGACCATGGATGGAGAACCTGAAGAGATTCTGGTAAATGGGATCTATCTAAAATATTTCAATTAAGGAGGGTCTCTTAATGTATCATAGTTAGAGAGTTCTTTTTCCTTTTCTTGCTTTCCTATTCTCCTGCTTTCCCTTTCAATAAGTGTTCGGTGAACATGTGTCGGCAGTACAAAGCCCCTTCTCTTTTGGTCTCGCATTCATTAAGGTTGTTTGGCGATCCCCAAATCCCCTAGAAGTACACAATTTTCAAAAAGGATAGCCACTCCCGTAACATATCTGACACTCCATTCCATGCGGATTTCAAAAAGATACACTAGTTGTTTCATGGCATTAATGCCATTAATAAGATAGGATGTGTCATTGATTACCTTCATAAGCCCCAATTAGTTAGTGTTAAATCCTAAGTGTAGCTCTCATTTGTTTCTATCTCTCTGCTTTGAATCACTATTGCATCCGATTTCTGTCCCTAGCGAGCGTCTTTCAGCTAAGTATCACTCTGGTTAAGCAGTTTCAATCTTTGCTGTGTCAAAGCTTCCTATATTCTCCTCACAGATATAGCTATGTCTAAGACACAGTCACCACAGGAGGGACTTGGAATTTATGAGTCAATTGATAAGTTGTTGAACAACAAATCATATGCATCAGTGCCCGTGCAACCAAGGAAAACCTACCCAAGAACAAGGGTCCCTGAGGTAGGATATTCTGTCGACCTAGCAAAGGTGAAGGATTATGCAGATGGCATATTCGACATGACCCTTCAAAAGAACACCAAGGCTCTTCGAGAGGGGGCACATCAGAGGTGTATTCTCTGAGCAAACAGTGGGCAATTTGAGACTTTTGGTATGAGGATATGGATCTCGCGATTGGCACAGTTCCTGGTTCTTAATGTCGACCTGTGTCCTGAGCTTATTGAGTTATATGTAGAACTATTTCATGCACCATCAAGTACTACACAACAGGGCCCCTTTCATAGTACATATTATGCCCAAAGCCATAAGGGACATGCTGGCCCTGCAGCATGATAGAACAACCACATTTCCAACAGTTGCTAAAATGCAAAACACATGGGCCAATATAATTAACAAAGTCAAGTTCCTCAATTCAAAGATGCAGTTGGGAGAAGATAACACCCAGATGCCCACACTACCCACTGGGAGGGCACAATTCAGTCAAAATGTTCAAGAGGCACTTTCAATGATAGCCTTCATTTTTTTGCTGAGAGAGGATAACATAGTCCATGACTGGCAAATAGCTATCATTTTCATATTGAAAACTGTGGACAAATCACAAGAGTACCGGCTGGATTTCTCAGAACAAATTGTTAATGCCATGATTGATCAGCTCGTAAATTTCAAGTCGAGGCGAGTTTTCAGGTATTCTTCTTTTCTATTCCACCTTATGCTGTATCAAAACCATAGTCTTTTCGCACAACATATGCATTTGAATAAGCATGACCCAGAGTTTGGTCAAAACAAAACTATCTATGTGTCTTCATGGACACATGTGTTATCTGAATCCTTTGGTCCTTATGAGTTTTGGGAACGTTTTGTCGCCCCTGCTTTTTGCCAGTTAAGCCCTAAGCCTATAGAACATAGATTGACACAGAGTATAAGGGGTTTTATGACCAATTGCCCCATTCCCTATGATTATTTCTTTGGGGCACATAACACAATAATTAGGGTCCATGGTTTCAATGAGGAGCTTGTAGTATTACCTAAAATATTGACCCCTAGGGTCGTATTCTTAGAAGTAACCCGACAGGTACCTGTGGTTGATAATGATTTTGGCCACAAGAAAAAGAAAAAGAAGATGTATGATATCCCATGGGTCAGGAAAAATATCACACTTGAGGTTAGAGATGTAGAGAACCTCTTGCTAAGAAAGTTAACTACCCTTGGTTTCCTCCTCATTGAGGATAAATGGAAGTATGACCCAGATAGTTTTCTGGCCTCCTGGATTATGAATAACAAAGTCCATGCTAAAATGGTACATGAGGGTCAGTCATTCTGGGAAGATAGGAGGAATCCAAAAGAAGACAACCCAGACCTATATGTTAAACTAGCTAATTTACCCTTTGAGGGGGCTAGGCCATGGGAAATCTTCTATGTTAAAGAGAAGGAATTTGACCCTAAGTTACGAATGACTACTGGTTTGAGGAAAACATTGAAGGCCCAAGATTGGAAACCAGAAAAGATTGAAGCCTATTGGAAATATAGGCAAGAGATTTAAGAGCTCACACATTCATTTGGGAAAATTGACACTGATGAAAGATGGGAATCAATCTGGGATGAGTGGCATCCCTCCCCAGTCTCAAGTCCAGACACTAGTAGAATTCAGAGGAAGGGTGAAGAATTAGAGAAAGAAATAGAGTCAGCCCAAACTATGCAAGAGACAAGACATGCCTCATCTGCTGCTCCTACATCTTCATGGCCCCAATCCCTCAGCACCTTAGAAAAACAAAAGGGTGTGGTATCATCACCAACTATAGAGACCCAAACAGCTTCAACATTTAGGGGTTCTAGATTTGTTCCTTTGCAACCACCAGTGGTGGTGAATGTTGAAGAAAAAGAAACAGATGAGAGGCCTAGAAAACATAGGAAATTGCACCTGCAAGAAAAAGAGGAGGAAGAAGCAGAACCACAGCTACAACAACTGCTAGTCACACTTCTATTGCTCAAGTAAGTGTTTATTCTCCCTTTTCTCCTGTATCTCTTTCTTCTACTTTAGGAGTGGCAATCCCAAGTAGCCAAACATTCATATCCCCTGCCACTTCTGTTGTGCTTACATCAACCCTTGCCACAATTACCAATTCACAGGCCATGTCTTCATAGGCCATTTCATTACCATTATTTTCCACATCTGTGCCAAAAATAACCCCTCCTCAAGTTTCTCCTCACCAACAATTATTGGTTATTCCCTATGGCCTGCCTCAAGGTCATCTATTTGCTGGAGGATACATTGCATCCCCTCCTACATTCCAAGCCCAAGATGACACAACAAAAAGGGGTAGAGAGGCTAGAATGGACAAAAAGAGGAAGAAGGAAAATAAGAGTCCTGTTGTAGCACATATGAGGTCACTTTTTGACCCCAATCAACAATCACTGACAGTCACACATTTATCTCCAAATGTGGTGAAGCCTAATGAACAAATACAGCCCCAAGATTATGCCATGAATGCTGTGGCCGTGGATATGTCTCTTTTTAGGCCATAGGACAGGGTTGAACTGCTGAATGAGACTGCATGTATTGTTGCAACTGACTATCTAAAGGTATCTAAGAAGTTACAAAAAGTAGAAAATGATTTAGCTCAAGAGAAGGTGAACAACAACAACCTTGTTGGGGAGATTCAAGCAAAGAATAATGAGATTGAAAGTTTGAACAAGAAGTTGCAAAATATTGTTTCTTGTCAGATACATCAGGCTACATAGACCCAGAATGCTTATCTTAAGTTTAAGCTAGCACAAGAAAAGGATGCAGTGACTATTTTGAGACAGGAGAAGGCCACTTTGGAGAAGAAATATCAAGATACATTGCAGCAGGCCACACAATTCCAACAGAAGTTATTAAGTGAGCAGAATGCTAATGGTGCAATGCAGACACAACTCCTAGCTGAGCAACAAAGAATAAAACATCTGACAATTGAGTTAGCCAATAGGCCACAGGATGCTGGAGTTTTAAATTTGGTGAAAGAGCTTTATGTTTTAGTATGGAAGAGAATCTCTGAGGAGATTATCCAACTAAGGCCATCTTTAACTTTTTTGTTAAATGCTCAGCAGCTATGTGAAAAAGTTGAAACTTCGGTGCAAGCCACCTTGTCTACTATTTCATTGAGAGTTTCTGACTCTTAGCTTTTATTGAAAAAATTATATGACACAACAGATGAGACTCTGTCAGTAGCAGGTATAAATGATAGAATGGCCACTGCTAAGAAGGTCAATGAAGTTCTAAGTTGCAACTCTGCAGCTACAAATTGTCAACAACTCCTGGATATAGTGAAAGAAGGAGTGAATAATATGAAGAAACATATTGAGGATTTGGTGCAACTAGGGCTTCCTTCACCATTCCCAGACAACAATACAGTATTGATGATTGATGACATCAAGGCCCATCTCTTGACCAAGCAAAATGATGAGACATTTTTTTAGGGTTTGAGTGATTCTTCATCAGTCAAGGAAGTAGAGGTTGTGTTGATACCTATGGCCCAGCTAGAGTTTCAATTAAAAGATGTGGTACAAATTTTGTAGACTTTTTCCCATAAGGATATAATTAATCTTGATTTTGCCTTTCAAGATTTGTAGAGTAGACAGGGACTCTTTGATTCAGAATGGTCTATTTATCAGACAGCATTGCAGAATTTATAACTCTGTGTTGTATTTTCAATATGCACATTTTTGCCAATTTTGAGTTCTTTCCGAGCAGGCTCAGAAGTTCTATTGGTCACCAAGAACTGTAGAGTGTCAAAACTCTACATTTTGTTTTCAGTCGTAGCAACTCTGCGAGTCTCTTTTATTTCTATGCGAGTTTCAAAGGAATCGCTACGCGGGTTTCTAATGCTTTGTGCAGAAGCCGCCAAGTGTCAAGCCACAGTTAAAGCTGCAGTATTGTTTCTAATATTAACTGTTGTGCAGAACATGCCATGTAGTAAATTGTTTTAGTATTTCAAGTTTTAGCTTTGCTACGGAGGTCAACACGTGTAGAATGTGGAGGCAATCCCTAAAGTTTCTATGTTGTGTACAGAGTTTGTCGTGTGTCTATTTATTTAGCTACGGAAGTTGCCATGTGTTTGTTTTCGTATCAAGTTTGATGCTTGTAATGAAAGATGATGGGCCACAGTCTGTTTTAGTTTCAAGAGCATGGAGAATGCCACGTGGTGGTCGCGGAGATAAGAGTTATTTTTGTTTATGACCCTTTTAGTGAGAATCTTAAATATTTTAAAGTAATGCGGGTTGCACCACGTGTCCGTTTCTGTGGGAGTTTTCAAAAGTTTTAAATGTTTCAATAAAGCTGTTGGTGCTGCCACGTGTTAGCGTGCGCGCGAAAGATGCCATATGTCCCAATTTTCTCCCTTTGAAGTTAATGCGAGCATCGAAGCTATGGGTCCCATTTTTAATGTGTTTCATAAGAAGTGTTGTGGATTGTGACAGATGTCATAAGCAAAGGTCACCCAAGAATAAAGACACAATTTTGAGGGCTTTGTAGAAGAAGACATGTAGATGTTTCTGAAAGCTATGGAATGGGACAAGTGTCATTTTCCTGTTGACTTCTGAGAAACAAAGGAGTTTCTCATTTTGATGTGGACGCTGCCATCTGTTACATTATGTTTCAAGTTTCAAGTATGCAAGCCTTGCCATGTGTCTGTGTCTTAATGAAGGAGTTGTGCCACATATATTTTGCCCCAACTAATGAGCTTGTAGGAAAGAGAAGACTATTGTAGATTTGAAGGATCGTAACCGCCGGAGACTTCCAGTTATCTTCAGTTCTATTGGGCTATTGGGATTCGGTTATTATAGACAATCTAGAGTCAGATCTTTGGTTATAAATATGTAATATTTGTAATAGATCGACACATAGATATACACATAGAGATATACAAAGATAGATATTTTTTTGATAAGTTTTTTTAGAATTTACAAGAGAAGTTAGAGACTTTGTTGTGGCTAGTTGATATCATTTTGCCTTTATTTTGTTGTTCCTGATAAGAAAGTTAATGTACCTGTGCATGTATCTGTGCCTTTTATATTGCTGGAAGATTAATGAGAAGAACTCAGTTGTGTGCCTTGGTTGATATTATCTATGTCATTGTAGAGTGTCTGATTGTGAGCCTTTGATTATATTCATTCCATCTGTTTATGTTAATCATGTAGTATCTGCTCTTTAATATAACTAAATCTTAAGAATAGTTTCACTATGCTTAATTTGAAAGGAATACTTTTACTCAGGCGCATCGCCATAGTTAGATTTGCTTCATTGTATCTGTAATCCTATTAGTTTCTTACCCTTTGCTCAAAACCCATTTAAAATAGAGAAGAGCCAGCTTATTTAAAATTTGGAGGTTGTTTCAAGTAGCAAGTTTCACATTCTTGAAACTTCCCATGTTAGTGTTAGAACCTGTGCAATTTTATACATCAATATAAACATCACCAAGTTTCTTTCACAGCTCCTTCATGATCTTCTCCTCATGGACATTTAACAAGACAGAGTCAACGAAATAGAGTCTCACAAGACCCTTATATTTCTAACCCTTGTGATCCAAATCATCTTATGGCATTGCCGTTCGTTTTACCCCAGAAATTGCTTCCCATAGATCTCGATCAACAAGCATGTCTTCCATCTTAAGTTTCCATAACTTGAAATTGGTGCCGTTAAACTTCTTCACATTTACTCTTCCAGATGTGCCTTCCATCTCCTTCCTACAACAAGATTTCAGAATACTCTACACAAACTCCCACTTAATCTAAGATCAGCCCAAAAAATCCCTACCCAACAACTAGGACCAAAGGTAATCAATCTCTGATACCAACTGAAAGGAAGCTAGGTGTGTGGAAAATAGTTCCTACACTAATCTAATGAGGGGAGAGGTATGCAAATTCTTTTTAACCTTTACAATTATAGTGTTATTAACTCAACAAAAGAGATATTGCAGCAATACACATACACATAGAATGTAGATAGAAGAGAGAGACAAGATATACCATGGGGAAAACTCTTTCGGGAGAAAAAAACCCCACACTCTAAAACACAACTCAAATGTATTATAGTAAACAATCAAGGTTACAATACAGTTTCAGAGCCAATGCTCTTGCAGGAGTCTTCGACACTCATATTTGGAGATATTCCAATAGCATAACAATATCTGTCAATCACAATATGCATCTCCCATCCAAGCACCTTTGTATAAAGAAGTTTCAAGGAAAAAATGGAACCTTCTTGAGAGGGGTGTCCATCTTGGCCTCATGGCCCAAAAACCCATGCTTAAGGACACTTGTCCAACATTGTAGCATGGCTCTGACAATTGTCATATCACCCCATCCCAATGTGGGTGCCTAGTCCCAAGATAGGCTATGAAAGATGCTCTTACGCACCTTACAGTTTTCATAGAATACATTATAACTGACATCACTTACAATTGTAATAGAATCTATCATACATTGACTAAAAATAACATATTCCTCTTACAACATGTCATAACCTCCCTTGGGCACCCAAAGATGTCTCCCTCAAAGATGTTCTTCAACACATGTCCTTACCTATCATAGGATCTTCTATTTATGACTCTTACGTGTCATAGAATCTATCATAGGAATATGTAATGACTGTTATATGTCATAATTCCTCACACACTGCTCAAGATGCTGACACATGGCAGAAAACCTCTACCACAATATGGGACGCCTATATCCACACAGAGTGGATTGACCATCCTAGTCACCTTACAAGTGGAGTGACAACTCATCGTGCCACTTCACACTAAATGACAAAATAAGATGTGCAACTTAATTACATCATAGGCTAATAAAATTAATGTTGATATTGTTTGATTGTATTAACAGGTGGAGGTTCAAAAATCTCTATCAAGGAGGTCTAGTCGACGGGAGAGATAGGATGAGTCACTGATTGACTCTCCATCTTCATGGCCAAGCAAGGGCCATCGATTATTTGATAGCAATTCATAGGAAATTTGATTTTGGGACATATTTTTGTATGCCTAGATGGATTTGTATACATACTTTTGTATTTTACCAATGTATATCTTTGTATATGCTTGTATGGAATTATTTGTACATGCCTATATGGCTTTATATATACACCATATGTTATTTCCATGACATTATGTATATGAAATTTTACATTAAATATAGTATGATGATTAATTATAGTTACAGGATAGATATTGTATCATGCTTAAAAGTTTTGATATTGCATACGTGCTCTTCAATGTTTCCATGAAATGATATTATGTTAAATTATATTTCAATATATGTGTCAAGTATGGTTTGATTAATTCATATATTTTGACAACATCCTTGCAAAATACATTTTTTGCATATCTTGCAATCATTGCATTCCATGAGACTGCAATTCTTTGAGGCATCATGTCAAATAGTTCACGCACCTTGTCTATGCTTCCACACTTTGCATACATGTCTTTAAGGGTAGTTGCAAATACAACATGTGTGACAAAATTCCTATATCCTTTATGCTTTGATCATTATCCACACCTTGTTTTGAAGATCCCATTTTGGCATAGGCAAGGAGGATATTGGATAAGGTTGTGGAATTTGGCTTGACACCCTCCAATTGCATTTTCTTGAAAGTTTCTTTAAATCCTTATCAAAAAATTCATTTTGTGCATATCTTGAAATCATTGCATTCCATGAGACAACATTTCTTTGAAGCATCATGTCAAATAGTTCACATGACTTGTCTATGCTTCCACACTTTGCATACATGTCTATAATGGAAGCTATAAATATGACATGTCAAAAAATTCCTATATCCTTTGTGCTTTGATGGATGTCCAGACCCTATTCTAATGATCCTAATTTGGCACAGACAAGGAGGATGCTTGCAAAGGTTATGAAATTTTGTTTTACACGTGCCAATTGCATTTTCTTGAAAGTTTATAAATCCTTTTCAAAAAATACATTTTGTGCATATCTTGGAATCATTGCATTCCATGAGACTATGCATTTCTTTGAGGCATCATGTCAAACATTTCACACGCCTTGTCTATGCTTCCACACTTTGCATAAAAGTCTACAAGGACAACTACAAATACAACATGTGACAAAATTCCTATATCCTTTATGCTTTGATGGCTATCCATACCCTATTTCGAAGATCCCATTTTTCCATAGGCAATGAGTTGGATGCTTGCAAAGGTTAAGGAATTTGGGTCTACACGTGCATATTGCATTTTCTTGAAAGTTTCTAAAGCCTTTTTGAAAAAATCCATTTTTTGCATATCTTGCAATCATTGCATTCCATGAGACAACATTTATTTGAGGCATCATGTCAAATAGTTCATGTGCCTTGTCTATGCTTCCACACTTTGTATACATGTCTCCTAGGGCAGTTGCAACTACAACATCTATCAAAATTCCCTTATCCTTAACGCTTTGATGGATGTCCATACCCTGTTCCGAAGATCCCATTTGGGCATAGACAAGGAGGATGCTGGCTAAGGTTATAGAATTTGGCTTTACACCCGCTAATTTCATTTAGTTGAATGTTTCTAAAGCATTGTCAAAAAAACCATTTTGTTCATATCTTGCAATTATTGCATTCCATGAGACAACATTTCTTTGAGGCATCATGTGAAATAGTTTGCGTGCCTTGTCTATGCTTCCATACTTTGCATACATGTCTCATAGGGCAGTTGCAACTACAACATCTGATGAAATTCCCATATCCTTTATACTTTGATGGATGTCCATACCCTGTTCTGTAGATCCCATTTGGGCATAGACAAGGAGGATGTTGGCTAAGGTTGTGGACTTTGGATTTACACCCACCAATTGCATTTTCTTAAAAGTTTCTAAAGCCTTATCAAAAAACATTTTATGCATATATTGCAATCCTTGCATTCCATGAGACAACATTTCTTTGAGGCATAATGTCAAATAGTTCACATGCCTTGTCTATGCTTCCTCACTTTGCATACATGTCTCATAGGGCAATTGCAACTATAACATCTGAAGAAATTCCCTTATCCTTTATGCTTTGATGGATGCCCATACCCTGTTCCAAAGATCCAATTTGGGCATAGACAAGGAGGATGTTGGCTAAGGTTGTGGAATTTGGCTTTACACTCATTAATTGCATTTTCTTGAAATTTTCTAAAGCCTTATAAAAAACATTTTGTGCATATCTTGCAATCATTACATTCCATGAGACAATATCTCTTTGAGGCCTCATCATGTTAAATAGTTCACATGCCTTGTCTATGCTTCCTCACTTTGCATACATGTCTCATAGGGTAGTTGCAACTACAACATCTGACAAAATTCTCATATCCTTTATGCTTTGATGGATGTCCATACCTTTTTTTGAAGAACCAATTTTGGCATAGATAAGGAGGATGTTGGATAAGGTTGTGGAATTTGGCTTTCACCCACCAATTGCATTTGCTTGAAAGTTTCTAAAGCATTATCAAGAAAACATTTTGTGCATTTATTGCAATCATTGCATTCCATGAGACAACATTTCTTTGAGGGATCATGTTAAACAATTCACATGCCTTGTCTATGCTTCCTCACTTTGCATACATGTCTCATAGGGCAGTTGCAACTACATCTGATGAAATTCTCATATCCTTTATGCTTTTATGGATGTTCATAGCCTATTTCAAAGATCCCATTTGGGCATAGATAAGGAGCATGATGGCAAGGTTGTGGAATTTGGCTTTACACCAACCAATTGCATTTGCTTAAAAGTTTCTAAAACCTTATCAAAAAAACCATTTTGTGCATATCTTGTAATCATTATATTCCTTGAGACAACTATTGATGAGAGTTTTTACACACTCACAACATAGTTAGCATTCACAAAAGAACCTTAGCTGTCTTGGAAGATATGCAGAATTAACTGGTAATTCTCAATCTCAAGTTTCTGGATGGTCAGTTCTTGACCACGTGGGATAGACCAACAGTTCATTGTGAAGCTATTATATTCAAGGGGCCTTACTCAATTTAAGGGTTTGTTACTGCACTTATCACTTATTATATGCAAATATCTCTCAAATCAGTGATCATTTACAACTATTTATGTCTTTCAAATCAAACTTTATACGAATTTCATAGAAAATAGACTTGATACTTTAGAATTTATGAAAATCATTAAAGATCACTAATATTTCCATGTATTTAATAGGATCTTTCACAATTTCCTTTGGATAACTGTGTTTCAACTAATTATTTATCAATTGTTGGAGGAGAGTTAGAAAGATTAGAATTAGAAATAACATTCCAAATAGGATCTAAATGTTCTGTTATCTAGGTACT
The DNA here is from genome assembly GCA_027924645.1 of Cunninghamia lanceolata. Taxonomy (NCBI): domain Eukaryota; kingdom Viridiplantae; phylum Streptophyta; class Pinopsida; order Cupressales; family Cupressaceae; genus Cunninghamia; species Cunninghamia lanceolata. The sequence goes on along the minus strand of BSBN01000433.1, from coordinate 3,355,730 downwards.
AAAGAATACAGTAACTTGAACAATTCAACACAATCAAATCTACAAATGTAAAACCCTGAGCAGTTTCATGAATATACATAAGAGATTGCAATCTTTCAAAGAATAATACATCAAGTAAATGTCTAAATCAGAAAACACTATGTAATAGATGTAGAATTCTAATTTTGCCTTTATTCAAAGTATAAAGTCACACAAAATTTACAAAGTAATAATGACTTATGTTGCATTGATCCAAATCACTAGAAAACTTACAAATGCTTTAATAGATACATAAAGGAGATAGGACATTCCATGCACTCCTTAATGCAGACACAGGCAACCTCCTTCCTAAAAAAACTAAAAGAAATGTCTTATCTATTGCAACAAACTTAACAATTACAACCTCAAGCTAAAAGTTCAAAATCCCTGTGTACTAAAATACATGTAGCAGAGCTTCTTTTATATATTTTGAAGCTTCCTTTTTGCTACGGTTACAAAATTAATCCAATGGTCTATATTAAAACATTACAAATCAATGGTGAGAACCTTTTCCCAACCATTCCCAAAATATCTTGTCAGAATATTCCCCTTGTTGCAAAGATACCAAAAAGATCCCTTTTTGAGACTCAAGCCTTTCTTTGACTTTCCTGCATTGACTTTGATCTTAAACAAATAACATAATTCATTACATTAAACAAGAAAATCAGAAAAACCACCACTGCCACTGGTACTTTTCCTCTTTACTCTTCTCCAATCTTCATCAAATATTCTGTATATTTGTCTATCAATGCTAACACCACACCATGGTTATTTCTCTAACTCGCGATCTAGGTGTATGTTTGCATTTTAACCTTTCCTCTTAATTTTTTTACATGTTCCTCCATATCCTCTCTATGCTTTTGATATGTTTTTATCCTTGCACTTGATTCCATGATCAAATTGATCATCTCAACATTCAAATATGTATTTGGATTCTGCATACAAGTTAAATACATATCTCTGGATTCCTTTACTGCCATATTAGTATCATAAACTTGTATTTCTGGGCATCCATACCCAATGAATTTTTGTACGATCTTATGGTGTTTTCTAACCATTTCATTAGTACTCCTTTCCAGCTCCTGGGTATTCACAATGCAACCCTCCAACATATTACTTTCAAACTGTAATTCCAATATGATCTGTGTCATATGACCTGCTACCTGGGAAGTTATTACTCCTTCACTCTTCAGCTCCTCAACCCTTTCTTTCATGTCTTCCACCCGATCTATTTCCTCCTTACATTCTTCTATTATGTTTTGACAATGTTGCAAAACAGTACTACAGTTATTCTTTTCTACAAGGGCCAATTGCCAATTAGCAATTACCTTCCCTATTGTATTCTCTCCCTTCTGAATGAATAGCCTGAACCATTCTTCAAAAGCATTAGCTTCAACTCTTTTATTTTCCAATTCTAGGACTTGATCTTTAGACACAATGGTTAAGTTTTCATGTATATCAAGCATCTCAACGCTAGGGTCAAATATTCCTTGTATAAACTATTGCAACTGTGCAATATGCCCTTTTAGGTAATCAAGCTTATCTTTATCCTTCTTCATTATTTCCATTGTCATCTTATTCATATCCTCCCATTTAGAAAGGTGTTGTTCTCTTGTCATATGTCCTAGATCAATGTTCATCATTTTATAATCTTCAAGGGTCATTTCACCCTTTACCTTGTCTATTTGTGGGATGGCAAGCTCTAAAGTTCTTGATCCTGAGGGACCTCTCTTTATGGCAGACATTGTTCTTGCTTTCCTTCTTTCCCTTTGTGGATGCCCTCCTAGAAATCTTTTGATATCAATGGGAACCAATTATTCTTCTACCTTTTCCCTTCTTACTTCGTTCCCTAGCCAAGCCGATGGTTCCTTGTTGATTTCCACTCTTGTTTCTACCTTGGTTACCTCCCTTTGAGGTTTCCTTTCCTTTTTCACTTTTTCTCCTTCGTTAGCTACAAAAGCCACCTTCTTTTGCTTTGGTGTCATCCTATGAAAGGAAAATACATTTTTACCCTCATGTTTGTATACTTTTATTAGGGTTTTTACCCTAATTTCATGTTTTTTACCATTTTTACTTTTACCCTAGCCATTTTATTCCACTCTACTTTGGAATTCAAATTATCTAACAGTATTTGTTGAGTCAAATTACTGTTTCAGCTGCACTATTATTGCCTTGCAATTCCGTTCGCCTTTGAATTTCTACTCATTTGATACAATTTTCACCTACCTTGCAATTCTAGCTTCACGATGTGATTATTAAATTGTATCATAAACATTTACTTTTATTCCTTTCAAATTATGCATTCCCTCCATTAGTTGTGCATTTAATACAGCCTTTAATGCATAATTCAAATCCAAACCTTTTCTTTTAATTTCGCACTTGGAACTTTGTATCTGTTAGCCTTTTCCCTTTTTTTGCACATCAATCTATACATTACTTTGGCATGTTACCCCTTTTTGTATCTCGACCTTTGTATGTTACTTTTATACAAAGGACTATGATATAAATCAACACCTACAATGGTCTATATTATTCCCTTATTCACCTTCAACCTTGCATTTTACTTTTGCACTTAGCAATGCCTACCCTTTGCATACATTACAAACATACCAATATGTAACCCTCAAGATATTCATTTTATTTAAACCGATTCCTTTTGTATATCACCTTTTTCATATCGCCTTTTGCATGTCACCTTTTGTACATCACAGCACATACAAAAACTAAAATCTCAGTTATTTCACATCATCATGTCCACTTTTGCATTTGTCCATTGTATGTATCATTGTTGCATATGAAATACAACATAACATACAAACAATCATGGACCTCAGCTACTTATAAAATTGTATTCAAAACACCGTCTAGTCCATTTTTGTATGTCTCTCAATGCATTTTATTTTTGTATATTGAACCCTCTTATGACAACACTTCTATGGGCCCCACCATTTGTAAGCTCCTTTAACCATTTTGACACACGATATTGCATTTGTACTCAATATATAAATCATTATTAATGCGAGAGTACAAAATAGCATACACTAAGATTTATACTTACCCATGAACGATAGCAAATACCTTAGTTAAATTCAAACATGTATATTAGTTTTTGGTATGTTAGAATGCATAAGCCTATACATACAAAAATATGTGACAACAGACGCAAACTTCAACTTCTTAATCTTGCCGTCACTTTTACTATTTCCTGCAATTAATGATGCAATCCATAGATCATGATTAGAAGAAATCCAATACATTTATGATATTAATTTCATTAGACCTTTGGCATGTGAGAATTAACACATACATCCCTACACATTCAATTTCCCACGAACACCATTAATAGTGATTTAACCTGCAACTTATGCAAAATTTCTTATTTAAGAGTATGCGTAATGAACAATCTCACATTCCTTAGACTGCTAGAAGATTTTCTGCAAATATGAATACTCCCATTTGCCTACTTAGTTCTAGGAGACAGACTGCCTTCTTTGGTCCAATTTCAAACGTTCATCTAAAAGGACTGGTTTTGTTGCATGAAAAACCCATGTTTCATGATTTGGAGTTAGAAGCTATAAAAATGGCATTAGGCAAAAGCTTCTTGACCAATGGAGATAAGTATAGAGTTAATTCAGACATTGTTTCATGGTTTCTTGCTTCCATTTTGGACTTAAGTGTCAACAAGGTAGAGGTCTTTTTGTTACTGTAGGACCTTTTCAAAGCTAATTATAGGCTTACAGATATTAATGTTCTCTTAGCGGTAGACCTGGACATAGGCGTACCATGGGCTTCAAAATTTTACTTGGCTAATGTCCTCAAAGCTCAATTCAACAGATTGTCATTCCTTATGCACCTTCCTGACCAGGCCTTAGCTTGCCAATGATATTGGGCCAAGGTCATTCTCAATTTTCTACATCTATCTAGGAGATTGGAAATATCACAAAGCCATGACTGGATTGACCATTTCGCAGAAAAAGTTAGAATTGGAATTTTTAATGGAACTCCTTAGTCTGTGTATTGTTTCTATTTTTGGTATATGGGTTCCTCTATTTTTCACCGTGACTTCAGATTTTGACCATAAAACTCATAAATATACCACTCTTGATTGTATATACTCTACTCATACACAATATAAGATATAGTCAATTTTGGTGCTTTTATATGATTGTAACTTCTCTTTCCTAGTTATTTGTTGGTATTTGTATTTCCTATCAGAAACGCACAATCTCATTCTTCAAATTGGTTTTAAATTCCTATTATTTTTCAATTTTGTAACTTGACCATATGACATTTTACCTTGTTTTACCCCATGTTTCATTTAATTCTACTTTCAAATTCGTTTATGTATGCTTTTTTTACTTTGCATCTCAAATGCATAATGAACAGTTGAACATACAAAACTAAGGGGTATGCGCAGATTTTTCATTTGATTCAATTGACGTTTAGACCTAATCGGGTCTGCTTTGTATTCAAAAGGTTTTTAATCTTCAAAAGATATGTATGTCCCCCTTTTGAAATACAAAAAAATAACTAACACAACACGACAATACGAGAGTGCATATTCAAAAGATTTGTATATGACATACAAAACTTCAAACCTTACATGCATACAAAACATTCATACTTCACAGGTAAAAAACTCCAGTCAATTCAAAACAAACCATGATCATTTTCACAAAGAATTAACTAGTACCTTCAATTTCTTTACCCATGCCACTAGGCATCATAGTTTTCAATACTTTTGCCACACCTACCCTTTTCCCTATACCACCACACACAAGCCAAAAGCAAAGGCCACAGTAGGGGTCCTCATTTTGCTAAAGGGTAAAATGGGGCATGTTGTGAGCATCACAACAAATAGCAACCAAATAAAATAACTAAATTTAAACCATTAAAGAAAACAAAATGAAATAAATTCATAACTGCCAACTTCCTTATAAGTGAACTATTATTCAATTTGGACTAAATGTATTCAATAAGGTGTTGCAAGTATGGGCCTAACCGGTGTTGTCATTGATGTCAACATACTCATGTTACATTGATGATAAGGATTGGATGAGCTTTATGATGAGGATATTGAGAAAATTAGTCCTATCAGGAACAAAGAAGAACAGTGAAGACAGTGAGGTAAAGATCCCAGCTAAGATGAATATTAGAGGATGCGCATCAAAGGGTTTGTAGATATGTGTCTTAAGATTATCCAGTAAAGATTTCAGAGGTCCGCATAAAGATCTGAAGAAGTTATGGCCACTTAAGTAAAACTGGTTTTGGTAGATGTTCAGAGGTGATAGAGTGACACAGATAGGTCGGGTGAGATCCAAAAATGCAATATCTTGTTTTACGGATTTGGTGGAGTGTTTAGGAAGTTAATATGGATTGACAACTCAAGTGGTTTGTGGTCTGGAGGTCCCCAAGCATCTATTCCAATATGACAGTGATGACAGACTATGTTCTTGAGGTTCCAAATAAAGGAGAGAATGATTTTAGTAAGCAGAAGTACTGTGGATGTTTCTGGTGATTTAGGAAAGCTTATGGAGGTCTTTGGATTGTGTCTTGTTCATGTTGGTGGTCCGCATTGAAGATTAAGCTTGTAATTGAAGAATTACTTCCGGATGATGATGTTCTTCCTAAGTATGGCCGACCGAATGAGTTACACATCCTACGGATGATCTTGGAGATGTTCTGTGAAGAATGGCATGTTCCTAAAGGAAGATTGAAGTCTTAGATCTGTGTGTCCGACAGGGTGTTGATCCACGTGAAGTCTTTTTGTAATTAGTCATGTTGTATTTATGTATTTTCTCTGTAATGTATGCCAACTTGGATGATTATCCCTAAGTCGATGTCTTGTATAAATAAGGAGTTGTAAAGTCATTTCAAAAACATCTTGTGGGGATGAGAGTGTGGTAGAGAGGAGCAGAGTGAAAGACAGAGAAGAAGTATTAAGCTTAAATGGAACTGACTCAAGCATGGTGAAGATGTTATTCTTTAGTTCAAGTATGTAATACTTATTATTCTGTAGACAGTGTGTCTCCTATAGGTAGTGGGCCTCTTGTGAGCAGTGTGCTTAGGCAGTGATCCCTAATTGGCATGTGCCATTTTGTTCTTTCTATTCTTTTAATAGAGAATACAATCTTGGGTTAGTCACCCTGTGGTTTTTCCCTTAACCAGGTTTTCCACATCAAAATCTTGGTGTCATATGTGTTAATGTGTTTCTACTCTTGAATTGTTGCATTATGTTTCCATGATTGATTTATTATTATGCTGCTGAATTAAGAAAAGGATTTAAGTGATTAATTGGAAGAAATTTTTGGACAACTAATTCAGCCCCCCCTCTTAGTTGTATGTCCTAAATCTAACATAAGGTGCGTGAATCTTCAATAGATTTTAAATGTGTGCATGTGATTAATAATCCTCATCTTGAAAATGAGTTGAAAACACTAGTGACTGGTGTTAAAATACATAGTTGACTTCATCCCTTAGAGCCAACCAGATAGAACCTTGCTCCTAGCAGGCATGCATAGCCAAGACAAGGTTATCATTGCAATTCTCCTAAGTAGAGCCCCTCTGCTAGCAGGCATCCATAGCCTTGGTAGAGTTACTTAGATGGCTTAAAATGGATTTTTAGTATAATCCTTCTTTCCTTTTTTTATAATATTCAATGTTGCATGGCATATAGATTTATAAGATATTATCATTGTAAGTTCATGATGCAAGGTATGGTCACTTGCTAAATCTAAGTTGAGAATTGCAATGGTAGCAAGGGTGACCTCTAATTTTTCACTTAACACCTACACTGTTATGTTCAACAAACCCAAGGATTTTAGGTGTGTCATTGTGAGAAACTCTCCTCGAATACTCAATTCACAGTTATTGAATAAAATCATTCACAAGATAAACAACACCTTACCTTCATGAGATTCTTAACAAGTTATGCATAAGTTTCAAATGGTTAACCTAAAGCTTCCAAATTTTTTGTTGTTTTCAATGGTTGTGAATCTACTTCTGCATACCTTAAATCAAAATAGACATCCCTACCAAGGAAACACAACAAACAACCCAACCATACAACAAACCAAAAAACAAAACAAAACAACCAATAGAGACACAAACACACAACCAAAACAAAACACCTAATAAAACTAGAAACCCCACACCCTATACATTTTTTTATAGTATGATACACAATAGGGCTGATTCATCCTCTAAGCTTGAAAATAATGTTTCAAGTGTTGACCATTAACAGGTAATGGCACATCTTCTCCAATTAAATTTTTGAGCGTAAAAGTATTATCCCCTATTATTTCTACAACATGTAGTGGACCTAACCACAATTTATCAAACTTCCCATGATTCCCTTTCTTTTCATGTGCTTTATCCAAACACAACACCAGATCTGATATTATGAATGTTTTAACTCTTGCTCTCTTATCAATCCATCTTTTAACTACATCTTGATGCTTTGCAAATTTATCAATAGTTTGGTCTCTTTTCTCATCCAATTGTAACATCTGGAACAACCTAGCTTCTCTATGATCATCAAAGCCTAGATATTCATTTGCAAATTTTCAGGTAGGTATTCTTAAGTTCACTGGAAGTATGGGATCAGTCCCATAAACTAAGTGATAGGGTGCATTACCTAAGGTTGTCTTAACCTTCATCCTATCTACCCACAATTTATACTTCAACAATGTATTCCATTCTTTTGGATTTTTAACAATTAGTTTTTTGATGATGTCCAACAAGATTTTATTAGTAGACTCTACCAAACTGTTACCTTGAGGATAATAATTTGAAGAAAATTTAAGAACTATCCCATATTCAAATGCCCATTTGGAAAATTTTAAAGAAGAAAATGTAGGGCAATTATCACATAGCAGAGAATAGGGGGCTCCAAACCTTGTAATGATGTTCTCTTCAAGAAATTTGATAACCACTTCAGTAGTAGAGAACTTACAACATGTTGTCTCTATCCACCTTGTATAATAGTCTGTCACTGTCAATATAAACTTATGCCCAATAGATGATGGAGGATTGATGACTCCAATGAAATCTAAACCCCATTGTGCAAATGGTCTAGACTCAATAAGAGGTTGTAATGGATTAGCCTGATTCCTCCCTTTGTCTACTATAGTTTGACATGTGTGACAACTTCGAATATGGTTTTCTGTATCTTTAAACATTATTGGCCAATAGTAACCAGCTCTCAAAATCTTATGAGTAGTCACCAAATGGGAACCATGAGTCGTTACATGTTTATCATGCAACTCCAAAAACACTTTGTCTACTTTAACTCTGTTCAAACACCTCAAATATATACCTTCATGATTCTTTTTGAACAAAAGACCTCCTTATACCATATATCTCTATGCTTTTATCTTCAAGGCTCTCCTCTGAGAAGACTTCATCTTGTTTGTATATTTTCCAGATATCAAGAATGTATTTAAATCATCATACCAACCTAATGCATCATTAGCATTTAATACATATTTTTGTTTCACCAAATTTGGGTCAGTATTGGCTATTGTCTGTACTAATGCCTGACCTCTAACTAACTTCATTGGAATAATCTCCATATCAAACTCTTGTAATACTATGATCCACTTGGCTCTTTTCTGTCCAGGTTCACTTTGCATTAATAACATTTTCACCACTGCATCAGGTACTATAGCTTTCACTTGGCTTCTCAAGATGTAGTGCATAAACTTTTTCACTACCCTTACTAATGCAAACGCCTGTCTTTCTGTGTCTAAGTACTTCAACTATGCATCCTTCAAAGGAGCACTCATGAAAGTGATGGGCTTTTCTTCATTTTCTTCTCCTTTTTGTGTCAAAGCAGCCGCAACTAAATGTGTGGATACAAATGAGTAGATTTAAAATGGTTTAGTATAATTTGGACTAGCTAACATCAGAGCATTAGAAATGGCCTCTTTAATATCTTCAAATGCAGCCTTAGCTACTGGAGTCCACTCTATTTTTGCATCCTTCTTTAGCATTGCATTTAATGGATGCACAATCTCTGCAAATCCTATAATAAATTTTCTAACAAAGTTAATTTTACTAAAGAAAGACTTTAACTCTTTCTTATTGTTAGGCAACTGCAACTTTTTAATTCCTTCTACTCTATCTAGGTCAATTGATATCCTATTATCAGAAATAATATCCCCTAACAATTTTCCTTCTGTTACACCAAATGAACACTTCTTTGGGTTGAGATAAATTCCACACCTTTCACACCTTCTGAGAACTCTCCTCAAATCTTATACATGAGTGGATGCATCTTTAGAAAATACAGTTAAATCATCCATGTAAATGGAAATACACTTACCTAACAATCCACAAAATGCAATGTCCATGGCTCGTTGAAAAGTAGCACTTGCATTAATTAAACCAAAAGGCATCCTTTTGTATGCATAGTTACCCAATTTGCAAGTAAATGTAGTTTTCAAACTATCTTCTTTGTCGACTAAACCCTAGTTATACCACGAGAATCCATCCAAAAATGACATCATCTTAGCTCCATTTACTACTTACAGTACTTCATCTATTGGAGGCAATGGGTAATTATCCTTTTCAGAAGCTTTATTTAGGTTTCTAAAGTCTACACACAATCTAATGTCTCCATTTTTCTTCCTTACGGGTACTAAATTTTTCTACCCAAGTTGAATGTCTCACTAGGAAAATTATTCTAGCAGACAACAACTTTTTGACTTCTTCAAAGATTAGAGGTTCCAAAATAGCATTCACCAGCCTTTGTTTTTGCCTAAATGGTTTCACCCCTAGTCTCAAAGGTATTACATGAGTTATAATGGAGGTATCATAAGTCTTTAAATCTTCATATGTCCAGGCTATTACATGCTTATACTCCTTTAAAACCTCCACAATTTCTTTTCTTAATTCTTTAGAACAAGCCTTTCCAACCAACACATTCTGTGGACTTTGTTTCATTCCTAAGTTAAAGGGATCACATTTACCCCCTTTAGTTTTGGGCAGATCTTTCTGTCTAGCTACCCCATCAAAATCAAAAATCTTCTCCAACTCTATTACCCCCTTGGGTAAGAAATTACTTTTTAGGTTTATTATGTCTTCTTCATCCCAAGATACATTAGGTATTTCTTGTTCATCGATGATCTAAGTTTCAAATACCTCATTATAAGTGAGAAAGTCTACAATTTGTTGATCTCCTTCAAATACTTGGAAACGAGTGACGTTATCAGGTATACTCGACACATTTCCCAATTCAACAACAAATTTTTTTAAACTTGACAATGTTAAAGGCTCTAAGGTACTAGTAGCAACTACTAATGCATCTGGTCTTTGATTCAATTCTCTAGGGATATGCTCAATGTTAAAGGCATCAAAAGATCCAATTAAGTCACATATCCTATGCCTATAACATACCATTTTCCTATAATTACACGCATAAAGTTTTATAACATGTTTGACCACTAACTAAGAGTTAGAAAATACTCTGATCACTCTTACCTTCTTAATATCCATAACAAGTCCATAAATCAAAGCTTCATATTCTGCTACATTATTAGTGCAAGGAAATTGTAACCTATATGCAGCCAAAAATGATTTACCATTGGATCAATGAGTTTGACCCCTGCTCCTACTCCTTGCTTGGACTTAGATCTATCACATTTTAGTGTCCAAATGCCACTCTTATACTTTTGACCTTGACCTTTTACCCTAGCATGACGTACTTTGTCTGTTGCCTGTCTTACAACAGCATACCTATTTTCATGTGTCTCAGTCAGAATTATAGGTATACATGTACCATCAGTTTGTAAGTTAGAACAATTGACACTTTTCATTCTTACTTCTCCCTTTAAAGCTTGTATCGACTCATTTGTATCATCATGAAAACATAGCTCAGTTTTATCAGGAATAAACTTTCCATCTTGTTGTCCCATCTTCTTTATGCATTTTCCATATTGATATTCTATGATATCCCTGCACATTCCACAATTTTCTTCAGGATGAGGAGTATTATGAACTCTACACAAACTTTTTTACAACTTACAATGAACTAGAGATTCCTATTGAATGCACTTTTCTATCTCTTGCCTTATGATTTGACCAAAGCTACTTACAGCATTGTTTTCTTCATCAAAAGAGTTACAATCAGATTCAATGAATACAACTGTTTCCTTTCTAACATGTTTTACCTTAAAGTCTAACATCAAGATCTCCTCTATTTGCACTCCTCTGTTAGTCACTCTATAGACACCTAGTTTAACAGATGCATACAATATCTCATTCATTTTGTTATATTCTGTAATCATGTGCTTCATCCTAGGTTCAACATCTATTCTAATCTGATTTGAGACATCCCTCCATGATAACCACATGTGTGAAAAATTAGTGGCCATATATCCATTCAATGTCTTAGACCAGTCTCTACTTAGTAACATGCCATAATTAACTGGTATATCAACAACCTGAATATCAATAAATTGGCTTACTTTAGGATCAGATGCCAACTACATTTGAATATGCATCATCTCGCCTATCACATTAACTTTAGTTTTGTCCAATTGAGTAACAACCTTGGTAGATTTAGTGGGAGTAAGCCCTAAAGTTTTGCATATTCCTAAAGGCATTACGTTGGCTGAAGCTCCTGAATCCACCATACAATTGTATATATTTTTTCCCAACATTCTAATGGTTAACAAAAAAGGAGGAGCTTCCTTCTTTTTTGCATACATGACAACATTAGTGTTTGAAGGTTGTTCAGTTTCTTGCCTTTATCCTTGGACTGTGCCTCTCTGGTATGAACATCTATGTCAACAAAATTTTCTTTGAATACAAATTCATCTAAAGATTTCATAAAGGCAGTCCGTACCCCTGGACTTCTTAATAACTCATATAGAGGTACACTAACCTTGATTTTTCTTATCTCCTCAGACAAATAGTTCATTAATTTTGTTGTTTCAATGGACTCCATTTTCCCTACTTGAACCTTTGGTGCTACTATCCCACCAGTCCCATGATGATTAGCCTTTAAGATTGCGAGGTTATTACTAACATGTTGATCTAGAGGGGTATTGAAATTATTAGGAGTGGAGGTAGTGAAAGGACCTCTAGGCTTAGTGTTTCTTCTCAAATTATAAGTGTGCTTCTTATTGGATTGTTGAAAACCCTGTACCTCTTCTCGTTCACATAATACCTCATTTTTAGTTTCAAAGGGAAATTGAAAGGCATCCAACACTAGGGCTGACTCCAGATACAAGATCTCACAATAATAAGGCTCGTCCTCTATTATCTAATTCTTTTCTTCCCTTGTTGTGAAGGTGAAACTTTCTAAGACCAAAGCAGACTCAAATCTCGAAGGTACTATTTCGTTCCCTTTGGGAATTAGAAATTTAGATGTAGGAGCTTGTACTTCAACATTAAAAATGCTGGTAGCAAGATGAAATTGAGGAAAATCAAGCTTAACATGTGCATTCATATTATGAATTCTATACCAATTTTTTAGTACTACATTAGCCATTTGGACTCTAACTAGTTGTTTCACTTCTTGAATGTCTAGACTCTCAAATGGAGAGGCTAGAGTACCATTATTTGGTCCTGTGTTCCACATTCTAGATGGTTTAGGTTGATTCTAATTCCTGTTGTTATTACCCCAGGCTTTGCTATCTCTATTGTATCCCCTATTTTGCATCCCTTGTCCTTGATTATGATTTTGTCCTTGCTTATGATTCTAATTTTGATTTGAACCTTAACCTTGACTATAATTATGGTTCTAGTTCTAACTCTATCCATGAGTATTCCTACCATAAAAATTTTCATTTCTCAATTGAGTCATCTCAGTGGTTAGTCACCTTAAATGTGCAGTAATTTCCTTTATTTCCTCCCTATCATCTTGTGTCTTAGCTACAAATGTATCCTGAGGAGGCTGGAAGAAAGACTAACTATTAATCTAATTGTTACTAGTATTATTACTAGTATAAGGAACTATGGCTTGAATGGGAGTATGGTTATACATAGGTGTATAAGTAGGAATTGGATTCAATAGTGGAGTATGATGCATTAGAACACCATTCCATGGCTGTGCTTGATTCTAAATCCCAGGGTTTCCTACATTCAAAACAGGATTATACATCATTTGTCTCATCTCTTGATTTACAACGACTGCTTCTTTGTAATCTTTTGATAAAGTATCTATATTAGATTTTCTCTTAACAAACATTGCAGTCAATGGATCTAAAGTGGCATAATATGTTGCTAATATGGCCTCAGGAGTTACAGTATAAGGAGTGACTAATTTAGAGAAATCTTTCTGGAACCTATCGTTGAAATTCTCTATGAGCTCTCCCTCACCTCTTTTAATTTCTGCCAATTTGTGATACAAGGTAGAAGGCTCCACTAGTCCTCTAAACCTAGACAAGAATGCCTCCTCCATGAGTTCTTAGGTAGTGATATAACCATTTGGTAAGTTGACATACCAATTAGAAGCTTGTTCACTGAAGGTGTAGGGGAACAACCTACACACCACTTCTTGATGTTCTAATCTTGCTCTAAAGCAAGCCTCCTTGAATATTCTAATATGATCTTCTAGATCCTGATGCAAGTGATATTTGGGACATATCTTCTCAGGATTTTTTGGCATTTCATGATAGTCAACTAATGATATGGGAGAATTGACATTAAAATACGCCATGACAGGACCTCGGGGTGGACTAGGACCTCTAGTGGGACTTGGATTCAAAGGTGGGATCAGGCCTCTAGGAGGACTTGGACTTCTAGGGGGACTTGGATTCAAAGGCAGACTCAGGCCTCTAGGAGGACATTGACTTCTAGGGGGTCCTGAACCTAGATTTAATGATCTAAATGAAGAACTATCAGGACTCACTATATTATGTATGTTAAAAGGTGATCTAAGAGGAGTTCCTGATGAACTTCCTATGTTTGATATTCTAGGATTTTAGATCAAAGGACTCCTATTCTATCTTCTATCAGGTAATTGTAAAAAAATATCACCCGAAATGGACCTAGACCTAGTCACTCAACCACTATTATGAGCCATCTTTGCACAAATCCTACCTCAATTCCAATCAGGCCCTCCTTCTAGCACCAATTTATTGTTGATGAGAGTTTTTACACACTCACAACATAGTTAAAATAAACAAAAGAACCTTAGCTATCTTGGAAGATATGCAGAATTAACTAGTAATTCTCAATCTCAAGTTTCTAGATGGTCAGTTCTTGATCACGTGGGATAGACCAGTAGTTCATTGTGAATCTATTATATTCAAGGGGCCTTACTCAATTTAAGGGTTTGTAATTGGAACTTATCACTTATTATATGCAAATATCTCTCAAATTAGTGATCCTTTGCAACTATTTATGTCTTTCAAATCAAACTTTATACGAATTTCACAGAAAACAGACTTGATACTTCATAATTTATGAAAATCATTAAAGATCATTAATATTTCCATGTATTTAATAGGATCTTTCATAATTTCCTTTGGATAACTACGTTTCAGCTAATTATTTATCAATTGTTGGAGAAAAGTTAGAAAGATTAGAATTAGAAATTTAACATTCCAGATAGGATTTAAATGTTTTGTTATCCACGTACTAAATAATACAGTAACTTGAACAATTCAACACAATCAAATCTACAAATGTAAAATCCTGAGCAATTTCATGAATATACATAAGAGATTGCAATCTTTCAAAGAACAATACATCAAGTAAAAGTCTGAATCAGAAAACACTCTGTAATAGATGCAAAATTTTGAGTTTACCTTTATTCAAAGTATAAAGTCACACAAAATTTACAATGTAATAATGACTTCTATTGCATTGATCCAAATCACTAGAAAACTTACAAATGCTTTGACAGATACATAAAGGAGACAGGACATTCCACGCACTCCTTAATGTAGACACAGGCGACCTCCTTCCTAAAAAAACTAAAAGAAACATCTTCTCTATTGCAACAAACTTAACAATTACAACCTCAAGCTAAAAGTTCAAAATCCCTGTGTACTAAAATACATGTAGCAAAGCTTCTTTTATAGATTTTGAAGCTTCCTTTCTTGCTACGGTTACAAAATTAATCCAATGGTCTATATTCAAACATTACAAATCAATGGTGAGAACCTTTTCCCAACCGTTCCCAAAATATCTCGTTAGAATATTCCCCTTGTTGTAAAGATACCAAAAAGATCCCTTTTCGAGATGCAATCCTTTCTTTAACTTTCCTGCATTGATTTTGATCTTAAACAAATAACATAATTCATTACATTACACAAGAAAATAAGAGAAACCACCCTGCCACTGGTACTTTTCCTCTTTACTCTTCTACAATCTTCATCAAATATTTTGTATATTTGTATATCAATGCTAACACCACACCATGGTTGTTTCTCTGACTCACAATCCAAGTGTATGTTTGCATTTCAACCTTTCCTCTTAATGTTTGTACCTATTTCTCCATATCCTCTCTATGCTTATGATATTTCTTTATCCTTGCACTTGATTCCATGATCAAATCGATCATCTTAGCATTCAAATATGTATTTGGATTCTGTATACAAGGTAAATACATATCTCTGAATTCCTTTACTGCCATAGTAGTATCATAAACCTGTATTTCTGGGCATCCATACCCAATGAATTTTTGTATGATCTTATGGTGTTTTATAACCATTTCATTAGCACTCCTTTCTAGCTCCTGGGTATTCACAATGCAACCCTCCAACATATTACTTTCAAACTGCAATTCCAATATGATTTGTGGCATACAACCTACTACCTGGGAAGTTCTTACTCCTTCACTCTTTAGCTCCTCAACCCTTTCTTTCTTGTCTTCCACCTGATCTATTTCCTCCTTACATTCTTCTATTTTGTTTTGACAATGTTACAAAATAGTACTACAGTTATTCTTTTCTGCAAGGGCCAATTCCCAATTAGCAATTACCTTCCCTATTGTATTCTCTCCCTTATGAATGAATAGCCTGAACCATTCTTCAAAAGCATTAGCTTCAACTCTTTTAGTTTCCAATTCTAGGACTTGATATTTAGACATAATGGTTAAGTTTTCATGTATATCAGGCATCTCAACCCTAGGGTCAAATATTCCTTGTATAAACTGTTGCAACTATGCAATATGCCCTTTTAGGTAATCAAACTTATCTTTATCCTTCTTCATTATTTCCATTGTCATCTTAGTCATATCCTCCCATTCAGCAAGGTGTTGTTCTCTTGTCGTATGTCCTAGATCAATGTTCATCATTTTATAATCTTCAAGGGTCATTTCACCCTTTACCTTGTCTATTTGTGGGATGGCAAGCTCTAAAGTTCTTGATCCTGAGGGACCTCTCTTTATGGTAGACATTGTTCTTGATTTTCTTCTTTCCCTTTGTGGATGCCCTCCTAGCAAGCTTTTGATATCAATGGGAACCAACTATACTTCTGCCTTTTCCCTTCTTACTTCGTTCCTTAGCCAAGACAGTGGTTCCTTGTTGATTTCCTCTCTTGTTTCTACCTTGGTTACCTCCCTTTGAGGTTTCCTTTGCTTTTTCACTTTTTCTGCTTCCTCAACTATGACAACCACCTTCTTTTGCTTTGGTGCCATCCTATAAAAGGCAATTACATTTTTACCCTCCTGTTTGTATACTTTTATTAGGGTTTTTACCCTAATTTCACATGTTTTACCATTTTTACCTTTACCCTAGCTATTTTATTCCCCTCTACTTTGGAATTCAAATTATCTAACAGTATTCAGTTAAATTCCCTAAGTAGATACAACTATTTGCAAAAACTATTCCATTTTTCAAATGAGATTAACTGCAACAAAATCATGCTTATGTTATATGCATCATAACAATGTTTTAGGGTACATACATGTTTCTCTGACCAACTTAATTTTACAAGTGTTGAGTCGAATTACCATTTTATCTTTGCTTCTATTGCCTTGCAATTCCATTCACCTTCGAATTTCTACTCACCTGGTGCAATTTTTGCCTGCCTTGCAATTCTAGCTTCACTATACGATTATGAAATTGTATCATAAACATTTTCTTTTATTCCTTTCAAATTTTGCATTCCTGCCATTAGTTCAAATCAAGACCTCTTCTTTTAATTTCACACTTGGAACTTTGTATCCATTAGCCTTTTCCCTTTTTTTGCACATCAATTTGTACATTACTTTTGTATGTTACCCCTTTTTGTATCTCGCCCTTTGTATGTTACTTTTTTTTATGTTAGTTTTATACGAATCACTACAATACAAATCAACACCTACAATGGTCTATATTATTCCTTGCTTCACCCTTAGCCTTGCATTTTACTTTTGCACTTCGCAATGCCTACCCTTTTCATACATTACCAACATACCAATGTGGAACCCTCAAGATATTCATTTTATTTAAACCGATTCCTTTTGTATATCACCTTTTGCATATCACCTTTTGCATGTTGCCTTTTGTACATCATGACACATACAAAAACTAAAATCTCAGTTATTTCACATCATCATGTCCACTTTTGCATCTGTCCATTGTATGTATCATTTTTGCATATGAAATACAACCTAACATACAAACAATCATGGACCTCAGCTACTTATAAAATCGTATTCAAAACATCGTCTGGTCCATTTTTGTATGTCTCTCAATGCATTTTACTTTTGTATATTGAACCCTCTTATAACAACACTTCTATGGGCCCCACCATTTGTAAGCTCCTTTAACCATTTTGACACATGATATTGCATTTGTACTCAATATATAAATCATTATTAATGGGAAAGTACAAAATAACATACACTAGGATTTATACTTACCCATGAATGATAGCAAATACCTTCATTAAATTTGGACATGTATATTAGTTTTTTGTATGTGTGTCAGAATGCATAAGCCTATACATACAAAAATATGTGACAATGGACGCAAACTTCAACTTCTTAATCTTGCTATCACTTGTACTATTTCCTGGAATTAATGTTGCAATCCATAGATCATGATTAGAAGAAATCCAATACATTTATGATAAATTTCATTAGACCTTTGGCACGCGAGAATTAACACATACATCCCTACACATACAATTTCCCACGAACACCATTAATAGTGATTTAACCTACAACTTATGCAAAAATTCTTATTTAAGAGTATGCATAATGCACAATATCACATTTCTTAGACTACTAGAAGATTTTCTGGAAATATGACTACTCCCATTTGCCTACTTAGTTCTAGGAGACAAACCGCCTTCTTTGGTCTGATTTTGGACATTCATCTGAAAGGACTGGTTATGTTGCATGAAAACCCCATGTTTCATGATTTGGAGTTAGAAGCTATAAAAATGGTATTAGGCAAAAGCTTCTTGACCAATGGAGATAAGTATAGAGTTAATTCACACATTCTTTCATGGTTTCTTGCTTCTGTTTTGGACTTAAGCGTCAACAAGGTAGAGGTATTTTTGTTACTGTAGGACCTTTTCAAAGCTAATTATAGGCTTACAAATATTGATGTTCTCTTAGTAGCTGACCTGGGCATAGGCGTACCATGGGCTTTAGAACATTACTTGGCTAATGTCTCCTAAGTTCAATTCGACAGACTATCATTCCTTATACACCTTCCTGACCAGGCCTTAGCCCACCATTGATATTGGGCCAGGGTCAATCTCATTTTTCTATGACTATCTAGGAGATTGGAAATATCACAAAGCCACGATTGGATTGACCATTTCACAAAAATATTTAGAATTAGAATTTTTAATGGAACTCCTTGGTCTATGTATTGTTTCTCTTTTTGGTATTTTGGTTCCTCTATTTTTCACCGTGACTTCAAATTTTGACCATGGCACTCATAAATATACCACTCTTGATTGTATATACTCTACTCATACACAATATAAGCTATAGTCAATTTTGGTGCTTTTATATGATTGCAACTTATCTTTCCTAGTTAATTGTTGGTATTTTATTTCCTATCAGAAATGTGCAATCTCATTCTTCAAATTGGTTTTAAATTCTTGTTATTTTTCAATTCTACAATTTGACCATATGACATTTTACCTTGTTTTACCCTATGTTTCATTTAATTGTGCTTTCAAATCTATATATGTATGTTTTTTTTACTTTGCATCTCAAATACATAATGAACAGTTGAACATACAAAACTAAGGGGTATGCACGGATTTCTCATTTGATTCAATTGATGTTTAGACCTAATCAGTTCTGCTTTGTATCCAAAAGGTTTCAAATGTTCAAAAGATATGTATGTCCCCCTTTCAAAATACAAAAAACCAACTAACATAACAAGACAATACGAGAGCGCATATTCAAAAGATTTGTATACAACATACAAAACTTCAAACCTTATATGCATACAAAACACTCATACTTCATAGGCAAAAACCTCCAGTCAATTCAAAACAAACCCTGATCATTTTCACCAAGAATTAACTAGTACCTTCAATTTTTTTACCCCTACCACTAGGCATCATACTTTTCAATACTTTTGCCACACCTACCATTTTCACTATACCACCACACACAAGCCAAAAGAAAAGGCCACATCAGGGGTCGTCATTTTGCTAAAGGGTAAAATGGGGTGTGTCGTGAGAATCACAACAACATTTCTTTGAGGCATCATGTCAAACAGTTCACATGCCTTGTTTATACTTCCATACTTTGCATGCATGTCTCATAGGGTAGTTGCAGCTACAACATCTGATGAAATTCCAATATCCTTTATTCTTTGATGGATGTCCATACCCTATTTTGAAGATCCCATTTGGGCATAGACAAGGATGATGTTGGCTAAGGTTGTGGAATTTGAATTTACACTCACCAATTGGATTTTCTTGAAAGTTTCTAAAGCCTTATCAAAAAATTCATTTTGTGCATATCTTGCAATCATTGCATTCCATGAGATGACATTTCTTTGAAGCATCATGTCAAATAGTTCAAATGCCTTGTTTATGCTTCCACACTTTGCATACATGTATAAAAGGGAAGTTGCAAATACAACATCTCACAAAATTCCTATATCCTTTATGCTTTGATGGTTGTCCATACCCTATTCCAATGATCCTAATTTGGCACAGGCAAGGAGGATGCTTGCAAAGGTTATCGAATTTAGTTTTACATGTGCCAATTACATTTTCTTGAAAGTTTATAAATCCTTTTCAAAAAATCCATTTTGTTTATATCTTATAATCATTGCATTCCATGAGACTGTGCATTTCTTTGAGGCATCACGTCAAATAGTTCATGCACCTTGACTATGCTTCTACACTTTGCATACATGTCTACAGAGGCAGCTGCAAATACAACATGTGACAAGATTCCTATATCATTTATGCTTTGATGACTTTCCATACCCTATTTCAAAGATCCCATTTTTTCATAGGCAAGGAGGATACTTGCAAAGGTTATGGAATTTGGTTTTACACATGCCAATTGCATTTTCTTGAAAGCTTCTAAAGCCTTTTTGAAAAGAATCCATTTTGTGCATATCTTACATCATTGCATTCCATGAGATAGCATTTCTTTGAGGCATCATGTCAAATAGTTCATGTGCCTTGTTTATGCTTCCACACTTTGCATTCATGTCTCCTAGGGTAGTTGCAACTACAACATTTGTCAAAATTCCCATATCATTTATGGTTTGACTAATGTCCATACCCTATTTTGAAGATCCCATTTGGGCATAGACAAGGAGGATGTTGGGTAAGGTTGTGGAATTTGGCTTTACACATGCAATTGTATTTTCTTGAAAGTTTCTAAAGCCTTATAAAAAAACATTTTGTGCATATCTTGCAATCCTTGCATTCCATGAGACAAGGTTTCTTTGAGGCATCATGTCAAATAGTTCACGTGCCTTGTCTATGCTTCCACAATTTGAATACATGTCTCATAGGGTAGTTGCAACTACAACATCTAACAAAATTCCCATATCCTTTATACTTTTATGGATGTCCATGCCGTGTTCTGAAGATCCCATTTGGGCATAGACAAGGAGGATTTTGGCTAAGGTTGTGGAATTTGGCTTTACACCCACCAATTGCATTTGCTTGAAAGTTTCTAAAGCCTTATCAAAAAAACCATTTTATGCATATATTGCAATCATTGCATTCCATGAGACAACATTTCTTTGAGGCATCATGTCAAATAGTTCACATTTATTTTCTATGCTTCCCCACTTTGCATACATGTCTCATAGGGCACTTGCAACTAAAACATCTGATGAAATTCACATATCCTTTATGCTTTGATGGATGTCCATACCCTATTCTAAAGATCCCATTTGGGCATAGACAAGGAGGATGTTGGATAAGGTTGTGGAATTTGGCTTTACACCCACCAATTGCATTTGCTTGAAAGTTTCTAAAGCCTTACTGAAAAAACATTTTGTGCATATCTTGAAATCATTACATTCCATGAGACAACATTTCTTTGAGGCATCATGTCAAATAGTTCAGATGGCTTGTCTATGCTTCCTCACTTTGCATACATGTCTAATAGGGTAGTTGCAACTACAACATCTGACGAAATTCCCATATCATTTATGCTTTGATGGATGTCCATACCCTATTCTAAAGATTTGATTTGGGCATAGACAAGGAGGATGTTGGATAAGGTTGTGGAATTTGTCTTTACACCCACTAATTGCATTTGCTTGAAAATTTCTAAATCCTTATTAAAAAAACATTTTGTGCATATCTTGCAATCATTGCATTCCATGAGAAACTATTTCATTGAGGCATCATTGTTCAAATTAAGGAACACTGAGAGGGGGGGTGAATCAGTGTTCTACAAAACTTATATTATGTTCCTTTATTAATTTACCACATACATTCAAAAGAAAGAGACATGAACTCAAGAACAACAATAACAAGATCATCACACATGAACACCAAGATTTTTACGTAGAAACTCGGTTAAGGGAAAAACCATGGTGGGGGTTAACAAACAAGATTTTATACTCTGTTAAAAGTATTACAAAATAGGAAGGCACATTCCTTCAGGCACACTACCTAGAGCTCACTGCCTACAAGATTAATTACAAAGAGTTCACTAGAATACTTGAACTAAAGAATAGCATCTAACAATGCAAGATTACAGTTCCAGATAGGATCAATATATCGACTTCACACACTTCATCTCTCACTACCCTATTTTACTGTTCTACCATGATCTGAGCCTCAGATCTCTGCTTCGCACTTGATGCTGCCACACTTTGCACCTCTCATCTCATATTCTCACAACCATACATCAAAATGCTCCCACCCATCGATTATATATATCCACTATATGAAATTTTATGAACTCCAGTCAGCCTCAAGAAAACTTAGAAACATTTTCAAGATCATTGTTTTGTCAGCTAAATCCATGCACAAACATCAATGTAGATCACAAATTATGAATTCAAGTCACCACACATGTCAACGAATACCACTAGATCTCATAAATCACTCAACCAACCACTTCTCGTAATCCACACAAGGATCAAACACCAAGTTAGCCTGTTCTTCACCGAACTGGACTGTCTAACCAAAACCTGATACTCATATGCTTGTAACTTTTAATCCCTTCATCACTGGAGGATAAAACTTTGGATTTAGGTAGCCCTGATATCCCTTAACATTCCCTTAGATCCACAACATAATATGATTACCTATAGAGAAATATGGACCAAGATGTTGAACCCTGTCATATGCTCTATTCCTGTCTATCTGGACTTAGACAAATCTGCAATCTGACTTCTAGTATGATCAAATGATACAATATGGATGTGTAAGATAGATTCAGTTGCCATCAATGACAACACCTGAAATGACTAGCAGTGTCTCTTACCAACAATCATATCAAATAGTTCACGTACTTAGTCTATGATTCCATACTTTGCATACATTTCTCAAAGGGCAGTTACAACTACAACATCTGATGAAATACCCATATCCTTTATGCTTTGATGGATGTCCATACCTTGTTCTAAAGATCCCATTTTTGTATAGACAAGGAGGATGTTGGCTAAGGTTGTGGAATTTGGCTTTACACCGGCCAATTACATTTTCTTGAAATTTTCTAAAGCCTTATCAAAAAAACCATTTTGTCCATATCTTGCAATCATTGTATTCCATGAGACAACATTTATTTGACACATCATGTCAAATAGTTCACGTGCCTTGTCTATGCTTCCACACTTTGCATACATGTCTCATAGAGTAGTTGCAACTACAACATCTGACAAAATTCCCATATCCTTTTGTTATGTCAAAAATTGTCCTCCTGCATGGAATGGTACAATTTCTCATGGTTTAGTTTCTCTCCTTTGGTGTCCTTTCAACCTAGTTTATTTCAAACCTTCCTAGACCCTGATTAACCTATGTCTAACTGAAGAATTGTCATGTTTCGGGATAACTGAAGATTTAAGGAGAAAAAGAAAGTTTGGATTTAGGATCCTTTGACCCTCTTAAGGAAGACCTGATCAGGAAATCAGGGCATGGACTTGGGCATTCGTGCCCTAGTCCTGCCCTATTTCCCAGGGTTTTGAATTTTGGTAGGGTGTTGGCTCCCACCATGCATTCTAGGATTCTGTTATCAAAAAAAAAAATTGCATGATGTCTACATCTTATTTTGAAATTTGAAATTCCTAAGGTTAGATATTTAAAGACAATTAAAAATCATTTTATCATAGACAATCTATATCTAAGCTTTATGCCAAAACTCTACTCAAAATTGCCATTGAAGATCATAAACTTGTTGAAGCTCTTGAAGTTATTTGAATTTTCTATCATGGAGACATTTGATGGAGATTAGGAATCAAGATCTTGAGACTATATTTCTCTTCCTAGGGTTTGAAACAACCTTTTGTATGATTGGGAGAAGGGTTGAAGCCTCTAACATCGAGCTTGGAATTCCTCTGCAAAAACAACCACCTTGCCTTCTTGTTCATGCAAGTCTTCATTGTTTTCATCTCCTTGAGGTGAAGTTGCATTTATTTTATTGAGTGAAGCAAAGTGTTGATCTTTTCTTAATGCTTGAATCATCTAGGGTTTTATATTATTTACATACACATTTGTTAGATGAACACACACATCTGTAGATCTTTATCTTTGGCTATTGTTCAAGTAGGAAAACCAAAAACGGGGCTTGACTAAGGCAAGATCCTATATAGCCACAACCTTCTTTCTCCTCCTTTTGTATGTGTAGATTAAATTCAGTGAGATCTGATAGAAAAGAGTGACAAGAAGATGAGTAGTAGGCATAAGCTTTCCAAAGTCCATAGAATTAAGAATAATTACTTTTGGATTTCACTGTGTGTGTTTCTTTGTCTCAATTATTCTTAAGAAGATGAGTATTACAGACACAATCTCATAGAGTTTCAGATTTTGAGATTGCAAAACTTTTAGGACATTTCCCCTCGCACCTTAGTCCAACTGGATATTTTATTCTGGATCTGGAAACCTCTAAATATTGTCAGATAGTTGTTACAAAAGATCCTAATAGTCAGAAACTTCTAGGACTCTATAGCTAGTACCCTGGTCCATCAAAGCCTTTATTTCTAGGTACCTTTCCTCTATACTGTATTCTCTGCATTTTTGTAATCATTTCATCTGTATCTGTGTCAAAAATTTAGTTATTACAGTTTGATTGGTAATTTAGGGTTTCATTCTTAGTGAATGATACTAGCTTGTAAAAAACCTGATCAAAACAACCACACAAACCTAGTTAGTAGAAAAAGTGAACATAGGCAATTAGTAGTTTATCCTTAAACTTATTCCTTGCTTCCCTAATGTTTTAGTGTGTGAAAGTGTGGGACTTGAAATAACTATCTTGATTCCCCATTTTTAGACTAAACATTTTGGTGAACTTGTGCTCTAAAGAATTTGCATCCTTTTTTAACATTAGATCTGAATTAGTTTGCTGTCCTAAATCACATTTAGATTGAAAACCCTCTTTTGTGCAAGTTCATACATTGAAACTTGAGTGATTTCTTTATCCTTTCATTAAAAGAGTTTTAAATTACAACTTTGTGTGTTGCATAGTGCTATTTTCACAAAGTTTATGCTATATCTTTTTACATTTAAGTCTTGGGTTAATTAGAACATGCTATAATGTTGGATTACTTTATACAAGACTTTCATGTATTTGATGATCTATTTAGTTGTGATGACTTCAATATGTTAGATGAAGTCCTTAAGGACTTTATCTCAATTGAATATTCCACTACAACTCCTAAACTGTCATTGTTTCAAAGAATAGTAAGTGCAATTTATATTCATAAACCTCAAGAAGAACCTGTGAAACTGAAGATAGTGGTCAACTTGTGTTCAGTTATGGCTCAACCACACTCTAGACCAGTGCTCACTTTTAGAGGTCTTCCGCCTTCTTCTGGACCTCCTGATTACATTTATAACTATGCTAAATAAATAACACATCGAAATTCACAACAACCTAGTCATACTATGGTTGCTCATACATATAACACTTGGAATAAAAAACAAAGCAAACAACAATTGAGCATTCTGATGTCTTTACCATCTTCTCAGCCTATGCTTCCTCAAGCACCCCGTTTAACACAAAAAGTTGGTCAAGATTATGATCTTGTTGAGCAGATTCATGCTACTCCTGCTAAATATTCTCTTTCGGAACTTATACAAACTTCACCTACATACCATGTAATGCTCTAGGAAGCTTTTGTTAGAATTAGGCAAAACAACTGAGACGGGGGGTGAATCAGTTGTCTAAAAACTTTATCATTTGCAATAATATCACTTAGAACTAATTAAAACATATAAAGCATGAGTCATCAACACATGAGCAAAAACAAATAGGCACACATGATACAATGATTTTTGACGTGGAAACTTGGTTAAGGGGAGAAACATGGTGGGGGTTAACCCACAAATATTATACTTCGTTAAAAGTATTACAATTGGGAATGCACATGCATTTGGGCTCACTGCCCAGAGCTCACTGCTCAAAAGAAGGATCACTACCTATAGAAGGATCACTGCCTACAGAAGGCTCACTTCCTATAGAAAGAAGATTACAATTAATTTGAATTGATAATTAGTAGCAACCAATGTAAGGATTCAGTTCCGGTTAAGCACAGAATACTAACTTGATACACTTCATCTTTGTTCTACCCTGTTTACTGCTCTAGCATAATCCAGATCTTAGATCTCTTCCTTTTTGCACTCCTATCTACCCTTTTCACACTTATGCCATATTTGCATCATTCCATACATCAATACACTCGAATCCTTCTGCTATATATATCCACCTCAAGAAATTCAATCACTTTCTGTCGGCCTAGTGAAGAACTTAGCAAACAACACAAATACTTTGTTCTATCGGCTAAATCCATACACCAATGTTAATGCGTACTAGAAATAACACTTGAAGGTCACCATTCATGTTAGTCACTAACATTATATCCCATACGTAACTCACCAAAACACTTCTACAAGATCCACATAATGATCTAACATAGGTTGGCCTGTTCTTTACTAAATTGTTTTGTCATATTAGGACTCGATACTCAGATGCTCGTAAATTTTAATCCCCTTGTCACTAGAGGCTGACATCTTGGATTTAGATTGTCCTAACATTCCTCTACACTACCTCAAATACACAACACACAATGATTGACTGGAGAAATTTGCTAACCAAAATACTAAACTCTGCCATACTCTGTTCCTGTCTATCTAGACTTGCCAATTCTTGAAACTGACTTCCGGTATGATTTGATACTACACTGCGGATGTGTGGAATGAACTTAGTTTCCATCAATGACAACACCAGTCATGTGTAGCAGTGTCTCTTGCCAACAATCTCCACCTTTGGCATTGATGGCAAAACTTAGTGAAAAATGACTAAGTGTCGAAGTTTCTCCCCCTTACTCTGTACACTTGTGCTCTCCATTGTTTCCAAAGCTCCCCCTTTGACGGATTCCTCATTTTTCACTGCTCTTCACTCCCCCTTTGACATCAATGGAAAAGGATGGGATCCGCAAGCCAAAATTCTCAAAAAACATTTTGTATATAGTGTCATATATGTACAACCAATCCTTAAGTTATATTTACATGAACTTGAGAATATTTTCAAAACTAATTTTCAATTACTCAAGTTCAAAGGCCCAACTACTTTTCATGCCATCCAAAATTGAGATGTGTCCACTTAGTAGAAATGTGTATGCTTCTTCCTTTGTCAGATATGAAGGATCACTTGTCTGAACTTCAGTTAGAGCTTCTAATAGTGCATTAAATATTGTTTCTAACTTGGGGACGATCAATCCCTAGAGCTCACACATTCTCTTCACAATATTGTCTTTTTCTTTAACAAGCTTCTTTATTTCATCGGTCAAGCTGATTACTTGACATTCCTGACTTATAGGAGAAACAGTTAGAGGATCAAAGTTTTGAGACAGATTTGACAAATTTTGTTCTTACTCCTTTATCTTCTTCTCAATATCCTTACTAACTTTGGGCCAGGATAGACAAAATTTGTATATATCACCTCCATCACTTAAAGCATTTTGAATACTCTTTATACTGATACCAAGTATCATGCTATCATTCCTTATTAGGCTATTTGTTTCACTAAACTTCTTATCCAAAAATTCATTTTTGACTTTAGTCTCTGCAGACTTCTCAAAAGACTCAAAATGTGTACTTATTGAATTTACAAGATTCTTCAGATGTCTGGAGGGAGAGTTAGATGGATTCTTCTAGAAGGTTGGCATTATCTTCTCCAATACTCTAGTTGCAAGGCCTAGAAGGTCACTGTCCTCAATGTGAGATTTCAACATCTTTTCTCTTGCCTTGGCTTGTGTAAAAGATGTTATCTTAATTGCTTGAATCGGAGATAGAGCATCTAGATTGATTGGTCCTTGAAACAGCTCTGGTTCATCAAACTCAAGTATTTCTTTACTCAGGAGACCTTTTACTACATTTGGAGTATCTCTTGCTACAATTCCTAAACCACCTTCCTTCCCTTGAGATTCTTAGCATCAGAATTTATTTGTGTGGGTGCATTAAAATTTGTACCATCTTCTTCTACCTTGCCTTCTTTACCCTCTTCTTTCTCTTCCTCTGCTTTTTCTATATCATCTATAGGAGGAATCTTTTCTTTGTCTTCACCACTTGCTACCTGTTCTGGAGGGATTTGAGTAGCAATATTATCTTCTTTTCCAGATTGACCAAGTGAAGTTAGAGTATCTCCTGCTTCATCAGTTTTATCCGCCATCTCTGTGTCTTCTTTGTTTATTTGCTCCTCTTCTAGAATGGAGGAGTCATCAACTTTAGTTTGTTGCTCACTGACATTTAATTTTTCAACATCCGGAATTGATGAATCAATCCCATCATCTGTCTCCTCATAGGTTTGCTCTGGAGTATCTAGAGTATCACTCTGGTCATCATTTCCTTTTTCAATCTCTTCTTCTAGAGCTTCTTGTTCTAGAACTAAGGATTGTATTCCTCAACTTGTTCCTCTGAAACAATATAGTATTTATCTTTATCTAGGGCCTTCCTCAAAATTTCCTTTGTTTCCTTTGTAACTTCCTCAGTTTCAATAATCATTAGCTTGTTCATCTGGATCTTTCTTCTGAATTTCTCCTTAACTCCCTTGAGGATTTTATCTGCTTCCCTTCTGGTCATTACAGGACATAGGGTGGAGAGGACATATTCTCCGAGTTCTAGATCTTTAGCCTTGGCTGCTTCCTTCCTCATTTCCAGTATTTTCATTAAACTTTTAGGAAGTTCTTGTAAAATTTCTAGTAGAGCTCTATTCAATTTATTCAAGTATATGATGGTGGTATCTTCCAAAATTTTCTTATTTGCTTGATCAAAATTATCATAATAAACTTTGATAGGCTTTAGATTTCCATGAACAGTAATTGTTTTTACAATTTCATCAACTATCATAGCAACCTTACCAATTTCTTGCTTTTTACTTGCCTTTTTTCTTCCAGAAGGTTGGTCCTCAAAAGCCTTTGAAGTCTTGGCTTTCTTGGATCTTATTTCTTTAACTTCTTCATCTATCTCTATCTCTTCATCATCTTTTGTGCTCACATACATTCTTGTAGCCTTTGTCTTCTTTCTCTTACTTCCTTCACCGGTTGGTCTATTTTCTAGTTTTGTAGGTTTAGGGGGAACAGAAGCAGTAATAGAGCTTCTAGTAGTCCTTGAAGTTGAGGATGGTTCCATTGAATCATCTTCTTGTTTGTTTTCCTACCTTTCCTTTTTAGCTTTTTCAATTCTTTCTCTATTTTGCTTCACTGCTTCCTTGGCTAGTCCAATGCTCTCAGCATACTTTCAACTTGCTTCTGCACTTTCCTTTTGGTCTCTCACTATCTGAGCTCCACATGCAATTTTAGACTTAGCTCCTTGTATGTTCCAAACCTTTCCACAGATATGCCTTTTGATTTGTTCAGGAGATGTTGAGCATACATTTCCAAAACTTTCTCATCAACCTCATAGCCCATTAGCAGAACCCATATGGTTCTGGGTTCCACAGCCTCCATCAGGCACTGATTAGTGTCAACCATAAAGCATATTGCATTCTCATATTTCTCCACAACTAGCTTAGGGATTCTCTCTCTTGCATTCATCATACTTTGAAAGTTTTTGAAGTAACCCCAAATGACTTTCTTCTAAGCTTGGGAATCACCAAGGTTAAGTAGATGATCTTTTATTTGCCATGCAACTATCCTATAATTTGTCCAGTGCACACTTTGAACTCTAGGTACTTCATTCATAAAATAGAAGAACAAACATATAATCAAGGAACCATACTTGAAGGTATTTTTCTTATCTTTCTATATTTTTCTTAGATTTTCAATAAACTAATTTTGTAGCAGTTCACATAGGTCATAATTGGCATTCTCCTTTAGCATTTGATAGGCTGCATATATTAAAGTTCTGGAGACAAAATTTTCCCTGTTGGAGTGGTAAATCTTGTACCCAATCACCATGGAGGCAAATTTAACATCCGGTTCTATAATATCATTGATGGTCATTGCCCTTTTGTCAAACTTGGCACCAGTAGCACCAGTCACTATTTGGTTTTTCATGGCTTTCAACATGGGTAATCCACTAGTTGAATTTAACCTAGTTACAATCTTGATAACATCCTTTGTAATCTTAAATGGTTTCAATAGCCATATGAACTCATCATGTATTCAGCTCAAGATATATTGAACCCATTCATTCTCATCAAATGTCAGAAATCTAATGACTTGCAGAAAATGTTTGCTTTCTAGGGCTTTGTATTCTAGTTTCAACTTATAGCTATCATCCCTTAGGTAGTTGTTAAACAAATCCAAGAGTTTCAGATTTCTAAATTCATCAATGCTACAGTGGATGTATGCCCTAATATCCTCAACATGCAGTATACCATACGGAACTCTAGAAAATGCACCTAATAGTTCAACTTCAACTAATTTGTATGGATGCTTCTTAAATATTGGTTGGGGCCTTTCAGTTACATCAAAAACTAGAGGTGTAGCCATCTCAACAGATTTTAGATTCAAGGCTTTATAGAGAAGTACCTTTTTCTTCCGCAGGGTTAGGGTTGATCAATTGCCGATTGAATTTGCTCTTTGTGCTTCAATTTCTAGATTTGCAACTCAAATGCATGACCAAGTGACCTTTTATCCTCCACAAAACCTAATTTGGCATTGTAATAAATGCATTGCCCTAACTTCATCCGGTTACTCTATTTTTAAATAGTTCTTCATGAGTCACTCCATGAGTTTCCATATCAACATCTTTTCTTTTGGAAATCCTTCCAAAGTTTCTAAAACAATCCAAAATATCTTATCTCATTGTGCCATATCCATGCACCCACTTACTGGCTAGGGAAATTTGATTTTTAATGCAACTCCCCCTAAGCCAGGGCCCCTAATTCAATTTCTGGAGGAATCATCAGCACCAGATTCCGATACAAACCCATTACTATTGTTCACAATTGTTTTATGGACCCATGTCTTTCTCATTTCATTTTGGATCTCATTCACATCAATTTTTTCTTTGCATTTGTCTTGTCTCTGCTCATCCAGTTTTTTGTTTACCAGACCCCTTCTTTCATTAATCCTGCTTCTACAGAATTTTGCAATATGACCAAATCTATTGCAATTAAAGCAAACAATATTTCTTTGCTTGTATACTTGATTTCCTCTTGATCTACACTAATTAGCCATGTGTCCATATCCATTGCGAGTAAAGCAGTAACCATTGAAAGAGTTGTCATTTTCTCTAGAGTTATTCATTATCATTTTTCTGCATTCATTTGATCTATGACCATACCTCTTACACTTGAAGCATTGATTGGAGAAGGATGGACCATTTTGATTTTCTCTGCTTCTGTACTGAGTAGTTCTATGACCAAATTTATTGCAATTAAAATAATTTCCATTGAATGATGGATATCTTTGAGCATTAGGTTGTCTTACCAGAGGTCTTCTAGGTCTGTTTCTCCCATTCCTTGGTTGAAATTTTCTTTGTCTGGATCTGGAGCTTTCACCTTTCTCATATCAAAGACCATGCTTGTCATCAGCCTTTTTATGTCCTTCAAGTAGTGCTTCAAGTTTAGCTAAGCTTATCTTGAATTTCTCCTTGTATTAATTTGCAACTTTTAGGTCATTTCTAAGAATGACAATTTGCCTTTCAAGTTCTCTTTCATTGTCTTTGCTTTCTTTTAGGTCAGACTTTAGATGGTCAACTACTTTGTCCAATCTACAACATTCTTCAGTTCTTTCTTTTAGAGTTTGATTCAAGTCTTCTTCAATCTTCTTCCTTTGCTCAATTTGTTTGGTTAGCCTTATTGCCCTAAATTCCATCTCAATTTTTAGAATAACAACTTCTTTTGATAGCTTCTCACACTCCTTTGGCTTTTCTTCCAAGGCTTCATTCATGCCATTATCTTCAGTTAAACTGGATAACTACAGAAGTAACTCCTTTCTCTTTTCCATAGATTTCTTTAATTTATCTTTTAACATTGCAATGGTATCATTAGCATCTTTAAGCTCATCTTTCAGATTAGATACTTTTTCTTTAGACTGACCAATATCTTCTAGGGCCAACTGAAGTTGATCTTTGAGTGAACCAATTGAAACTACTTCCAAGATCTTTCCTTAAGCTGTTAGGCTTCTTTCAAGGAACCTTGCTCTAATACCAATTGTTATAATTAGGCAGAACAACTGAGAGGGGGAGTGAATCAGTTGTCCAAAAACTTTATCATTTTCAATAATATCACTTAGAACTAATTAAAATAGATAAAGCATGAGTAATCAACACATGAGTAGAAACAAATAGACACACATTACACAATGATTTTTTACATGGAAACCTGGTTAAGGAAAAAACCATGGTGGGGGTTAACCCACAAAGATTATACTTTGTTAAAAGTATTACAATTGGGAATGCACATGCATTCGGGCTCACTGCTCAAAAGAAGGCTCACTGCCTATAGAAAGAAGATTATAATGAATTTGAACTGATAATTAGCATCAACCAATGCAAGGATTCAATTCTGGTTAAGTACAGAATATTGACTTGATACACTTCATCTTTGTTCTACCCTGTTTACTGCTCTGCCATAATCTAGATCTTAGATCTCTTCCTTTTTGCACTCTTATCTACCCTTTTCACACTTACTCCATATTCGCATCATTCCATACATCAATACACTCAAATCCATTAGCTATATATATCTGCCTCAAGAAATTTAATCACTTTCTGTCGGCCTAGTGAAGAACTTAGCAAATAACACAAATTCTTTGTTCTGTCAACTCAATCCATACACTAATGTGGATGCATACCAATAATAACACTTGAAGGTCACCATTCATGTTGGTCACTAACATTATATCCCATACGCAACTCACCAAAACACTTCTACCAGATCTGCATAAGGATCTAACATAGGTTGGCATGTTCTTTATTGAACTGTTCTGTCATATTAGGACCCGATACTCAGATGCTCATAACTTTTAATCCCCTTGTCACCAGAGGCTGACATCTTGGATTTAGATTGTCTTGACATTCCTCTACACTACCTCAGATACACAACACATAATGATTGACTGGAGAAATATGTTGACCAAAATATTGAACTCTGCCATACTCTGTTCCTATCTATCCAGACTTGACACATCTTGAAACTGGCTTCCGGTATGATCTGATACTGCACTGCAGATGTGTGGAATGAACTTAGTTGCCATCAATGACAACATTGGTCATGTGTAACAGTGTCTCTTGCCAACAACTTTACAAAAGGTGGTTGTGCCACCTACTGTCAAGCCAAATGATGTAGTAGCTCTCTTAGATTGTATGCATGCGACAAAAATGGACATTCTGTTTCAACAACATGAGTTACCATCTCTTGTATTTCAAAATCAGTGCGATCCTTTGATAATCTCCATTACAATAAATAAGAAACTCATTAAATGATTTATGATTGATAATGGATCATCTATTAATGTTTGTGGCATCAATTTATTACATAAAATTAAAGTTGATGCATCTTTGATAAAGTTGGATAGGATTAGTATCCATGGCTTTGATAATGTTGGAAGACAATCTGTAGGCTCTATAAATTTACCTGTACAAGTTGGGCATGTGAGTGTATCTACCCTGATTCATGTCATGCCTGGTTCTTTATCATACAACATGATTCTTGCTAGACCTTGGATTCATGCACTGGGGGCAGTTGCTTCTACCCTTCATCGTTCAATCAATTTTGTTTATAAAGACAAACTTCATACTATTGATGTTGATCTTGAACCAGATAACTATTTACAAATTGAATCACAAAAGCAAGTTGTTCGTCACAAGATCTTAAACAATCTAAAAGTTGACTTGTCAACTCCTCTTGCCATAGATAATGTTGCACAAGATTCCAAACAATTGATTGCATTTTTTGGTGATGATTGGGGTTCATTAGATTTTACATCCCCCTCCATAGGTGAATATTAAATTAACAACCCTCCTCCTAAAACATCAAATGTTGCATCGATCCCATCTAAAAATTCAAATTTGAAAGTCTCTTTGGTAACAAACATGGATAAGACTTATACTTACACTACAAATTATGAGACTTATGAAGCCCCACCTTCTTCTAAGGAAATGGCTTCCCTTTATGGATGAAGATTTTAGATCCTCTATAAGGAATGTGACTATGTAGGTAATGGATACAGTATTAATCAACAAGGAATTCAAGTACCTATAGAATCCACTTCGTGACATTACTCAAGTGGCATCAAATATAATCCTTTCAAGGAATATAAAGCCCATAGACATCCTACTCTTAATCTGAATACAATATCAACACTTAATTTGATATTTCCTCATATCATTGACACTAATTATCGTCTAGGAGAAATTCCTTCAGATATATTTTCAACAAATGAAGCGATAATTGAATTCTTGGGTGCTTACGCAATATTCCCTATTACCATCATAAACGTGGATTACCTAATTGTT
This sequence comes from Cunninghamia lanceolata, assembly GCA_027924645.1. Lineage (NCBI taxonomy): Eukaryota > Viridiplantae > Streptophyta > Pinopsida > Cupressales > Cupressaceae > Cunninghamia > Cunninghamia lanceolata. The sequence continues at coordinate 3,321,248 of BSBN01000433.1, read as the reverse complement.
TGAACAACACTACATATTTTGGAAAGTCCACTAACATGATAAATACTACTCTAAAATCTAAGGAAGAATCTAAAGAATTACCACAATCACCCAATCTCCTAGACCACAGTACTCTACTTAATGGAAAGATTGTTGATGTTTTCATGGAGAAAGATAACACTGAAAAAGTTATTCTTATAGGTGATTGCTTAAATGCAGAAGAAAAAGAAGATATGACAAAACTGTTACATGATTTTTTTGAATTGTTTGCTTGGAATTACTTGGATATGCCTGGATTTGATCCTTAGAATGTGATACATAATATAGTACTAAATCTAGATGCTAAGCCCTTTAAACAAAAGATTCATATAATGAATCCTAAGATTGCATTAGAAAAGCTCTTACAAACTGCTTTTATCTGCCCTATTGAATATTCCCACTAGATTTCAAATATTGTGGTTGTTACTAAACCCAATGGTCATATTCAGATGTGCACTGACTTTCAAGATTTGAATATTGTGTCTTTGAAAGATGATTTCCCCCTTCTAAACATTGATATGATTGTTGATTCAATAGTCGGACATGAACTACATTCCTTCATGGATGGATTTTCAAGATATAATCAAATTTTTATAAACCCTCAAGATCAATATAAAACAACTTTTATAACACCTTGGGGAACATTTTGTTGGGTAGTCATGCCATTTGGACTTAAGAATGCTAGATCAACTTACCAACGTGCTATGACTCTTATCTTTCATGATTACCTACACAGTATCCTAGAGGACTATGTCAATGACATCTTGGAGAAGTCTATTCATCACCAAGATCATACCATAACTCTTCGACAGATCATTGAGCCAATAAAGAAATACAACATACAATTAAATCCCCGTAAGTGCATCTTTGGCATAAATAGTGGGAAACTGTTGGGATTTATTGTTTCAAATTGTGGTATTGAAGTAAATACAAAAAAGATTGATGTGATTCTTAATATACCAGAACCTAAAAACATATCTCAACTTCATAGTTTGCAAGGGAAGATATAGGCCATTCACTGATTTGTCTTACAACTCACATATAGGACTCACCCTTTTACTCAACTACTGAAGAAAGATTCAAAATTTCAATGGAATTGAGAATGTCAGAAGGATTTTGAGGACTTAAAAAGTTATCTCGCTAAACCTCCTATTTTACAACTTGCTACTGTTGATAGACCTTTTATTCTCTATACCTCAGCATCTAATTATGCCCTTGCAGCATTATTAGCACAACATGATACTGAAAGCAAGGAACGTGATGTATATTACATCAGCCGAACATTGCTCAATTATGAAGTGCAATATATTGTCATTGAGAAACAATGCTTAGCTCTTGTCTTCGCAACACAAAAGCTTAGGCATTATCTTTTAAATGTTGAGATACATGTGATGGTAAAATTTAATCCTTTGAAACACTTATTTGCTAAAACAAATCTTCCAGGTCACCTTGCTAAATGGGTTATGTTGTTATCTAAATTTGACCTCAAATTTATATCTCAAAAAGTGATTAAAGGACAAGTGTTAAATGACCATTTAGCTGAAGCACCTTCCCCTTTTCTATACAAAATCAAGAGACATTTATTGATGATCAAATATTAAATATGAATAAAGATGACAAATGGGAATTATATTTTGATGGATCAAGATGTTGAACTGGCTCCGGTGCTGGTGTTATATTAGTACCTCCTTCAGGTAAACCAATTCATATGTCTTATCATCTAAATTTCTCATGGACAAACAACATCGTTGAGTACGAAGCTCTTATTGTAGGACTTCATGCCACCTTGGCTTTAAATATCCAAAACATCACTATATATGGTGATTCACAACTAATTATACAACAAATAACAGGATCGTATCAAGTGAAACAAGACAAATTATCCCAATACCGTGATCTGGCCTTATCTTTGTTACAATAGTTTACATCTTTCTCAATTGATACTATACCTTGAAAAGACAATTGGCACACGGATGCAATGGCAAGCGCAACTTCCCTTATATCCTTTGTCAATTCACTTGATGAATACATCTTTATCGTTCATAATCTTAAGATGCCTACATTAGATGAAATGGTATCTTCAGACATTAACCTCTGTTGTAATGTGAATTCTGATGAATGGTTCTCCCATATATTTAACTATTTACGTGATGGAACCATCCCTAATTCAACATCTAAAAATACTCAAGTTCACCTATACAAAATTGCAGCGTGCTATATGCTTTGATGGATGTCTATACCCTGTTCTAAAGATCCCATTTGGGCATAGATAAGGAGGATGTTGGCTAAGGTTATGGAATTTTGCTTTACTCCCACCAATTGCATTTTCTTGAAAGTTTCTAAATCCTTATCAAAAAAGCCATTTTGTGCATATCTTGTAATCATTGCATTCCATGAGACATCATTTCTTTTAGCCATCATGTCAAACAATTCACGTGCCTTGTCTATGCTTCCACACTTTGCATACATGTCTCATAGGGTAGTTGCAACTACAACATCTGATGAAACTCTCATTCCTTTATACTTTGATGGATGTCCATACCCTATTCTAAAGATACCATTTTGGCACAGGCAAGGAGGATGCTAGCCAAGGTTGTGGAATTTGGCTTGACACCCTTAAAGACTTGGTATACTTTAAAGAAAGATGAGATGCGAAGTGACAGGTTCTTCAAGATATATATAGTTAGTTAGTGAGGAATTCAATAAATTTACTCATTATAGAGATAATTTTAATAGGAGCCTATGTTTTATTTGTTAAACTAATAATTTAAACATTGCCAGGGGAAATGGACAAACACAAAATCTAAATGGGTTAAAGATTCATATTGATTAAACTTAGTCTATAGATAAATTATAAGGATTTTAATAATGAACCTAATAATATTATAAGTAGTATTTTAATCATGAACCTAATAACAAGAAATGGATAAAGAATAAAGTGACAAACTCGAGCATTAATGATTTTAATCATGAACCTATCCTCTAAGTTTGGCTCTTGGTTCCAATTTATTGAGTATGAGAATACTCCCTTTGTTTGCTTCTACTGTCATAAATCTAGCCATTTTACTAAAAAGTACCCTACCAAAAGTCTTAGTAAAATGAAGTTATTCTAATAATCAATCAAAATAAGTAACAAAAAATATCTCCTTCAAGTCACATTTATCCTAGGGTTTGGTGAGTTTCCATTGGCAACCAAACCCTAGGTCTTCATGACACTATATTATCTTGAGTTTGGCAAGAAAACTTGATATGCATCCTTTAATTAAACTTGATATGCATCCTTGAATTCTCTCATAGTTCATAAATTTATCATATAGTTACCTATGTGGGCCCCATTAGTGATATCATAACATTAGTTAAAGGTAATGGCCAGGTAGATAATGGCCTCCAGTAGCATTGACCTACCCACCCTAACATGTTGGTGTAGTCAGTTTGGTCCCATGAGGTGGGAAGAAGAAAATATACATGTTGGTAACTTTTCACTACTCTCAAATGATGTATTTTGCAAGAATGCATACATTGTTGGCACGGTCAAATGGTCTGGAGTTGACTAAAACTGAGATAGGGTACCATAGAGGGACCTGACGTCAACATGTACATCTAGACAGAACATTCATAGGTGCCATAGATCGAGAGAAAAGGTATGCAAAAGTTTTTCAACTTTTTGCTCTTTGGGCTCTTCAAACACTCCTAGTGCAATGTAGCCTAGAAAAATATCGTGAGACATGGGGTACAAACCGAGGCCTCTAGTAGTATCCACCTGCCCACCTTAACATGTTGGCATAGTCAGTTCGGCCCCACGAGGTAAAAAGAAGAAAATATGCTTGTTGGAACCATTTCACTACTCTCAATGACGCATTTTGCAAGAATGCATATGTTGTTAGCATGGTCAAACAGTCTATTTTTGACCAAAACTAAGATAGGGTACTATAGAGGGACCCGATTTCCACCTATAGGTCTAGAAAGAAAATTCGTAGGTATCATAGATCGAGAGAAAAGCCAGGTGAAAGTTTTTCAACTTTTTGCTCTTTAGTCTCTTCAGAGACTCCTAGTACAACATAGCCTGGAAAGATCGGGTGACCTGGGAAACACACCAAGGCCTCCAGTAGCATCACCCACCCACCCGAACATGTTGGTTCAGTTGGTTCATCCCCACAAGATAAAAAGAAGAAAATATGCATGTTGGCACCTTTTCATTGCTCTCAAATGACACATTTTTCAAGAATGCAGATGTTGTTGACACAGTCAAACAATTTGGAGTTGATAAAAATTAAGATAGGGTACTGTAGGGGACTCAATGTCCACCTGTAGGTCCAAATAGAACATTCGTAGGTACCATAGATTGAGAGAAAAGATAGACAAAAGTTTTTCAACTTTTTGCTCTTTGGGCTCTTTAGAGACTCCTGGTGCATCGTAGCCTAGAAAGATTGGGAGACCTAGGAAATGAACTGAGGACTCCAGTAGCATCCAGCCACCCACCCTGATGTGTTGGCATACTCAGTTTGGCCCCACAAGGTAAAATAAATAAAATATGCATGTTGGTGCCTTTTCACTACTCTCAAATAATGCATTTTACAAGAATGCATATGTTGTTGGTACGATCAAATAGTCTGGAGTTGACCAAAACTGATATAGGGTACTATAGAGAGACCTGACATCCACCTGTAGGTCTAGACAAAACATTCGTAGATGCCATAGATAGAGAGAAGAGGCAAGTGAAAGTTTTTCATCTTTTTGCTCTTTGGGCTCTTTAGAGACTCCTGGTGCAGTGTATCCTGGAAGGATTGGCAGACTTGGGGAATGAACCAAGGCCTCCCCTAGTGTTCACCTATCCACTCGAATGTGTTGGTGTAGTCGGTTTAACCCCACAAGACAAAGAATACAAAATATGGTTCCTACCAAGTCTTTGTTGAATGTTAATGATGGTTTTTGCAACATTTCATAAATCGTCGCCACAGACAAATGGTTTGGAGATAATAAAAACTAAGAGAGGTTATTGTGGAGGGACTCTACATGTAGCTGTAGGTTCAAACAGAACAGTCATAGGTGCCAAGAATTTTGAGAACTAGTCCATCATAGTTTGGTATTTTTTGCACTTTGGTCTCTTAAGAGACTTTGTCAGAATAGTGTATCTCGAAAGGATCGGGAGACCTTTGGAATGAGCCAAGGCCTCCTATAGCATTCAAATACCCACATGGATGTTTTGGTGTTGTCAGTTTGGCTCTACAGTGCACAAAATGAAATTTATGTTCGCCAACAACTTTTCATTGAACACAACTGATGCTTTTGGCAACATTTGAAATATTGTCGCCATGACCAAATGGAATAAACACTTCAAAAACTAAGAGATTTTATTATGGAGGGACCCTACATGACCCTGTAGGTCCATAAAGAACATTCCTAGGTGCCACAGATTCTGAGAAATAGTTAGTCAAAGTTTGGCAATTTTTGGCACTTAGGGCTCTTAAGAGAAAGCATTGGCATAGTGCAACCAGAAACAATCAGGATAGTTGAGGTGTGAAACAAGACCTTTCCTAGTGTTCACCCATCCACCTAGACATGTTAGCACTATCGGTTTGGCCCCATGAGATGAAACAAAATTTATGCTATGAGACAACTTTTCATTGAACACAATTGACACTTTTTACAACTTTTGAAATATTATTGCCACAACAAAATGGAATGAACATTTCAAAAAATGAGAGAGGTTATTGTGGAGGGACCCTATATGACCCTATAGGTCTATACAGAACATTCCTAAGTACCACAAATTTTGAGAAACAGTCCGTTAAAGGTTGGCAATTTTTGGCACTTATGGATCTTAAGAGAAAGCGTCGACACAATGCAACTGGAAACAATCAAGATAGTTGAGGTACAAAATGAGACCTTTCCTAGCATTCACCTTCCCACTCAGGTGTATTGGTGTTATCAGTTTGGCACCATGATGCATGAAATGAAATTTATGCTCGCTGACAACTTTTCATTGAACACAACTTACGCTTTTTACAACTTTTGAAATGTTGTTTCCACGACCAAATGGAATGAACATTTTAAAAACTGAAACAGGTTATTGTGGATGGACCCTATGTGACCCTAGAGGGCATCAATAGAGGAAATACTAAAGGACATCAATAGAACTAAAATTAGAGACATGATCATACACATATACAAATAAAAATCAGCTATACATATAAACGACATGAGAAAGTTAGTGTACATAATCATACACATAAACAAAAGTGTTTTACATAATCATACACATAAACAAGAGTATTTCACATAAGTATCTCATGAGAGACATTATTGTAGGGAAGGAACAAAATTTTACTTATACAAATTAGCAGTATATATTTACAAATGAGCCTAAAATTGTTATGGAGTAAAAAATGGACACATCCCTTTTTGCCTCCTAGTTTATCTCCTAGGTCCCCGTGTTTACACTTTATGAGAAAATTATTCATCCTAATGAGAAATCCCCCAAAACTAGGACAAATGGGGACTAGGTGCCCATTTTAATGTTTGAGTCTTGACCAAAAAGGCCCCTTGGGACTTAGGCACTCATGCCCAAGACAACCCTGATTGGTTGGGGTAAAATCAAATTATGTAAGCATAAGACTTTTAAATGGGTCCTCCCTTGTTGGCTTTTTTAATTAATTTATGAAAGCTTAATGGATAAGAATATATAAACAAGTTTTTGAATTCATTTTGTTGGAAGTTGATGATAGCAAGGTTATGGTATTGTGCAAAGGCGAATTCAAGGCATTAATTGTGTTTGTTGCATACTTGTGTTAGTATTGTGTTTGTTACATATTTTGAATCATCATCAACATCCTTATGAGTTGAAGAATCTTTATCCTCCTAAGGGCTTCACTGACAAGGTGACATTATCATTGTGTTTGAATCATTTCATCATCATTTGGATTATCTTTAGCCTTTGTACTACAAGTACACACTCTCTCATTAATAATGGTGTTGGGAAAGCATGAATTATAACTCAGGATTTGATTGAGGCAAATCCCTAAACACCACAACCCCCAAACCCCTTTATTCTTGTGTGTAGGTTACAGGTGCAGGAGTTGTGGAAGTGAAGGTATAGGGAGGTTGTTTGACAGATCAAGATTCCAAATATGAAAATAGAGTTCAGAAAATCACCCATAGTAGACTAGGGCACTAGCCCTAGTGTCCAACAGGCAAAACAAACCTTAAATTCAGCATTAGAGCATCAATTGTGACATTTTTCTAGTTTGGAGCTTCCAGTTATCATAACTTTGTAGACTCATGAGTTAGCCCCAGAGTCTTCCAACATTTCACAGATCATCCTGGTGCTTTTATATCTTGACTTGTTTTTGTATCTCCATTATAAGTTGATTATCATAATTGTAGGGTTTAGTGCGTTAATGAGCCTAGGGTTTGATAAAAGGCTTGGTTGAACAACATTTTCCTCTGTAAACAAGAGAACAAAATCAACAGTTGAGTCCTCTTCCATCTTGCAGTGATTTAGTTCAGTTTTGTCCTAAAATGTTGTAGTGAAAGGAGGGTTAGATCTAGTGTACTCACATGCTTTGCATCTCATTAGTGAAGGAGCACCCTTAGAACCTTGGTCAAACATGGTCAAGGATAGTGTTTTGTTTTCTTTTGTGGAATTTTTCTAATAAGGCCATTGCCAGGCCATTATTATCCATTTTTGGTCATTTAGATCCATAAATTATAACCATGGGGCTAAGAAATAGTCAAATGTCCTAGAAGTGCTCATTTGAAGGCATTATTGTTAACAACCTTTCAAAAGGGGCCAAACATGGTATTTTGGGTGGTTTTACCATACCACCTGATTGTAGAGGCATTAAATAGGCCTGAGATGTATGGATTTAGGGTTGGTGAATGAATTTTTAGAAGTGAAAGCAATAAAACTTCTAATTTTTCTGCATTTTCAAACATTTGCAACTATTCTAGGCTATGGTATAGATCTGTACAATCCTATCACAAGCCCAAACCAATTTAGGATGATAGTGACATGAATCTATTTTCATTTCCTTTTTGTTACACGTGATTTCATTGAATTTCAAGAAAGTTATAGTGTTTTTGGTGAAAACTATCTGAAACTGTCAAAAACCCTAGTCTAGGGTAAACAATGAGACAATAAATTGCATAACAAGTCTTCCCATGGGTGGATGATACTGAAACCTTGGGAAATGGATTGTATTGGCATATATTTTGTTTTTTCAAACTTGCAGGATCAGAAGTACAACTTGGCACATGTGGGGAAGTTGTGAAGGTCTGATGTCTTCATATATCAAACTAAAATAGTGAAGGAAAAAGTGGATTTTGAGTGGTTGAATGTTGGTTCCAGCCTCCTTCATGGTTGGTGATGTTGGGTAAGGGTGTGAAGAGTTTATAGGAAGCATAAAATGTCAAGTATTTGGTCATTAATTAGGTTTTGTCTCCATTCTTATTGATTGTCCTATTATGACATTGTTGGACTAGTTTGTTAAGTATGCACAAAACCCAATTTGGAGTCCTCCACTTAGAACCAATGCAAAAATCATTTGAGGGGAATCAGATGGACGGTGGTAAGTGGTTTTACCCTATTTTTAATTCCTTTGTCTCAAATTTTAATTGGTGTCATAGTGGACTAGAGTGGACCAAGTCTAGGAGGCCTAATTAGGCCTAATTACACAGAGGATAGTCAAATTTAGGACCTTGTGTTACAAAACAACCCCACCTACATGGGTGATATGTTGTGTAAAATGGAAAAGAGTATCCATAAATTCAATTATCTTTTGGGTACCAGTTTGGAAATTATGTCAAAAAAAAACCTCTTTTGTTGTCCTAATTAGCCTAATTTGCAGAAGAACAGTCAATTTTGGAAGGTTCTGTACAAAATGACCCCACCCCATTTCTTGGTATGTGTTCTAAAGCCCAAAAGGGTATCCAAAAATGGTTAGACTTTGTGGAGGTCAGGTCTAGAACACTAGTTATGTCTAAATTTTCCCTTTTGAAAGGCTACAAGGAAAAGAGGACAATTGTGAAAGAAAGCCCTATGGATAGTGCACTAGTGTTCTAAAAAATGATAGATTGGTTGTCTTTGGTTGAATATAGATTATCCTTACCCCTACTCTTCATCAAAGTGGTATCAGAACAAAGGTTGGTCAGAAGAGGGAAAGGTTGAAGTGAAGAGAAACAAGGATGCCTCTAAAAGGGAATGTAGTTGCTAGAGAAGTGAGTGAGTTGAAGGAGAAACATGCAAGAGAGATGAGAGAGTTGATAGAAACCTTTGAAGCTAGAATTGCTACACTGGAAAGAAATCAAAAAAGGGGAGTGATCACAGGAGATCTAAGTGATCAAGATGAAGAAGAAGAAGAGTTGGATCCTGAAGATTTGAAATTTGCAAAGTTTCTAAAGGCAGTCAAAGGAGATGGTTCCAAAATAAATATGGAACTACCAGTGTATGGAGGAATTCTGAATAGTGAAGAGCTTCTTGATTGGATAAGTGAACTAGACAAATATTTTGAATTTGATGATGTACCTGAAGACCAACAAGTGAAGTTGGCAAGGACAAAGTTGAAGGGTGTTGCATCCCTTTAGGACTATGTGCAAGATGACAGAATGAAATAGGGAAAATCCAAAATCACCTCTTGGAACAGGATGGTTGCAAAGTTGAAAGGTAAATTTCTACCTAGTGATTATGCCACTCAATTGCATAGACAATTACCAAATTTGAGGCAAAAATATGTGGATGTAAAGGCATATACAAAAGAGTTCTACAAACTGAGTATTGGATCAGGTCATCTGGAGGATGAAGTTGACAAGGTTGCAAGGTACCTTAATGGGCTAAACTATAGCCTCCAAGATAAACTTAGTCTCACAAGCCCAAGGACCATAGAAGAATATTATCAACTAGCCTTGAAGGCTGAAGCAAAGTTGCAAAGAAAGCAAGAGAAGCAAGGTAGAGGTAGGGGAAGGACAAACTTCAGAGGAAGAGCTCCATTTTCTGCTCCAAGGCAGCCACAAGAGAGTCAAGAAGGTACAAGTAAGGTGTAATAACAAGTTTTTGATCAAAGAGGTGGAGTTAGAGGAGGTAGATTAGGCTTTAGAGGCAAATTTGGAGGACAAGGAAGAGGATCAAACACATTCTCAGGAAGATGCTATCAATGCAATCAGTTTGGACATCAAGCATGGCAGTGCAAGGAAGGACAAGCTTCTAATTCACATGGAGGAGAAAGAAGGACTCGATTGGTTCAAGAAGAGGATGGTGAGAGTGTCAACTCTCCATCTCAGCATGTTGCTCCTGAAGTTGGTGAATCACTGATGGTAAGGACTCTCATCAAGACATCAGAGGAAAAGGAGTCATCACAAAGAAGGACACTCTTCAAAACCACTTGCAAATGCATGGGTAAGGTATGTAAGGTTGTAATTGATTTACGAAGTACAGATAACATAGTTTCAGTTGAGATAGTTGATAAACTCAAGTTGCCTAGTATACCACATGATGCTCCTTATAAAGTTTATTGGTTGAATGAGGGTCAATATGTTTTGGTAAATGAACGAGCTTGGGTGGAGTTCAATATAGGAGGGTATAAGGATAGAATTCTATGTGACATATTACCTATGGATGTATGCCATTTGCTACTAGGGAGGCCATGGCAATTTGATAGGCATGCAATGTATGATGGGAGAAGGAATACCTATGAGATAAACAAAGACAGAGTTTCCTACACCTTGACACCCTTGGAAGAGGATGATAAAGGGCAAACCATGAAAGCTAATTTGATGATGGCCGGTAGGAAGGAGTTCATCAAAGTAGAGGAAGAAAAGAACATGGAGGTTATAGCAGACATGAAGAGTGATCTGATTTTGGATGAAAATGATATTGAGAAGGTCAAGGATGAATTGATTTTGGAAGTTCAAGGTTGGATTAAAAAGCATCTTGCTATGATGGTAAGTGAAGTGTTCCATTCATTGTTTACACAATAGGATAGTGATCATTCAAAGGTGGGTAAACTTTAGGTTGATAACCCTGAGGTTGGTCATCTCATCTAAGAGGTTACTATTCTTGCTCAAGTAGCAGACATAAGGTCACAACCACAGAGGGAAGAGATGAAAGGAAAAGGTGAAGTGATTGAAGGTGAATGGCAAGGACATGTGGGTAAGTTCAAGTGTGCAAAAAGAGTAAAGAAGAGGGCAATTCAAAACAAAGATGGCAGAGGTATGTTTGCAGGTGCTCAAGCAGGTTTAACATTATTTCCAAATCCAGAGAAGGTTAGACAACATTCACAAAGTAGGTTGTTCAAGTTGGAGCAGTTTCTAGATGCCAAAGAGTTCACAAATGCAAAGACCAATACTAATTTTTAGTACTTGATCCAATGGAAAGGCATTTGGAGATCAAAGAAATGATGTGATCAAGCATGGTTTGCTACAGCACAGTCCTCAAGGGGACTTGAGTTCTTTTTTATCCGGGAGTATGGTGCAGGAGCACCCTTAGAGCCTTGGTCAAACTTGGTCAAGGATAGTGTTTTATTTTATTTTGTGGAATTTTTGTAGTAAGGTCATTGTGAGGCCATTATTGTCCATTTTTGGTCATTTAGATCCATAAATTGTAACCATGAGGCTAAGAAATGGCTAAATGTCGTAGAACTGCTAATTTGAAGGTATTATTGTTAACAACCTTTCAAAAGGGACAAAACATGATAGTTTGGGTGGCTGTACCATACCACTTGATTATAGAAGCAGTAAATAGGCTTGAGATGTCTGGATTCAGGGTTGGTGAATGAGGTTTTAGAAGTGAAAGCAATAAAACTTCTAATTTTTCTGCATTTTCAAATGTTTGTTGTTGTTCCAGGATGTGGTACAGATTTGTATTAACCTTACACAAGCCCAAACCAATTGGGGATGATAGTGGCATGAATCTATTTTCATTTCCTTTTTTTTGCATGTGATTTCATTGAATTTCAAGAAAGTTATAGTGTTTTTGGTGAAAACTGTCTGAAATTGTCAAAAACCCTAGCCTAGGGTAAACAGTGAGACAATAAATTGCATAACAAGTCTTCCCATGGGTGGATGATAAAAAAACCTTGGGAAATGGATTGTATTGGCATATATTTTGTTTGTTCAAACTTGCAGTATCAGAAGTACAACTTGGCACTTGTGGGGAAGTTGTGAAGGTCCAATGTCTTCATATATTAGACTGAAATAGTAAATGAAAAAGTGGATTTTGAGTGGTTGAATGTTGGTTCCAGCCTCCTTCATGGTTGGTGATGTTGGGTAAGGGTGTGAAGAGTTTAGAGGAAGCATAAAAAGTCAATTATTTGGTCATTAATTAGGTTTTGTCTCCAATCTTATTGATTGTCTTGTTATGACAGTGTTGGACTAAGTTTGTTAAGTATGCACAAAACCTAATTTGGAGTCCTCCACTTAGAACCAATGAAAAAGTCACCTAATGGGAATCATATGGAGGGTGGATTGGTTTTAACCCTATTTTGAAGTCCTTTGTCTCAAATTTTGATTGGTGTCATAGTGGACTAGAGTGGAACAAGTCTAGGAGGCCTAATTAGGCCTAATTGCACAGAGGACAGTCAAATTTAGGACCTTGTGTTACAAAAAAACCCCACCTACATTTGAGATATGTTGTGTAAGAGGGAAAAGGGTATCCATAACTACAATTATATTTTGGTTATGAGCCCCGGTTTGGAAATAATGTCAAAAAAACCTCTTTTGTTGTCTTAATTGGCCTAATTTGCAAAAGAACAATCAATTTTTGGAAGGTTCCGTACAAAGTGACCCCACCCCATTTCTTGCTATGTGTTGTAAAGACCAAAAGGGTATCCAAAAATGGTCATATTTTGTGGATTTCAGGTTTATAACACTAGTTATGTCTAAAATTGCCTTTTTGAAAGGTTACAAGGAAAAGAGGACAGTTGTGAAAGAAAGCCCTATGGATAGTGCACTAGGGTTATAAAAATGATAGATTGGTTGTTTTTGGTTGAATATAGATGATCCTTACTCCTACTTTGCATCACTCATCTCTCTTTTCCATACATAACATTTTGATGAACTCATGTTTTTACTAAACTTGCATCTTGCTGAGTGTTGAAATCAGATTTTGCATTACATCATATCATACTTGACCTTCTTCAGTGAAAAATCTTGCATACATTTGAAAAAATTGAAAAAAAAAGCATTCTAGGCTTGCATAAAGGCATGGTTTTGCATTATTTTCATTGCATATCATTGGAAGAATTTGAAATTTTGATTTATACATCAGATCTCAATCTAATTATAGAAATTAATCATTTCATGATCTCACACCTTGCATTAGCATATCTCAATTGTTAGGGTTTTGTTAAAATTTTGCAATTTTCATATAACCTAGTTTTTTCAAAAAACCTAGGGTTAGTAGTCAAAATCTTATTTCAGATTTTTCTGCTCCTTTAAACACTCATTCAAATCTGATTTTGAGTTGTAGTGTTGCTTCATTTTGTATTCTTGCATTTAAATTTCAAATTTTGCAATTACATAATGTGTATTTCAACATTAAGGGTTTTACACACTTCTTTAAGAAAATTTTAAAATCATTCATCTTACCTTGGTGTGTAGCACTATTTCCATCTTACTTACTTTGTTTGTCATGAAATATGTGTGTTTTTTCTATTTAAAAACTTGATTTCCTCAAACAAGTGCTTTGGTGTGAAATAGTCTCACGTACATGGCTTCTCATCACAACACTAATGCTATGGTTCCTCCTTGAGGTTTTAGGAAGAGGAAGACTCCTGAGCCTGAAATAACATTTACACCACATGATAGAATAGTTGGAGACATTGAGGGACCTCTTTACATCACCGCACGTATAAGTGGAAATCCTACAAGAGGGGTCCTTATAGATCCTGACTGTATGATGAATGTGCATGATTTGATATAAGAATATTATGAGCCCACACATATGAGGATTAAGACACATATTGGAGCCTTCCTCCTGGATTAAGGGAAGATTACATTATTAACTAAAGTAGTAGAGAATGCTTTGGAATGTTCAATCATTTGACATCATTCCTACATCTGACCTATTTCATGTGAAACTAGGCCACCCATGGCTCAAATCCATGAAAGTGGACCCCTCTACAATTCATAAATGTCTAAAATTTCCTCATCAAGGGAAAGTGTATGTTTTCCACCATAGTAGATGGAAGCCTATGGTTACTTGTAGAAATTTTAGCCTAGACTACTTTTGGCCACAACCTACTGAGCGTCCTCAACCAAGAGAAGATCAATTCTTCCTGGGATACCAAAGATACAAAGTAAAATTAATAACAAAATTAGTTGGACCTCCTATTGAACAAATCATAAGTGAAGAGAAGCCAGAACTGAAAGAACCGCCTTGACCACAAGATAAGGGAATCTTTTTCAAGGTTCCTACTCTGCCATCCTTCCAAGGATCGAGAAATACCCGTAAAGAACAAAGCATTTCAAAATAGAAAATCAATTTGGTACCAGCTTCCTCCTTTGAAATGTTGAAGACTGTGGAGAATCATGAAAATCCTTTTGCAAACATCACTAATAAAACAAAAAGGAATAGGCAAGCAAGAGAAAGGAGGAAGAGACAAGCCTTAGCTCGACAAGCAACATCTCAACAAGAAAACATTCCACCGATAGATATTGAATCAAATAAGGAAGATCTAAAGGTTGAAGAGTTAAAGGACAATGATTCAAGTTGGACAATTGTACCTTATGTACCTATTTCCTCTTGCGTTCGAGATTGGGAGGAAGATGATTTGCTCGATGACAACTATTAGTTCGGTTGTGTAAACAAGTAAGTATCTCTAACCCTTTTTATCCACCTTTGTTGTAGCATCTCTTTGAGTTGCTCCCTTATGTGGCCTCCTCTCATGTATTGTGTTTCTCCATGATTTTATATGTTGTTTAGGTCTCCTTGGATGACCCTTGATACTCTTGTAAGGTCAAGGATACAAGGAGACTGCCTTTGTTGTGACCATTCTCCTATTTGTCTCTATATTCTTCTACCTTCCTCTCTTCTCTTTTATTGTTGTGTGTTGTGCCTTGGGGGCATAACATTGTGGAGGATGTCTTGGGGGCATCTTCCCTTATTATAAACCCAAGTCACTCTTGTCTCCTCTCTCATTTTTATTGTTTACATTCTTCAATGACTCTACTAGTCGGTGGATGACGAAAACAAATAAATAATGATAAGGACTATGTGTCCCTTTAGCAAGAAAGCAAAAATGGACCTGGTCCATATATGAAATGGGGTTATATATATCTGACGCTTGACTAGTAGAATCACTCCGTGTTGTGATTTGTGTTGTGAAACCTCTTGTAACAAACCTTTTACAATACTCTTAATATGCTCCACACACTTTGAATTGTTTTGTATCTCACCTTGTTTCTACACTCCATTCTGAGATACCTGTAGTATAGCCCAACAGCTATACTTGGTTCCAAACCCGCAAGTGTAGACTTGGTCTTCGATGTGATCTAATATATGATTTATGCATAGCTTTTATGAATTGATTTGGTCATTATCTTAGAGTAAGATTTTCTAACCAAAGATTCTATCTTATTGATTATCTTAGCAAAATCATAACGATGTGTTTATGGGAACATTCAACGATTGTGGCACATCACTTTGGGGCATGGGCTCTGCAAAAGCTCTTATTCCCTTGTGTGTTTTCACTCTACCTTAATGTGCTTGATACTAGTAGGTGGGATCAACCACCTTAAGATGGGGGCATATATAATGGTATCTACTTGATTATATTTAACATTGACAAAGCATATTTGAAATCCCTCGCCATGAGGTAGGATGGTGTATCTCTTGAGCTAGTGCACATCCTTTTAAAGAAAAAATCCCTCATCGTGAGGCAGGATGGTGTAGCTCTTGAACTAGTGTGCATCCTTTTATACAAAGCACTCATCATGAGGTGGGATGGTGTATCTCTTGAGCTAGTGCACATCCTTTTATATAAAGTCCTCATCAGGAGGCGAGGTTGGATCTTGAGTCATTCACTCTTAAGCATGTCTTTGGTGGTTTTGGTAGTGTAGCTCAATCGTCAAGTGTGTTTGGCATGTTTTAGATAGTGTAGTGATGAGATTTTCCCTATCACTCGTGTTTGCCAAGTATAAGACGTATAGTGTCTATGGCATACTATGCGATGCTCGTGTATTCCGTGTGTTTTATGTGTCTTCCTTGTGTGTCTTGCATGTTTTTAGCATGGTCTAAAGTTGTGTGTTGATGAGTCCCTCCCCACGCTATATGTATTTTGTGTGTCTTTACATGTGTGTTTTGTTTACTTTAGTTAGCATTATATATAGATATGTACTTGCTTAATAATATCTTCTCTTCATGTTATATTCTTTGTGTATTGTGTGACTATGTTCATGTCTTCTCCGTGTGTTGCATGCTTTCACTGTCTTCTTTGTTGATAACTGAGAGGGGGGGGTGAATAAGTTATCCTAATTATTTCTTCTTTCTGAACTTTCTTATTAATCAATGCAGTGTTAATTCAAACAAGAAAACATTACCATGAAATGGAAAAACATGACACAGTATTTTTAACGTGGAAACCCTGTTAAGGGAGAAAACCACGGGGTGATTAACCCAAAGATTATTCTTTGTTAGAAGAATAAGGAAATACAAAAATGGCACTTGCCAATTAGGGCTCACTGCCCGAGCACACTACTCACAAAGAGGCACACTGCCTACAAGAGACACACTGTCTACAAAAGAGTGTTATACAATACTTGAACTGATTGGAGGCATCCACATATGCTGGAGTTCAGTTCCGGTTAGGCTCAGTATACTGATCTGCTGCACTTCATCTTTCCTCTTCTCTTATGCTGATTTCCTTTCACATACCGGACCTTCCTTACTACTTCTGCTCTGCTATGCTTTTATTCGCATATCACATATCTCCACTACACTTCTCACAACTAAATCCATCCTATATATATATGTATATATATATATATGTATATATATATATATACATACATATATATATATATACATATATATATATATATATATGTATATATATATATGTATATATATATATGTATATATATATATATATATGTATATATATATATATGTATATATATATATATATATATCCGCACAAGTGATTTCATTATCTTTCTAGTCGGCACTCGGAACAGTCAATCTTCTCACAAACTCTATTCTGTCGGCTAAATCCTTGCACATCAAGTGATGCGGATCAAGCATATACTTGTAGAAATCATTAATCATGTCGGCCAAACATAATTCATGTCTTCATAACCTTTACCACCATCAGAAACGCATCTGGAAAGTAATCTGATGTTCTATTAGTTAGTTCTTCCTTTGTTCACACTATCACTCAGGAATCCGGTACTCAACTATTCATATCTTTTTCCTTGTCCATCACCGGAGGCTAAATCCTTGGAATCTATTACTCAAGGTAGTCTTCTTAACTTTCCCAAATCCGCACTTCACCAAGATACTTCCTCTAAGAGATCTAGACCTGTCTGTCAGACCTTGCCACAAGCTCTGTTCTTGTTTACCGGACCTCAACAATCTTCATTCTGACTTCCGGTAGAGACACACCATGTCCTACGGATGTGTGGGATGAACTTTGTTGCCATCAATGACAACAATCATGAATCCATATAGTGTCTCTTGCCAACAATCTCCCCCTTTGGCATTGATGGCAACACTTAGTGAAAAATGACTAAGTGTTTACACTATGCTCCCCCTTGGCTGATGCTCTGTCTTTATATACATTTTCTGGAGCTCCCCCTTAGTTGGATTCCTCATTTTTCACTACTCCTCACTCCCCCTTTGACATCAATGGCAAAGGGTAGGGTCCGCATACCAAAATTTTCAAAAATTTAACTATATTTAGCCGTATAAGTATATATATACAAGTTGTACTTACATATACTTAAGTATGTCTGCAAAAGTGTTCTTCAACTATACAACTTCTATTGCCCAACTCTGCTTCATCCTGTCCAAAATTGAGATATGCCCACTCAATAGGAATGCAAACGCATCTGCCCTTTTTAGATCTGTCAGATCATTTGTCTGGGCTGTGATTTGAGCTTCACTTATGGCCTCATGCATGGCCTCTAACTTAGGGATAATAATCCTTCTAAGTTCACCCATCCAGTTAATTATGTTCTTTCTTTCCTTCTCAAAATTCTTTATTGCATTTGTGGTTGCAATAGTCTAACATTCTTGATTTATTATGGAGGATGAAAGAGGATCAAAACTTTGAGACAAGCTTAGTAGTTTGTCCTCTTGCTCTTTTATTTTCTTCTCAATCTCCACTGTTACCTTGGACCAGGAGATACAAAATTTGTATATTTCACCGCCATCCTTAAGAGCATTTTCTAAGCTCTTTATCCCAATGTTCATGTTTCTCCTATCATTAATGATCAAACCCTATACCTCGGAGAACCTTTTATCCAAAAACTCCTTCCAGACCTTTTCTTCAGCTGATTTTTCTAGAGAATCAAAATGTGTACTAACACTGCTGACTAAGGTTTTGAGATTACCGGAAGAGGAGGCTGTGGGATCCTTCTGAAAAGATGGCATGATCTTTTCCAGCACTCCAGATGCTACCTCCATAAGCTCACAGTCTTCCATGTGAGATTTCAGTAGTTTCTCTTTGACTTTATCATTTGCAAATGAGGCTATTTTCATTGTTTGCACCGGTGACAAAGAGTCAAAATCTAATGGTCCTTTTAGTAGGTCCAGTTCATCAATTTCTATAGTGGCTTTTGTCAAGAATTCTTGAACAGATTGTGCAATGTCTCTTGCTTGAGATAGATGTTTCTTCTCTTCTACAACCTTGGAGCTGTCCTTTGGAGTTTTCTTTCCTCCTACATTCTCACCACTAGTAGTTGTGGTCTTTTCTATTGAGGTCTTCACATTGTCATCTTCTTTTTCTTTTACCTCTGATTCTTTCTCCTATGATTTTTCTTCTTCTTTAGATCCGGAGACTGTAGGGGAAACTAGAGGAGAAATGTTAGTCTGTTCGGGGCCCACCTCTTCTAACATTTTCTCAGGAGTTTCTTCTGCAACATTTGTGGTGGAGGGGTCAATACCCAAGTCCTCTATGATAGGAAGATTAAATCTTTTGAAGGTTTTCTAGAGAATCTCTTCAGTTTCCTTGGCTACCTTGTCGGTCTCACCAAGCATAAACTGATTCATCCTTGCTTTGCTCCTGAACTCATCCTTGCAGTCTTTGAATACCATGTTTATTGTCTTGGGATCAATTGAAGGATATAGCTGAATAGCTATCTGTTCCCGAATCTCAATGTCTTTTGCCATGGCATTGTTCTTTCTTATTTCTAACTCCTTTTCTAGGCTCTTAGGAATTAGAGATACAATCTCAATGAAAGCCTTATTGTATATGTTCAGATACCTGATTGTGGCTTCCTGTAGGATCTTTTGGTCAGCCTCATTGTAATCATCATAGAATTTGGCCATTGGTTGAAGGTTTCCATCCACAGTGACTAATTTGATTACACTTTCTAGAGACAGGGTGGGCTTTTCAACAAATTCCTCTGCCATTTCTTCCTTGTCTTGGCCTGTGGAGGGTTTACCGGATCCTTTCTTCTTCTACTTCTTTATTTCTTTTACCCCCTCATCTGATTCAGTTTCCTCTTCATCTCTTTGACTTGCATAAGCCCTTGTGGCTTTTGTCTTGGATCTTTTCTCTCTTTTGCTGGATCCCTGGACTTTCAGTTTTGAGCTTTTGGCTATGACAGGTGCAGATCTTTTTGATGATCTGGTCCAGGTTGAGGTTTCTACCGGAGCACTTTCCTTGCTTTTCTTTTTTGCCTCTTTCTTTTCTTCCTCAGCCCTTTCCATCCTTTTCTTGTGAGCATCAAGTGCCTCCTTTGAGATGCCAAGGCCTTGGGCAATATTTTCTACTTATTTTCTCACCTTCCTTTTGCTCTCAGGTTCTCTGAGTTCCACATGGATCTTTACACTCAGTTCTTCAAAGGTTCCAAACCTTTCTGCCTTTGGATCCTTTGCCTGACTTAGCATGTGTTGAACATGTAGCTCCACAATTTGTTCATCGACTTCATATCCCATGGGCATGATCCACATAGTTATTGGTTCTACTGCCTCCATTAGGCACTGATCTATCTCTACCATAAAGCATACTGTGTCTTTGTATTTTTCAACAAGAGACTGAGGAATTCTTTCTCTTGCATGCATCATGCTCTGAAAGTTCTTGAAGTATCCCCACAGAGCTGTATTTTGTGCTTTGTTGTCACCAAGTCCATGCAAATAATCTTTGATTTGGATAGCTACTGGCCTATCACTCTCCCACACCCAGCCACTAGATCCGGGAAGCTCATTCATAAAGTAGAAGAATAAGCACAATATTAATCCACCATACTTGAATGAATTCTTTTTGTCTTTCTTGATTTTCTATAGATTCTCCAAGAGTTGGTTCAAGAGAAGCTGACAAAGATCATAGTCTGCATCCTTTCTTAACATTTCATAAGTGGTATAGATGGTAGTTCCAAGTACAGAATTTTCTCTGCTGGAATGATATATCTTATATCCAATGATCATAGAAGCAAACTTGACATCCGGATCA
This sequence comes from Cunninghamia lanceolata, assembly GCA_027924645.1. Classification (NCBI taxonomy): domain Eukaryota; kingdom Viridiplantae; phylum Streptophyta; class Pinopsida; order Cupressales; family Cupressaceae; genus Cunninghamia; species Cunninghamia lanceolata. Next base: position 3,300,624 of record BSBN01000433.1, on the reverse strand, counting down.
ATGATGTCATCTACTGTCATTGCTCTTTTGTTAAACTTAGATTTGGTAGCCTCACTCACAGTTTGGTTCTTTACAGATTTAAGAATAGGAATCCCACCAGATGAGTGTAATCCAGTAGCTGCCCTGATGGCATCTTTAGTGATCTTGAATGGTCCATTTAACCAAATGAAATTGTCATGTATTCTACTCAAAATGTACCTAACCCATTCATCCTCCGTAAAATAGGGGAAATGTATGTATTGTGCAAAGTGCTTGTTTCGGAGGCCTATGTATTGAGGTTTGAGCTCAAATGAATCATCTAACAGTTGTTTGTGATAGATATCTCTTAGTTTGAATTCCCCAAACTCTTCAACATTTGCATGTATATAAACCCTAATATCTTCGGTGTGCAACACACCATGCGGAACACTGGAAAATGCTCCTAGGGGGTCTACCTCCAAGGATTTGTATGGATGTTTCTTAAATGTAGGGCGAGGTCTATCAGAAATCTTTACAATATTCGAAGTACCCATTATCAAGAGATTTGCAGTGAGATATTTGAAAACAAAAAATACCTTTTGTGCCTATCAGTTTCACAGAGTTGGTTGGATTGATCTCTGGAAGTAATGACTTCTGTAGGTGATCTTCAATGAACTTGAGGAATTTCATTGCAGAGCTCCGCTTTTCATTTCTTCTTGAGTGCAGAATGAACGAGTGATTAATGAAAAACCCTTATATTGCTCCGCAAGCCCTAATATCAGATTGCAATAAATGCTCTACCTACATTATTCTGGTTTGCCTTATTCAGGTGATTCGAAGAATCGGATCAACCCTGATCTTTAAACATCTTGCGGATCTTCCAAATCTTAACCATAGTTTGTTTGAATATATCCCTTATGACTCCTTCAATCTGCAACTCTTCTTGTGCTAGTTCCAGCACCAATTGACTGGCTGGGGGAACAAGGTTTTCTTTGTGTCTCCCCCTGAGCCAAAGCTCACTTTTTAGTTTCTGGAAGGAATATCAGCACTAGAGTCTGGTGCGGATCCAACCTCTACATTCTCAATACTTTTCTTCACCCAAATCTTTCTCATCTCATTTTTAACTTCATCCGCATTCATCTTTTGTTTACCCTTATCTTGATTCTGATTATGATATACCGGACCTCTTTTGTCCTGATTCTTGCTTCTACAGACTTTTGCATTATGACCGAACCTATTACAGATTTGGCAAACAACATTTCTTTGCATATTTGACTGATATCCTCTTGATCTACATTAATTAGCCATATGACCTACTCTATTGCATGCAAAGCATCTACCATTGAATGATTTGTTCATTTGCATATTTCTGCATTCATGAGACTTGTGACCATACCTTTTGTAGTTAAAACACTGTCCAGAGAAGGATGAATTAGTCTGATTCATTCTCTTTCTGCACTAATTAGCTTTGTGACCAAAGTGATTGTAGCTGTGGCAGTATCCATTGAAGGATGGATATCTTTAAGCATTAGGTTGTCTTACCGGAGGTCTTCTAGGCCTGTTCCTTGGATTTTCTGATCCAAAATTCTTCTGACCAGATCTAGATCTTTCTCCTTTCTCATATCCCAAACTACACGTGTCATCTACCTTCTTTTGACTTCCAAGAAGAACTTCAAGTTGAGCAGAACTTATCTTGAATTTCTCTTTATACTCATTTGCTGTTTGAAGATCCCTTTTTAGAGAGACAATTTGATCCTCAAGTTTTTCTTCATTATCTTTAGCATCTTCAAGATCAGATTCAAGATGTTTGATAATTCTATCCATCTGGTGGCAATCTTCTGATTTCTCCTTGAGAGATTATCTTATATTATCTTCAATTTTTCTTTTCTCTTCAACTTCTTGGGTAAACTTTATAACTCCTGATTCCATTTCATGTCTTACCATAATGATTTCTTTTGATAACTTTTCACATAACTTGGTTTTCTCAGTCAGCTCTTCATTTGCATTATTTTCTTCACCTTGTCTTGCCAATTGTTGAAGCAGCTCCTTTCTCTTTTTCATAGAGAGACTTAATTTGTTTTTTAGTTCTCATGAAATCATCAGCCTGTTTAAGTCTTTCCTTTAATTCATTGACTTCAGAGTTTGACTGTTCAAGATTATCAAGGGCAGTCTTGAGTTGCTCTCTTAAACCATATGCATCCATTTGAACTCCCAGATCTTCCTCAAGCCGTTAGGCTCTATTAGGAGGAACTTAGCTCTGATACCAATTGTTGATAACTAAGAGGGGGGTGAATTAGTTATCCTAATTATTTCTTCTTTCTGAACTTTCTTATTAATCAATGCAGCATTAATTCAAACAAGCAAACATTACCATGAAATGGAAAAACACATGACACAGTATTTTTGACATGGAAACCCTGTTAAGGGAGAAAACCACGGGGTGATTAACCCAAAGATTATTCTCTGTTAGAAGAATAAGGAAATACAAAAATGGCACTTGCTAATTAGGGCTCACTGCCTGAGCACACTGCTCACAAGGAGGCACACTGCCTACAAGAGACACACTGTCTACAAAAGAGTGTTATACAATACTTGAACTGATTGGAGGCATCCACATATGCTGGAGTTCAGTTCTGGTTAGGCTCAGTATACTGATCTGCTGCACTTCATCTTTCCTCTTCTCTTATGCTACTTTCCTTTCACATACCGGACCTTCCTTACTACTTCTGCTCTACTCTACTTTTATTCACATATCACATATCTCCACTACACTTCTCACAACTAAATCCATCCTATATATATCCGCACAAGTGATTTCATTATCTTTCTAGTCAGCACCCGGAACAGTCAATCTTCTCACAAACTCTGTTCTGTTGGTCGAATCCTTGCACATCAAGTAATGCAGATCAAGCATATACTTGTAGAAATCATTAATCATGTTGGCCAAACATAATTCATGTCTTCATAACCTTTACCACCATCAGAAACACATCTGGAAAGTAATCTGATGTTCTGTCAGTCAGTTCTTCCTCTATTCACACTGTCACTCAGGAATCTGGTACTCAACTATTCATATCTTTTTCTATGTCCATCACCGAAGGCTAAATCCTTGGAATCTATTACTCAAGGTAGTCTTCTTGACTTTCCCAAATCCACACTTCACCAAGATACTTCCTCTGAGAGATTCAGACCTGTTTGTCAGACCTTGCCACAAGCTCTGTTCTTGTTTACCAGACCTCAACAATCTTCATTCTGACTTCCGGTAGAGACACACCATGTCCTGCGGATGTGTGGGATGAACCTTGTTGCCATCAATGAAAACAATCATGAATCCATATAATGTCTCTTGCCAACATTCTTCATGTATTGTTGCTTCCTTACAGTATTCACTGTGTCTTATGTGATTGTTAAGTGTTTTCTTATGTTTGCCTAAGTCTAGGGGCTAGAAATAGTCCTTTGAGCTTAGGGTGTGTATTCACTCTAGTGTTTGATGTGTTTTGATATGCTTCGACTATACTTTAATGCATGTGTTATATCGTGGGATCGTACATACATTAAAGTGGGGGCTAAATTTTATGGAGTAAAAAGTGGACACATGCCTTTTTACCTCCTAGTTTAGCTCTTAGGTCCCCATGTTTACACTTTATGAGCAAATTATTCATTCCGATGAGAAATCCATTGAAACCCATGACAAATGGGGACTAGGGGCCCATTTTTAATGTTTAAGTCCTAACCAAAAAGGTCCCTTGGGACTTGGGTGCCCAATTCCACCCTGATTGGTTGGGGTAAAATCAGATGTATGTCGGCATAGGACTTTTAAATGGGTCCTCTCTTGACGACTCTTTCAATTAATTTGTGAAAGTTTAATGGATAAGCATATATAAACAAGTTTTTGAATTCATTTTGTTGAAAGTTGATGATAGCAAGGTTATGATATTGTGCAAAGGCTAATTCATGGCATTCATTATGTTTGTTGCAGAATTGTTTTAGTATTATTTTTGTTGCAAATTTGGATTCATCATCAACATCCTTATGAGTTGAAGAATCTTCATCCTCCTAAGGGCTTCACTGCCAAGGTGACATTACCGTTGTGCTTGAATTAGTTCATCATCATTTGGATTATCTTTAGCCTCTGTCTTGCAAGGATACACTCTCTCATTAACAATGGTGTTGAGAAAGCTTGAATGTTAACCCAGGATTTGACTGAGGCAAATCCCTAAATACCACAACCCCCAAACCCCTTTCTTCTTTTGTGCAAGTTATAGGTGTGGGAGTTGTGGAAGTGAAGGTATAGGGAGGTTGTTTGCTCGATCAAGATTCCATATCCAAAAATAAAGTTCAAAAAATCACCCGTAGTAGACTAGGGCGCTAGCCCCAATGTCTAGCAAAAAAAATAAACCTTAAATTCAGCATCAGAGCATCATTTGTGACATTTTTCTAGTTTGGAGCTTTCAGAGATCAAGACTTTCTGGACTCAGGCACTAGCCCCAGAGTCTTCTGACATTTCATCTTTTGAAGGACAAGTTTAGACATCTCACTGATCATCCTGGTGCTTTCAGATCTTGACTTGTTGTTTATGTTTCTCTGTTATAAATTGATTATCATAATTCTAGGGTTTAGTGCATTGATGAGCCTAGGGTTTGATAAAAGGCTTGGTTGAATCACATCTTTCCTCTGCAAACAAGAGTACAAAATCAATAGATGGGTCCTCTTCCATCTTGTAGTGACTTAGCTCAGTTTTATCCTTGGATGTTGTAGTGAAAGGAGGGTTAGATCTAGTGTACTCACATGCTTTGCATCCCATCTCTCTTTTCTATACTTAATAGAAATTACAAACTTTTTTCATTTACAATCAATCCAATAAACCATCTAGGTCTGCTCTACTCTTTATTGTGTGGAGTATTGCCTCATGGTCAGACTCACAAACCTTCCACAAGGTCCCATTCAATAGTCTACCCCCATATTTGATCAAATGAACATTTGATGCCACAACAAGGTTAGAATAATGAAGAATCTTCATATGTGTGTCAAATTCCTCAAACAACTACACATCAAACTTCTTCATTGGGTACATTCTAAGCCATGTTCTAATAACAACTGCTAATCTTGTAGGGTACTTCACTAGTAGAAAAACATAAATAAATGACTAAAAAAATACCAAAAATTGGTCATGTGATTAGTAGTTTGGTCATGTGACCATTGGTAGTTTATTACCGATCATTTATCTTACGACCAAATTTATGACTAAACAAATTTTAGTCATTAATTTTGGTAGTATAATTAGTCATTAATTTGGTAGTATATTTAGTCATCAATTTGGTAGTATATTTAGTTATCAATTTGGCGGTATATTTGGTAATTTGGTAGTATATTTAGTCATCAATTTGGTAGTAGATTTAGTCATTGATTATTGTTAACTGGTCATTTATTTAGTCATTGTAATCATTAATTTGGTAGTATATTTAGTCATTAATTTGGTAGTATATTTAGTCATCAATTTGGTAGTATATTTAGTCATCAATTTGTTAATATATTTAGTAATTAATTTAGTCATTGATTATTGTTAACTGGGCATTTATTTAGTTATGGTAGTCATTTTTATTTATTGGTTTCCATTAATTGGTAGTAAATTTAGTCTTGATATGAACAATTTATTAAATACCATAAATTTTATAATGTAGAAAAAACATATTATTAAATTTGAATTAAAACATAAAAGCAAATAAATTTGGAAAACTATATATTTTATGATGCTGCCAAGTAAAGATTGATAAATTTGAGCCAACACTTTCTATTTGAGAATTGGCCAATAAGAAAATGAAACAAGACAAAGCAAAGTGGCAATAAATATTTTTTGTATTGGAAAAATGTAGGAAAAGAATTACAAATAATAAAAAAGCAGCACAAGGCTACCATAAGAAAAAATCAGTTCAGCTCTATCATGTACAACAAACTACAAGGACTAGCTAAAGAAAAAACCTATTTAGCAACCACATTAGATACAATAGCAAAACAATGGAAAGGCATGTCAGACTGATGAATCCCTTCACATCTTTTGACACTTAGAAAAGAGATGTTGCCACTGAGCATTCCATGAGACATCATCTCTTTTGGCATTCTGTTAACCAGTTCAGGTGTTTTGACTACAACCTTGGTGCATTCCATATTCTCCTTCACATGAGCCATTGAGGTGTTAACAATCTAAACTAAAATTATGGCAACAGGAATAACTTATCGAGGTAGTTAACAATAATAACAAGTACCAAAGTTGCAGCATGTTTTTTGACAAGCAAGATTCAAAAAATATAAACAACAAAATCTAAAATGAAATCATGTTAACATTTCAAATTCAAGAATTGAATTCTTAATATATTACTGAGTGTTGGAATATTTTCACAAAACTTATGGAAGAGCCCAAATAGTTTTAGATGCAATGTAATTGTCTTTCAGCTCACAAGTTTGTAGAAAAGAATCACTTGTCGTAGAGGCAAGCAAGAACGGTGTAACCTCAAACTGCAAAAAAAAAAACACATATTAAAGTATTATCTAATCTCAAAATTTTAATGACATAAATTTCTTGAAGAGCATTGAAAAAATTTTCGTTGGTTTAGGTCGTGCAAAAGTTGTCTATATCATAGGGTTAAGAGAATATCAAAAGCTTAACTACTATAATATATTCATTTATAGATAAAAATTATGAAGCATAGACAAGGCCCTAGTAGACATGTATGCAAAATGTGGAAGCATAGACAAGGCCCATGAACTATTTGACAAAATGCCTTGAAGAAATGTGGTCTCATGGAATGCCATAATTGCAGGATACACACAAAATAGATTTGTTGAAAAGGCCTTAGAAACTTTCAAGCAAATGGAATTGGTAGGTGTAAAGCCAAATTCCACAACCTTTGTCAGCATCCTCCCTGCTTGTGCCAAAATGGGAGCTTTGGAATAGGGTATGAACATCCATCAAAGCATTAAGGATAGACGACTTTTGTTAGATGTTGTAGTTGCAACTGCCTTGGTAGACATGTATGCAAAATGTGGAAGGGTAGATAAGGCATGTGAATTGTTTAACAGACTACCTCAAAGAAATGTGTTCTCATGGACTGCAATGATTGCTAGATATGCACAAAATGGATTTGTTGAAAAGGATTTATAAACTCTCAAGCAAATGCAATTGGCCAGCGTAAAGCCAAATTCCACAACCTTTGCCAGCATCCTCCCTGCCTATGCAAAAATGGGAGCTTTGGAATAGGGTATGGACATCCATTAAAGCATAAAGGATAAAGGAATTCTATCAGATGTTGTAGTTGCAACTACCTTGGTAGACATGTATGCAAAATGTGGAAGCATAGAGAAGGAACGTGAACTATTTTTAAAAATGTTTGAAAGAAATGTGGTCTCATGGAATGCCATGATTGTAGGATATGGACAAAATGGATTTTTTTGAAAAGGCTTTAGAAACTTTCAAACAATTGCAATTGGTAGGTCTAAAGCCAAATTCCACAACCTTTGCTAGTTTCTCCCTGCTTGTGCCAAAATGGGATCTTTGGAACAAGGTATGGACATCCATCAAAGCATAATGGAAGGGGGATTTTTGTCATAAATTATAGTTGGAAATGCTCTGGTAGACATGTATGCAAAATGTGGAAGTATAGACAAGGCACGTGACCTATTTGACAAAATGCCTCAAAGAAATGTGGTCTCATGGAATGCCATAATTGCAGGATATGCACAAAATGAATTTTACAAGGATGCTCTCAAAATCTTTGAATTAATGAAGCACTCTGGAGCATATCCTAACATTGCAAGCTTTGCTTGTGTTCTATATGCATGGAACTATTCAGGTTTAGTGGATGAGGGTTGTACATACTTCAATCACATGAGTAACCCTTATTTAATTACTCCTACAATCGATCATTATGTGTGCATGGTTGACCTTCTTGCCCATGCTGGCTATCTTGCGAACAACCTAAACTTTATCATTAAGATGCTAGTTAAACATGTGGTAGTTGTGTGGATGTGTTTTTTTGGTTCCTGTAAATCACATATGAATATAGGCTTAGGAGTATTTACAGCAATGTTACTTTTTGATTTGGATCCTAAAACTGCTACAACTTATGTTCTCTCAAACATATATGTAGAAGTGGGCAGATGGGGTGAGTGAGCTTCAAATGGTAAGGAGATTGATAAAAGATAGAGGAATTAAAAAGATCCCTGGATGTAGTCGGGATGAATTTTTCACTCTCCTCGATTTCTCGATGGACTCTTCATCAGAGTGAACTTTGTGTTGGGCAAGACTGTAGTCAGCATCCCCACAATGGCTTGATGCTGTGTATTATTGGTGGGACCCTATGACTTCGGTGAGACTCCAATTATGATCTCTTCAATAGTCTAATGGCAAGTGTGTGCACAGGGTAAAGATAGGAAAGTCCATATAGGTGGGAGTCGTCAGTTCGGTGGGACTCACTTTATGCTCTCTTCGAAATGCTGATAAAGCAGAAAAATACATATCGGTGGGAGTCATCTATTTGATGGGACTCACTCGATGGTCTCTTCAAAACACCGATGTCGACATGACCTTGAGGAGAAAAATGGGTTTGGCTACACGTGATTGACGTTAGACATGTTAAGGCATTAAAAACTTTCAAGCAAATGCAATTAAATATACATATACAGAGAAAGATGTATGTGGAAGCATAGACAAGGCATGTGAACTATTTGACAAAATCCCTAAAAGAAATGTGGTCTAATAGACTGCAATGATTGCATGATATGCACAAAATGGATTTGTTGAAAAGGATTTAGAAATTTTCATGCAAATTAAATTGGCAGGTGTAAAGCCAAATTCCACAACCTTTGCCAGCATCCTCTATGCCTGTATCAAAATGGTAAGCTTTGGAACAAGGTATAGACATTCATCAAGGCATAATAGAAGGAAGATTTTTGTCAGATATTATAGTTGGAAATGATCTGATATACATATATGAAAAATGTGGAAGCACAGATAAGGCACACAAATTGTTTGACAGAATACCTCAAAGAGATGTCATCTCATGGAATGCAATGCTTGCAGGATTGCACAAAATGGATTTGTTGAATAGGCTTTAGAAAATTTCAAGCAAATGCAATTGACAGTTGTAAATCTAAATTCAACAACCTTTTCTAGCATCCTCCCTGCCTATGCCCAAATGGGAGCTTTAGAACAGGGTATGGACATCCTTCAAAGCATAATGGTAGGGGGATTCTTGTGAGATATTATAGTTTGAAATTCTCTCATAGACATGTATGCAAAATATGGAATCATAGATAAAAAAACATGAACTGTTTGATAGAATTCCTCAAAGAGATGTCATCTCATGAAATGCAATGTGTTGGCTTTTTCCCAGACTGGATGCTTATTCCCAGATTTCCCTACAAGGTAGCCATCAGTGATCAACAGGATATCTGGGCCAGGGGCCAATAGTGTAGGAGATAGACTATATTTTATCTCCTCTTCTTCTTCAGGCTCTGCAAAACCTAGGGGGGTATTCCCTACTCAACATCCATGAGGATATGCATACAAAGGCTGGGATGCTGACAGAAAGCAGATAAGTCCTCCTGTAAGTAGACCAAAACTGAAAGATAAGAGCAAAGGGGCTAGCTTTGGGCCTATTTGCAGTTGTAGACAGAGGACTGAGGATCCTAAAACTAATTCTAATGTCCTAATGGTTGTTTTAGATTTTGATTTTGATTTTAAGTTTGGATGCAAAGCTGGACATGGTTGTAACACAAAAACAAAGCAAGATTGGTGCCTATCCAGGCCTGGAGTCAGTAGACATACACCTGTGAATGATCAACATGAACAGCTAAAACTGGATTTCAGGGGGATATATGTGATACCTGCCTTACAGATATCTCCCAATACAGAGTGTTAAGTTATCTCTACTTATGGCATCCCTACTGCAGTATACCCTTCCCAATGTTCAACCTAAAAACAGTTTAATCTACCCCTTGAGCAGAAGTTAAAAGATCAGACATTCAACATAGGAATTCTATGCTCTAGAATCTAAACATTACCCAAATATCCAGATTCAGAAGAAGAATACATGCAATACTGGAGACAGAATTAACAAAACACATGCTAAGATAGCATTTCTCATATAAGATTAATCATGAAATCAGTGGGTTCGTGCCAAAACATACAACAAGAGATACATAGACTCACAGGTTTAGCTATACAGAGCAACCAGATCAGCTTGTTTTGAATTACAGAGCCAAAAATCTTCAACTTTCAACAACCAAAAATGAGTAACACTTCCTGCTTATAACAGCCAGGTAGTGTACCACAGCAATTAATTACATGGTTGACCAAAAATCCTGCCAGATACACAGTATCAGAAAAATGGCGCTCAACGCATTACCAGATTGGCGCCCAAACATGAATGCAGCAGGTAGGGGAGGAGACAGGAAGAAATCTCGAGCCCTGCGCCACTGTCCGTTGATGTACACCTTCAATCGGGTACCAGATCCGTCCATACCTCTGCAACCTTCGCCATTAATGGCGCACCAACCCGCGGCCTCGGGAAAACGTCAAACTGTGCATCGCAACCATTTCCCGCCAAGATTCATCGTCATGATATTTCAAATATGCAGGATATCAATTATCCCACATGCACCCCGCGGCGACCTTTTCAACACTTTATATACTAGGCCACGAGCATATATAATGTCGATGCTTTTGCTCCTGACGACACTAGTATAAGACTTCATCATCATCCTCCAACAGCATGATATCCTGTCGCTTGAAATATCACCCTGACGTCAGCATCATATCGCAATATAACCTGCATGATAATCGCCTTCATCCGCACAACCTGATCCATCGGAGGAACATCCTCCTGCTTAGCCGATACCAAAAGTCTAGCCGATGAACATCCTGATGACGTCACTGTCATATCCTGCTGACGTCATCAGCATATCTGCCTACTGCGCACCTCCTCATATCCGGATGACATCATCATCATGTTTGCAAATATCGAGGGATCTCCACAAGATGATCAGTGTTAGAAATATGACCCCCCCGGACCTTGATGACGTCATCATCATATTGACATCAAGATGATATTCGGAAGATAACCGGATATTTGGAAATATCATCCTGATGCACAAATATCATGCTGCACTGTAGCTCCACTATAAGATCGGGGTGATAGATGAATATGCCAGATATTTGAAAAGATCACCCCCACTAGATAATGCACGAAGCCGACAGGCGGATATCTCCCTTCGGAAATATCATGATGCAGATAGGCAGAGAAATAGATATCACCCTGACATAAGAATGACGTCAGCATCATCAGGATGATAAAACAACGAACATGAAGTGATACAACAACATCAGGATGATATTGACTAAGATCATCCTGACGTTCAAAATATGATGACCCCAGTGAATATCGGGTCATACTTAGAACTCTTCAACAACATCATCAGGATGATCATAACCAAGATCACCCAATGATAAAAATATCACCCCGGCGGAATATCATGTAGGCAGAAAATATGATGACCCTCGCAAGCAACACGGCGATAACTGGAAATATGATGATGATGATGACGACCCTTAAGAAAAAAAACAAGTCAGGTCGAACAACTCAGAGAATAACCCCTTCAGAAGATCGGGGTGACATCATCATCATAAAAGGGCAAGGTGATAATTGGAAGATCACCAGATACTTGAAAAATCACCCCCGCAAGCAAATCAGGGCACACTGTAGCTCATCAGCAGGATCAGGATGATATCCAAACATCACCCGATATTGAAATATGATGATCCTGATGAAAAACAAGTCGACAGAAAACATGAGATGCTGACCACCATCGAAGCAAACATGATGATGATGACTTCCTCCTCGAAGAAAATATGATGTTGCAGCTGAAAAATGCCGAGGAGGTCCAACACTTAGGAAAATGGGCAAGAAGATATAGGGTTCAAATGAAGAAACCCCCTAAACATGAAAAAACAACCTCCAGGTCAAAATGAGTGCTAACATTGGCTCCGAATGGGGACGTGCAGGTGAAAACCTGCAGCGAGAACCAGATCTCCGGGCAGACCAGGCAAAAAACCAAAAAAGCACGAACTGTACAAGGCATTTACACTATACATAATTTTACACATGTGCACAGAGACAAGTCATCTGTGCAAAATAGAATTTAAGGAATTGACCATGCACAGGCAATTCCAGAACTTCACCATCTAGGGCCTGGAGGAAATAAGAATCCCCCCCATGAGTACTGCAAATCTGATATGGGCCCATCCATAAGGGTTCAAATTTACCATGTTTACCCTTTTCTTGACCTTTTACATTCCAAATGAGCACCAGATCATTGACTTGAAACTTCCTTTTTATTGCTCTCCTGTCAAACTGATATTTCACATCTTGTTGTCTTTTGAGATTGATCTGGTGGGCTTTCCTTCTGTTTTCATCCAATGCAACCAGCTGATTCACTCTTTCTGTCATGGAGTCTTCAATCTCCTCATCATTTTCCTGAATGAATCTGTAAACTGGTAAGAGATTGTTTATGGGCAATCTGGCTGATGCACCATATACTAGCTCAAAAGGTGACATCCCAATAGCCCTTTTTACTGTCACTCTGTCAGCCCATATTGCTAAGTTCAATTTTTAGTCCCAAGCTCTCTTATTCTTGTCTAGTATCCTCTTGATAATTTTCATGATGCTTTTATTGCTTGATTCTGCTTGACCATTCCCTTGTGGGTGATATGGTGATGTATATGATAGATTTATCCCATACCTGTTGCAAAAATCAACAAATTCACCTGATCTGAAGCACATAGCATTATCAGTGACTATCTTGAATGGTACTCCAAACCTGATGATAATATTTTCTAGCATGAAATCTGTCACCACCTTACTTGTAGCTCTCTTAGTTGGAATGGCCTCAATCCATTTGGTAAAGTAATCAGTTGCCACCAAAATCCAACTGTGTCCCCCACTTGATTTGTCTGCAATTTCCCCTATGAAGTCAATTCCCCATTGCTGAAATGGAGCATCCACAGTTATAGTTCTGAGGGGTAAAGCACCATCATATTTCAACTTTCCTAAAAATTTTTGGCAAGGGTCACACTTCCTCACTAACTTTTGTGCATCTGAAAAGAGAGTGGGCCACCAATATCCTGCTCTGAGAATTTTATGAGCTGTTGTTTGGGTAGTATAATGTCCACCACACAATCCTTTATGCATATCAATCAAAACATTGTTAGCCATATCCTCATCCACACATCTCAGCAGCACACCATCAGGGTTTTTCCAGTATAGCTCACCTTGAACAATAACATACCTGATTGCATGTAACTTTAAAGTCCTCTTTTGACTGTCACTGAAATGGGAAGGACAATTTAGATTTTGCAGGTAGTAGATAATATCCTTGTACCATTCAGATCCTAACACATTCACACTCTCATTTTGGATTGCATTAACTTGGCATGCTTCCAAGTTTGACTGTGCCATCATCTTGGCTAATCCTTGTCCTCTTATCAACTTGGTAACTTGTATGTCTATGTTAAACTCTTGCAGTTTGTTTATCCATCTGCACCTTCTTCTAGTCACCTCCTGCTGAGTGAATATGTCTTTGACTGTTGCATGGGGTACATATGCAATTATATATGATCCTACCAAGTATGGTCTGAAACTTTTGATGGCTCTGACTAGTGCATATGCCTGTTTTTCCATAATATCATACTTCAACTCAGAGGCCTGCAAGGACATACTGAAGAAAGCGATGGGCTGTTCAAAACCATCTTCATTTTTCTGTAGCAAACATGCAGCAACAGTATGAAAGGAAGCAAATGAAAATACTTGGAATGGCCTAGAAAAATCAGGAGATTTAAGAACAGGGGCCATCTTGATTGCCTCTTTGATACTCTGAAATGATTCTGTTGCTTCCCTTTCCCAGTTGACAGTTGCATCCTTCTTCATCATCTTGGAAATGTTCCTTGTGGTTTCTGCAAAGTTGGGAACAAATCTCCTAACAAAATTTATCTGTCCAAAGAAGGACTGAACTCCTTTTACAGTTTTTGGCATTTGAATTCTGTCAATAGCAGCCACTCTCTCTGGATCTATCCTGACTCCATCCTTGGAAATAATATGTCCCAGGAGTTTTCCTTCAACTACCCCAAAGGCACACTTCTTTGGATTTAAAGAAATACCATACTCTAGTGCTCTTATGAAAATCTGCTCCAGATGCAAACAATGCTGCTCTTCTTTCTTTGAGTAAGCAGTCAAGTCATCCTGATATACAGCCAGAATTGAATCAATCAGTCCTGCAAAAGTAACATCCATTGCTCTTTGAAATGTAGCACCTGCATTGGTTAGTCCGAAGGGCATTCTAACATACACATAATTTCCCCATGGAGTGGTAAAGGCGGTCTTATACTGTTCTGATTCCTTTACCTTCACCTGATTATAACCTAAAAATCCATCCATCATGGATAAGAGTTCACAACCAGTCACTCTCTGCAACATAGCTTCCATATTAGGTAGTGGATAGTTATCCTTTAAAGAGGATACATTCAAGTTCCTGAAGTCAACACAAAGCCTAATATCACCATTCTTTTTTCTGACTGGGACAAGGTTAGACACCCAAGTTGAATGCCTGATTGGCACAATTATTCCAGCTTCCCTGAGCCTTTTGAGTTCTTCTTGCATCTTAGGAGCTAAGGTAGGATTAATAGGTCTTTGCTTTTGTCTAAATGGCTTAGCTCCAGGCTTCAATGGGATCTCATGCTGGAATAAATCTTCCCTATAGGCTTTTAGGTCCTCATATGACCAAGCAAAAACATGTTTATACTTTGTCAGTAATGCAATCAGCATACTCCTAATGTGTGGTTTGAGCTGTTTACCAATGTATACCTTCTGAGGGGCCTGAGATGTCCCCAAATTTATCTCTTCTAAATCTTCCTGATTCGTGGGAGATGTCCTTGTGACCAATTTATCTCTACTATCAAAAGCTCTTTCCAAAGCTACCAACCCTCTAGGGATTTTATTAGTCTTCAATTGAATTATCTCTTTTCCCACAAGAGTTTCTTTTCCATCTATAGTCTCTACAAAAGCTTGGAAATCAATTTCTTGATTCTCATATTCATCTATGCAGTGCAAAAATTTCAACAAATCCCTATCATCATTAAACACTTGCCAACTGCATATATTTTCTGGTACTGCAAGCCTAATTTTAACTTCTACATTTGTAACACCTGACAGAGTGATGTCATCTGGCCTTATTGCAACATTGGCTAAGAAATCAGCCATAACATTCTTTGACCTCTCTACCCAGCCTATTGAAAATGCATCAAATAGTTCAATGGTATCCCAAACAGCATGCTTGTATTGTTTCAATCTTTTATTTTTTGAAGCATACTTATCTCTAATTTGGGATACAATCAGCTCAGAATCCCCAAATACTCTTAACATTTTAATTCCATGTTTGAGAGCAATATTTAGGCCTAAGAGTAAAGCCTCATATTCTGCAATGTTGTTTGTGCAATCAAACCTCAGCAAGAAAGAGAATTTGAGGAGCTTACCAGTTGGAGACAGGAAAATAACTCCAGCTCCAGAGCCTTCTTTTGCACAAGCTCCATCAAAAAACATGGTCCATAAGCCTTGCTGATCCAGCTCTTCAATGCAGACATTTTTTTCTTTATCTTCTGTATCATCTGAGACAACCTTGAAGTTATCACAGTCAGTGTCTACAAAGCATACATGTTCCTCTGCTTCTTGGTCTTCCACTGTCTCTGATGATCTTTGTTCTCTGATTAGCTTAACATCCCTGCCATTCATTGGAATCATGGCATATGACAGGTCCAGCTGCATACTTCCACCAATTAGTGTTGCCCATCTTCTTGACAACAACATACCATACTGTGGCTTGATGTCAACCACTGTTATATTCATTTTATATCTCTTTTCAGGAAATGTTGCCAGTTTGAAATCTACATCCTTCATGATTCCAATAACTGGTACCTCTCTGGCATCCATAGCATAACATTTTCCACATGCGTTGTCAATTTTCAATCCAGTTTGTTGCATGATGGCCAAAGGCATGACATTTGTAGATGCTCCAGAGTCAAGCATACAATTTCTAATTATTTTTCCATTTATAACCAGGGAAACATAAAATGGTTCCACTTGTGAAGGACACTTTGTCATAGTCACTCCTAAATAGACTTCAGGAGTCTCATCTTCTTCATTACACATGACATGTTTCTCACCCTGGGTCTGAACATTTTGTTTAGCTTGAAAAGGTACCCCTGAGATTAGGGATATTGTCCTATTCTTGATCTCTTCCACTTTCATGAGTTCCATAAGTGGAACAGAGACTTTTACCTGAGAGAGGATCTGAGCTATATCAAATGGAGCATAATTTTGTATAACAGTTGTAGCTTGCTCCACAATCTTGTTTTTATCCTGAGCTGATTTAGCTTTTACTTTCATAGTTCCCTGATCATCATTCTTGTCTTGGGAACCTTTACTTTGATCTTCAGCCTGAGGGATTTTGTTTTCTGGTCCTTGAGATTCATGACCTGTTCTATGTCTAAAATTATGTTTATTATTTACCCACTGCCTTTTTTGTGGTTCAATTCCTTTATGACCATGCACTAGCTGACCTGCAGAAATATCTTCTAGCTGATGTGGGCTGCCTACTTGATTTTTACCTCTGAGATTGTAGTTGCTTTTGACTTGAGCAACTGCTGTAGCTGTGAAGGCTCTAATTTCCTCATCAGAAGGTCGTTGTAAGTTACTCAGAAAATTGTGTGAGTTCTGAGCATACACATAGTTATCTTCATTATCTTCATCATATGGGAACTGTTGACAGGCCTGAATTTGATGATCTGTATTCTCATCAGCATCATAAAAAGTGTATCCATTACCTATGGACATCATATTAACATCATCATCTTGCACATAATGTGGCTCATTGCATTCATTACAAGATGTAGCATTATCATACAAGGATTGAGCAATCATACACTGTGACTGTGAATGTGGCATCTGATAAATTATACACCATGGAGCATCATCAACAATATTTATAGCTTTCTTTAGAGGATCAGGAGTTTCTTTGACATGTTGAGCCCTCTGATTTGTGTGGTTACGTGGGAAAATAGGCTTACCATCATGCCAATTGGTATTATAAGGCATATCATGCAATGATGGCCTCTTTTCCTGCCTTTGATAGACTTGCCTATCAGGACCCATCCCTTTTTCACTTCTAGCTAATCTATAGCTTAGGTCCTTAACAACATTTGCCAATTTGTCTATCTTATCTTCAAGGGCAGATGTATTACCTTGAGTGTTCTAAGGCTTGTTTGGATTCTGCAGAATTTCTACATCATCCCTTCTATTTGTCTTGCCCGATGCTTTCCTGTTGTTTTCAATATTCACTGCAATTCTGAAAGCATCCCTGAGAGTAGCAGGACCTTTATCTCTTAATCCATATGCAGTTTTTGCATCAAAGGCATTGATATACAATATAATGCACATTGGTTCATTTGGCCTCATGTGATGTGGCAATTTGTTTAACACTTTAGTAAATCTTGCATTAAAATCTGCAACCTGCTCATTTGACCCTTTAGTGATACTGGTGAACTCATTTACAAAAAAGCTAGGGTCAGTTTTGTCACCATATTGCTCCTTGAACATCCTTTTAAAATCATCCCATGATGAAATACTCCGGTCAGGCAGATTCTTGTACCATTCTCTTGCCTCATCTACTAAGGATTGCATGAATGACTTCATGAAAACATCCTCATGTTCAACCTCAAAGTTATCCATGACATTTTGAAAGGCTTTTAGATGATCTTCTCCTGACACTGTGTTGTTCCCTGAAAATTTAGGCAGTTGCAGCCTCAGATGCTTTTCAATGGGGTTAGGATACCCAGGAATACCATCAAACACCAGCTGCCTAAATCTATCTAACTGCATGGGCTGTCTGTTTAACTGATTAACATTAACATTTCTGTTTGCATTCTAGTTTCTTACATTGTTCAGTGGTATCCTAGTATCATTCACATTTTGTCTCTCATCATTATGCTGATGTTGCACTTCATTTCTTTGCTGATGTCTCTGCACATTTGCATTCTCTAGGGTAGGAACTGAATCATTTTGGGCAGTTCTTAAGGCTTGCACTTTCTGCTTCATATCATCTCTGATTTTCATGGCTTGTAGATATTCTAGTTCTGCTCTTAGATTTCTGATTTCTTCAGCTAACTGTTCATCCTTAGGCATGGAGGTAGATGGTCTCATACCATTCTGGTCATCATCTTCATCATCCCTCAGAGACTCTGCCTCTTCAAACCTTTCACTTGGGTCTAGAAATGGGCATTCTTGGAACACCTCTGACCTCATTCTCATGCTACCACCCTGTTGCCTCTCATATGCACCTTGAATATCAGCTTCTGCATTTGAAAAGTAAGGCACATGCTGTCCTGATGGCCTAGGGTTATCTTGCATATCATCACCTTTTCTGGGGGAACCCTCATGACTAACTGAGACAGCTCCCTTTCTTCTATACATCATTCTTCTTGTTACTGGTAACTCTTTAAATAAAGGATTTTGTTGGGATCTTCTCCCCTGCATATAAATTTTACTTTGACCAGTTGGGAGATTACTTCGGAGTCGCCACCTATTACTAGGAACTGTTTTCTTTTGAAAACCAGGGTTCTTTCACAAATAACAATTTTCAAATCACCGTCCCCAGTAGAGTCACCAATTTCTATTGGCTTTTTCCTAGACTGGATGCTTATTCCCAGATTTCCCTACAAGGTAGCCATCAGTGATCAACAGGATCTCTGGGCCAGGGGCCAACAGTGTAGGAGATAGACTCTATATTTTATCTCCTCTTCTTCTTCAGGCTCTGCAAAACCTAGGGGGGTATTCCCTACTCAACATCCATGAGGATATGCATACAAAGGCTGGGATGCTGACAGAAAGCAGATAAGTCCTCCTGTAAGTAGACCAAAACTGAAAGATAAGAGCAAAGGGGCTAGCTTTGGGCCTATTTGCAATTGTAGACAGAGGACTGAGGATCCTAAAACTAATTCTAATGTCCTAATGGTTGTTTTAGATTTTGATTTGGATTTTAAGTTTGGATGCAAAGCTGGACATGGTTGTAACACAAAAACAAAGCAAGATTGGTGCCTATCCAGGGCCTGGAGTCAGTAGACATACACCTGTGAATGATCAACATGAACAGCTAAAACTGGATTTCAGGGGGATATATGTGATACCTGCCTTACAGATATCTCCCAATACAGAGTGTTAAGTTATCTCTACTTATGGCATCCCTACTGTACTATACCCTTCCCAATGTTCAACCTGAAAATAGTTTAATCTACCCCTTGAGCAGAAGTTAAAAGATCAGACATTCAACATAGGAATTCTATGCTCTAGAATCTAAACATTACCCAAATATCCAGATTCAGAAGAAGAATACATGCAATACTGGAGACAGAATTAACAAAACACATGCTAAGATAGCATTTCTCATATAAGATTAATCATGAAATCAGTGGGTTCGTGCCAAAACATACAACAAGAGATACATAGACTCACAGGTTTAGCTGTACAGAGCAACTAGATCAGCTTGTTTTGAATTACAGAGCCAAAAATCTTCAACTTTCAACAACCAAAAATGAGTAACACTTCTTGCTTATAACAGCCAGGTAGTGTCCCACAGCAATTAATTACATGGTTGACCAAAAATCCCGCCAGATACACAGTATCAGAAAAATGGCGCTCAACGCATTACCAGATTGGCGCCCAAACATGAATGCAGCAGGTAGGGGAGGAGACAGGAAGAAATCTCGAGCCCTGCGCCACTGTCCGTTGATGTACGCCTTCAATCGGGTACCAGATCCGTCCATACCTCTGCAACCTTCGCCATTAATGGCGCACCAACCCGCGGCCTCGGGAAAACGTCAAACTGTGCATCGCAACCATTTCCCGCCAAGATTCATCGTCATGATATTTCAAATATGCAGGATATCAATTATCCCACATGCACCCCGCGGCGACCTTTTCAACACTTTATATACTAGGCCACGAGCATATATAATGTCGGTGCTTTTGCTCCTGACGACACTAGTATAAGACTTCATCATCATCCTCCAACAGCATGATATCCTGTCGCTTGAAATATCACCCTGACGTCAGCATCATATCACAATATAACCTGCATGATAATCGCCTTCATCCGCACAACCTGATCCATCAGAGGAACATCCTCCTGCTTAGCCGATACCAAAAGTCTGGCCGATGAACATCCTGATGACGTCACCGTCATATCCTACTGACATCATCAGCATATCTGCCTACTGCGCACCTCCTCATATCCGGATGACGTCATCATCATGTTTGCAAATATCGGGGGATCTCCACAAGATGATCAGTGTTAGAAATATGACCCCCCCGGACCTTGATGACGTCATCATCATATCGACATCAGGATGATATTCGGAAGATAACCGGATATTTGGAAATATCATCCTGATGCACAAATATCATGCTGTACTGTAGCTCCACTATAAGATCGGGGTGATAGATGAATATGCCAGATATTTGAAAAGATCATCCCCCACTAGATAATGCACGAAGCCGACAGGCGGATATCTCCCTTCGGAAATATCATGATGCAGATAGGCAGAGAAATAGATATCACCCTGACATAAGAATGACATCAGCATCATCAGGATGATAAAACAACGAACATGAAGTGATACAACAACATCAGGATGATATTGACTAAGATCATCCTGACGTTCAAAATATGATGACCCCAGTGAATATCAGGTCATACTTAGAACTCTTCAACAACATCATCAGGATGATCATAACCAAGATCACCCGATGATAAAAATATCACCCCGGCGGAATATCATGCAGGCAGAAAATATGATGACCCTCGCAAGCAACACGGCGATAACTGGAAATATGATGATGATGATGACGACCCTTAAGAAAAAAAACAAGTCAGGTCGAACAACTCAGAGAATAACCCCTTCAGAAGATCGGGGTGACATCATCATCATAAAAGGGCAAGGTGATAATTGGAAGATCACCGGATACTTGAAAAATCACCCCCGCAAGCAAATCAGGGCACACTGTAGCTCATCAGCAGGATCAGGATGATATCCAAACATCACCCGATATTGAAATATGATGATCCTGATGAAAAACAAGTCGACAGAAAACATGAGATGCTGACCACCATCGAAGCAAACATGATGATGATGACTTCCTCCTCGAAGAAAATATGATGCTGCAGCTGAAAAATGCCGAGGAGGTCCAACACTTAGGAAAATGGGCAAGAAGATATAGGGTTCAAATGAAGAAACCCCCTAAACATGAAAAAACAACCTCCAGGTCAAAATGAGTGCTAACACAATGATTGTAGGATATGCACAAAATGGATTTTGCAAGGAAACTCAAAATCTTTAAATTAATTAAGCACTTTGGAACATATCCTAACATTGTAAGCTTTGTTGGTATTCTAGGTGCATGCAGCCATGCAGGTTTAGTGGATGAGAGTTGTACATACTTCAATCACATTTGTAACCCTTATTGCATTACACCTACAATTGATCATTATGTGTGCATGGTTGACCTCCTTGCCCGTGTTGGCTATCTTGAAGACTCCCTAAACTTTATCATTGAGATACCTGTTAAATCTGTGTTGGTTGTATGGATGTGTTTTCTTGGTGCCTGTAGATCACATATGAATATAGGCTTAGGAGTATTTACAGCAACACTGCTTTTTTATTTGGATCCTAAAAATACTGCACAACTTATGTTCTTCTCTCAAACATCTATCCAGAAGTGGACATGTGTGGTGAGGTAAGGAGATTGATGAAAGATAGAGGAATTAAAAAAATCCCTGGATGTAGTTGGATTGATGGGCATAAAATAGAAAATGATTTTTGTGTAGGAGATAGATCACATCCATAGACAAAGGAGACCCATGCAAAGTTGGAGAAATTGGCTTGGAAGATGAAGGCGGCAAGGTATTTTCCAGATTCAATAATTTACTTAATGTTGTGGAAGGATGGGAAAAAGAATTATTTCTCTGCCACCATGGTGAAAAGTTGGCAATTGCATTTGGTTTGTTAAACATGCCCCATGGAACAACTATTAGAGTTGTTAAGAACCTTTGAGTATGTGTTGATTGCCACACTGCAACAAAATTAATCTCCAAGATTGTCACAAGAGAAATTGTTGTGAGATGTGAACCCTTTCCATCATTTTAAACAAGGACAATGTTCTTCGGGAGATTATTGATGATGCTAAATGAAGCAATCTAAAAAATAGGCTTACACTATGATAATGTGTACCGTGTTAGATTTCCAACTACCGGGTGTAAAGCCCAACTCCTAAACCTTTTCCAACATCATCCTTGCCTATGCACAAATTGAAGCTTTGGATGAGGATATGGACATCCATCAAAGCATAATTGGAAGTGGATTTTTCTCAGATGTTTAGTTGCAAGTGCCACTTCCGATCATGAAAGCCTTCACAAAGACTTATGCACAAAATTCAATAAAGAAGAATAGAATTTATGCACAAATTCTCTTGTGAATGATTTCAAATTGTAATCAATTTCTTTGTAGCTTATAATGTGTGGATAAGAATTGATGTTCCTTGTAGTTTCCTATACCATTAATTAAAAGGAATCTAGATTTACACATTCATCTTAGATGCATTTGCACAGTTGAAGCCTATTGTTTTAAATTCTTTACACAAGTTTTCCATGGGTTAACCTATGATAACATGTCTCCTAGAAAGATAATGGCAATCCTCTCAAGGGGTTCTTAAATACCACCAATCTAGGTTAATTTATGCTAAGTTGTGTGCATAAAATAGATTACATCCCTCGAAGAAATGTGGTCTCATGGACTACAACGATTGCATGATATGCACAAAATGGATCTATTGATAAGGCATTAAAAACTTTCAAGCAAATGTAATTGAATATACATATATATAGAGAGAGATGTATGTGGAAGCATAGACAAGGCAATAGTGTGCAAAGCCTGCTACTCAAGGTTCTATGGTGATTATTGGCATGAATGAAAGCTAAACCCCTAAAAGGACACATAATAGAATCTTAGAGGAAGCTAGAACATTAGATCTGCAACTCAACTCAATCTACACCTCTCGTATGGCCAAGAAGATTTCTTGGCTAAAGTGACATTACATGAACATTTACATGTGAAATTATACAAGGAAGAAATTAACCCACATCCATCCGACATAAAGTCATGCAGAGAAACTACTGCAAACATCTAAGGCCACAAACAATCAAATGCTAGCAATACATCAACTATACTTCCAACGGTACTGTTGACAATGAATAAACTAATACATTCATCTTAATAAAGTCTCAAGAGGTTATAATTAGAATGAACCTTACCTAAACTTCATTGATGTACATAAGCTTTTCCTCCATCATTTTTTGTGTTAACTGCACAAGTAATATAAGGAGATCTGGCACATCTTCTCCACTGAAACCCACAATCAATAAATGTTAAATACAACCAAATAGCCAAAAATCTAAAAAAACACTTCTATCCAGTATGCATTAACTGTCATATAGCTAGATGTTATACCTGGAACAGTCAGTAAGGAGTGGATTTCAGATGCTACTTGTGTCTTAGGATGAACAAAATGTGTCAAATTCCTTCCAAATGGAGAGTACATAGATTGTTGCATGGAAAGAGTAAGGGGAACTAACTTGTTGAAAACCCGAATATTTTCCTTTTCTCTGTGCAGTTGACAACCAGGAATAAGTGAAGTTAACTTGTTAGTCTGCATTAGATTCTACAAATTTAGGTGCATAGCTAAAGCAACAGTGCTAATTTCATCATGTATTGTTGCATTTGAAGCTCTAGATTTGTTTGGTTCAACAATTTCACTATTTTGTTTTGACTCTAAAATGGTGCTAGCAATAGTTCGACAGCTATCTATAGGTAATTCTCCATGGACTGAGCTTTTCTGTCTCAAATAAACAAAATATTATCAGCATAAATTATAGACTTCACATTTCAAATATATTTTGACATCAACATCTTCAGTACATATATTATTCCAAAATACACAAAATGAGTTAAGTTGTTCCTACAACTAGACAATTTGGCATTTCAAGAGTGGCATAAGCTTCATAGAATGAATTATATAGGACTTAGTAATAAACATGAGGACTGTAAGAAAGAAAACCTAAAAATGAACATAGAGAAAATTGTAAACTAGGACCCAAAATAAAGAGCTAAAAATCACAAATCCCTATTCTAATCATAGTAAGAAACAAAAATATTCACCTTGCATAAATCCTAGACCATAGTTTTCATTCTTTCCTGGTTCTAGCTTTGCTCTATTGCCTCATACTTTCAGAGCTTTTTCTTGTAAAGATTGGATGTATTCAATAACCTGGCCAAGACATACAAACCAAGATGTGGGCTCAAGGACAATATTGTGTTCTGCAATACTACATTGTTCATGTGCCTCTATAATTCATTTCATAAATTAGAAGGAAAACTCAAAAAATCTACATAGGATTACCTCAAGAAGAAAGGATGCTTTCTCTCTCTTTTGATCACTGTGTGGCACCAAATTTCTCAATGTCTAAAACCTGAATCATTAACAACACAGACAACTTGTTACATTAGAATTCTAAAATCATTCTGCGGGCACTCCCAAAAACTAATAAACAAGATATTCACTTAACTTAAAAAAAATTCCCTTATTCTTAATTTTGGGTGCAATATTCGAATATAAACAAGTTTTTACAAGATGGATTAAAATCCAAGCATATTAATGATACATACAAGTTATTTGTTAAGTATTTCAGTATTGTAAGTTGTAACTGATAAGCATAATAGAAAAATGAGTTTTTGATTAGCACAATAACCCCCATTATTAGACACAACAAAGATGTTCTCTCTCTTATCATGGTCACCTCTCCAACTCTTGACAGGCTCAAGCAGAGTTCATAATAGATCTTTATTTTGGAAAATGGATGATGACAACTTTCAATTTTCAACTTAACATTGTGGATAGATTCATCAGATCCTTTGAACTTTGCCTATTACCATGCAAACATCTACTAACTTAGCATATTCTATGAATCTCATTGGAACTCTTTGTAAATTAAAAAGTGGCTCAACATAAGATAAAGTCACTAGGCAGTTTGAAGAGGAAGAATGGCCTGAATTGACATGTTAGAGCTAATTGATGTGTTCTTACCATGTTAGAGTCACACAAGGACTCATATCATCTGCAGGAAAACTTCTACAAGAGAGAACTGCAAGAGGATAATGTACAAGCCAAATGCATTCAAATATGTGTGCTTTACATTTACAATACGGGAGTTACATAAATAAGCAACCACTTGCTAAAGTGGGAGAGAGATAAAAATGGCTGATAATAATACATGCCATAAATGTCTCAAGCACTAAAAAAGAAAGACAACTAACCTTCCTAAAAGATAACCACTTGCCAAATAGGGATAAAGTGGGAAAGAAAATCTTAGGTCACCCACCATAAATCTCTCCAGTATGAGAAATGAAACATTATCCTAAAAAGAATCTCCCTAATTAACTTATGTAAAAGTGAAATATGATTTTTCACCAACACCCCCCCATAAGTGCAACTTAGGGAGATTACATAGGCTAAAAAGAAAGAAAGAAAGATGGGTCCCAACAACAAAGCCATGTTAGGTACCCATATACAATGATTGTTTCTACTACAAAGAATTACTAGAAGCATTTGAAGAAGCAACCCTAAATTACTGGAAGCTCATGAAGAAGTGACTCTCAATTACTGGAAGCTCATGACGAAGCATCACTAAACTCTGATGTCGAAACAGGTGATAGAAGGATTAAAAATGATCTACTACACATGACTGTTGAAGAAGAACTGTGTTGTACTGGAAAACCCCACTGAAGATCAGGATCAAAGAGGTTGGTAACATAAGGTACCAATGATCTCAAAAATATTAAACAAACTATGAAGGTTGCCTCTAGGGTGAAACCGAGAAAGCACAAGCACAAGTACAAATAGTTTGATATCCTCATTATGCTACAGAAAGTTCAAGAGAGACCACAAAGAGATTATTGCTGATAAATCAAGCCTATCAAAGAAAATAGAACCTTTCTAGGAGGCAGCATGTCTAGGATATTGAACAGAAGCCATAAAATCAACAAACTAATTAAAAGATACCTGGGGCTGCATCTAAAAAAAGTACATAGGTGGCTATGTAGAGCTCTCTGATACCTTTCCAATGCCTTTTCATTTTCAAAAAATGGAGATTCTGGGTGCAAGAATGGAGCTCGAAAGCCAGAAATGATGCCTTGAATTAAAACAAAAAAAATAGGTGTCAAATAGCAAAATCTAGGAAAAAGACTAGCATTACTAGATAGTGCTTAGAACCAGCTTTCCAACGCTTTTTTTTTTTACCAATTTTCAAGTCTGTATGCTCAAGTTATGGCCTCTAGAAGAAAACTACCTTTTTAAGTCTGCACATGAGTGCAGCATAGAAATCAAGACAAATTTAGAGATTGAGGCACACAGAAATCAAGGCAGACATAGATCCAATGACATAGAAATCGAGACAAATTCAAAAAAATTTGGCACGCAAATTGAGGCAGCTCAAAAATCAAAATAAGTTCAAAAAAATTGGGCATGGAAATTGATACTATTGTATAGAAAATCTGGCACAGAAATCAATGCATTTGTATAGATTTTTTCTACACACAAAAAATCAAACCCCAAAAAAATGCCCAAAAACTTCTTGGTCACAAAAAATAGAGTGCCTTAAATGAAAATAGGGGTTTTGACACCTTTTGAGTGCAACCATGAGGTATGTTTTGCTCCAGGATGCATAGATTATCTGCTCATGGCTAAAACCCTCTTCGATTTGAGAAGAAACAAACAGATCTAGAGCTTTGATACCATGTTAGAGCTAATTGATGTGCTTTGATACCATGTTAGAGTCACACAAGGACTCACAGGACCCAGGATCATCTGCAAGAAAACTTCTACAAGAGAGAGTTGCAACAGGATAATGCACAAGCCAAATGCATTCGAATATGTGTGCTGTACATTTACAATACTGGAGTTACATAAATAAGAAACCACTTGCTAAAGTGGGAGAGAGACAAAAATGGCAGATGATGATATATTCCATAAATGTCTCAAGCACTAAAAAAAAAGACAACTAACCTTCCTAAAAGATAACCACTTGCCAAATAGGGGCAAAGTGGGAAAGGAAAGCTTAGGTCACCCACCATAAATCTCTCTAGTATGAGAAAGGAAACATTATCCTAAAAAGAATCTCCCTAATTAATTTATGTAAAAGTGAAATATGAATTTTCACCAACATGATAGACATAACTGCAGAGAAGGACTTGAAAAAAGTAGCTTCAGGAAAAACCCTAGAATACAAAATAAAAGATCATGAAAACTTTAATCTACATTCAATAAGATGCCTAAACATAGATGATAGAAATAGCTAAACAATCTTAAAGAAGCTTGCAAATTCAAGGGAGCTGGTTTGGTGATCTTAAAGCCATTGCATATACTATGTGTCTTGAAACAAGAAAGTTGTCAAACTTTTGAGAATCTTGAACATTGAAAAGATATGAATAGATCCGATATTATTTATACTTTTAGGTTAAAGTAGATAATTAAACGTGTTTTTATAACTACCAACACATTTGGTATTGCAATATTAGTTCTATTGTCTATTGTCTTTAGCTTCTAACAAATCGACGGTTACAATGCCACCCTCTAAAGGAAAACCTGTGATTCAAGAAAGAGAAATTCAAAAGGTCATGTCCCAGAAAGGACAAGAGAAATCATGTAGAGCACCTAAAGTGGATCAGCTAGTTAAACAGGAAGAAAAGTAAATTGGGGATACTGTTCTGAAGCCATACATTGACTACTTGAAATAGAACAGAGGTTTCTTGTATTGTTCCATCGCTGGTCTTTCTCATCTTGTATTTTTGACCGGGTAGATTTTAGGAAATACTTGGATGGTTGGTAAGGTGTAGAGTCCCCAGGTCAGCACATTGATGTTAATCATAGTCTACTCAAGTATTTCATTTGCTTCTTCAATTTTTATATTCCTTCGATCAATCTTTGTAGTCATTTTGGGGCTTGAAGCATCAAATTCTTTCTTTTCTGAGCTCATGACTTCCTTATTCCAACCACTAATGGAATTTTTTGATGCCACGCCATTAGGAAGAATTTTGAGCAGGGTACTTTTTGAGCCCTATCACTATGTAATTGTTTCTTTTCTTGATGATGATTTATCAAAAGTATCATTCAATGTATTTTAAGATACTAAATTGTTTTTATTTTTCATTAATTAAGTTTCCAAGTTTCTTCATATTTGAGCATTCTTGATGTTGACCTTCCTTTCAACTTTACCTTTACTATGAGTTCCAATATGACTGCTTATAGTAATCTTGGTGTCATAGCTATTGTGACATGGCAAGTTTTGGTTGCTGTCCTGCCAATGATTTATTTGACAATTCAACTTCAGGTAAAGCCTTATTTTTATGTTATTTAGTTGCTTGAGATGGAACTTAACCTTTTTGTGTGTAAGTATTTCAAGTATTGACCATAAGATAAAGTCTTTTGGCTATGACAATATTTGCTAGAGAACTAAATTCAGCTTTTGTCAATTGAAAACAGAAATGCTACTTTGCTTCTGCTAGAGAATTGATGAGACTCAATGGTACAACAAAATCACCTATTACAAATCATTTTGGTGAGTCAATATCAGGAGCCATGACAACCAAGGATTTCAAGGTGCAAGATCAGTTTATGAAGAAGAACTTGGACATGCTTCATAAAAATTCAAGTCCATTTTTCCATAGTTTTGCAACTAATGAATTGTTGATTCAACATTTAGAGGTATTAAGTTCTATAGTTCTTTTCTCATCTGCTCTTGCTATGGTCCTTCTTCCAGTAGGCACCTTCAATCCTGGTAAGATGGAACTAAAGATTATCTGTTTGTTTGCTTGTTAGAGATTCTCTGTTGTTATAGTACACAATTATATAAAGAGGATCTTAACTAGTGATCTGAACTAGTATAGGTTTTGTTGGGATGGCCCTATCCTATGGCCTCTCTATGAACATATCACTGGTTTTCAGTATCCAAAACCAATGCACACTGGCAAACTATATTATATTTGTAGAATGCATCAAGCAGTACATGTGCATTCCTTGTGAAGCACCAGCAATAATAGAATCTAGTAGGCCACCAGAGGATTGGCCCTCCCATGGTAAAGTGGAATTGCAAGACTTGAAGGTATCTTTAGTTAGGCTTCCTATCCAGATGACTAAAATCCAAACCTTCCCAGCTATATTTTTTGTTGCTCAGAGTATAATTTGAGCTTGTAGTGATGTCTTTCCTAAACTAAATTCTGTGTCATTGTAGATTAGGTATAGATCAAATAGCCCTCTTGTTCTTCAGGGAATTACTTGTACTTTTGAAGTAGGGCAAAAAATTGGGATTGTTGGTCGAACAAGAAGTGGAAAGACCACTCTCATCAGTGCCATTTTTATGAACTTTTATTTAAGACTTTTATGTTGTTTTAAGACTCAGACACCATTATTTGAGTATTCCCCAGCTTCTGTGGCTTTCCTTATAAAAACAATTGTTAAAATACTATGTTAAGAAGACACAAGCTCCCAGGTGAATGTAAAATGAACTTGTTGGCAATAATTTATTTACTCAGTACCCTTTACCATTTACATCTTACAGGTCCTATTATATATGAATGTGCCATAAGAGTAAATTATCAAAGCATGGGATTCCAAAATCCTTCTATTTGAATAGCAACAGAGCCAAACAAATATAACTATTAAGGTTTATTTAAATTACGGTTTTAAAAGGTATTCCACTCACCACATAGATCATTGACCTTCTTTGTCATTTCTTTGATTTCCTTCTCAGCTTTCTTTATAGGAGTTGAATAATGCCCCAAACCCTAGAGCAAAAAATAGCATTTTAGAAGAGCAAAGACGAGGGGAAAAATTGATAATAGAGGAAAAAGTATTTATGAAAAGAGAGATTACATAGGTTTTGAGGAGGGTGATGTCATCATCATCCAGAGGGCGAGGGTTGCTATTGTTGTTGATAATGTCTTATGACCCCTATGTTGCTGATCCCCTCCCTTTTCTTCTTCTTCATGCCCATGTACATGCTTGGCCTGCCTTCCTATTCCACCTAGAAAACTATGGTCAACATCTCTTTCTCATGGTAAAGGACCGAATTCTGCTACTTTTGAATGAAATTTTATCAATTCAACCTGCATACCTAGGAATTCTATGCGTAATGGAATATGCTCACTCTTTCTCTGTCCCCTGCAACTAAATTTTCTATGATAGCAACCACTGAGATGCCCAAACCTCAAACGTCTGCTTCTTTTTCTGTGGAAAATCCCATCGTTTCCTCTCAAATTGATTTTGGTCAAAGGCAAGCTCAATGGATAATTTTCATTAAGATCCTCCGTCTCACTTGGCAAAAGAAGAAGGATGCTTTGCTCTTTCTTTCCAAGCTTCCCTTGCTTGGATCAACAGCTGGAGCCATGGCTGTACCAACCCCTTTGTGAAAACCAACTGACCGCCCCCTGATATCTTCTTTCATTAATTTGATCAATCTAGAGCGGTCTATACTTCTTTGGAAATTTGAATACAGTTTTCTATTTTACCCATGCTTGTGAATTGAAATTTAATTATTTTATGTCAAATTATACACAGGCATGATTGATTAACTTACCTAAAATTAGATTTGATTTAAAGTCATCTCAATGGGTTTTAAGTGACAAATCAATTTGAATGTATATTTCGTAAGGTGCCTCATGTTGTTTTCATATTTTAATCTTATTGAGAACTTATAGACTTCTTAATTATATTGGGAACTTATATGGTTCTTAGGTAAGATGCACGACCAAAACCCTCAAGATGGGAAAATTTGCCTACGGCAATGCCCAAAATATGTAATGGAGTGTCATTGGTGAAGAACTATGAATGTCAATTTTATTGTTGAGAGGAAAGTCCATGTATGCACTATAGAATGATGCCATGTACCAATCGTAGGTCCATGGGGAGAATCTTTGAAATGTGCCAATGAAGAGACTAACTATCGAATATGTAGTATTAGATCTATAATTTGTGTGAGGAGGTTGATGGATTAGTTGACCAACACATGGCGACTAATCAAAAACTAAATGATGTAAGTTTATCTACAACCTCTTTTGGTTCACCACTATATATTCATTAATGACCACACAACTTAGGTGGGGTAGCAGATGTCAATTATTAATGATTTAGGTTGTCAAAGTTAAGGTGAAGGGTAATGACAAATTAGAACATCAGTTCCATGTAATTGAAGTCATGTCTAATTGTTGTGATGTTAGGATCAATATCTAATGGATTGTGCTTAGTAGCCAATCCCAAAGGTGATCACTCATGGTTTGGCCACCATGCATTGGCCAACCATAGAGTGCCACATGTCTAGGAATTTCTTGCCAAATTCAAATATGAACTTTGCATGCCACTAAGGCTTTTTTAAAACTTCCAAAGTCTTTAACCATATTTTTTAATCATTCTAAAGGCATTTAGGCTATATAGCATACCAATATAAAGGCTCTGAACAATGTCAATAGCCTCCCTAATAATGTTTATGAATCTGCATTGGTTGTCAAGGGAATGTTTACGAATGCCTTTAAGTAACCTACTATGCTTGGGTGTGAAAGTATACTTTGTATATTCTATTCTATTATATTATAATATAATATTATATAATATATAATATAATATATATTATATAATAATATAATATTATAATATAAATATAATATTGTAATATAAATATAATATTGTAATATTAATAATTATTGTGTGGTTACACAACACGCCCCATTTTGACTTGGCAAAACAAGGACCCAACTTTTTGTTTGGCTTGTTATGTGCTTTCTAGCGGTTTGGTAAAAGTAAGTCATGCAGATCATCATGCAAGAAAGGCTAGGTAGGTCATCATCATGAGGTCAGTTTGTCAAAGTTCATATTTTGTTCTAGTAACCTCATATTCAGAAAGAGCATCAAATTTCATGCAGGTTTGCCTTTTACATCACCCTGATATTCATTAGGATGTGAAAGTTATGAATGGTCAAAGTTTGAGTCAAACCTGATATTTCCAAGGGGAGGATCATATTTCATAACATCAGTCATATTTCAAAAGATCACCCTGATCTAATTTATCACCCGATAAATCATGCGGTTCGAATATCCGGACGTCAATTTTAGGTGATAGTAGCCTTTACCCGTCGACGGCCTTATCCATTTCGCAAGGATCATATTTTTCAATGTAACCCAATATTTCTTAATATCCTCCTGCCGTGAAATATCCCCTAAGCCAATATCCTGATGATGTCATTCAAGTCTAATAAATGAGAAATGATATGACAATGATGTCATCATCACATTTACCTCTCAGCAGGATATTTCATAAACATGATCTTGTTCCCATAACATGACGATGATGTCATGATGCCTTAGCGATATACTGAGCGAATATTAGGATGACGTCATCCTAATATTCTGAAAGAAGAACCATAAGTTTATCCAGTCATCATCATCTTTGAAACATCACCCGATATATCGAAATATCCTCCTGATGTGCTAAACATAACCAAAGGATGAGTTGACCACCCGATCTCGACGCGATAGTTTTTCCTCTCGAAGAGGATGATCACATTATACTCGGGATGATATTTGCGAATATCCTCCTATCATTTGAATATCATCCTATCATACGAATATCACCCCACTCCCGTTGCCACCATTAACATTAAATGCGCGCAGACATGGTAGGTAGTTCCCGCCGACCATTAAACCTGATGAAACAGTTGGCGAGATCCTGACTTTCTGTGCAGAAGATGAACGAATAAAATCCAATCTATTAGACCATTGCCCTAAATTTAACCTAATTGCAAGGTTAAAAGGTAAATCTAACATCATTTTAACATTTACCTTGCGAAGAAATTACTGTTACAGAGCACCAGCTTCCATATCCTCATATAGGTGATAGTTGTACGAATAGAGCTCACAGACAGGAGGAAGTGCGTGATCATCAGCAGAATTAAGAGCATTTTTTCAGAAGTCCAGTGGTATAAAAGGAGATTTGCATATCCAGGTAAGTAAATAAAACCCTCATCCTGTTGTTTCTGTAATAGTCAGGTATGGGCTGTTAATCTGAAGTTCTAGTTTTTGCATCCACATGATTAGTTAATGTTGAATAGATGCAGTAGGCATGATGAATATTGAAGATAAATTGCTATATGCATGCATGTGGGTACTTATTGTAAGACAAGATTTTGTTAATTGCAGGCATCCATGGCTGATAAGAGGTTGGCTAAGTGTGAGGCTGAATTCAGTAACCCTATGTTTTCATCCCAGAGGGGTATCCTGTTCAAATATGGCACAATTACAGATACCCATCAAGGGAGTACTAATTTGTAAGCCTGGTCAGCTAAGCTGAATGATGAGAAGAATAGAAGTCCCGTGCTGGATGTCATATTCGTGTCTGGAATGTGGAATGTCGACGGTTTCTCATACTTCATGGAGTCTCCAGAGCTGGTTATCGAGTGTACCCGGAACTACAACCCAGAGACCCGACAGGTGATGAAGCATGGGAGGATATATGCAGACCTATCCATCAAGGGTCTCTCCCAAACATTTGTACTGCCATTGGGTAGGAAGGTCAACAGTGTCGACCTGAAGAAATCAGAGAGAGAATATGAAAACAACAAGAAACAAGCCAGGAAGAATATGTACCAATGGAGGGCTGAGAACAGCACATATCCTGCAGCCACCAAACTTCCTATGCATTTATTCAAATATGATTTTAGCGAGGAGTACTAGTACATGATTGCACTATTGAGCAGAGTAACAAGCCAGCCTAATGCTGGTAGTTTTAAGGACTGGATGTATGGTGTGATCATGATGTACATATACTCAAACATCAAGCCATTGTGGGGCCAACTAATAAGTGATGCTCTGCATGAGCAGCTGATGAACCTAGGAGGTTCAAATTGTGCTTTCTATATGACATCATACATTGTTTACTCATGTGCTTATAAAGGCACATTTGATGCATTAGTTACAGATGGAAAGCTTACAGGCACTGTCAACGCTGTGCACATTTGGGATCATCATCCCCAGCTGTAAAGAGCTAATTACCTCCAAGATTACAAACTGGTAAATGATGCATTTTCTATGCATTTGGTCAAAACCATGGAGGAAGACAGAACAAAAAGATTGAGCATGGAGGCTCAGGAGATAATCTTCAGGCGTGGAGCCTGGTATATTCAATTTGCCACATTTTCCTACATGAGGATTAAGGGTTTTGAAGGACCTCCCCTCATTCTACCAAGGTATCCCACTGATGTAGTGATACTTATGGAGTTCATAAGGCAGAGCTCCACAATGTTAAAAACATACAAGGATGCAAGGAAGTTGCCACCAATTTTGTTTCTAGTCACTTGGCTGGTACATGTGTCCTGATTCAGAGAACATCAAGAAGGTGATGGTCACCCTGAATAAAATGAAGTTACAGCCTTTTCCACTGATAAGACCATATGATCTTGCAGAAAATAATAGGAAAGCCTATTCACCAAAGGCACCTAGAAGACTTCTGGGCTGACTGTGAAGATGAAGCAGAAGCAAGAAGAAGGTATCAAAGGCTAACAATGAATCAAATCAAAACCTTTGATTGCATCCCCATCCCTCAACAATTGAAGAAGGATGATGGCAGGATAATTGCAGATGAGTATGAGCAGAAGAAAATATATAATGATACCATCTCTGCACCTGACCTCACCATACAAGAGGACATATCCTTGGACCCCTTCATTGCCAGGACCATACAGCTAACCCAAGCCTAGGTTGATGAACAGATAGAGGCTCTGAAGAAGAAAGGTGTTGCCATTACTATGGACAACAAAAAGAAGGGGCATGATATTCCTAATGGGGAATATGATGACTTCATAAATGAGAAAAGAAAGTCTAAGGGAGATAGGCTCCCTTCACAACAACAACAGAGAAAAAGACCCCCAAGGGGCAAGAAAATGGATAATGAACCCAAAGGGGTTATTATTGAATGGGCAGTATTCATAGATGAGGAGGCAGCAACATCAGCATCAGGATCAGGATCAGGATCCACATCACCTCCATAGACAAGAAAACAAAAGTTCAAGAAAGGAAAGACAGCAGAGGCTGGAACTACTGAGACCCATGAAGAGGGTCAATCCTCAAGGAAACCAAATGAAGAGGATATCCTCATGGAGGAAGAGCCTGAGGAAGAAGAGGCTCCTTTATTATTCAAAAGGAAGAGGAGGTCTCCACAGGTGGTGGTATCTACCCCACCTAAGAAACAAAGAACCTCCATGAGAGGTGAAATAAGACAACCCTCTACATTGTTACAAGGGGTGGGTAGTGAAGTGCATAAGGAACCTTAACATAATATTCCACTTCCTACCATAGTCAAGTTTAAGACCGAGCTCGCAGAAGATTAGATGAAAGAAACCTCCCAGACACATGCAGAAGGTCACATCTCGTTGGAGGAGACAATAAATTTGTCTGATGATGAAGTTGTACAGGAAGTGGCTTCACAAAAGATGGAAACCCTTGCTACAGGTACACACATGACCCCTCACAAGACTCCACCAGTTCAAACTATATTGGAGGAGATAAAGCAAGTGGAAACTGAGAAAGAAAAGAGCTCAGAGTAGACAGCCCAAGAAATGGGGTTAGATACACTGATTGCAAAGGTGACAAATCCTGTGGTGATAGACATAACAGAGAAACAAGATGTGAATCCTAAACATCCAACAGGATCACCTGACAAAAGGCAACCTGCAAAAGAAGTGAAGATGGCAGAACCAGAGGGCCATGCTTCAGAAATAAGCCAACCAAGTGCACAAGATGCATCAGCAGAACTTGCTATAGTAGAGGTTCAAGAAAATAAAGCTGATGAAAAAGATGTGGTAGAAGATCTTGCCACCAAGGTTCAAGAAATAAGTAGCACAGGTGCAGAACAAATTGTGGTTACAGAACCAGCACCAGCACTTAAGGAGACTTTCCAAGTATCCACTACTGAGAATGTTCCTCAGCAAGAAGAGAAGCCAAAGGAGGATGAGGTAATGGCAGAAAAGGATCATGATCATCATGATCAGCATATAGATACATCACAGGATCCTCCACCTTAGGAAGATGCTCCTCTAGAGAAAGAAGTTCCTCAATAGGAGGATGTGCCACAGGATCAACGTCAAAGCGAGCACCATGAAGAAGAAACTAAGGAAATCACCTTCTCCATCACATCTGCTGACAAAAATAGGAGATAAAGGTGAACATCATGATGATGCGAAGAAACATGATCAGGTACCTCTGTGGTTGGAGAAAGAGGTAAATACAAAGGTAGAGTTTGAAATTCAAGAATTTGATGTATCTACCTTATTTTATGAGAAAATAATAAAACCTAAGAGGAAGGATAGAATGACTTCAGCCATCAAAAGAGATCCAACAACTGGGAGAAGGACTGCACAGATTGCAGTACCTACTGTAGAGAAAGAAAAAGGTAAAATTACCTTAGATGAGTTTCAGATCAACACAGTGGACTTAGGATTTGCCAATGAAGACCAAGAGGGTCAAGAAGGCAAAGATATTATTGATTCTTTAATTCAGAAGGTGAAAAGAGAGAAGGAGAAAAATAAGCAACACAAAGAGCACATTGGTTAGTTGCATGCCTACATAGGAAGGCTGACCAATACTGAAGATACTTCAACTGAACATGCAGTCCCCCTGACTGCTATTTCTCAAGAGGAGGTGAATAAATTAGATCTCATGAAACATGAGGCATCTGTACTAAGGAGATGGATGTCATCCACATTGGATGATGTGGAGGAAGTGGTGAAGGCCTCTTTGAAGAGGTGGAATACTCTCAGTGACTCCAGGTCAAAGGTGGATAAATTACAGATGCAGACAGGCAAAAGGTCTTATAGATTGGAAAAGATATTAGACATCCTGGGAGAAATAAGGAGGATAAATCCTCAGTTGCTTATCAACAAGCAGGTATTGAAAAGTAATACTACCTTGTTGGTTGATATATGGTAAAAGGACATTCAATTTGAATGTGGAGTACTCAGAAGATGCAATAATAAACTGAGAGATATCAGCATGAAGTTGCATGACTTAATGTCTATTGAGGCAGAAATGCTGGAAACACTAGAAGGAAAAGTGTAAGGGAAAGTAGAAAATCAAGATGAAGAGTTTTCCATCAAAGCTTTACACAGCAACTTCCAATTAGTAGCTGATGATCCACTTGTCCACTTGACAGAAGAAGTCATAGACAAAATAATGAGAATCAAAGTCAAGAT
Source organism: Cunninghamia lanceolata (assembly GCA_027924645.1). Classification (NCBI taxonomy): domain Eukaryota; kingdom Viridiplantae; phylum Streptophyta; class Pinopsida; order Cupressales; family Cupressaceae; genus Cunninghamia; species Cunninghamia lanceolata. Next base: position 3,263,171 of record BSBN01000433.1, on the reverse strand, counting down.
GGAAAATTACAATGAGACGCTGCAAGAGAGGAAAGACAAACTGGATAGCAGTAGACACAAATATGAGGCACACAAGCATGCCATCATCAAAGAAAAGACTCAGGATGGTGGAGAAATAGATAAAATTGTGAAGTTATATAAGCAGATCCGGAGCAGCATGCAGCCTCATATGCGAAGCCATCATCTTTAGGATGATGAAAGTTCAGGAAGTGATATACATGATGATGATGCACATGAATTAGATAAGGTAGATGATGATGCAGCATAAAGTAAATATCACCATCAAATACTTGGTGAAAATAAGTATTTTTTTAGATGGTTGCCAGCTGGCAACTTGTGCCATTTTGATAAGGTTGACGTAGTCAAAGGGAAATCTTGACCGTAGATATTCATAGACAAATCAAGATCATTGATCTTTTGTAACAGATTCCTCACCTTGTTCTATAAAAGGTGCTAGAATGCCTCCTTTCTATTGATTCGAAACTTAATTGAAATCTGTCCGCTGAAGTATTCAGGACTCATTTCAAAGCTTTTTGTATACATCTATATCTTTGCATACTTAATGAATGAGAAGACTTGTTTGATTACAATTCATAGTAAATCTTGAGTAATCAGTGTGTGAATTCTGGATATATGCTGTGATTTGCTGCATCAATTGGAGTGCATGTCTACTTGCATATGTTGCTTTCATACAAATTCTTTTGAAGTTAGCATCAATTGTATCTAGCTGTGGAATGTCCTGGTGAACATATGGTTTGGTTTTCTTCTCTTCATGACTGTATCTGATGTACATGTGGTTCAAAAGCTAAAGGTTCAACATTAATTTGAAGTATTTCTTTCAATTTCTTTTAAATTTCAGAGCATTTCACTATCACAATTGCAAATAACTGATAATCTTAAGCAAATAACACAAAATATGTTGACATCTCCTAGATAAATGCAAATATTTAGCATATTTGAAGCTAAAGCATGTATAATTGGTAAAATATCATGCAAAGATTTGAATATAATTGCATCATTTAATCAAATAACTGTATAAAATGACCTCTCTGTGAAGAATCTTTGCAGAAATAATGTCATGATGATGAACTTTATGTAAGGCCCCAAAATGGAAACAGCAACACACATCAACCTCTGAGTAATGTTAAAAGATTAAGACCTAATCACCGGAGACTTGGGATCATGAATTCTCTGAATTCATCGTATCTTTCAAGATGAATAAAGGTTAATGTGTACTTTTATTCTATGCTTGTTTATGACTAACATCATGACCAACATAAATTGGCGCTAGAAGGAGGGCGAACTGGAAAAGAAATCATTGCTTTAGTCATCATACATTTTATGCAGGCTCCTCACAACTAACGCAACATAAACTGGTGCTAGAAGGAGGGCCCTAATCTGAAAGACTACGCTCATCATCATTATTTTCAGGTTTGATGATGCAAAGAATAACGTAACCCTAGTGCATTCGTGAATTTCAAATATTGCTCAAATATTTACTGTAGCAAGCTTGTAGATGTTCATTCTATGTAAAGTTCCTAAAATTAGTCATAAATATTGCAAGCTTTACAGTAGATCATTATGAATTCACAAATATCAGCCAATGATAAGTAAATCCATTCAAGCTTTGAAGAATTTCGGCCTTAGAAACTTGATATCTCGTTCTAAGAGTCATTATACCTCAAATATCCTCTTGTATTTGCACTATCTTTACAAATATTTCATAAATATCTAGTCCGATCAGTCATCCGACCACAAATATTGTCTTAGCTGGTGAAATTCATTCAATATTTACGATGATCTGGTTAGTTTCCCTCCAAATTGAGAAACCCTGGCTCACAGGATAAATACCAAGTCTAGATCTAGTGGAATCTTTAAAGAATTGCCTGTTAGAGGTTTCAGACCTAGAACTATAGACATCCATCATACTCTTGGGTCCAGTGCATCACAAGATTTACCAGAACCTCCTCCTGTAACTCCTATTGGTTTGCAAGTACCTTCTGGCATATCCGTGACACCTCTTGTTCAACCTCAACCCCATGTCCAACCTCAGCCAGCTGTACCACCAGCTCAACCTCCTCCAGTCACAATGTCTTTCTTTGCGGCAGAGTCACCTCTGACCTTCACTACATATCACGAGTTGCCAAAGAATCTAGACAAACTTTGTCCAAAGTATCATCCTTATCAGGATGCTGATGATCATATCAGGACATTTAAGGAAGCCTGTTGTAGAGCCAGAATAGAACATAAAGATGTTGTATGTAGATTATTTCCTTTTTCCTTAGGGGAAGAGGCTTATAATTAGTTTATTAGTCTTGGTCAAGCTTCTGTTGGTCCATGGGCTGTCCAAGAGAAAGCCTTTCTTGATAGGTTCAAGGTTCCTATTGATCCATCTATGAATTACCACATGTTTGCTACAATCAAAAGATTTGAGAATGAACCTATTGCCAATTTCAATGCTAGGTTCCAGAAAATGCTATCCAAGTTAGTTACTCCTTATGTAGTGGTAGATACTTTTGCTAGGAGTATTTATTACTCAGCCCTGGATCCATTGACTTCTATGTTCATCAGGAGAACACATCCTGAGATCACTACCCTGACAGGAGCTTTTCAAGAAGCTATCAAAGTAAATCAGCAGCTAGTCCCAGCTCCTACTCCAAATATTGCATTCCCTACACTACCTGGCATGTATCCACAATATCCTGCATCATATCCTGCACAGTGTCCTAATGGAGTAGTGATACCTCCAGCAGTCATGCCTACACGTTTGCAAGTGCCTCCATTAAGTATCATGCCACCTCCTAATGGGAATGGCCAGACGCCACAATATCCTGCACAAATTCAGACACCTCAGGGTGCTGATCTGTCTAACAATAACCATGGATCCTCTTTCTTCAAGCCTCAAAGTGAGAATGTAGTAGCCAAAGCTCAAGAAGAGAAGGAATAAATTAAAGAAATTTCTGGTCAACTGAGAAAACTCACTACAGAAGTGACACATTTGAGAAATCAGAACTTCTATTCCCAGTCAAATCAGAATAGAAATTATTCCAATGACAGACCGAATTATCCAGATAGAGAATACAATAATAACAATAATTTTAATAATAGCGGTGGAAATAACAATAATCCTCAGAGACAGCCTAGAGTATGGAACTCCAGGCCAAATAATGGTTCATTACCATCACCCTTAGATAATTAGCCACCTGGTGAAGCCAAACAGACTACTAGAGTCAATCTTGTTGAAGCGGCCCTCACTAACTAGTGTAGGATCCACAACACAAATGCTCATGCAAAGCTAGACTGTCCACAATTTCAAATTGCTGCCAGCATTTTTCAAACAGAAGTGTCTAATACTGCAGTACATCCACCTCAGGTGGAAGGTAATGAAATAGTTCCTTGTGGATATGATTCAGCCCTAGTACTAGAAAGTTATACTGATCATCAAAATTATTCTCATGCATATGAAGAGTCTGCTTTAGCCTTTGAATCAAACTATGTCTTCCCTTTTGAAGATGAGAATGAGCCTTCCACTGAACATGAGGAGGTGCATGCATACTAATAGCAATATCCTAGCAAACATAATTATAATTTGAGAAGTAGCTCTAATAGACCTACTGGTCCATTGACCTCATCTCTACCTCCAAACAATTTCAACACACCTCCTGACCCCAAAGCTAGTAATAACCCTGGGTTCCCCAAGGTGAATGCTCAATATTTGTCACCACAGAATACAGCATCAAAGTTGTTGCCTTACCTCAGGAGTCTGATAAGCTTGTCACATACTTGGCAGATGAAATGAAAAAGATAAAGATTAGCCTGTCTTTGTCATAATTATTAAAGACTCCGACAATTAAGAAAGCTTTTATGAAGTCACTGGATGATCCTACTCCTAAAGAGGACATTCATTTTCTAGGTCATCTTAGCAATAAAGATCATGCTGCTAGAGATAATAATATCAAGCCTAAGGTGCTAGCTACTGTCCAAGCTACAAAAACATCACATATGACATTGTACAGAGATAAGAGTGAGTCACCACCTTTGCTCCTTACCATAAGGATGTTTGGAAAGAATTTACACAACTGTTTAGAGATTTTGGTGCATCTACAAATGTGATGCCCTTGTCCATATGCAATGCCTTAGGACTGCATCCTGCTAAATCCCTGAAGAAGGTGACATAGTTAGATAACACAGAGGTGAGTGTAGTAGGAGAACTAACTCACATACACATGCAGCTAGCATCTGATCCCAAGATCTAGTATTACATTGATATCTAGGTAGTTGACATACCTGATACATATGGGATGCTACTTAGTAGAGACTGGTCAAAAACTTTGAATTGATATATGTCCACTAACTTCAGTCACATGTGGTTACCTTGGAAAGGTATACCAAACCAGATAAGAATAGATGCTGAACCCAGAATGAAGCACATGATAACTGAGTATAATAAAATGAATGAGATCATGTATGTCGACGTTGAGCCTGGAGTTTATGCCATTAGACCACAGACTATCAGGATAGAGGAGATCCTGATGCTTGACTTTCATCATCATCATGATGATGATCATCAGGAGGACATGTTGGTTGTAGAACCCGATACTGATTTTGAGAATGAAAATGAAATAGATCGCTTTAGAGACTTTGAGATACATCTGTCCAAATAGGTAAAGCATTGTCAATTGTTAAATATACCTGCTAATGATATTTTGATTGATGGATGGTGCAGATTACATGACGAAGTGCATTCAGAAAAGACTTACGAAACATGCATAGACATGATGATGCTGGACAAGACATGCAGTGAGGCATCATCATCATATTCCAAGGTAAGTTCTACATCTGGCGATGATGATGCTATTGATTCTTTTTTATCTTCTGCAGGAACCACAGAAAAAGTGATAGATCATGATGAAGGTCATGTACAGAGAACAGAAGAATATATGGTGTACGATTAGACAAATGTTAATGAAACAGAAAAGATCACCCCCGGGAGTGATTGTCTGATGGAGTCAGACTATGAACTATTTGATGAAGACAGATGCAGTAACCTGACCACGTTTGAAGAGTTCTTATCAGAAGAAATTAAGAAGATGATAAGACAAAAGAAACATCCACAAGATGCACTAACTGAAGGTTGGTGTAGGTTGCATGAGGCACCTCATTTAGAGACCGCCTGTTCGCTGTGTCTACATATTTTGAAGAAACATATAGAGCCTGATCCAAAAGATCATCCTCCTGATGATGGAAAACAAGAAGAAAAATCAGCTTCTCAGAAGGAAGAAAAGATGAAGTCTGAAAAAGTGACATCCCTAAGTTAAAATGGATATCGGGTGGAGCAGCTGCCAAAGCTGCAAAGAAAAGAGAAGGTTCAGGTAAACCTCATGCTGAAGATGAATCCTGGATCCTTAGATTTCATGGATCCAAATCCAAGCAAGGAGCTGGAGTAGGGATTGATTTTATTGATCCATCAGGAAAATCCTTCTTAGTTGCATACAAATTACAGTTTCCCTGTACTAATAATGTGACAGAGTATCAAGCTCTGATTCATGGGATACTATTTGGTCTCAAGAAAAAAGTGCAGATTCTGCATGTCTTTGGAGACTCAGAATTAGTTGTCAGACAAGTAAGACGAATCTACTCTTGCAACTATAAAAAAATTTCAAATTATAGACACGGAGTGTGGGATTTTATTGAAGACTTTGATGCATTTAACATCACCCACGTTCCTAGAGAATAGAACCACAGGGCAGATGCACTTGCCCAGGCTGACAGTACACTGGAGCCACTATCTATATCAGGTTTGAAGAGATTTTCAATAGAGCTGGTATCTGTACCATCAGTACCTGATAATGTTACCAATCTTTAGGTCTTTGATGATGACCAGCACATCCTTGATTTCATCTCCAACAAGGATGTATTTGATGCTCAGATCATAGATGAGAATAGTATGGAAGATCATGTTTGGGAAGAAGATGAAATATTAGAGTTGCCTAGCAACAGGATTCCCAAAGGTATGATTGAATTAGAAAGAGCCTTTGATTTGGATAATATGCTGAAACAGAAGGATCTTCCCAAGGCTGATGGAGGTCAATATTCACAAGTGAATATTGGACAGGATGATGACAAGAGAAATGTCTTGATAGGTAAGGTTTGCACACCAAAAGAGTTAGAAGGAATAACTCAGGCCCTTAAGGACTACATCCATGTAATTGCATGGACTTATGATGAGCTGAAGAGATATGACACATTTGTCATAACTCATACTATACCTCAATGGCCAGATGCTAAACCTTTCAGATAGAAGCAAAGGCCAGTCAATGCTTTGCTTGAACCAATAATATTTGAAGAAGTCAAGAAATTGTTAAATACCAGGATAATCTTTCCTGTGAGGCACTCCACTTGGGTGGCTAATATAGTTCCAGTTAGAAAGAAGAAGGGAGACATCAGGCTATGTGTAGATTTTAGGAATCTGAACAGAGCATCAAAAAAGGATAATTATCCTCTGCCCTCATTAGATGAAGTTCTGTAGATTGTAAATGGAGCCAAAATGATGTCCTTCCTGGATGGCTTTTCAGGATACAACCAAGTGATGGTTGATAAGATTGATAGGCTAAAGACTGCCTTCACCACCAAGTGGGGGATATTTCAATATAGACATATGCCATTCGGACTTATAAATGGTGGAGCAACATTCCAGCGAGCAATGGACATAGCCTTTAGAGGCTTAATAGGAAAATGTATAGTCATCTACATGGATGACTTGACAGTATTCTCCAAAGAAAGGGGAAACCATGTAGCAGATCTCAGAAATGTGTTGAAGAAGTGTTAAGAGTACGGAATATCCTTGAACCCCAAGAAATGCATATTTGGCGTGACAACAGGAAAGTTACTAGGCCACCTGATCACAGAAGATGGAATCATCATTGATCCTGACAGGGTGGAGTCTATCATGAATTTACAACTTCCAAGGAGCAAGAAAGAACTTAAGTCTTAGTTTGGTAAGATTAACTTTGTAAGAAAATTCATCACTAGTTTGGCAGAAATAGTCAGACCACTAAATGCTATGCTAAAAAAAGATGCCAAGATTGAGTGGACAGCAGAAGCTAAATCTGCTTTTGAGGACATAAAGAAAGCCATATCAGATGCTCCTGTCCTCATTAGTCCAGATTACGCAAAGGTCTTCTACATCTATTCATTTGCCTCAGAACATACCTCTGCAGCAGTGTTAACTCAAAGGAATGAGGAGAAAGAAGAGAAACCAATAGCCTTCATGAGCTGTCCTTTCAAGGATGCTAAACTAAGATATGTGGATGTTGAAAGACAAGCACTTGCATTGGTTAGGACAGTAAAGAAATTCAGGCATTATATACTAAGAAGCAAAGTGATTGCAGTAGTGCCTGATGCAGCAGTGAAGATGCTGCTCATGCAGTGTGAGCCTGGTGAGAAAAGAGCCAAGTGGATTATTGTATTACAAAAGTATGACATAGAAATTACACCAATGAAGCTGGTAAGAGGACAGGCTTTGAGCCAGATGATATCTGAAATTGACCCAAACATCACAAGTCGGCAATATGTGATCAATGAGAAGGACAATAAAGAGTGGTATTTAGATATCAAGCACATCCTAATTACTGGAAGATGTCCTCCGAGACTGCAGGCTTCACAAAGAAGAGCCTTGAAGATAAGGTCACAAAAGTATATGATGAAGGGAGGAACCCTATTCAAGAAGAATTATGAAGGAATATACCTGAGATGCTTAGAAAAGCCAAAAGCAAATAAGGTTCTGTCAAAGTTACATGACAAGCTCAGAATAGCACATGGATTAGCTTTGGCCTCAACACATGCAATCCTCAGAGCTGGATATTATTGGCCCACAGTTTTTAAAGATACAACTGATCATGTTAAATGTTGTCATGTATGTCAAGTTGTTACCAACAGAGAGAAGTATGCTGCTCAACCCTTGCAGCTAGTGATGGAAGAGTGCCCATTTGCACAATGGGGCATGGACTTCATAAGACCAATCAATCCTCCATCCTCCTCAGGCCATAGGTATGTCTTAACAATTACTGATTATTGTACTAGATGGACTGAGGTTGTCAGTAGCAAAACTTGTACTGCAGATGATGTCATTAAATTTCTGGAGAGCAACATTGTTACCAGGTATGGAACTCCTTATGCTTTGGTAAGTGATAATGGTTCTGCCTTCACTTCAACTAAATTGTCAAGTTGGGCTTTTGATCATGGGATCATACTTAAGTTTTCATCCAACTACTATTCCCAAGGGAATGGATTAGCAGAATCCACCAACAAGAATTTGCTGAATATCATAAGAAAATTAATAGAGAAGAACCCTAGGGAATGGAACTCATTTCTAAAATATGCATTATGGGTAGACATAACTAGAATGAAAACTACATTAAGAAACTCACCTTTCCTATTGGTATATGGGGTGGATCCTATCCTCCCTGTAAACTTGAAAATTCCTACTCTATAGTTTGCCCAAGAATACCTAGGCATTGATAATAGACAAGAGGTCAGGTTGCTTCAGCTGATGCACCTGGAAGAGAAAAGGAGTCAAGCAATTGACTAATTTGCAAAACATCAGGTTGTTGTCAAATGCTGGTTTGACAAGAGAGCTAGAGTTAAAGCTTTCAGGATATCTAATTTAGTCCTGATGTGGGATAAAGCCCATGAGAGGAAAGGTGACCTTTGATAGATTATGGATAGGTCCCTTTCAAATTTCTGAGATACTAGGAGACAGCCCTTATAGGCTTAAGAACCTGACAGGTGAGGATGTCCCATTGCCAGTCAATGGACAATTCCTTAAACATTACTTCCAGGCTTGAGTGACTTCATGACAGTCATGTGTATCATATTGTACATTTGTATAGTTGTTTGTACAGTTTGTTTTGTTTTTGTTTGTTCTGTTTTGTTTGTTGAGACCCTATTTTGGTTAGTCAAGATGATGCATTTCATCGCCATAGAAAATAACTAAATTGTTAGGATTCAAGTGATGAGAACAGATTTAGACATAGGTTATGATTCATTCTAAGAAGTATTCATGATCAGGTCTATGATAGTTTTTCATCAGGGTGCCTTTTCTTGATCAGAGTGAATCAATCACAATGAAACACCTAACAGCCTTGGGTAAGTTGAACACACAAGTATAGGTGTTAAGTGAAAAATCTAAAGGGACTCCCTTGCTACCAATAGAATCTCCAACCTAAAGTTGCAAGTGACTATACCTTTTACAAATGAGCTGACATGATGATATCAAATACAAATTTTAGAGAAAATCAGAAAAGAAATAAAATTAGGCCATCTAAGTAACTCTACCGGGGCTATAAACGCCTGCTGGCAGTGGGACTCTACTTAGGGAGATTGTATAGATAACCTTGCCAGGGCTATAGACGCCTGCTGGTAGCAAGGCTCTATCTAGGTTGGCTATGAGGGATGATCTCCAACTATGTAGTTTAACACTAGTTACTTATGTTTTCAACTTGCTTGCAAGATGAGGATAATTAATCAATTGCACACACCTGATCCTTTGTTAGCATTGTTATCATGAGAAAATTTTATCATTTAGAAGATCATGATGCTTATGCTTAGAAAGAATTAGAATACTATGGATGAATGTGATCACATCACTTGAATCATTGGAATTTGTTTGTTTTCTTTGGTAGCAAGTTGTTGTGTGGTTACACAACACACCCCATTTTGACTTGGCAAAATAGGGACCCAACTTTTTGTTTGGTTTGTTCTGTGCTTTCTGGTAGTTTGGTAAAAGTAAGTCATGCAGATCATCATGCAAGAAAGGCTGGGTAGGTCATCATCATGAGGTCAGTTTGTCAAAGTTCATATTTTGTTCTAGTAACCTCATATTCAGAAAGAGCATCAAATTTCATGCAGGTTTGCCTTTTACATCACCCTGATATTCATTAGGATGTGAAAGTTATGAATGGTCAAAATTTAAGTCAAACCTGATATTTCCAAGGGGAGGATCATATTTCATAACATCAGTCATATTTCAAAAGATCACCCTGATCTAATTTATCACCCGATAAATCATGCGGTCCGAATATCCAGACGTCAATTTTAGGTGATAGTATCCTTTACCCATCGGCGGCCTTATGCATTTCACGAGGATCATATTTTTCAATGTAACCCGATATTTCTTAATATCCTCCTGCCATGAAATATCCCCTAAGGCAATATCCTAATGATGTCATTCAAGTCTGATAAATGAAGAAATGATATGACAATGACGTCATCATCACATTTACCTTTCGGCAGGATATTTCATAAACATGATCTTGTTCCCATAACATGACGATGACGTCATGATGCCTTAGCGATATATTGAGCGAATATCAAGATGACGTCATCCTGATATTCTGAAAGGAGAAGCATAAGTTTATCTGGTCATCATCATCTTTGAAACATCACCCGATATATCAAAATATCCTCCTGATGTGCTAAACATAACCAAAGGATGAGTTGACCACCCGATCTTGTCGCAATAGTTTTCCTCTTGAAGAGGATGATCACATGATACTCAGGATGATATTTGCAAATATCCTCCTATCATTTGAATATCATCCTATCATACGAATATCACCCTGCTCCCATTGCCGCCATTAGCATTAAATGCACACATACATGGTAGGTAGTTCCCGCCGACCATTAAACCCGATGAAACAGCTGGAGAGATCCTGACTTTCCATGCAGAAGATCAACGAATAAAATCCAATCTATCAGACCCTTACCCTAAATTTAACCTAATTGCAAGGTTAAAAGGTAAATCTAACGTCATTTTTACATTTACCTTGCGAAGAAATTACTATTACAGAGCACCAGCTTCCATATCCTCATACAGGCGATAGTTGTACGAATCAAGCTCATAGATAGGAGGAAGTGCATGATCATCAGCAGAATTAAAAGCATTTTTTCAGAAGTCCTGTGGTATAAAAGGAGATTTACATATCCAGGTAAGTAAATAAAACCCTCATCCTGTTGTTTCTGTAATAGTCAGGTATGGGTTGTTAATCTGAAGTTCTAGTTTATGCATCCACATGATTAGTTAATGTTGAATAGATACAGTAGGCATGATGAATATTGAAGATAAATTGCTATATGCATGCATGTGGGTACCTATTATAAGACAAGATTTTGTTAATTGCAGGCATCCATGGCTAATAAGAGGTTGGCTAAGTGTGAGGCTGAATTCAGTAAGCCTATGTTTTCATCCCAGAGGGGCGTCCATTTCAAATATGGCACAATTATAGATACCCATTAGGGGAGTACTAATTTGGAAGCCTAGTCAGCTAAGCTGAATGATGAGAAGAATAGAAGTCCCGTACTGGATGCCGTATTTGTGTCTGGAATGTGAAATGCCGTCGGTTTCCCGTACTCCATGGAGTCTCTGGAGCTGGTTATCGAGTGTTCCCAGAACTACAACCCAAAGACCCGACAGGTCATGAAGCATGGGAGGATATATGCAGACCTATCCATCAAGGGTCTCTCCCAGACATTTGGACTGCCATTAGGCAGGAAGGTCAACAGTGTGGACCTAAAGAAATCAGAGAGAGAATATGAAAACAACAAGAAACAAGCTAGAAAGAATATGTACCAATGGAGGGCTGAGAACAGCACATATCCTGCAGCCGCCAAACCTCCTGTGCATTTATTTAAATATGATTTTAGTGAGGAGTACGAGTACATGATTGCACTATTGAGTAGAGTAACAGGCCAGCCTGATGCTGGTAGTTTTAAGGACTAGATGTATGGTGTGATCATGATGTGCATATGCTCAGACATCAAGCCATTGTGGGGCCAACTACTAAGTGATGCTCTGCATGAGCAGCTGATGAACCTAGGAGGTTCAAATTGTGCTTTCTATATGACATCATACATTGTTTACTCCTGTGCTTATAAAGGCACATTTGATGCATTAGTTACAGATGGAAAGCTTACAGGCATTGTCAACGCTGTGCACATTTAGGATCATCATCCCCAGCTGCAAAGAGCCAATTACCTCCAAGATTACAAACTGGTAAATGATGCATTTTCTATGCATCTGGTCAGAACCATGGAGGAAGACAGAACAAAAAGATTGAGCATGGAGGCTTAGGAGATAATCTATAGGCATGGAGCTTGGTATATACAATTTGCCACATTTTCCTACATGAGGATTGAGGGTTTTGAAGGACCTCCCCTCATGCTGCCAAGGTATCCCACTGATGCAGTGATACTTATGGAGTTCATAAGGCAGAGCTCCACAATGTTAAAAACATAAAAGGATGCAAGGAAGTTGCCACCAATTTTGTTTCTAGTCACCATTGGCTGGTACATGTGTCCTGATTCAGAGAACATCAAGAAGGTGATGGTCACCCTGAATAAAATGAAGTTACAGCCTTTTCCAATGATAAGACCATATGATCCTTATGGCAGGATGCAGAAAATAATAGGAAAGCCTATTCACCAGAGGCACCTAGAAGACTTCTGGGCTGACTGTGAAGATGAAGCAGAAGCAAAAAGAAGAAGGTATCAAAGGCTAACAATGAATCAAATCAGAACCTTTGATTGCATCAACATCCCTCAACAATTGAAGAAGGATGATGGCAGGATAATTGCAGATGAGTATGACCAGAAGAAAATATATAATGATACCATCTCTGCACCTGACCTCACCATACAAGAGAACATATCCTTGGACCCCTTCATTGCAAGGACCATACAGCTAACCCAAGCTTGGGTTGATGAACAGATAGAGGCTTTGAAGAAGAAAGGTGTTGCCATTACTATGGACAACAAAAAGAAGGGGCAGGATATCCCTGATGGGTAATATGATGACTTCATAAATGGGAAAAGAAAGTCTAAGGGAGATAGGCTCCCTTCACAACAACAACAGAGCAAAAGACCCCTAAGGGGCAAGAAAATGGATAATGAACCCAAAGGGGTTATTATTGAACAGGCAGTATTCATAGATGAGGAGGCACCAGCATCAGCATCAGCATCAAGATCAGGATCCGCATCACCTCCATGGACAAGAAAACAAAAGTTCAAGAAAGGAAAGATAGCAGAGGCTGGAACTACTGAGACCCATGAAGAGGGTCAATCCTCAAGGAAACCAGATGAAGAGGATATCCTCATGGAGGAAGAGCCTGAGGAAGAAGAGGCTCCTTTATTATTTAAAAGGAAGAGGAGGTCTCCACAGGTGGTGGTATCTACCCCACCTAAGAAACAAAGAACCTCCATGAGAGGTGAAATAAGACAACCCTCTACATTGTTACAAGGGGCGGGTAGTGAAGTGCATAAGGAACTTCAACATAATGTTCCACTTCCTACCATAGTCAAGTTTAAGACCGAGCTCGCAGAAGATTAGATGAAAGAAACCTCCCAGACACATGCAGAAGGTCACATCTCGCTAGAGGAGACAATAAATTTGTCTAATGATGAAGTTGTGCAAGAAGTGGCTTCACAAAAGATGGAAACCCTTGCTGCAGGTACACACAAGACCCATCACAAGCCTCCACCAGTTTAAACTATACTGGAGGAGATAAAGCAAGTGGAAACTGAGAAAGAAAAGAGCCCAAAGCAGATAGCCCAAGAAATGGGGTTAGATACACTGATTGTAGAGGTGACAAATCCTACGATGATAGACATTATAGAGAAACAGGATGTGAATCCTGAACATCCAACAGGATCACCTGACAAAAGGCAACCTACAGAAGAAGTGAAGATGGCAGAACCAGAGGGCCATGCTTCAGAAATAAGCCAACCAAGTGCACAAGATGCATTAGTGGAACCTGCTATAGTAGACGTTGAAGAAAAGAAAGCTGATGAGAAAGATGTGGTAGAAGATCTTGCCACCAAGGTTCAAGAAATAAGTAGCACAGGTGCAGAACAAATTGTGGTTACAGAACTAGCACCAGCACTTAAGGAGACTTCCCAAGTATCCACTACTGAGAATGTTACTCAATAGGAAGAGAAGCCAAAGGAGGATGAGATAATGGCAGAAAAGGATCATGATCATCATGAACAGCATATAGATACATCACAAGATCCTCCACCTCAGGAAGATGCTCCTCTGGAGAAAGAAGTTCCTTAATAGGAGGATGTGCCACAGGATCAACGTCAAAGCGAGCATCATGAAGAAGAACTAAGGAAATCACCTTCTCCATCACATCTGCTGACAGAAATAGGAGATAAAGGTGAACATCATGATGATGCGGAGAAACATGATCAGGTACCTTCGTGGTTGGAGAAAGAGGTAAATACAGAGGTAGAGTTTGAAATTCAAGAATTTGATGTATCTACCTTATTTTTTGAGAAAATAATAAAATCTAAGAGGAAGGCCAGAATGACTTCAGCCACCAAAAGAGATCCAACAACTGGGAGAAGGACTGCACAGATTGCAGTACCTACTGTAGAGAAAGAAAAAGGTAAAATTACCTTAGATGAGTTTCAGATTAGCACAGTGGACTTAGGATTTGCCAATGAATACCAAGAGGGTCAAGAAGGCAAAGATATTATTGATTTTTTAATTCAGAAGCTGAAAAGAGAGAAGGAGAAAAATAAGCAACACAAAGAGCACATTGGTCAGTTGCATGCCTACATAGGAAGGCTGACCAATACTGAAGATACTTCGACTGAACATGCAGTCCCATTGACTGCTATTTCTAAAGAGGAGGTGAATAAATTAGATCTCATGAAACATGAGGCATCTGTACTAAGGAGATTGATGTCATCCACATTGGATGATATGGAGGAAGTGGTGAAGGCCTCTTTGAAGAGGTGGAATACTCTCAGTGACTCCAGGTCAAAGGTAGATAAATTGCAGATGCAGATAGGCAAAAGGTCTTACAGATTGGAAAAGATATTAGACATCCTGGGAGAAATAAGGAGGATAAATCCTTAGTTGCTTATCAACAAGCAGGTATTGAACAGTAATACTACCTTGTTGGTTGATATATGGTATAAGGACATTCAATTTGAATGTGGAGTACTCAGAAAATGCAATAATAAACTGAGAGATATCAACATGAAGTTGCATGACTTAATGTCTGTTGAGGCAGAAATGCTGGAAACACTGGAAGGAAAAGTGGAAGGGAAAGTAAAAAATCAAGATGAAGAGTTTGCCATCAAAGCTTTACATGGTAACTTCTAATCAGTAGATAATGACCCACTTGTCCACTTGACAGAAGAAGTCATAGACAAAATAATGAGAATCAAAGTCAAGATGGAAAATTACAATGAGACGCTGCAAGACAGGAAAGACAAACTGGATAGCAGTAGACATAACTATGAGGCACATAAGCACACCATCATCAAAGCAAAGACTCAGGATGGTAGAGAAATAGATAAAATTGTGCAGTTATATGAGTAGATCTGGAGTATCATGCAGCCTCATATGCGAAGTCATCATCATCAGGATGATGAAAGTTCAGGAAGTGATGCACATGTTGATGATGCACATGAATTAGATAAGGTAGATGATGATGCAGCATAAAGTAAATATCACCATCAAATACTTGGTGAAAATAAGTATTTTTTTAGATGGTTGCCAGCTGGCAACTTGTGCCATTTTGATAAGGTTGACGTAGCCAAAGGGAAATCTTGACCGTAGATATTCATAGACAAATCAAGATCATTGATCTTTTGTAACGGATTCCTCACCTTGTTCTATAAAAGGTGTTGGAATGCCTCCTTTCTATTGATTCGAAACTTAATTGAAATCCGTCTGCTGAAGTATTCAGGGCTCATTTCAAAGCTTTTTGTATACATCTATATCTTTGCATAATTAATGAATGAGAAGACTTGTTTGATTACAATTCATAGTAAATCTTGAATAATCAATGTGTGAATTCTGGATATATGCTGTGATTTGTTATGTCCCTTGGAGTGCATGTCTACTTGCATATGTTGCTTTCATACAAATTCCTTTGAAGTTAGCATCAACTGTATCTAACTGTGGAATGTCCTGGTGAACATATGCTTTGGTTTTCTATTCTTCATGACTATATCTGATGTACATGTGGTTCAAAAGCTAAAGGTTCAACATTAATTTGAAGTATTTCTTTAAATTTCTTTTAAATTTTAGAGTATTTCACTATCACAATTGCAAATAACTGATAATCTTAAGAAAATAACACAAAATATGCTGACATCTTGTAGATAATTGCAAATATTTAGCATATTTGAAGCTAAAGCATGTTTAATTGGTAAAATATCATGCAAAGATTTGAATATAACTGCATCATTTAATCAAATAACTGTATAAAATGACCTCTCTGTGAAGAATCTTTGCAGAAATAATGTCATGATGATGAACTTTACATAAGGCCTCAAAATGGAAACAGCAACACACATCAACCTCTGAGTAACGTCAGAAGATTAAGACCTAATCACCAAAGACTTGGGATCATGAATTCTCTGAATTCATCATATCTTTCAAGATGAATAAAGGTTAATGTGTACTTTTATTCTATGTTTGTTTATGACTAACATCATGACCAACATAAATTAGCGCTACAAGGAGGGCAAACTGGAAAAGACACCATTGCTTCAGTCATCATACATTTTATGCAGGCTCCTCGCTCCTAACGCAACATAATCTAGCGCTAGAAGGAGGGCCCCAATCTGAAAGACTATGCTCATCATCATTATTTTTTAGGTTTGATGATGCAGAGAATAAGGTAACCCTAGTGCATTCGTGAATTTCAAATATTGCTCAAATATTTACTGTAGCAAGCTTGTAGATGTTCATTCTGTGTAAAGTTCCTGAAATTAGTTATAAATATTGCAAGCTTTACAGTAGATCATTATGAATTCACAAATATCAGCCAATGATAAGTAAATCCATTCAAGCTTTGAAGAATTTCTACCTTAGAAACTTGATATCTCGTGCTAAGAGTCATTATACCTCAAATATCCTCTTGTATTTGCACTATCTTTGCAAATATTTCATAAATATTCAGTCTGATCAGTCATCCAACTACAAATATTGTCTCAGCCGGTGAAATTCATTCAATATTTACGATCATCTGGTTAGTTTCCCTCCAAATTGAGAAATCTTGGCTCACAGGATAAATACTAGGTCTAGATCTAGTGGAATCTTTGAAGAATTGCCTATTAGAGGTTTCAGACCTAGAACTATAGACATCCATCATACTCCTGGGTCTAGTGCATCAGGAGCTTTACCAGAACCTCATCCTGTAACTCCTGCTAGTTTGCAAGTACCTTCTGGGATATCCGTGACACCTCCTGTTCAACCTCAACCCCAAGTCTAACCTCAGCCAGCTGTACCACCAGCTCAACCTCCTCCGGTCACAAAGTCTTTCTTTGCAGCAGAGTCACCTTTGACCTTCACTACATATCACGAGTTGCCAAAGAATCTGAAAAAACTTTGTCCAAAGTATCATCCTTATCAGGATGCTGATGATCATATCAAGACATTTAAGGAAGCCTGCTGTAGAGCTAGAATAGAACATCAAGATGTATGCAGATTCTTTCCTTTTTCCTTAGGGGAAGAGGCTTATAATTGGTTTATTAGTCTTGGTCAAGCTTCTGTTGGTTCATGGGCTGTCCTAGAGAAAGCCTTTCTTGATAAGTTCAAGGTTCCTCTTAATCCATCTATGAATTACCACATGTTTGCTACAATCAAAAGATTCGAGAATGAACCTATTGCCAATTTCAATGCTAGGTTCCAGAAAATGCTATCCAAGTTAGTTGCTCCTTATGTAGTGGTAGATGCTTCTGCTAGGAGTATTTATTACTCAGCCCTGGATCCATTGACTTCTATGTTCATCAGGAGAACACATCCTGAGATCACTACCCTGACAGGAGCTTTTCAAGAAGCTATCAAAGTAAATCAGCAGCTAGTCCCAGCTCCTACTCCAAATATTGCATTCCCTACACTACCTGGCATGTATCCACAATATCCTGCATCATATCCTGCACAGTATCCTAATGGAGCAGTGATACCTCCAGCAGTCATGCCTGCACCTTTGCAAGTGTCTCCATTAAGTATCATGCCACCTCCTAATGGGAACGGCCAGATGCCACAATATCCTACACAAATTCAGACACCTCAGGGTGCTGATCTATCTAACAATAAGTATGGATCCTCTTTCTTCAAGCCTCAAAGTGAGAATGTAGTAGCAAAAGCTCAAGAAGAGAAGGAAGAAATTAAAGAAATTTCTACTCAACTGAGAAAACTCACTATAGAAGTGACACATTTGAGAAATCAGAACTTCTATTCCCAGTCAAATCAGAATAGAAATTATTCCAATGATAGACCGAATTATCCAGACAGAGGATACAATAATAATAGTAATTTCAATAATAGCAGTGGAAATAACAATAATCCTTAGAGACAGCGTAGAGTATGGAACTCCAGGCCAAATAATGGTTCATTACCATCACCCTTAGATAATCAGCCACCTGGTGAAGCCAAACAGACTACTAGAGTCAATCTTGCTGAAGCATCCCTCACTAACTGGTGTAGGATCCACAACACAAATGCTCATGTAGAGCTAGACTATCCACAATTTCAAATTGCTGCCAGCATTTTTCAAATAGAAGTGTCTAATACTGCAGGACATCCACCTCAGGTGGAAGGTAATGAAATAGTTCCTTGTGGATATGATTCAGCCCTAGTACTAGAAAGTTATACTGATCATCAAAATTATTCTCATGCATATGAAGAGTCTGCTTTAGCCTTTGAATCAAACTTTGTCTTCCCTTTTGAAAATGAGAATGAGCCTTCCACTGAACATGAGGAGGTGCATGCATACCAACAGCAATATCCTAGCAGACATAATTATAATCTGAGAAGTAGCTTCAACAGACCTAGTGGTCCATTGACCTCATCTCTACCTCCAAACAATTTCAACACACCTCCTAACCCCAAAGCTAGTAATAAACCTAGGTTACCCAAGGTGAATGCTCAATATTTTTCACCACAGAATACAGCATCAAAAGCAGTTGCCTTACCTTAGGAGTCTGATAAGCTTGTCACATACTTGGCAGATGAAATGAAAAAGATAAAGATCAGCCTGTCTTTGTCAGAATTATTAAAGACTCCTGCAATTAAGAAAGCTTTTATGAAGTCACTGGATGATCCTGCTCCTAAAGAGGACATTCATTCTCCAGGTCATCTTAGCAATAAAGATCATGCTGCTATAGATAATAATATCAAGCCTAAGGTGCCAGCTACTGTCCAACCTGCAGAAACATCACATATTACATTGTACAGAGATAAGAGTGAGTCACCACCTTTCCTCCTTACCATAAGGATGTTTGGAAAGAATTTACACAACTGTTTAGTAGATTCTGGTGCATCTACAAATGTGATGCCCTTGTCCATATGCAATGCCTTAGGACTGCATCCTGCTAAATCCCTGAAGAAGGTAACACAGTTAGATAAGACAGAGGTGAGTGTAGTAGGAGAACTAAGTCACATACACATGCAGCTAGCATCTGATCCTAGGATCCGGTATTACATTGATATCCAGGTAGTTGACATACCTGATACATATGGGATGCTACTTAGCAGAGACTGGTCAAAAACTTTGAATGGATATATGTCCACTGACTTCAGTCACATGTGGTTACCTTGGAAAGGTATACCAAACCAGATAAGAATAGATGATGAACCCAGAATGAAGCACATGATAACTGAGTATAATAAAATGAATGAGATCATGTATGTCGACGTTGAGCCTGGAGTTTATGCCATTAGACCACAAACTATCAGGATAGAGGAGATCCTGATGCTTGACTTTCATCATCATCATCATGATGATCATCAGGAGGACATGTTGGTTGTAGAACCCGATACTGATTTTGAGAACGAAAATCAAATAGATCACTTCAGAGACTTTGAGATACATCTGTCCAAACAAGTAAAGCATTGTCAATTGTTAAATATACCTTCTAATGATATTTTGATTGATGGATGGTACAGATTACACAACGAAGTGCATTCAGAAAAGACTTGCGAAACATGTGTAGACATGATGATGCTAGAGTAGACATGCAGTGAGGCATCATCATCATATTTTGAGGTAAGTTCTACATCTGGCGATGATGATGATACTAATTCTTTTTTATCTTTTGCAAGAACCACAGAAAAAGTGATAGATCATGATGAAGGTCATGTACAGAGAACAGAAGAAATTTTGGTGTACGATCAGATAAATGTTAATGAAAAAGAAAAGATCACCCCCGGGAGTGATTGTTTGATGGAGTCAGACTATGAACTGTTTGATGAAGATAGAGGCAGTAACCTGACCATGTTTGAAGAGTTCTTATCAGGAGAAATTAAGAAGATGATAAGACAAAAGAAACATCCACAAGATGCACTAACTGAAGGTTGGTGTAGGCTGCATGAGGCACCTCATTCGGAGACCACCTGTTCGCTGTGTCTACATATTTTGAAGAAACATACAGAGCCTGATCCAAAAGATCATCCTCCTGATGATGGAAAACAAGAAGAAAAATCAGCTTCTTAGAAGGAAGAAAAGATGAAGTCTGAAAAAGCTGACATCCCTAAGTTAAAATGGATATCAGGTGGAGCAGCTGCCAGAGCTCCAAAGAAAAGAGAAGGTTCAGCTAAACCTCATGCTGAAGATAAATCTTGGATCCTTAGATTTGATGGATCCAAATCCATGCAAGGAACTGGAGTAGGGATTGATCTTATTGATCCATTAGGAAAATCCTACTTAGCTGCATACAGATTATAGTTCCCCTGTACTGATAATGTGACAGAGTATGAAGCTCTGATTCATGGGATACTACTTGCTCTCAAGAAAAAAGTACAGATTCTGCATGTCTTTGGAGACTCAGAATTAGTGGTCAGACAAGTAAGACGAATCTACTCTTGCAACTATAAAAAATTGTCAAATTATAGACATGGAGTGTGGGATTTAATTGAAGACTTTGATGCATTTAACATCACCCACGTTCCTAGAGAACAAAACCACAGGGCAGATGCACTTGCCCAGGCTGCCAGTACACTGGAGCCACTTTCTATATTAGGTTTGAAGAGATTTTCAGTAGAGCTGGTATATGTACCATCAGTACCTGATAATGTTACCAATCTTCAGGTCTTTGATGATGACCAGCACATCCTTGATTTCATCTCCAATAGGGATGTATTTGATGCTCAGATCATAGATGAGAATAGTATGGAAGATCATGTTTGGGAAGAAGATGAAATATTAGAGTTGCCTAGCAATAGGATTCCCAAAGGTATGATTGAATTAGAAAGAGCCTTTGATTTGGATAATATGCTGAAACAGAAGGATCTTCCCAAGGCTGATAGAGGTCAATATTCACAAGTGAATATTGGACAGGATGATGACAAGAGAAATGTCTTGATAGGTAAGGTTTGCACACTAGAAGAGTTAGAAGGAATAACTCAGGCCCTTAAGGACTACATCCATGTAATTGCATGGACTTATGATGAGCTGAAGACATATGACACATCTGTCATAACTCATACTATACCTCTCAAGCCAGATGCCAAACCTTTCAGACAGAAGCAAAGGTCAGTCAATGCTTTGCTTGAACCAATAATATTTGAAGAAGTTAAGAAATTGTTAAATACTAGGATAATCTTTCCTGTGAGGCACTCCACTTGGGTGGCTAATCTAGTTCCAGTCAGAAAGAAGAATGGAGACATCAGGCTATGTGTAGATTTCAGGAATCTGAACAGAGCATCAGAAAAGCATAATTATCCTCTGCCCTCATTAGATGAAGTTCTGTAGATTGTAAATGGAGCCAAAATGATGTCCTCCTGGATGGCTTTTCAGGATACAACCAAGTGATGGTTGATAAGATTGATAGTCTAAAGACTGCCTTCATCACCAAGTGGGGGATATTTGCATATAGACATATGCCATTCAGACTTATAAATGGTGGAGCAACATTCCAGCAAACAATGGACATAGCCTTCAGAGGCTTAATAGGAAAATGTGTAGTCATCTACATGGATGACTTGACAGTATTCTCCAAAGAAAGGGGAAACCATGTAGCAGATCTCAGAAATGTGTTGAAGAAGTGTGAAGAGTACGGAATATCCTTGAACCCCAAGAAATGCATATTTGGGGTGACAACAAGAAAGTTACTAGGCCACTTAATCAGAGAAGATGGAATCATCATTGATCCTGATAGGGTGGAGTCTATCATGAATTTACAACTTCCAGGGAGCAAGAAAGAACTTAAGTCTTAGTTTGGTAACATTAACTTTGTAAGAAAATTCATCACTGGTTTTGCAGAAATAGTCAGACCACTAAATGCTATGCTGAAAAAAGATGCCAAGATTGAGTGGACAGTAGAAGCTAAAGCTGCTTTTGAGGACATAAAGAAAACCATATCAGATGCTCCTATCCTCATCAGTCCAGATTACACAAAGGACTTCTACATCTATTCATTTGCCTCAGAACATACCTCTGCAGTAGTGTTAACTCAAAGGAATGAGGAAAAAGAAGAGAAACCAATAGCCTTCATGAGCTATCCTTTCAAGGATGCTAAACTAAGATATGTGGATGTTGAAAGACAAGCACTTGCATTCGTCAGGGCAGTAAAGAAATTCAGGCATTATATACTAAGAAACAAAGTGATTGTAGTAGTGTCTGATGCAGCAGTGAAGATGCTGCTCATGCAGAGTGAGCCTGGTGAGAAAAGAGCCAAGTGGATTACTGTATTACAAGAGTATGACATGGAAATTACACCAATGAAGATGGTAAGAGGACAGGCTTTGAGCTAGATGATATCTGAAATTGACCCAAACATCACAAGTCAGCAATATGTGATCAATGAGAAGGACAATAAAGAGTGGTATTCAGATATCAAGCACATCCTAATTACTAGAAGATGTCCTCCAAGACTGTAGGCTTCACAAAGAAGAGCCTTGAAGATAAGGTCACAAAAGTATATGATGAATGGAGGAACCCTGTTCAAGAAGAATTATGAAGGAATATACCTGAGATGCTTAGAAAAGCCAGAAGCAAATAAGGTTATGTCAGAGTTACATGACAAGCTTGGAACAGCACATGGATTAGCTTTGGCCTCAACACATGCAATCCTCAGAGCAGGATATTATTGGCCCACAGTTTTTAAAGATACAGCTGATCATGTTAAATGTTGTCATGTATGTCAGGTTGCTGCCAACAGAGATAAGTATGCTACTCAACCCTTGCAGCCAGTGATGGAAGAGTGCCCATTTGCACAATGGGGCATGGACTTCATAGGACCAATCAATCCTCCATCCTCCTCAGGCCATAGGTATGTCTTAACAATTACTGACTATTGTACCAGATGGATTGAGGCTGTCAGCAGCAAAACTTGTACTGCAGATGATGTCATTAAATTTTTGGAGAGCAACATTGTTACTAGGTATGGAACTCCTTATGCTTTGGTAAGTGATAATGGTTCTGCCTTCACTTCAACTAAATTGTCAGGTTGGGCTTTTGATCATGGGATCATACTTAAGTTTTCATCCAATAAATATCCCCAAGGGAATGGATTAGCAGAATCCACCAACAAGAATTTGTTGAATATCATAAGAAAATTAATAGAGAAGAACCCTAGGGAATGGAACTTATTTTTGAAATATGCATTTTGGGTAGACAGAACTAGAATAAAAACTGCATTAGGAAACTCACCTTTCCAATTGGTATATGGGGTGGATCCTATCCTCCCTGTAAACTTGAAAATTCCTACTCTGCAGTTTGCCTAAGAATACCTAGGCATTGATAATAGACAAGAGGTCAAGTTGCTTCAGCTGATGCACCTGGAAGAGAAAAGGAGTCAAGCAATTGACCAATTTGCAAAACATCAGGCTATTGTCAAACGCTGGTTTGACAAGAGAGCCAGAGTTAAAGCTTTCAGGATATCTGATTTAGTCCTAATGTGGGATAAAACCCATGAGAGGAAAGGTGACCATGGTAAGTTTGACAGATTATGGATAGGTCCCTTTCAAATTTCTGAGATACTAGGAGACAGCACTTATAGGCTTAAGAACCTGACAAGTGAGGATGTCCCATTTCCAATCAATGGACAATTCCTCAAACATTACTTCTAGGCCTGAGTGACTTCATGATAATCATGTGTATCATATTTTATATTTGTATAGTTGTTTGTACAGTTTGTTTTGTTTTTGTTTGTTCTGTTTTGTTTGTTGAGACCCTGTTTTGGTTAGTCAAGATGATGCATTTCATCACCACAGAAAATAACTAAATTGTTAGGATTCAAGTGATGAGATTAGATTTAGACATAGGTTATGATTCATTCTAAGATGTATTCATGATCAGGTCTATGATAGCTTTTCATCAGGGTGCCTTTTCTTGATCAGAGTGAATCAATCACAATGAAATACCTAACAGTCTTAGGTAAGTTGAACACACAAGTATAGGTGTTAAGTGAAAAATCTAAGGGACTCCCTTGCTACCAATACAATATCCAACCTAAAGCTACAAGTGAATAGACCTTGTTCAAATGAGCTGACATGATGATATCAGATACAAATTTTAGAGAAAATCAGAAAAGAAATAAAATTAGGCCATCTATGTAACTCTACCCGAGCTATAGACGCCTGCTGGCAGTGGGGCTCTACTTAGGGAGATTGTATAGATAACCTTGCTGGGGCTATAGACGCCTGCTGGCAGCAAGGCTCTATCTAGGTTGGCTATGAGGGATGATCTCCAACTATGTAGTTTAACACTAGTTACTTATGTTTTCAACTTGCTTGCAAGATGAGGATAATTAATCAGTTGCACACACCTGATCCTTTGTTAGCATTGTTATCATGAGGAAATTTTATCATTCAGAAGATCATGATGCTTATGCTTAGAAAGAATTAAAATACTATGGATGAATGTGATCACATCACTTGAATCATTGGAATTTGTTTATTGTCTTTGGTGGCAAGTTGTTGTGTGGTTACACAACACACCCCATTTTGACTTGGCAAAATAGGGACCCAACTTTTTGTTTGGCTTGTTCTATGCTTTCTGGCGGTTTGGTAAAAGTAAGTCATGCAGATCATCATGCAAGAAAGGCTGGGTAGGTCATCATCATGAGGTCAGTTTGTCAAAGTTCATATTTTGTTCTAGTAACCTCATATTCAGAAAGAGCATCAAATTTCATGCAGGTTTGCCTTTTACATCACCCTGATATTCATTAGGATGTGAAAGTTATGAATGGTCAAAGTTTGAGTCAAACCTGATATTTCTAAGGGGAGGATCATATTTCATAACATCAGTCATATTTCAAAAGATCACCCTGATATAATTTATCACCTGATAAATCATGCGATCCAAATATCCGGACGTCAATTTTAGGTGATAGTATCCTTTACCCGTCGGTGGCCTTATGCATTTCGCGAGGATCATATTTTTCAATGTAACCTAACATTTATTAATATCCTCCTGCCGTTAAATATCCCCTAAGCCAATATCTCAATGATGTCATTCAAGTCTGATAAACAAAGAAATGATATGACGATGACGTCATCATCACATTTACCTCTCGGCAGGATATTTCATAAACATGATCTTGTTCACATAACATGAAGATGACGTCATGATGCCTTAGTGATATACTGAGCGAATATCAGGATGACATCATCCCGCTATTCCGAAAGGAGAAGCATAAGTTTATCTAATCATCATCATCTTTGAAACATCACCTGATATATGGAAATATCGTCCTGATGTGCTAAACATAACCAAAGGATGAGTTGACCACCCAATCTCGTCGTGATAGTTTTTCCTCTCGAAGAGGATGATCACATTATACTTGGGATGATATTTGCGAATATCCTCCTATCATTTGAATATCATCCTGTCATACGAATATCACCCCGCTCCCGTTGCCGCCATTAACATTAAATGCACGTAGATATGGTAGGTAGTTCCCGTCGACCATTAAACCCGATGAAACAGCTGGCGAGATCCTGACTTTACATGCAAAAGATCAATGAATAAAATCCAATCTATTAGACCCTTGCCCTAAATTTAACCTAATTGCAAGGTTAAAAGGTAAATCTAACGTCATTTTTACATTTACCTTGCGAAGAAATTACTGTTACAGAGCACCAGCTTCCATATCCTCATATAGGCGATAGTTGCACGAATCAAGCTCATAGACAGGAGGAAGTGCGTGATCATCAGCAGAATTGAGAGTATTTTTTTAGAAGTCCACTGGTATAAAAAGGACATTTGCATATCCAGGTAAGTAAATAAAACCCTCATCCTATTGTTTCTGTAATAGTTAGGTATGGGCTGTTAATCTGAAGTTCTGGTTTATGCATCCACATGATTAGTTAATGTTGAACAGATACAATAGGCATGATGAATATTGAAGATAAATTGCTATATGCATGCATGTGGGTACCTATTGTAAGACAAGATTTTGTTAATTGCAGGCGTCCATGGCTGATAAGAAATTGGCTAAGTGTGAGGCTGAATTCAGTAAGCCTATGTTTTCATCCCAGAGGGGCGTCCTGTTCAAATATGGTGCAATTACAGATACCCATCAGGGGAGTACTAATTTGAAAGCCTGGTCAGCTAAGCTAAATGATGAGAAGAATAGAAGTCCCATTCTGGATGTCGTATTCCTATCCGGAATGTGGAATGCCGCCAGTTTCTTGCACTCCATGGAGTCTCTGGAGCTGGTTATCAAGTGTGCCTCGAACTACAACCCAGAGACCCGACAGGTGATGAAGCATGGGAGGATATATGTAGACCTATCCATCAAGGGTCTCTCCCAGACATTTGGACTTCCATTGGGCAGGAAGGTCAATATGAAAACAACAAGAAACAAGCCAGGAAGAATATGTGCTATTCTCAGAGAGAGAATATGAAAACAACAAGAAACAAGCCAGGAAGAATATATACCAATGCAGGGCTGAGAATAGCACATATCCTGCAGCCACCAAACTTCCTATGCATTTATTCAAATATGATTTTAGTGAGGAGTACTAGCACATGATTGCACTATTGAGCAGAGTAACAGGCCAGCCTGATGCTGGTAGTTTTAAGGACTAGATATATGGTGTGATCATGATGTGCATATACTCAGACATCAATCCATTGTGGGGCCAACTAATAAGTGATGCTGTGCATGAGTAGCTGATGAACCTAGGAGGTTCAAATTGTGCTTTCTATATGACATCATACATTGTTTACTCATGTGCTTATAAATGCACATTTGATGCATTAGTTATAGATGGAAAGCTTACAGGCACTGTCAATGCTATGCACATTTGGGATCATCATCCCCAGCTGCAAAGAGCCAATTACCTCCAAGATTACAAACTGGTAAATGATGCATTTTCTATGCATCTGGTCAGAACCATGGAGGAAGATACAACAAAAAGATTGAGCATGGAGGCTCAGGAGATAATCTACAGGCATGGAGCCTGGTATATACAATTTGCTACATTTTCCTATATGAGGATTGAGGGTTTTGAAGGAACTCCCCTCATGCTGCCAAGGTATCCCACTGATGCAATGATACTTATGGAGTTCATAAGGCAGAGCTCCACAATGTTAAAAAGATAAAAGGATGCAAGGAAGTTGCCACCAATTTTGTTTCCAGTCACCATTGGCTAGTACATGTGTCCTGATTTAGAGAACATCAAGAAGGTGATGGTCACCCTGAATAAAATGAAGTTACAGCCTTTTCCATTGATAAGACCATATGATCCTGCAGAAAATAATAGGAAAGCCTATTCACCAGAGGCACCTAGAAGACTTCTGGGCTGACTGTGAAGATGAAGTAAAAGCAAGAAGAAGAAGGTATCAAAGGCTAACAATGAATCAAATCAGAACCTTTGATTGCATCCCCATCCCTCAACAATTGAAGAAGGATGATGGCAGGATAATTGCAGATGAGTATGAGCAGAAGAAAATATATAATTATACCATCTCTGCACCTGACCTCACCATACAAGAGGACATATCCTTGGACCCCTTCATTGTGAGGACCATATAGCTAACCCAAGCCTGGGTTGATGAACAAATAGAGGCTTTGAAGAAGAAAGGTGTTGCCATTACTATGGACAACAAAAAGAAGGGGCAGGATATCCCTGACGGGGAATATGATGACTTCATAAATGAGAAAAGAAAGTCTAAGGGAGATAGGCTCCCTTCACAACAACAACAGAGTAAAAGACCCCCAAGGGGCAAGAAAATGGATAATGAACCCAAAGGGGTTATTATTGAACAGGCAGTATTCATAGATGAGGAGGCACCAACATCAGCATCAGCATCAGGATCAGGATCCGCATCACCTCCACGGACAAGAAAACAAAAGTTCAAGAAAGGAAAGACAGCAGAGGCTGGAACTACTGAGACCCATGAAGAGGGTCAATCCTCAAGGAAACCAGATGAAGAGGATATCCTCATGGAGGAAGAGCCTGAGGAAAAAGTGGCTCCTTTATTACTCAAAAGAAAGAGGAGGTCTCCACAGGTGGTGGTATCTACCCCACCTAAGAAACAAAGAACCTCCATGAGAGGTGAAATAAGACAACCCACTACATTGTTACAAGGGGCGGGTAGTGAAGTGCATAAGAAACTTCAACATAATGTTCCACTTCCTACCATAGTCAAGTTTAAGACCGAGCTCGTAGAAGAGCAGATGAAAGAAACCTCCCAGACACATGCAGAAGGTCACATCTCACTGGAGGAGACAATAAATTTGTCTGATGATGAAGTTGTGTAGGAAGTGGCTTCACAAAAGATGGAAACCCTTGCTGCAGGTACACACATGACCCCTCACAAGACTCCACCAGTTCAAACTATACTGGAGGAGATAAAGCAAGTGGAAACTAAGAAAGAAAAGAGCCCAGAGAAAATAGCCCAAGAAATGGGGTTAGATACACTAATTGTAGAGGTGACAAATCCTACGGTGATAGACATAACAGAGAAACAGGATGTGAATCCTAAACATCCAACAGGATCACTTGACAAAAGGCAACCTGCAGAAGAAGTGAAGATGGCAGAACCAGAGGGCCATGCTTCAGAAATAAGCCAACCAAGTGCACAAGATGCATCAGCAGAACCTGCTATAGTAGAGGTTCAAGAAAAGAAAGCTGATGAGAAAGATGTGGTAGAAGATCTTGCCACCAAGGTTCAAGAAATAAGTAGCACAAGTGCAGAACAAATTGTGGTTACAGAACCAGCACTAGCACTTAAGGAGACTTCCCAAGTATCCACTACTAAGAATGTTCCTCAGCAGGAAGAGAAGCCAAAGGGGGATGAGGTAATGGCAGAAAAGGATCATGATCATCATGATCAGCATATAGATACATCACAGGATCCTCCACCTTAGGAAGATGCTCCTCCGGAGAAAGAAGTTCCTCAACAGGAGGATGTGCCACAGAATCAACGTCAAAGCGAGCATCATGAAGAAGAAATAAGGAAATCACCTTCTCCATCACATCTGCTAACAGAAACAGGAGATAAAGGTGAACATCATGATGATGCAGAGAAACATGATCAGGTACCTCTGTGGTTGGAGAAAGAGGTAAATACAGAGGTAGAGTTTGAAATTCAAGAATTTGATGTATCTACCTTATTTTCTGAGAAAATAATAAAACCTAAGAGGAAGGCCATAATGACTTCAACCATCAAAAGAGATCCAACAACTGGGAGAAGGACTGCACAGATTGCAGTACCTACTATAGAGAAAGAAAAAGGTAAAATTACCTTAGATGAGTTTCAGATCAGCACAGTGGACTTAGGATTTGCCAATGAAGACCAAGAGGGTCAAGAAGGCAAAGATATTATTGATTCTTTAATTCAGAAGGTGAAAAGAGAGAAGGAGAAAAATAAGCAACACAAAGAGCACATTGGTCAGTTGCATGCTTACATAGGAAGGCTAACCAATACTGAAGATACTTTGACTGAACATGCAGTCCCATTGACTGCTATTTCTCAAGAGGAGGTGAATAAATTAGATCTCATGAAACATGAGGCATCTGTACTAAGGAGATGGATGTCATCCACATTGGATGATGTGGAGGAAGTGGTGAAGGCCTCTTTGAAGAGGAGGAATACTCTCAGTGACTCTAGGTCAAAGGTAGATAAATTGCAGACGCAGATAGGCAAAAGGTCTTACATATTGGAAAAGATATTAGACATCCTGGGAGAAATAAGGAGGATAAATCCTTAGTTGCTTATCAATAAGGAGGTATTGAATAGTAATACTGCCTTGTTGGTTGATATATGATATAAGGACATTCAATTTGAATGTGGAGTACTCAGAAGATGCAATAATAAACTAAGAGATATCAGCATGAAGTTGCATGACTTAATGTCTGTTGAGGCAGAAATGCTAGAAACACTGGAAGGAGAAGTGGAAGGGAAAGTAGAAAATCAAGATGAAAAGTTTGCCATCAAAGCTTTACACGGCAACTTCCAATCAGTAGCTGATGATCCACTTGTCCACTTGACAAAAGAAGTCATAGACAAAATAATGAGAATCAAAGTCAAGATGGAAAATTACAATGAGACGCTGCAAGATAGGAAAGACAAACTAGATAGCAGTAGACACAAATATGAGGCACACAAGCACGCCATCATCAAAGCAAAGACTCAGGATGGCAAAGAAATAGATAAAATTGTGTAGTTATATGAGCAGATCCAGAGCAGCATGCAGCCTCATATGTGAAGTCATCATCATCAGGATGAAGAAAGTTTGGGAAGTGATACACATGATGATGATGCACATGAATCAGATAAGGTAGATGATGATGCAGCATAAAGTAAATATCACCAACAAATACTTGGTGAAAATAAGGATTTTTTTAGA
Source organism: Cunninghamia lanceolata (assembly GCA_027924645.1). Lineage (NCBI taxonomy): Eukaryota > Viridiplantae > Streptophyta > Pinopsida > Cupressales > Cupressaceae > Cunninghamia > Cunninghamia lanceolata. The sequence goes on along the minus strand of BSBN01000433.1, from coordinate 3,232,346 downwards.
TGGTTGCCAGCTGGCAACTTGTGCCATTTTGATAAGGTTGACGTAGTCAAAGGGAAATGTTGACCATAGATATTCATAAACAAATCAAGATCATTGATCTTTTGTAACAGATTCCTCACCTTGTTCTATAAAAGGTGCTGGAATGCCTCCTTTCTATTGATTCAAAACTTAATTGAAATCCGTCTGCTGAAGTATTCAGGGCTCATTTCAAAGCTTTTTGTATACATCTATATCTTTGCATACTTAATGAATGAGAAGACTTGTTTGATTACAATTCATAGTAAATCTTGAGTAATCAATGTGTGAATTCTGGATATATGTTGTGATTTGATGCATCCCATGGAGTGCATGTCTACTTGCATATGTTGCTTTCATACAAATTCTTTTGAAGTTAGCATCAACTGTATCTAGCTGTGGAATGTCTTGGTGAACATATGGTTTGGTTTTCTTCTCTTCATGACTGTATCTGATGTACATGTGGTTCAAAAGCTAAAGGTTTGACATTAATTTGAAGTATTTCTTTCTATTTCTTTTAAATTTCAGAGCATTTCACTATAACAATTGCAAATAACTGATAATCTTAAGCAAATAACACAAAATATGCTGACATCTCGTAGATAATTGCAAATATTTAGCGTATTTGAAGCTAAAGCATGTATAATTGGTAAAATATCATGCAAAGATTTAAATATAACTGCATCAATTAATCAAATAACTGTATAAAATGACCTCTCTGTGAAGAATCTTTGCAGAAATAATGTCATGATGATGAACTTTATGTAAGGCCCCAAAATAGAAACAACAACACATATCAACCTCTGAGTAACGTCAGAATATTAAGACCTAATCACCGGAGACTTGGGCTCATGAATTCTTTGAATTCATCATATCTTTCAAGATGAATAAAGGTTAATGTGTACTTTTATTCTATGCTTGTTTATGACTAACATCATGACCAACAATAATATAATATTATATTATTATATAATATTATATATTATACATATTATATTATATAATATCATATTATATTGTAATATATTATATTATATTGTATTGCATTGTACTATAATATATTATTATTATATTATATTATAATACAACTCACTCCTTCAATTATAAATATTTTTTTTAATTATCCACTTTAATATCATATTGTCTAATTTTTATTTGTGTGACTAATTATTTAGTCATTTTTATTTGTGTATAAGTTATAAACTATACAACTTAAGTTATTAAATTATATAATTTAAATTAATTTAACTTAAATTATACTTGTGCATAATGGACTTGCAAAATTAAATAATTTATCAATATTATAGTATATTTAAAAGTTTTATAATTAATAATTTTGTGTTTATTTTATTTGTATCTATCCAATTTGTCTATTTTCTTGTCTTATTTTTAAATTTTTTTGTATATTTCCTATTGTATGATTTGTCTTTTTCTTCTTAACCCTTTGTCCAATCCTTTCTCTCCCTTTATTCCTTTGGTCTAAGCAGACATTTATTGCCTTGCCTTGTATTGTCTTTGAATTCATGGATTATGATCAAATTGGAAAGAAAAAAGAATAGAGGAGTAATAGTCATTTATTTAGTCATTTTTATTTGTTTGACCAATTATTTAGTTGTGTTTTTTGCCCGATGACCAAATTAGTCATTTATTTAGTCATTTATTTGGTCATTTATTTAGTCATTTCAACCGATGACCAAATTAGTCATTTATTTAGTCATTTATAGCTGTGTTGCAAAACTTTTTGGTCACGTGACTAAAAGTTTTAGTCCCTTGGTCATTTATTTGCCATATTTCTACTAGTGCTTGATGTTTTCTCCATCTATAATAGGGGCATCTAATTTTTTTGCCTCAACACAATGACACAAATAATAATATGTTCCTTCTTCATTGTCTTTAGCTACAATAACTGCATAAACTTGCCCTGTATTGATATGTGCATTCAATTCGATGAATATAGTCAACAATACAAAAAAACTACAAAATAAGATAGATTATTGAATTTTATTAAATTTGAATGCTAATAATACCTAGTTAAACTAGATCTAAAACATAGTCAAAGTCAACTGATGATTTAATCTCTATGAGTTGTAGTGTTGTCGAGATTCTATACGTGTCAATCAGGCTTAGATTTCTTGTACCCCATTCATTGACTCACTCCTTTGACTCACATTCATACCAAGCTTGATCTGTACATGAAGAACAAAAGCATACCATCCGTTGCATATGAATACTTCATGAACCTGCATTAGAGCTTCTAAAAGAGTGTAGTTCACTCTATCCTATCAATGTACAACAATCCTCATATTTTACAATGTTAGTATCATCAATCAACCAAAAAAATCTATGAATTGTAGACTTACCTTCATTACCTAGACCCATTGTAGCATTACACCATTCAACAATAGATCTCACATCTGTCAACTTTGCATTGTCTTTGTACTTCAACTCTTCTCATGCTAATATTCCTACACCATCATGCTCTCCCTTTCCATGCTCGACTTTAGAGAAATTCCACATATGTTGAACACCATTCATCCTATAAATCCAACTCAACCAATAGAACATCCACGAGTTTTTGAATTGTGATGCACAATTATTTGACCATTTGATATGCTAACTAAATGATATACTCTTGCTAGCCAAATCATGATAGAACATCTGAAAGTAGCCTTGTACAAACTTTGTAGAATGTGTGGGATCATCAATGATATAAAAATGATACTCCCTCAAGATCTTCCTATCATCCTCTATACTGTCATCTACATGAATGAATTCTATATGCACAAATATAGCAACCTGAGTAGAGTTGTAATACTGCAATTGTACCTCATTTTGTTGTTGTAGTGTGTAGTGTGTAGTTCCCTACAAAGTCAATAGTTGAAATGATGGTATCAAGTGGAAACATGTCCTTGCATAACTTGAATTGCAAGTCGAACCATCAAGCTCAATGGGTATGTCTTGCATACTCCTAAACTATATTCTCTCATAAAATAGAGATAAACTGATACATTGGAATCTTTTCAATGACCAATTCACAAGTTTTTAATTATTTATCATCTTTTAGACTATGTGTAACTATCTTATATTTTCCAAAACTTACTAGTTCATTTTCAATTGCATGTGTGTTCTCCATATGTTAACAAATTGGCAAATGTTGTAACCCACCACAATAATCACACGTGCCATCCAAGCATAAGTTCTTGTGGAATAATTGACCATCCACTCTTTGCCATAAGATGCTCGATATGAAATCTCTTGAAGATCTAGGTTGGTACTTTATATTACACTACTGCAAAACATCGTTAGTATGCAAATCTACACATATATATCTATAAACATTATAATGATTAGAAAACTTAATATGTACTCTACAACAACAAGTTGTGTGTGTGTGATTTATTTTGACATAAAAAGGTTTTACCATTTCAAAATACCTTTGACTAATTTTAATTTGAGGATACATCTCTTGAAATTTCTTGAAAAATTGTGTTTGAGTCACATCCAAAAGATGCTTTGGATGTGGCTCATGGTTTCGACAACCAATTCTCCTTCTTAGAAAAACTCTTGCATTAGGAGATACCTTTGTTTTATTCTTCGAAAATTCCTCAATGAGGGATCTCAAGGCTTCAACAACAACTTTATCTTTCCATGGGAGTCTCCTAGAGAAAGCCCACAATTCATTACTATTTGGGTCCTCAACTCTTTAACATCTTCCAACGGCTCTCATTAGAGTTTTTCTACTTATTTTCAATGCTTCACTTGTCTTTCTAATGAGGTGAGATTTCTTTGTTTGATAGCTTACTATTGTGACGTAATGACATGTCATGTGACATTACTATCCTTGGTGTGTGAGGTGGAACCCACACTCTCATATGAACTCATTAGATTCTTTACAATTGATTTTTCACTTGAAGCATCCGATGTTCTTAAGCCAAGAATCTTCATAATGGGCCTAAATTTTAGATTTCTCATCAATTCAACAAATAGTTGACATCTTCCAGTTTTATTTAAGTTCTCAAAAATAATTTTCATATCTTATTGGCATATCTTTGGCAAGTATGCTTGGGAATCTTATCCTGCATGGGCTTCCAAACATTATCATCAATATCAGTTAGAAACTTAGGCTTTCTATGCAAAATTCTAGGAGGCATTTTCAATGGTAAAGTTGACAGAGTATTAAAAATTTCTTCAATATTTACTTGAGATAGGATAGAAGATGTATCTTCAATTGGAGATGGAAAATATGAAAATCCTTGAAGTTGAGATGGAGAATATGGTGTACCTTCAACTTGACATGTGAATGATGGCATGCCTCCAACTTGAGAAGAGAATGTTGATGTACCTTCAACTTGACATGTGAATGATGGTGTGCCTCCAACTTGAGAAGAGAATGATGATGTACCTTTAACTTGACCTATGAAATAGGGAGTGCCTCCAACTTGAGAAGATATTGATGATGTACCTTTAACTTGACCTATGAAAGATGCAGTGCCTCTAACTTTGAGATTCAATTTCCTTGTTGAACGAAGATTTTACATTCGTTGCCTTTGTGCCACCAATTACATTTCTCTCTTATCTTGACTAGATGATTCATGTTCCTCTTGAATTGGTAACGGTGGTATGTCTTATTCTATGGTTGATAATTCCCTACTTTCTTGAAGTTGCCTCATTCCTTCTCTTTTCTTCACGTTCTTAGCTTCACACTCTTCTAGTGTTAGAGTCTTTGCTCACTTCCTCAACATGATGACATGATTTCTATATGCATCATGAATAAGACATAGATAAATTAGTCCATCTTGGTACAATAGAGTAATCTCATACACAAATCTCAAAATAATCATATAATTAAAGTGAATAAATAATTATAAATCTGAAAATGTATAGTTTCCTAGGGTGGTCCATCCTGAAACATAGAGATCGCACACATGTCATATACTAGCAATCTTTTACAAATCAAGATTAAGCTAGGATAACATTTGAATTACAAGTCAAGATGACATATCATACCATTCTTTCTTCATGGAGTAACTAACATTCATTGCTCAGATAATATTTAAGAATGTATCATAGCAATACAAAGGAACTTAGGTTGGAACACAAGTCTTTTCCCATCATTTTGCTTTACAAACCTCTATTCCCTACCTCGTTGAATAGGTTACCTATTCAAGATTTAAAACATCTTGACTAAATGCCTCAGTGATAATCCAATAGTTGATCATTTAGGTGCAAATGCTTTTAAGAAAACATGATGTGTACTTTAACTAACTATTTAGTATGAAAGAGAGACAATGGGGTTTTGAGGTTTTAGTGTTGATGGTTTTTAGATCCTCCTTTCACAATAAACATTCAAGGACATATCAACCAAGTTGAATCTCTACTAAGCAAGAGCATTCACGTAACAGGTTGGGCTACCACTTGGAACAATGTGGAAGCTTAGATGTTATCAATCAATATCTCAATTTAATACTCAAATACCCTAAAAACCCTAATTATGCAAAATAGTAAGCAAATTGATGAATTACGACAAATGCTTGCAGATTAAGGTAGTAGGCAGAGATTAATAACTGATCATTTTTTTAAGTTCAGGATGCGGAATAGTTAGGGACACTACCACTAATGCCCATGTCCAAGGTACTATTTTCTTTGTGGAATCCCAATCTTCTCCCGACATCGATATTCACTATATCTTATGTTTCTACCCTAAAAGATGTGAAGGACACCTCCACTAACACCCTTGTCCAATGATAGTTATTCTATAGGGTGTCAGAAGCTCTTCGGATGTTGATTATCACTATCTAAATTATTTTTGGGTTTGCAATTTTAGAGAACAATACCACTAACACCCATGTCTGAACAGTCCTTTTCTATAGAGATTTGGAATCTGCACACTATCTTACTGTTCCCTACAACTCCACTCCATCCATAAGAAAAAATTGTAACCTACAATCACAAGGAGTGTGGTTGGGGGTTGTGGTGTTTAGAGGCTTGCCTCAGTCAAGCCTCAGAGAGAGATTCAAGTCTTTCAAACACCGTTGTCAGATAAAGAGTACATATCCTTCCAGGATAGAGGAAAAAACAAATGATAAATGATTCAAATACAAATAGCTATCACCTTAGAAGTGTAGATCTCATAGAAATGAAGGATCTTCAATCACATGAGAAGATGAAGCTAAATCTGCAATCACAAACATAATAACAATGCTCTGCTCTGCAACAATGAATATCTTGAATGCTCTAAAATCACAAGTTAGCCAAAAGTTCACCATCATCTTTTAGTTTACAAATGAAACCCATAAACATGCTTATATATGCAACTACAAACATTCCCGCCAAGAATTTCATAATTCAAACTTGAGATGTTGGCATAGGACCTAAGTAACGGTCATACAATTGACATTAAAATTTAGGGCTAACCCAAAATAGGGCAGGACTAGGACGCTAGCACCCAAGTCCACCCTCCCAATTTTGGTCAAGATCTATTTAAATGACATCCCCTAGGTCATATTTGCCATAACACTCTGGAGTTTTCTCATCATGATTCACAATGAACATGCAGTATGATCTAAATGCATTCTAAGGACCTGGGAGCTAAACCTTAAGAGGGAAAATCCCTGAAGGGGACATTTTCTGACATAACATTTAGCCCCCACTTTAATGTATGCATGAACACAAGGCCCATACATGCATTAAAATACAGTCAACAAACACAGCAAACATGCCAAGCACGGTGAAGACACGCTGAAGATAGTACCAGGCAAGAAAAACACAGAGAAGACAGTTACAGTCATGCAAAACATGGAGAAGACAGTATTGAAGACATGTAAAACATAATGAATGTATTGAATGCAGTGATTATTTCTTTTTCATTCTCATATATGAAATACAAATGCAAGTACATTGAAAGTAAACACACAACCCAAAATGTAGGAGGAGCTCATCGCCACCAGTCTTGAAACTACATAAGGGGTAATAGACATGCATTACAAATCTCAAAGTGTAGGAGGATCTCATCGCCACTAGTCTTGAAACTACACTTGAGAACAAACACACCATAAAAATCCCAAAGCATAGGAGGAGCTCATCGCCATTGGTCTTGAAACTATGCTTCAGAACAAACACGCCATACACACACATGGAACACACAGAGAAAACACGACAAACAAGAAATGGAAGAAACCTACTCTTAGGTTCGCTACCATCTTAGGCACATTATAGGAACACACTGATGATTGGGATTCACCACAACAATCACCAAAGACACGCTTAAGGGAGGATACACCAACCCTGCCTGCTTGGAGGACTTTTAGAAAATGACAAGATGTGCAATCACCTAGAGAAATACACCATCTCTGCCTCTACAGATGACTTAAAATAAAAGGATATACATAATATCCTACCTCCACAGAGGGCTTAATGATTGTAATATAAAATAAAGATGTGCACTCACTCGGAGATACAACTTCCCGCCTCCGCAGAGGGCTTACAAACACACTTCCTTAGTACCAAAATCATCAGACAACTTACCTTATATATGCCCCCACCTTAAGGTGGTTGATATCATGTACCGATATCAAGCATGTTAAGGTAGAGAGAAAACACACAAGGAAACATGAGCTCTTGCAAAGCCCATGCCCCTAGAGGTGACATGCACTTTACGATCACCAAATGTTACCACAAACACACAATATCCTGCAATAAAAGGTTATAAATCTTCCCATAAGATAATAACCACATCACATGATCAAAAAGAAATGCATAAAAAATAATCACATCAAAATCCAAGGTTATACTGTGGATTTGGAAACTGAGTATAACCGTGGGGCTATACCAGAGAGATCCCAAAACTGAGTATAAGTAAGGCGAGATTCAAGATAAACAAAGTGCACAGAGTAGCAATATTGTTTTAGTTTATTATCAAATAAAGACATCATCAAAATATCACACGGAGTAATTCTACTAGCCAAGCATCAGATAATATATATCAACCCCATCGTCATGTATGGACTAGGTTCATTTTTTTTATTTCTCGCTGAAGGGACACATGGTCTGTATCAATATTATTTGTTTTTTGTCATCCGCCAGCTAGATAGAACCACTAGAAGAAGGTATACAATAAATCAAGAGAGGAGAAACAAGTACCTTAGGGACAATCACATAGAAGGGTGCCCCCAAGTCACCAACCTCAATGCTATGTCCTTAGGACACAACACACAACAATGAAAATAGAGGAGATGCAATATAGAAGAATGATGATACAAATAGAAAAAGGGTCAAAACAGAGGCGGTCTCTCGGTATCCTTGACCTTACAAGAGAATCAAGGGTCATCCTAGGAGGCCTAAACAACACATAACACATCATGGGGGAAACACAACATGGAGGTAAAGAGTTAGAAATACTTACCTATAGGGACAACCAAACTACAGGTTGTCGACGATCAAATCATCATCTTCCCATTCTTAAATGTTAGAGGAAAGTGGGACATAAGAGACAAGTTCCCAAATCTTATTATTGTCTTTAAGTTCATCTACATTAAGCTCTTCGTTGTTTGTTTCAATGTCCGGTTGAAGGTTTTCTTGTTGAGTTGCATTTCGTTGGGAAAAATCTTGTCTTCTCTTCCTCCTTTCTCTTGCTTGTCTATTCCTTCTTGTCTTACTATTTATCTCTTCAAAGATATTGTTATGTTTTTCCATAGGAATTTACACATTAGAGGAGGAAGCACCATGTTCAAATTTCATTGGTCTCGATGAAATGTTTTGTTGTCGATGAATACTTCCTGATCCTTGTAAGGATGACGGAGGAGGAACCTCAGCATAAATAACATCTCTCCATGGATGAGGTGAGTTATGAAACTTTTCCTTATCCACTTCTATCATGCCAATAATTTCATCATAATCATAATAGTCTTGGTTTACTCTTATTTCATTTTGTCATTTTCCTTTTTCTCTAAGAGAATCTTTGAATGCATGTTGTTCTTCCCTTATTATTTGTAAAGGAGGCCTGGCCACTCTATCTAGTTGTTTTGCTTTGTATCATATATATTCTAGGAAAGATTGGTCCCTTCGTGGCTCAGGGTCTCTGTCAGGTTGTGGCCAAAAGTAATCAAGAGTAAAATTTTTGTCCTTAGCCGAAGGTTGATATGAATTACGGCAAATAGTATGTATCTCCCCATGCAAAGGGAATTTTATGCATTTGTGAATAATTGAGGGGACAACATTCATATCCTTAAGCCATGGATGTCCTAGTTTTACACGGAAGAGGTCAGATAAGGTGATAACATCAAATATCTGATCTACAACTTTATCATATACTGAGATCAATAAGGTTATCTTCCCAAATTTATTCATCAAAGTTCCATTATGTGTTTTAATTCTCAAATCTGACGGTTCATAAGAATCTTGTGCCAAATCATGTTTAAGAAGAAAGTCTTCTGTAACCACATTAGTCATGCAATTAGGGTCTATAAGTGTTCCATATGCAGGTCTTTCCATTATGTTCATTGTAATGTAAAGAGGCCCTTCAGTATCTACCATTTCTTTGTCATGAGGTGTAAATGTTATTTCAAGTTTAGGAGCTCTTCTTTTCAAATAAGGCCTAGGAGAAAACCTAGTATTATTTTTGTATTGAGAATCCATGTATATTTTTTCAAATGAATGTCAAATCACATTTTAAATATTTTCAACACTTATGCAAGAAACAAGTGCAACAATATGTATGAATATGACCTAAAATGCATGATTTTTCAACTTTTTTCAATGCAAATGAGTGAAAGAAAAGGTGTTGTAAGGAAATTGATGAGGGGAAGAAAGTAATATGCCTAATATCAACCCAATGATGCAGTAATATCCTTAACAACACACCTTTGATGCAAAACTATGTATGAATATGACCTAAAAATGCTTGATTTTTCACCTTTTTTCACAAATTTTCAATGCAAATTACTAATGAAAGAGGTGTTATGAAAACATTTCAAGAGGGGTAGAAAATAATAATCTCAATATAAACCCATAATTCAATAATATCTTTCACAACACGCCTTTAATGCAATTTTAGAGAGACGATAAGGCCAAATCTAGTGAAAATGCAAGGTTATCAAACCCTAGACATGAATTTTTGCAAAGAGGGCACTATGATGCAACACTACAATTAGAAATCAGTCCTAAATGAGTGTTTGAAACAATAGTAAAATTTGAAACAAGATTTTAACTACAAATCCTAGCCAATACAAAACTAGATTTTTATGAAAAATGCACAATTTCAAGCATTTTTTATCAAATTAAGCATGAAAATGCAATGCAAGTGAATGTTAAATGATGAATTTCTGTAATTTAAATCAGATCTGATGAAAATAATAGAAATTAAATGAAATTAAATGCCAATTAATTTAAATTATTCTAAAATACAAGCCTAAGATGCCAATTTTTTAAATTTTTTCAAAGTTTTCAAGTTTTTTGTAATTTTTCAAATACAATAAGATGAATGAATGCAAATCTATCACACAACACTCAGAAAGGTGAAAAAATTCAAAAACAAAGGTTCACCAAAATGTTTAGTATGAAAGAGGGATGATGGGGTTTTGAGGTTTTAGTGTTGATGGTTTTTAGATCCTCCTTTCACAACAAACATTCAAGGACATATCAACCAAGTTGAATCTCTACTAAGCGATAGAATTCACCTAATAGGTTGGGCTGTCACTTGGAACAATGTGGAATCTTAAATGTTATCAATCAATATCTCAATTTAATGCTCAAATACCTTAAAACCCCTAATTATGCAAAATAATAAGCAAATTGATGAATTATGACAAATGCTTGTAGATTAAGGTAGTAGGTTGAGATTAATAACTGACTATTTTTCAAAGTTTAAGATGTAGAATAGTCAGGGATACTACCACTAACACCCATGTCCAAGGTACTTTTTCTCTGTGGAATCCCCATCTTCCTCCGACATTGATATTCATTGTATCTTCTGTTTCTGCCTCGGAAGATGTGGAGGACACCTCCACTAACGCCCTTGTCTAAGGCCAAATGTTCTTCAGGGTGTCAGAAGCTCTTCAGATGCTGATTATCACTATCCAATATGTTTTTGGGTTTGCAATTTTAGAGGACACTACCACTAACGCCTATGTCTGAACAATCCTTTTCTTCAGAGATCCAAAATCTGCACACTGTCTTATTATTCCTTGCAACTCCACTCCATCCAGATGTGAAACCTGTAACCTGCAACCACAAGGAGTGTGGTTGGGGGTTGTGGGGTTTAGAGGCTTCCCTCAGTCAAGCCCCGGAGAGACATTCAAGTCTTCCGAACACCGTTGTCAGATAAAGAGTGTGTATCCCTGCAGGATAGAGGCAAAAACAAATGATAAATGATTCAAACACAAATAGATATCACCTTAGAAGTTTAGATCTCACATAAATGAAGGATCTTCAATCACATAAGAAGATGAAACTAAATCTACAATCACAAACATAATAACAATGCTCTGCTCTGCAACAATGAATATCTTGAATGATTTAAAATCACAAGTTAGCCAAAAGTTCACCATCATCTTCTAGTTTACAAATGAAACCCCTAAACATGCTTATATATGCAACTACAAACATTCCTACCAAGAATTTTGTAATTCAAACTTGAGATGCCGGCATAGGACCTAAGTAACGGTCATAAAACTGACATTAAAATTTAGGGCTGATCTAAAATAAGATAGGACTAGGGCACTAGCGCCCAAGTTCACCCTCCCAATTTTGGTTAGGATCTATTTAAATGACATCCCCTAGGTCCTATTTGCCATAACAATCAAGGGTTTTCTCATTAGGATTCACAATTAACATGGAATATGATCTAAATGCATTCTAAGGACCCAGGAGCTAAACCTTAAGAGGGAAAAGCCCCCAAGGGGACATTTTTTGACATAACACTAACAACATCAAGCATCATGATTTGATCAATTTAATCCATTTTCTATGAATAAGGATAAACTTAGTTTCTTAAAATATATCCTCCTTACAATTGTTATGAATCAATTTGCAAGCTACATGCATATTACTTAACAAAATGCTTCAAAGAAAAGTAATCTTGAGAGGAAATAACTCAATCCTTTAATCAGCAAAAGACTACATGAGAGAATCATCTATACTCATGTCCTCTACAACACATTAACATGTTTTTTTTTTTAAAGGCTTCACAAGATACTAGGGAACTCTTATCCACTTCTTCATATGCACATCTCTTTGTACATGTCAAAATGACTATTTAGCAAAAGAAAGATTTACTAATACTCCCTTGGAAACATTTTACATTTTACACCTTATGGTTTTCTCATAAACCTTGTAAAGGAATACATTCCACAACCTATTCCACTTTTCTATGCACTTTATGCCAATAGATCATTACTTTCCTTTAAGAAATCCTTCTTATATGCTTCAAAATAGGTTAAAGTAAGATCCAATCATGAAAAATGTTACCACATTGCTTTCTTACTTAAAGATAATACTTGAGAAAGATATTTCTCATTATGGCCTTAAAAAGAATATGTGACTTTTCATACAAAATTTCTCACAACGATCTATGGAGTAAAATTACAACACTGTCATGATTTCATGAATCAATAAATCATCAAGAATTAAGACCAAAGGAGGTAATATTTTATAGAACAACTTCCTATTCTAAAATATGATGAAACTCTTAATATGAACATCAAACTAGTTAACTAGCATAGTGGAATTTTAAAAGTTCCAACTCTCTCTATCTTCCAATAATGATCTTTTTATTCCACTTAGTTCATTCCAAACCATATAGGAATTAGGCAAGAACCATCTTGTCTATGTATCTTTGATACATTTCTAGGATCTTCAACACTCAATTGCTCTTGCACCTGGTTGAATATTATCTATGAATCTAGAAATCTTATGCTTAGAGGAAAATATCGTATTCTTGACCATAGCCAAAGCTAAGGTCTCCTTATCAAGTTAACATGACTCTTCTTCTTCAAGAGGTGATTGGTTGGACTTCCTCAAACTTAGTTAACTCTTGAGAAAGAAGAGTACTTTGCTTTTCCTAGATGATGAAATACATCCAATAAAACTAACATATTTATTTCCTAAATGATGAAATACATCCAATAAATGGATAAACTATATTTAATGTCATAGGGTTTTAATGCATCATTAATGTAATAGGTTTTTAATGTCTAGGGCTTTAGTGAGAAATTTTCAATAGGATCTAATTTTATGTTTTTGGGTGTGCCACAATAGGATCATTTTTTTGAAGCTCAAAACCACAAAGATCATCATTTTGTGTTAAGAAAGATTGCATTATTATCTTCACAATATATAGATGAATTTGGAGATAAGTTAGCTGTCCATATATCATTGACATATTTAATAGGAGTTCATGCTAACATAATCATAAAGTGAAGTAAACAAATACATAAATAACATACCTTAGATTTTGAGATTCAAGTTGCCCAATTACACAATTATGTCTACATTTTTTGGCTTCAAAATCCTCAAACATTTAAGCTTTTTGGCAAGTTCCTTGTATTCAATGTTGAATTCTATATAACTCTAATAGGATTAGTCAAATTTATGAAAAAAACAAATCTATATCATCAAATTCAATCTAAATACATGAAAATATTAGTTCAAATAATCAAATTATGTCTAAAAACTATTGGAATTAGACCGGACAACTGAGAGGGGGGGTGAATTAGTTGTCACACAATATAGACTTTTTCTACTTTTAACCTTCTTTATTAACTTGCTACCAGATTAATGATGTAAACAATAAAGCATAGATCAACAACATAAAAGCAAAAACATAATCAACACACTTGACACCAAAATTTTGACGTGGAAACTTGGTTAAGGGAAAAACCATGGTGGGGCTTAACCCACAAATATTTGTACCCTGTTAAAAGTACTTTTAGAAAAATAGAAGGCACATGCCTTCAGGCGCACTGCCCAGAGCTCACTGCCTACAAAATTTATTTAGAATAGAATGAATTAACTGAGAAATAGCATCTACTTCATGCCTGGTTTAGTTTTAGTGAATGTTCAAAAACTTCTACGTTGCCTTGAATTCTTCTTTACCAACTCCACACTCTATACTGTTCTTGCTCCTTTTCTTCTCTGCTCTGCTTCTGATCCTTTATTTGAATTTGATCTATTTTGCTCAAGGATAAAGTTTAACAACTCTTCAAAAAGTATTTATACACTTCATCCATCTTGGAATGATCAACAAGGTTATCCAAACTTAATACGGATCTTTACACTATTGGCCAATCATAGCTAAGACTTTAGTCTTCATCTATTAACATGCCATCCTTCATAAAATGATCTTTAGATCATCCACAACATCCTAGGAACATCTGGTTGGCCAAGACTGGGAAAAATAGCAATAACCAAGAGGAAAACTTCAATCACAAGCTCCTTTGTCAATGCGGACCACCAACACAATAGCCAGACGATTCAGAGACCACAACAAGCATAATTAAGTCAACAAGAATAGTCACACCACTTCCGCATCATCAGAATCACTTGCATCTTCACACTAAACCTCAAGAACACACACTGACATGACTATCATACTAAAAAGATTGCTTCTGAACCTCCAAACCATGAACCAGTCAAGTTGAGGGAACACACCAACATCCTAGACATGCCTCTAGATCCGCAGATCACAATATGCTCATACCGGACCAATCTGGACCAACTTCTTGCCACTCTGTCAATACAAAACAACTGCAGAAACCTATTTTACTTAGAGGGTCATAACTTCACCAGATCTTCATGCAGACCTCTCAAATCTCAACTAGAGCAACAATAGACAACCCTATACAATTCCTTTAATTCACATACTCTGATCTTCACCTTACTAGAAAAACTAATCACTCCTCTACATTATCTTCACTGTTTCTAACAGAAAGATATGTTGACATCAATCACAACACATCAGGCACATATTTACAACAATCTCCCCCTTTGTCATTGATTGCAACAAATGATGTGAAAAACTGATTCAACCATAAAGACAAGAACTTCTCCCCCTTTCTTCTGCAACCACTTTCTTCATTGCTCCCCCTTTCACCAGCAACTACTTACTTCCAAGTTTTTCACATGACTTCTGTCCCCCTTTGACATCAATGGCCAAGGGTGCATATTCACAATCATCTCTTCCCCTTTTTATTTCAGACTGATCTCCAACGTTTGCATTCTAACTACTCCTTAGAGTAGTATTTTCTCAACATCAATCTGGATCTCAAGATATGACTGAGAATTCCACCGAACTAATGCACCTTAGTGCATCTTAGTTCTAATTCGGAGGGGTAATAACCCCTAACTTCTCTTTGAGCTATTCAAAGGTATCCTTGGGAAGAGGCTTAGTGAAGATATCTGCAATTTGATCTTTGGATGACATAAACTCCAACTTGACTTCATTTTCATTTACCTTCTCTCTCAAGAAATGAAACTTGATAGATATGTGCTTTGTTTTTGAATGCAACACTAGGTTCTTTGAGATACTTATTGCACTAGAATTATCACAAAATATTGTGAATGGTTCCTTAAACACAACTCTAATGTCCTTAAACATTTGCTTCATCCACAGAACCTGAGTACAATTATTTGTTGCTGCTATATATTCTGCTTCTGTAGTAGATAGAGATGTTGCCTCTTGCTTTTTGCTCATCCAAGAGACCAATCTTCTTCCCAAGAAAAAGGCACCACCACTAGTACTTTTTATGTCATCCACATCTCCTGCCTAATCAGCATCTGTATATGCATGAAGAGTAAAGTCATTGTCTTTTGGATACCATAATCCATAATCAATTGTCCCCTTGATATATCTAAAAATTCTTTTGACTGCAACAACGTGGGATTCTTTTGGATCAGATTTAAATCTAGCAACAAGTCCAATGATGTTCATGATGTCAGGTCTAGTCTAGGTTAGATAGAACAATCCTCCAATCATTGATCTATACCTTTTTTGATTTGCCTTGGGTGAATCATCATCTTTACTTAACTTGCATCCGGTTACCATAGGTGCCTACTAGCTTTGAATCTTCCATTCCAAACTTCTTCAGCGATTGTTTCACATACTTGGATTGAGATATAAAGATACCTTTGTCTGACTGAACAATTTGTAGACCTAGGAAGAAATTCATCTCTCTAAACATAGACATTTGAAATTCACTTTTCATTTGGTTAGCAAATGCTTTGCACATACATTCATTTCCACTAAAAATTATATCATCAACAAATACCTCAATAATCAGGATGTCCTCGTGATTAATCTTGAAGTAAAGATTACTATCAGTAGTACCTTTGCCAAAACCTATCTTAAGAAAATATTTGTCCAATCTTGCATACCAGGCTCTTGGAGCTTGCTTGAGTCCATATAAGGCTTTTCTCAGTCTACAAACCATGTCACCCTAATCAGATAGCTAAAATTCTTCTAGTTGCTCAATGTAGACTTCTTCCTCCAAATCTCCATTCAGGAATGTTAATTTGACATCCATTTGATACACTTTAAAATCTTTGAAAGAAGCAAATGCAAGAAACAATCTGACTGCCTCTATTCTTGCCACTGGAGCAAAAGTTTCTTCAAAATCAATTCCTTCTACTTGAGAATAGCCTTTGCATACCAACCTTGCTTTGTTTCTTACAGCTTCACCATCTTCATTTAGTTTATTCTGAAAAACCCATTTGGTTCCAATTACATTTTTGTCCTCTAGTCTAGGAACAAGATCCCAAGTGTGGTTCTTTTCAATTTGCATTAATTCTTCTTCAATTGCTTTTACCCAATTTTCATCAGTGCAGGCTTCACCAACTAATTTAGATTCAATCCTTGAAATCAAACGAATCTCTTCTTGATCTTCAGCAACTCTTTTCCTAGTTCAAACACATTTATTTCTATCCCCTATGATTTGATCTTTAGGATGATTCATTCTTACATACCTGGAGGTTTTGGGAATTGCTTGGGCTTCTATTTCTTGAGCTAGTTCCTCAACATCTGTACTAATTCCTTGAGTCTTTGGAGTTTCTGGATCAATCTGCATCTGAGTCAGAGTTTGAACTAACCTTCCTTGACTTTGATTTTCATTTTGATCATCTTAATCATATCCACATAACCTGGAATGTCCTTACTTGCTCTCATCAACTCTAACATTAGCACTTTCAACAATCTTTTTCAACCTCTTTTTAAAGCACCAGTAAGCCTTACGTTGAGTAGAGTATCCCAAAAATATTCCCTCATCACTTCTTGTATCAAATTTTCCTAAATCCTCATCTCTTTTGATATAGCATTTACTCCCAAAAACTCTGAAATATCTCACAGTAGGAGGATGACCAAACCATAGTTCATAATGGGTCTTACCAGAATTGCCTTTGATCTACACTCAGTTAAGAGTGTAGACAACAGTACTTATAGGTTCTCTCCAATAAACTTGAGGAACATTTGTTTCCATCATCATAGTCCTGGCAGCTTCTTGAATGGTCTGGTTCTTTCTTTCCACAACTCCATTTTGTTCGGGATTCCTAAGAGCATATAACTATCTTTTTATGCCATGTTTTTCACAGAAAGCATCAAACTCATGGGAAGTAAATTATCCACCTCTGTCGGATCTTAGACATTTCAATTTTTCACCAACTTCATTTTCCACCATCACTTTGAACACCTTAAATTTTCCAAGAGCTTCTGATTTTTCTTTTAGGAAGGTTACCCACATCATCTAGGAGTAGTCATCTATCAGCAACATGAAATATCTATCTCCTTGCACACTCCTAATTCTAGCAAGACTACAGAGATCAATATGTACCAATTACAATCATCCATTTGAAACTTGTTCCTTACTTTTGAATGAAATTTTACTCTATTTCCCCTATTGACATTCTCTACACATGCTATTAGGCTTCACAAGTTTTGGAAGATCTCTTACAGGCTAAGTGGTACTAATTTTGACAATATTATCAAAATTCACATTGCACATCCTCCTATGCCATAACCAACTTTGATCTATCCAAGCAATCAAACAACTTTTGCTAGAGCTACTTAAATGAAAAATGTTACTTCTAGTTTGAGTACCAGATGCAATTTCAGTTCCGAAACTCTCTAAGATTCTACACTTTCCATCTTTGAATCGAAGATCGTAACCTTTATCAACCAACTGTCCAACACTGAGAAGATTATATTTCAGTCCTTCCACATATAGAACATCATTGGTTCTATTCTTACCATCAAAAGAGATGGATCCTCTGCCACGGATTCTACCAACTGAGTTATCTCCAAATTTCACAAGCCCACCTTCATAATTTTCAAAACTCACAAACTTACTCTTGTCTCCAGTCATATGATGAGAACATCCACTATCAATCACTCATTCATCTTTCTCAATAACCTAAGCAGCCAAGGCACTTTCCATATTTTCATAGCTAGCAGATTCAGTACACACCAAATCTTCTTCTTTGATGGCAATGAACACCCAATCATTTTCAGGGGAACCTCCATGATCAGATTCATCATCTGTGACTCCTTCTCCAGTTTCTTGGACATAGTAACATTTGTTCTGATTTTGATATCTGTTAGGGTTTGGTTTTGAAAACCTCTCCGGACATCTTGAGGCAAAATGACCAATCTTGTTACAAGCAAAACATTTGAGTGGCAATTTTCCTTCATACTTACCGGATCCTCTTGGAAATCTTTTGGTGAGAAGAGCTTCAAGATTAGTAGTTTCAAGTTCAATATCTTCAAGATCCTTCCTTGTCTTCAATAATCTGTTTGATCTTGCAGAAGAGATTTTACCTGAATCATATCTTTGTTTTCCATATACACTGGCCTTAAATGCAGATTTAGACTTGGGAAGAGAATCACCAAACTCACTTAATTCAAAAGCTAAAATTTTGCCAACTAGATGATCTCTTGTAACATCTGAGACAGTCCGGATCTCCTCTATAGCAGCTATCTTATGTTTGTATGAATCAGGTAAAGATCTGAGTACTTTTGATACAATCTCTGATTCTTCCAAAGTTTCACTAGCACACCTAATACCACACACAAGTTCATTTATCTTTTGTATGTAGATTGTGATGTTTTCATCTCCGCTCATCCTCATAGTTGCAAATTTTCCTCTTAGACTTTGCAGCTTGGCACATTTGACATATTTATCACCTTCATATAGAAATTCCAACTTTTTTCAGATTTCATAAGCAGTTTTTAGTCCAAAGACATTTGTCATTTCTAAATTAGGCAGGGCACTCAACAGGGATTCTTTAGCTCGAAGGTTATTTTCAGCATCTTTGACTTGATCTGGAGTTGAATGACCTTTCTTTGGAGGTTTATACTTAGCACTGGTTATCACCCAATAGGCATCGCCCATGCATTGTAAATGGCACTCCATGCGATTCTTCCAAACAGAATAATTTGTTCCATCAAATCTCAAATTATCCTTCTTGTAGGTTGACATCCTAGATCTCCTCAAGCGGTCAGGCTTTTATAAGAGGATCTAGCTCTGATACCAATTGTTGGAATTAGACTGGACAACTGAGAGGGGTTGAATCAATTGTCACACAATATAGACTTTTTCTTCTTTTAACCTCCTTTATTAACTTGCTACCAGATTAATGATGTAAATAATAAATCATATATCAACAACATAAGAGAAGAAACATAATCAACACACTTGACACCAAAATTTTGATGTGGAAACCCAGTTAAGGGAAAAACCACAGTGGGGGTTAACCCACAAATATTTGTACCCTGTTAAAAGTACTTTTAGAAAAATAGAAGGCACATGCCTTTGGGCACACTACCCAGAGCTCATTACTCAAAAGGGAGGCTCACTGCCTATAGAATTTATTTAGAACAGAATGAATTAACTAAGAAATAACATCTACTTCATGCCTAGTTTAGTTTCAGTGAATGCTCAAAAACTTCTACTTTGGCCCGAATTCTTCTTTACCAACTCCACACTCTATACTATTCTTGCTCCTTTTCTTCTCTGCTCTGCTTCTGATCCTTTATTCAAATTTGATCTATTTTTCTCAAGGATAAAGTTTAACAACCCTTCAACAAGTATTTATACACTTCATCCATCTTGGAATGATCAACAAGGTCGCCAAACTTAATGCAGATCTTTACACTATCAACCAATCATAGCTAAGGCTTGAGTCTTCCTCTATTAATACATCATGCTTCATAAAATGATCTTTAGATCATCCACAACACGCTAGGAACATCCGGTCAGCCAAGACTGGGAAAATAGCAACAACCAAGAGGAAAAATTTAATCACAAGCTCCTTTGTCAATATGGACCACCAACACAATAGCCACACGATTTAGAGACCACCACAAGCACAATTAAGTCAACAAGAATAGTCACACCACTTCTGCATCATTAGAATGACTTGCATCTTCACACTAAACCTCAAGAACACACACTGATATGACTATCATACTAAAAAGATTACTTCTGGACCTCCAAACCACAAACCACTCGAGTTGAGGGAACACATTAACATCCCATACATGCCTCTAGATCTGTAGATCACAATATGCTTATACCAGACCAATCCGGACCAACTTCTTTCCACTCTGTCAATACAGAACAACTGCAGAAACCTGTTTTACTCAGAGGGTCATAACTTCACCAAATCTTCATGTGGACCTCCCAAATCTCAACTGGAGAAACAATAGACAACCCTATACAAGCCCTTTAATTCACATACTCTGATATTCACCTTACTGGAAAAACTAATCACTCCTCTGCATTGTCTTCACTATTTCTGACATAAAGATATGTTGACATCAATGACAACACATCAGGCACATATTTGCAACAAAAACATAAAATTTACTTCTTCTACATTGAAGAACCAAAAAAAAAGGTGGTGGATTAAGTAAACAAAGATTGTGTAAATGTCAACACCATGAAAAGCATTTTTTTGTCCAATAATGCATAGAAAGTAGAGAATAACAAAGCATGTGGGTCTAATTCATGGATTGCACATATTTTTTGTCTATTTTTTCTAGTTCCTAAAAATGTGAGCTTGTTTTTCCATGAATGAAAAGTTTTAAGTGTGGTCTAAATTCTAAAATGACTATTATGACAAGATTTTCACTATCCCTAATTTACTGAATACCCTATAACCAATACCCTCAACCCTAAACTCCATCCCTCAACCCTATGCCTTAAATCTTGTATGTTAGGCCCTGAACCCTATGCACTCAACTAGAGAGAGAGGGGAGGGATGTAGATAGGTGAGAGAGAGAGGGGGGAGGGAGGTAGATATGTGTGAGAGAGAGAGGATAGGAGGGGGGAGGGAGAGGGAGGGGAGGGAGGTAGATAGGTGGGAGAGAGAGAGGGGGGAGAGTGGCAGCGAGGGAGGTTGAGAGAGATGGGGTAGGAGGTAGGGATGGGAGGGAGGTAGAGAGCTGAGAGAGATAGAGGGTAGGAGGTAGAGAGGGGAGGGAAGTAGAGAATGAGAGAGAGAGAGGGTAGAAGGTAGAGAGAGAGATGATTTTCCTTCACAATAATGTGAGCATATTATAACGCGCTCACATGATTGTTTTCTTTGGTAATTTCCAAGCCTTTGGCTTGGATTTGCCTTGGGCTTCCAACTCAAAGGCTTGGACTGAGTTTTGAACATCCAAAGATGTGTTTCTATAGATTTAAAAAAAAATTACATAATCTTGAGTATGCTCCCCACTAGGTTTGCACTTCTTTCAATGATAAGTCAAAAAAATACCATGATAATGTTAATCTCTCTCTTAGCTTTCTAACCATATAACTTTTTTCATGTTTTGAGTATGTTAAGGTTTTCATCTTTAATTTATTTTGTTAGTGTATCCATTTTTTGTCAAAAACTAGTGTGTGGTATTTTTGAACCATGCATCAAAATTTCAAATAAATTACATTTTTAGAAACTAGACTCCATTCTACATATATTAAAAAAAATGGATTTTCAATTAGTTTTCAAAAATTTTAGGGGGAACATGCTCAATTTTTTGTTTTTTAGGATGTGTCCACTTTGAAAATTAGTAAAAAATCAATTATTCATTAAAAAATTATTAGAAAAATTAGGGATAAACTACATGGTGTTAGCTAATTTCTCACCATAGATATATTTGAAACACTAAAAAAAGTTAACATTTTAGGGGGGCACACCAGACATTATGTTATATTTTTTTGAAAAAATAAGACCAATTTGTGTGGCCCCCCTTTTTAAACCCCCTAATCTCAACCATTTTAAAAAACTAGTAGTTTAGAAACTAGATTTGGAGCACTAAGACTCTTGTTTTTGTTGCATCTTAAAATTTTGAGTGTAACTATCTTCAATTTCTCATCCAACATTAGTCTTTCATGATTTTAGAAAAACAAGTGGCCACTTAAGACCCCCTTTTGGTCCCCAACCTTTGTGAACTTACCCTTACCACAAGCTAAATTTGCATATAACAGTTTAGTAAATCGATCAATAGGTAAATCACCATTTCACATTGTTTATAGTAGGAATCCTAAGGGTGTTTTAGATTTTGTACAGCTACCAATCGAAGACAAGATTAGTGATGATGGAGAAGCATATGCAGAACATCTTTAACAATTGCAGCAAGAGGTGAGGTAGAAGCTCCAAGAAAGTAATGACATGTATAAAACTACATTAGGTGCTAGTAGAAAACATCATGTATTCACTGAAGGTGACTTAGTGATGGTTTATCTGAGAAGAGAGAGGTTTTCCATGGGAACTTACAAGTTGAAATACAAGAAAATTGGTCCTTGTAGGATTACAAAAAAATTAATGACAATGCTTATGAGGTAGATTTACCAAAGCAGTTAGAAATTTCTACTGTGTTTAATGTTTCTAATTTATATGTTTTTCAAGGTGAGGATCATGATGAAGAAGGTGAGGTTGAACTAGATTGGAAACAACAGGTTATAAGCAAGAAAAATGAAAAGATTTCACAGATTTTGGACAAGCGGACTATATACACACGACATGGTCAATACATCAAGTTTCTGGTACAGTGGGAAGGGCTAACACAAGAAGATAATACATGGATTCCAAAGTGGGAAGTGAAGAAGCTGGATTTGAATAAGTGGCACAAGTTCCAAGAAAACAACTTGCATGAGCTATGTTCTTTTCAACCAAAGGAGAATGATGTAAAAACTTTTAGAGGTCATAACTTTTGACTCGGGAGTCCATTTGAGCTGAAATTTGATGGGCAGATGCATCTTCAGGACTTGATTAAAAATCCCACTGAACTAGTAAGTTCGGTAAGTCACCATTTCAACACTTTTCTGGAGCTTTTTCAATCATCTAGGGCCTCAAAATGAGGTCTTAATGATTTTTCAAGATTTTTCCAAGTTTTTTCTAATTAGTTTTCGAAATTTACATGCAATTAGTCCTCTTTTAGTTATTTTCAAATAATTGGCAAGTTTCATGGCCACATGGATAAGGATGCAAAATTACCAAAAATGGCAATTTTAGAAAGTTGTTAAAAAACTACCAAAAAGGGTAATTTTCATTTTTGTATATGTTTGTTTTTTCTTATCAGTTGTAGTAGAATGGAATGGAATGAGAAGTAGAATTTGAAATTATTTTTGTGTTTCTGAATTCGTTGGCAATAATAATGTTGATGAATATTATGCTGTGAAGTTTGGTTACATCATGTATCAAGGTAAAATTGTATTGTATACACTACAAAACAAACAACCCATGGAGCCAAGTCCTCTAGTATGAGAAAAAGACACCATTCATCTTCATGATTTGTAGCTTTATATCTTTGTCCTCAACCTTTTTGTATGTTTTTCACTTACTTTTGGGTCTATGTTGGTCAATATTATTGTCAAGTTGGTTTTAAAAAGGTAAAACTCCTACTACTATGTGCTTAAAGTAAGGTAAGTTGTATGGTTTTGGTATTGTTGCTATTTGAGTTTGGTTTTGACATGATGTGTTTGAGGGTTTATTTTCAATTAGTTTTGTGTTTCAATCTCCAGGGACAAACATGTAGATGCATGTAAAATTTGTACAAACATTATATACAAAAAGTCATAAAAACATTATATGCAATATTTATACAAACATTAGTCAATAGTTCAGATGTTTAAAAAAACCATTTCATAAACCTTTTTTATTCTTATATAGTTGCAAATATTTGAGTTTATAGTGTAAGAAATATAAAAATTACTAAGATATTTTTGAGGAAAATGTAGAATTTGTTTGTAATGCTTGTATTTTGTTTTCAAATATTTTAATTTAAATACATGCTACATAGAGAATTAGCTTCTCTTCTTAAAGTATTTCACCAATTTTACAAATCTAATCTTTATAAAAATATTTTAAAAATCCAATCTTTATAAAAATAATGATTGATTTGATATAGCATCGCATTGCCCGAGGCTTACATTCAAATAACTTTGGAAAATATAACTAACAAGCAACTAGATCACATATACTCCTAGTTTCTTTTCGCCCATTTCTAGCTATTAATATCTCATTAAGGTTTGCATGCTTATCATTGATCAAATTTTACTAGTTTTGTGATGAGAAAGAGAACAAATGTTTCACATGAGTAAACAGGGTTATGAGAATGATAATTCAAAAGAAGTGGAACAACAAAGCTCAATTGGGTGACTAGATCATATGGAAACCAAATTGTTCACTTTTGGGGGTTAAAAAGAATAAGAGGAAATGAGAGCCAATAATTAATTTAGACAAAAACCGCTCACAAGATAAAACAATTTTCTTTTAACCCACTAGGAAAGGAAGAAAAGGCCAAATGAGCATGCTTGTCCAACCTATATAGCTACCAAAATAACCTCATTTAATTTATTCTTTTACCACCTAATAATCTAGTTTTTTTTATTTGCTTTGATTATCACTACCCGCAACACACATTTTGTTATACTTAGTCTAAAGTTTGAAGGGAATAATGGCACACATGTATGTAATGCATTCACATGTATATAATGCATCAAGAGGATTGTAGTTTAGCTCCATTCTTGCCATCTTGATGCACTATATTCAACAAAAATTAAAAAACCATGGGATATGGGCTCCTCTATAGGTCAAAAAAATTTATGTGCGTGTTTGTGAACTAGTGATCGAGTGGGACAGAAATAGGAGGATGGCTCTCCATATGAGGTGACTTTGAATGAACATGAAAACCTATGTAGATATCTTCTAGACATAAATAGTTGAGTAATAAATTTCAAAGAGATATATGGTCAAAACCTTATATGTAGGGTAGTTCTAAATTAATCATTAAGATAAATCGTCTTCTTTAAATGTTAAGTTTTCAAAGTGTGGATTAAAAAAACTATAACTACACAGGGTTCTCTTGCCTCTACAATTTTTTTGAGATGATTTGTTTGAATATTTTTTAGATTTGTTTATGTAAAGAATGAATTTTATTTTTTAGAAAATACAATAATTTCTATGATAAAATTTAAGGATTGATAAATTTAAAAAATAAAAAAAAATTCATTTAAAAAAAAGATGATTGAGATGAGGTAAGATATGCAATCAAATTATCCTTATTGAGTTAGTTCATAATACTTAAGTAAGTTTAATGCATTTGGATGATGTCATATTTTAAGTGATTTTAGTTAATTCATTAATTTTACCATGTCATCCTTAAGAGGCCAATTTTGTATGTAAATATCTCCTAACGATTACAATGGGAACAATCATCATATGTCCCCAAGTGATCAAGTAGTAAAGTGATGAGACAAAAGAGAGAGGAACAACTAGGTTATGCCCTCAAGACACATAAAAAGATATGAAAATGATCATAGGAAACTCAAGGATGAAGCACCAATAGACCAATAGGAGAATATGAGAAAACAATGCCCCCAAGAGGACAATAAAGAAAAAAGACAAGGGCAAACAAAAGCAATTGGAAAACATAAAAAATTGGAACAAAGGAAATCAAATGTAAATAGAAAGGACATGATTGAGATCGCATCAAGCTATGTGGATAGGGTCAATATCAATAGTAATATTAGATCATCATCCTTTGTGTCATCATAGCAAGATGAGGTAGAATTGAAAGCACAAAGTAAAAGAAAATGCAAAATGGGCAAACAAGGAAAAGGGCAAAGAAGAAAGATGGCACATGATAGGAAATACAAAAAAATGACAATCATAAGAGAAGAAAAAGGAGAAAAGGACATAAGGCAATGCAACAAGGTGACAAGGAAAAAAGAAGAAGGAAACAATGAAATAAAAACAAGTGAATGAGTGAAAATAGGAAATAAAAAGAAAGAAGGATGGAAAACAACAAGGTGATTGAAAATGGAAAAGAAAGGGGAATGCAAAAAGGATAAGTGAAATTGGGAAACAAAAGGAAAAGGATAACTAAAAATGGGAAACAAAATAAGAATGAAAAGAAAACAACAAGTCCTCAAGTGCATATCCTAATCCCTAAACCTCTATCTCCATATCTCTCCCCTATCTCCCTATCTCTATCATCCCTCTACCTCTCAATCTATCTCCCTATGTCTCTAGACACCTCCCTCACTCTCTATCTCCCTATTCACCCCTCTCTCTATCCCTAACCCCTAAACCCTAAACTCAAGAAACCCAAAACCCCAAAATCTAAACCCTAAATAATGCTCCTAAACACTAAACCCTAACCCTTAAACTCTAAACCTCTCTCTCTCTCTCTAAACCCTAAACCCTAAACCTCTATCTCCCTATCTCCATCATCCCTCTACTTCTCAATCTCTCTCCCTATATCTCTGGACATCTCCCTATCTCTCCCCCTCTCTCTCTATCTTTCTATCTCTCCCTATCTCCCCTCTCTCTCCCCTATCATTCCTCTATCTCCCTATATCTCCCATCTATCTCCCTCTATCTCCCTCTCCCTCCCTCTCCCTCTCCCTTATCAACAAAGGGAATGGAAACAAGAAAACTAGGACATGCAAAGAGGGATGAGGATATAAATTGGGATGATTAAATGGAAACAAGACAAAATGAAAGTTAATTGGATGGGAAGAATGATGACAAGAGAGGTGGAAAATAGTAAAATAGGGAAAAATTGGTGGGATCTAAAGGAAATTGGAAAGGAAAAGGAAAACTAGGAAAGCTAGGGTTAGGAGGTGAAAAAGAGAGGGGAGGTGGTGGAAAAAGAAGTCAAATGGACACAAAGAGATGAAGATGAATGATAGGGGAGGGAGAAAATTAAAAATTAGGGGAAATTTGGCTAAATCTTAATGGTATTTGAAAGAAGGAAAGGCCAACATAGTGGAAGAACTATATAAAATAGCTACCAAGTGATAAAGAATTACCTATCCATGAACTTGAAGAAAACTAAATTGTAGAGATTTAAAGGGATGAATCAATAATGATTTGATGTAGTATGGACTTATACATACTCACGAGACTTTAGATAAAATAGCTACAGTATAGTGATCAAGTGGGAAATTTGCACTTCATGTGTTCAAAATGAGGGACGATGAGTCTTATTTATGGATTTTTTAAGGGAAGTCAATTCGTTCTACTATATTTGGGCTATTTTTGAATGGAATCCTCTAGGAAAGCTAGCCCTTCAAACAAGGTTCTAACACACATAAATAGCACATGGAGAATATTCTAGAGGTATGGGAGAGAGAGGGGGAGGGAGATGTCCAGAGACATAGGGAGAGAGATTGCGAGGTAGAGGGATGATGAGAGAGATAGAGAGAGAGGTCCATAAAGAAAACAAGATAGAGAGAGGGAGAGAGATATATGCATTAAATTTATTTTAACTTCTTTAAAACACGATCATGTTATAAAGTGATCACATTAAAATGCGATCGTGTTATAACACAATTGTGTTTTTTACTACTTTGGGAAATTCCAACCTTGAGGGTTGGATTTGCCTTGGGCATCCAACCCAAAGGGTTGGAGATGCCTTTTGAATGTTGAGGATGTGTTTTTAACAAAAGTTAGAAAATTTGACAAAATATTGTGCGTGCTCCCCCTATGGTTTGCATGTTTTTCAATGTTAATAGGAAAAAATGACAAGACGACTTCAAGTTTTTTATTAGCTTTCTAACCATGTATTTTTTAAAAAAAATTGATAACATTAAGGTTTTCATCTTCAAGTTCTTTTGCTAATGTGTTCTTTTTTTCAAAAAATCTGTCTAGTATTTCTAGTGTGATTTTTTATACGTTTATCAAAATTTGAAACAAATTAGATTTTTAGATTCTAGACTCAATTCTATACATATTTTTTTAAAAATGATTTTTGATTAGTTTTCAAAAAATTAGGGGGGAGCACACTCAAATTTTTATTTTTCAAGATGTGTCCACTTTGAAAAAATCATAAAAAAATTTGTATATTCATAAAAAATTAATAGAAGACATAGGCATAAACTACATGGTGTTAGCTAATTTTCCACTGAAGTGATTTGTCTAATACTTAAGAAAGTCAACATTTTAGGGGAAGCACACTAGACACTATGTTATATTTTTTTAAAAAAAATAGGAGCACTTTGTGTGCTCCCCCTATTTGAATCTCTTAATCTCCACCATTTTTAGAAAAAAATTAGTAGTTTTGAAACTAGACTCAAAGCACTACAAAACTAATTCTTATCACATCTTCTAATTTTGAGTGTGGCTATCTTCAATTTCTCATGCAAGATCAGTTTTTTATGATTTCAGAAAAAAGTGGCCACTTATGACCCCTTTTGGTCCCCCATTTTCGTGCATATACCCAAGTATACTTCTATAGGATCTCCCACTCAATCTGGATTAGCTCAAAAAACCTAACATCTAGAACCAAAACTAGCTAGGCTCTAATACCACTTGCAAGGAAGTTAGAGTAGTGGAACAACATCCTACACTAAATTTGGGAAGAGTGATGTATAAATTTTTTTAAAATATGATTTAACAATTATAGAAATTATTAAAAAACACATAGAAATCAGCAGCATAGATGTAAACCATACAACACATAAACACCAGAATTACATGGGGAAAACCCTTTTGGGAGAAAATGCACACACTCCAAAACCTACTCAATGTATTAATAAATCAAAAAGAAGATTACAACACACTTGTAGAGAAAGTTATTACATGAGTATCACCAGAAAATTAAACCTGGAAGAATTTCAGTAGCATTTTGGTATCACTATGTATCTACAAACTCCCATACATAAAATACTTCCTCAAGAACCAATTTATAGATAAATGAACAAGCTAGAAACTATTTGTGATTTTCTAAACCATGTGCCAAAACCCCCTTTGAAAATTCCCACTAAGAGGATAAAAATAACATATTCTCTTACACTCTTATAGCTGTTGTAACTGACCAATTTAATCCACCCAACATGGGTGTCCAACTTGTCATTATTATCCATCTCAAAATAGACACTTCATGACAAAGAATAAAGTTTGTAATAGATATTCAAGATTCCAAAGTAACCTCCTCTATTCTTGGCTCTTACACATCATGAGAATCTACCATCAACTGTCATATGATCCCACAAAAGTAGGAGTCTCAAATCTACTATAGATAGGCAATTAAATAACCCCTTACAACATCATACAAAGTATCAACACTTGGTAAAATATTCCACCTCAAAATCCTATGCCCCATTTCATATTGGAGCACAATTTAATTAAAATTAAAAATACTATAATTGCAGTAAGTTATGGGAAAATGATAAAGAATAAATAAATAAACTTGGAAATTGTCAAGATTGAGAAACCTTAATTCCCAACAATTATTAGGGAATAAAAAGTATTTCAAAAATCAATAATTGTAGAATTTTTTTGGAGTGGTTGTCTCTATGTGTATAAATGTGTAAAATTTTAATTGTTGGGCATTGCAAATGGAGTGGAATGTGAATTTGTAGACAAAAGAAATTTTTATTCTAAAAAAGGAAAGATAAAAAAATATCTTGATTGGACTAGACCAATACAATATGTACCAAAGGTTCAAATTCGACAAGACTAAGGCCATACCCAATAGAACTTGGTCTATAATTAGATAGAGTTCCTAGACAATATTCTTCACCCTAAAGAAACAAAATCATTAAACTTGTACTGAACCATAAGAAAGAAAGTGTCACTAGTAGCCAACTTTTATAAATACTTATAACAAAAGTAGAAGTGCAAATGCAAAGAAAATATTATTCTCTTCCCAATTTTTCAAGTTTGGGATAATGCTTGGTTGTACTTTTAGAAGTAAAGGTTTAAGATGAAACTAATCAAAATATCCATCTTATATGGACCATAGACCATTATATATTGTTTAGGTCCAAATTTATTTTCATTAAACTTGCCTACCAACTTAGGCATTCATGTTGTAGTAAATGTGACAAATCTTGATAAAATTATAAAGTTATAAACTATCAAACATGGATGAGACAGTCTAAGTTATATATGAAACTCTATTACTACCATTTTAGGCAATAAAATTTTACTTCTTAAAAGGAAGTTTTTTTCTTCCTTTGGATTTTGTTGGAAGTGTTGCACTCTAATACCATGTAGTAGAAGTGTTGCTCTGATACCACTTTTTGGGGAGAGAGAAGATAATGGGAGAGGACACACAAAATAAAAGAAGCAGACATAAATTTCTATTTATATTCACTAATGAAATGAATAATGAAACAAAAATCTACTTTTAACAAGAAAAAATTGCTAAGTATAAGTTGCATTCAATGCAACATGTAGTAGGTGAGCATTAATGGTGAAGAGCATGAGAGTATATCAACTTCAATATGCTTTTCTCTTTTTGAAATTTAAATCCAAATAGATAATCTAGTTACCTTTATAGTTGATAATGAATTTCTTCAACCGGATGTAGAAATCCAACTGGATGTGGAACATTCAAAATCATAATGTCGGGTTTGGTTGGAATGTCTAGTTGTAAATGTCAGGTTTAGTTGGGATGTCTACATCAGGTGCATAATGTCATGTTATTGGCATATCAGGTAGGAATCAAGAGGATAGATGACATCATGATGACTTATGAAAATACTACCAGATGTGCAATTATGAGAAAAAGGAAATGAACCAGATGTTATGTTTTGTAAGATTGGGTTCGGTTCAAAGTGTATTTCCAGTTACAAGACTTTGTTGGCCAACTAGATGTTTGCGAGGATTTCCAAATGAATTGGATCATTAAATTTACTAATATCATGTTAGATTGAAATATTAGGTTCAGTTGAAATGTTGGGTTCAGTTAATGTTAAGTCTCCAAAGGTTAAACTATATTTTAAAATTGCGTTGGGTCTTGTAAGCACAAAAATCATGCACAACCTCCATGAGGACCCCTGTGATGATTTCAATCCTTGTCACATACATGTAAGAATTAAATAATGTCCTCTAAGAAGCAAACCTCCTAGTGACATGTCTTCTTTCTCATCTTGTGTTGTTTCCTCTTTGTCGTTTTCTCTCTCTCTCCCTATCATCAACGCTTTTGGACACCCTTTCGACACTTATCGATTCTTGTTTCCTGAGCTTGTGACTTAATCCCTAAGCCTTGTATTCATCTATTTGTTGTAATTGACCTTTCCCATCCATTCTTTCTTCCTTTCCCATCCATTTTTTCTTCCTCACCCCTCCAACTCACCTTCCAATTGGTGACCAAACTTTTTAGGGCTTGAGAGACTGCCAAGATACCCTGAGAAAAATGGTCTAAAAGTATAAATTCATGACATTTTCAAGAAAAAAATAATAGCACCATTGCATAGTCCTCTAAAAATCATGCACTTTTAAAAAAATGACACCCAAAAAGGAGTCCGTATGTGCCCAAACGAGCTCCCGGAAGTTCTATGACCAATTTAGAAAAATTGTTCTAGGGTCGCCCCTATTACTTCAGGGTCACCCTCTGGGTGACCCTGTAAAATCTAGAACTCCCCCTAGGTGACCTAGGGTCACCCCCTTGGAAACCCTACTAGAAAAAGGGGTGACTCACTCACGATTTCATCCACGCGAAAAATCAAGTTTCTCACTCAAAAAAGATCCGTTTTGGCCCATTTTTCTTCCAATTTACATGGTTTTTGATCCCCCAACATGGAGTTGACTATTTCATGCACCCACACATGCATAATTAGCTCTATTTTATCTAAAATTAACAATTCATTCTCTCTCATTCATTCTTCCAACTCTAATTCTTCTTTAATGATAAGCTATTATTGATTTATCACTCCCTAATTAACTGAGTTCATTGAGTAATTGATCTAGTTCACTCCCTAATCAATCCTTGTTAACTCTTCAATCAATTAAGTTAACTTCTCAATCAATTCCATTATTCAAACCTATAAATACCCATCACCTCTTCATTATTTTCCAAGTTGAGCAAGTTGGAGAATACTCTTCTCATCTTCACAAGCTTTTTCAAGCTTCTTCACAGGCCTTTGAGCCTCTTTCTTCATTTCTTTCTTTAGTTCTCCAAAGCTTCAAAGATTTCATTATTGCATAGCTTCAAAGCTCTTCCATAGAGGTAAATTCATTTTGCATACAACTCTTGCTAAGTTTTTGCTCTCTAACTAGCATTCTCATGCTCACACAGGATGAAGGTGCCTTTTACTTGTTTATTGTTCATCAAGATTTCACATAAATCTCTTCAAGCATCATTACGTTGCTTCAATCAACACCATTGTGCTCATCAAAATCTTTCATTGAGCTCTCTTAATCTTCTATAAGCTTCTTTTGCTTCTTTGTGTTGTCTTGTCGTCAAGAGGTCTTCCCGTTGCTTCAAGAGGATACAAGGTTACCATCGAGTATTTTTTAGGATAGTGGAGACACACAAATCTTCTCTATTTCAGGTTCCTCTATGCTTTTTGTCAATTGGTAGTAATTAGAAAATCAAAATTACTCTTGGGATTAGTAAATTATTACTTTTTCCTTGATAGAAAGATTAGATCTAGCATCTTAGAAGTAATTTGCATTCATAGTTTGATTCAATTACTTGCAATTTCCTTTTCTAGATTAATTATTTTAAAACATTCAAAAACCCCAAAAACATAGAATAATTGCATTAGGTTAAATTCATTCTAGTTGCATTCATATTTCCTTTCCTAGATTAAGAAGCATATTTATTTCTAAAATAACAAAAAAGGCACAAAAACAAGTCTTGCATCTCATATAGTTGCATTCATAAAAATATAGAAAATAACAAAAACATTAGGCATTTAGATAACTTGCAAACCCTTGATACTATCACAAGGTCAACCGCGGTAAACTATTTGGTCAAACCCTTGGTATCATCACAAGGTCAACAAAAGTCAATGCACAACTAAACCCTAGGTCAAACCCTAAAGTCTAGTCCAGGTTAGTCCACATACACCTATCTCTAGCCTTGGCTCATGAATGTGCCCAAGATTAAGAGGTGAGTGGGTGAAGGTAGTCCTCGGAAAACCATCCAATACCTCAATAAGATCCATTTGTCTTACAAAATCTAGAGGCATTTAGACAACTTCAAATACAACATGCAATCATCCAACAAATTGAAAGACAAGAAGCCATCAACAAAAGTAACAGCTTACCCACATAGAGGTGGAACAGTAGAAACCCCAACAAGAGAAGAGTAACTAGTGACCCTTCGGGTCATAGGGTTATCTCTACAACAATAGTCATCAAACAAAACATTTACATTAGCACACAACAACAAAGGCCCCAGGATTTTCCAACCCCTCTCCATGAAGTCCAGCTCTCTAATGAGCTAGACCTCCACCATGTCTCACCTCCTCTTGACTAGCTACTTCCAGGAGAGAGAGAGAGAGAGAGAGTAAGTGAGTGAGTGATGTGGCGGATCACATCATGGAAAGGATGGAAGGGTTCGTGTGCATGCCAAAATCTGACTTGACAGCCCGAGGCAACCGAGGTTGTGATTTTGAGCGTACATATTTTGGTGAACCTGGCGTGAAATTACAAATCCTTCTAGGACGAGTAGTTTTATGCTCCTATGTTAGATATTCATTCATCACCATTATCACATACATCATCAGCTTCACCACATATTTTGGTGAACCTAATGTGAACAATAAAAACCTTTTGATTGAGCTTTTTGCATTTCATTGCAAGATCCCACTTTCATCATCATTCAACAAATCCTGTTGGGATGGATTCTTTCACATTTTTTCACACTTCACAATGTTTCATGCAAAAAGTCCAAGGAATTGTCCCCTCGAGTAAAATTATAAATTCAAAATAGATCCAAAGAGATCTTGACAACTTTGACCAAATCAAAACACAAGAAGTGAACAATCAATCTAAGATCCATCAAGATGATCAAACCATAATAAGCCATAAAAGAATGGCCACTGAAATGGACAATGAAGTGTGTTGTCAAGAGAAGAACTTACAAGAAGCTCAGGAGGTACAAAAATCACTCCACGTGGTACATCAAGATAAAAAGTCTAGAACATGTGAAATGTCATTAGAAAGAACAAATAGGGTCACTCAAACCCCAACACAAAGCAATCCATTTCAAGGTTGTAAAATTCAAAAATGAAGGAAGCCTCACTCACAGACCTTATAAAAAGTTTGGTCTAATGAATCGAGACCCTTGAGGCTAATAGTGTTGAACAATTTCACCAAAACAACATTACAGAAAAACCTAGAGCACAGGGAAATCATTTCATTGATGAAATCAAATCAAACCAAGGGGTAACACAAAATACCCCTCATCTAAACTCCCATTCATGTGACAAACATAACAAAGCATTTATGCCTCCCTTTACCTTACAATCCAACACGACAAGTCTCAATCAAATAGGTGGGATTCCTATGACTCAAGATCAACCACAAATGATCCCACTCAATCTTCAAAACATAAACATGACACCATCTAGTCATCCAACTTTTTCAGGATATCAACAATCTAGCATACCCTCTCAACAAACACAACACGCCCCACTTGAAGGGATAATGTTTGGAGGAACAAAATCCTGTACACATAACTCCCTCCTCGGAACATACCTCGAGTATTTAAAGGAGCCTCTTGACTACAACATTCGTCAGATTATACTACCATGGCCTCTCCTTGAGCTTCCAAAATTTAAATGAGAGGGTGATCCCAACTCTCATATAAAGGATTACATCATGGTAGTTTGAGAACTCCTTCCTTAGGATGGGGTGGTAGAAAAGATTTTTCTAAAAACTTTAGAGGGTATCGCTCTAGATTGGTACTATCAACTTCCAGAAGCATCGATCCACTCTTTTAGGCAACTCATTGATCAATTTGTGGGTGCCTTTGACATAAACAAATTGGTCAAGACAGGAATACGAGAATTTTTAACAATCAAACAAGAAGACAATGAGTCAGTCACATATTTTATCACATGGTGGAGGAAAGTTCTCTATTCTTCAACTAGCACACCAAACATGGATCATAGAGAACTTTGTGATCTCTTCTTACATGCTTTCAATAATGACATAGGAGAACAAGTCCAAAAAATCCCTTACAAATCATATGAAGAAGCACTCGAAAGTGCCCTTAGAATTGACCAAGCTACTATTGATAGTGAAAGAAGGAAGTATGATTCTAATGGAAGGTTGATAAACCATGATGCAAATAACAAATCCTGGACAAATGATCAAGACATAGATGGATCAACAAATACTCCACCATCTAGAAACAACAATAATTGTGACTACAATAGTCATACAAATTTGGGGAACCAAAATGTCAACAACTATCCCCCAAAAATCAACCAGCATTCATACAACAATCGTCATAAACCTCAAGATCACAATCATGATAAATATTGCTCATTTCACAAGAGAAGGGGGAATGAGATCAATTAATGTTGGGGGTTCCATCACTTCATATCAAACCTCCCAAAACATCAACAAAAGGCATTCATGGACACATTCTCACAAGATGAAGAACTTAGTCCCAACAACTTTGATCAAAACACCTTAGGCCTTGTGGAATTAGATAAAGATCAAGAAATTTGTGTCACCCAAGGACTAGAACAACTAGATGACACTTCCAACAATTTAAATTTTTCTCACAAGCTAGAGCTTACCAAGAGTTCTCCTACACACAAGAAAGCTCTCCTCAAAGCCTTAGATCTAGGCCATCTAGTTCAAAACATTCCAAGTGAAAAATGTTCTTCGACATTTGATTTTGAAAATTTACCTTCAGACAATGACATAGATAAATAGGGTGATCTCCCCCTCCATCTGATAGTCCAAGTGCAAGACTGTTCCATTAAATGTTTAATGATTGGTGATGGGTCTGCAATCAACATAGTCTCCTTTTCGCTTCTTCAAAGAATGGGTTACGACGAAACACAAATCACAAAACAAACTTCCATCCTTAGAATTCAAGATAACCCAAACACTCAAACCATGTGTAAGGTCAATCTTCAAATCACATTGGGTCCCAAAACCCTCCCAACTAAATTTTATGTCATTAATGAAGAAACCACTTACAACATGATCCTAGGAAGGTCTTGGATCCATAGGATGAGGGCCTTTCCCTCCACATTATTTCAATAAATACACTTCTCACACATGGGAAAAACCCACACCGTCAAAGGAGATCCTTATCCTTTCAGCCTTTATAGAGTTGAACAAGTCAAAAAGAAGGGAAAGTCCATGGAAACCACTAGTGACCCAAAAATCAACACTTTTGAAAAAGGAGAGACATCAAAACAAATTGCAAACATAGACAAGACCTCAAAATGTATATGGAAGGGGGGTAATAGGAGAATTCCCCTTTGATCCCAACTCAACAAAGTCTTATGCTCCATTCAACTTAGTGGCCATTCCAATTGAACCAGACATAAACATCCCTATGGTTGAAATCATGACTAAAGAAGAAGAACCAAAATCCACACAAAAACTAGGAGAGTCAACACCAACTCCAATTGCCCTTCAAAATTTCAAAACAAACATGTGAACTCAAAAAGACCAGAAAATGATAAAGCTAGGGGGCAAATTGTCAAACAATGAAATATGTGAGTACACAAAATCCCTCACTGAATACAAAGACATTTTTACACCAAGTCTTCGAGTTTCCTTGCAGACTTTCAAATGAAGTTCAAACCAAATTGGATAGGTCTAGACATAGTTAAGGAAGATGTCAGAAACAATGCTACCTCTTGTGCACTATGGAAGGAAAAGATCTTAGCATCTCAGAAAAAAACATAAAACATAAAAATACCAAAAAAATCAAATATTCCAAGAACAAAAAAATCACAAAAAACAAAAATGTCAAAAGAATTTGTTTCTTGCATTTCAGTATCATTATATTCATCTTGTGTTATAGTGAATGACTTGCTCTTGTATTATTTTCGATTCAGTAAGGATTCTAAGGTTTCCTAGGTATATGTGATCCTTTCAGGTCCTAGAGATTCCCCATATGCACAATTGTCATTTCTCTTTTCATTCCCAATGATTCTAATCAAAGCCTAGCTCTTAGCTTTACACTGATCCTAGTCTTAACAAATCGAGATGTTAGGTCTAAACAATGTCAGTATTCAAACCTACAATGTTCAAAGGAAGCTTGCAAGTAGACCTTCCCAATTGTTCCCTAGTAGAAGAGAAGTCCAACTAGATTACGAAAACTTTAGGTGGCGCTCAGCCCCTTATCTTTCTTGGCCAAAAATATCAAGAAGATCAAAACTCTGAAGGAAGCAATATAAAATAAGAGTAAATAAAAAAATGAGTGATCAAAATGACAGAAAAGTGAGAAATCAAAGTATTGAATATCCAAAGTTTCTAAAACATTCATTGCATAAAAGTCAAAAATCCAAAAAAATGAGAAAATTAAGTGAGACATTCTAGAAAATACAAAAAAAGAGAAAAAGAAAAAGAAAGAGAGTTACAAAAAAAAGAGTGAAAGAGAGAAGATTGTTGATTGTCCGTACTCTTGGGTGGAGATCAGTCTAAGCTCGAAGCTTCAAGGGTGACATTCTAATAGAGAAAATAAAAGAGAAAGGTACAAAGCACACACACACACTAGCTGAGCAAAGCCAAGAGTCTAGTAGTCTTTAGGATTATCTGCTATCTAAGGACCCTTGTTCTTTCCCACTTAACCTTTACCTCAGGTCTATCTTGCTTGCCATCTATGATATAAGTCTAGTGAACATCAATAAAATTTGATACTTGTCTAAATTGAAAACTTATCAAATTGTCTTATCTAGATAAGGATCAATGTTTAGCCTTTAGCAAAGCCTAAAATTTAGAAACAATCCATTTTTACTCCCGCACCCCACTTAAGTTCTAAATTCCTATCTCACAGACTTGAATTTAGGTCTCTTATACCAAAATAGCCTGCAATCCCCTAGATTGAAAATCATATCAAAGAGCAGTCATATTGTTTGTTCCACAATGCATTCATACCAAAATTAGAAAAAGAGTTCCAAAGCAATAAAGTCAATATGATAACTTATGACATTTCCTAGAAGTAAAAGTTTCATTTTAGCATCCCTTGTGTTCTTGCATCTGCATATCATGACCTACATTCATATATATTCCAAAAAAGACAAAAATAAATTGCATCATCCATATGTGATCATCTTAAGTATGCATTCTCATAAGAAAAATAAAATCTCTATCCAACCATATGCACAAGAGGGAAAGTGAAGTACAAGATGTCAACTAAAGCTATGAATGGATCTCATCAAATTACGTCTTGTAACAATAACTGTAAAACAATATCTGAGAACAAATCACTCCTCCAACAAAGTCAAAAGAACAATACTATGTGAATCAAGTACATGAGTCTCACCATGCAAGGGGGCAAAGGTAGAAATATCTCAAATGTAGGTCTCTCAAAGACCTCAAATAAACATCAAAGTCAAACCTTTGCAGAATCTTCACAAAAACCATAAAAAATAGAAAAATTTGAAAAAAACTAAAAAAATTGTGAAACATCAAAAATCCCTAAACATCAAATATATTCTTCAAAATCTGCAATAAAAGGAGAATCTATTCTCCTCATCTCTAGCTTAGCATGTGTTCTATTTCTTTTATGCATCTCTCATGCATTCATTTTGCGTGCATTCATCCCTACAGGTCTTATCGACAAAGGCAAACAACTAATCAAGATCAAATGATCTATGGTATGTAAACGTCATTTTAGTTTTCATTATTCATTTTGATATATTCAAATGCCAGACTAATACTAGTTATTGTAGGTACAATTGCAGGGAAATCAACAAATAGCTAAGGCCTAGTTCGGGAACGGTACCTACCTTTCATGTAGACTAACGTCTCTGAGGGGGCAAATATGTAAGCACAAAAATCATGCACAACCTCCATGAGGACCCCTATGATGATTTTAATCCTTGTCACGTACATGTAAGCATGAAATAATGCCCTCTAAGAAGTAAACCTCCTGGTGACCTGTCTTCTTTCTCATCTTGTGTTGTTTCCTCTTTGTCGTTTTCTCTCTCCCTGTCGTCAACGCTTTTCGACACCTTTTTGACACTTGTCGATTCTTATTTCCTATGCTTGTGACTTAGTCTCTAAGCCTTGCATTCATCTCTTTGTTGTAATTGACCTTTCCCATCCATTCTTTCTTCCTCACCCCTCCAACTCACCTTCCAATTGGTGACCAAACTTTTTAGGGCTTGAGAGACTGACATGATACCCTGAGAAAAATGGTCTGAAAGTATGAATTCATGAAATTTTCAAGAAAAAATAATAGCACCATTATGTAGCCCTCAAAAAATATGCACTTTCAAAAAAAGGGCACCCCAAAAGGGGTTCATATGTACCCGAATGAGCTCTCAGAAGTTCTATGACCAATTTAGAAAAATTGTTCCAGGGTCACCCCCTGGGTGACCCTGTAAAATCTAGAACTCCCCCCAGGTGACCTAGGGTCACCCCCTGGGTGACCCTACTGGCAAAAGGGGTGACCCAGTCATGATTTCATCTACACGAAAACTCAAGTTTCTCACTCAAAAAAGCTTTGTTTTCGCCTGTTTTTCT
Organism: Cunninghamia lanceolata; assembly: GCA_027924645.1. Classification (NCBI taxonomy): domain Eukaryota; kingdom Viridiplantae; phylum Streptophyta; class Pinopsida; order Cupressales; family Cupressaceae; genus Cunninghamia; species Cunninghamia lanceolata. The sequence goes on along the minus strand of BSBN01000433.1, from coordinate 3,192,458 downwards.
TCCAGTTTGCATGGTTTTTGATCCGTAGTATGGAGTTGACTATTTCATGAACCCACACATGCATAATTATCTTTATTTGATCTAAAATTAACAACTCATTCTCTCTCATGCATTCTTCCAAGTCCAATTCTTCTTCAGTGATAAGCTATTATTGATTTATCACTCCCTAAGCTAATTAACTGAGTTCACTGAGTAATCGATCTAGTTCACTCCCTAATCAATCCTTGTTAACTCTTCAATCAATTAAGTTAACATCTTAATCAATTCCCTTCTTCAAACCTATAAATACCCCTCACCTCTTTATTATTTTCCAAGTTGATCAAGTTGGAGAATACACTTCTCATCTTCACAAGCTTTTTCAAGCTTCTTCATAGGCCTTTGAGCCTCTTTCTTCATTTGTTTCTTTAGTTCTCTAAAGCTTCAAAGCTTTCATTGTTGCATAGCTTCAAAGCTTTTCCACATAGGCAAATTCATTGTGCACACAACTCTTGCTAAGTTTTTGTTCTCCAATCAACATTCTCATGCTCACACAGGACGAAGGTGCCTTTTACTTGTTTATTGTACATCAAGCTTTCACATAAAGATCTTCAAGCATCATTACGTTGCTTCAATCAACACCATTGTGCTCATCAAAAGCTCTCATTGAGATCTTTTAAGCTTCTTTTGCTTCTTTGTGTTTCCTTGTCATCACGTGGTCTTGTCACTGCTTCAAAAGGATACGAGGTTGCCATCAAGGATTTTTGAGGGTAGTGGAGTCACACAAATCTTCTCTATTTCAGGTTGCTCTATGTTTTTTGTCAATTGGTAGTAATTAGAAAAATGAAATTGCTCTTGGGATTAGTAATTTATTGTTTTTTCTTGATAGAAAGGTTAGATCTAGCATCTTAGAAGTAATTTGCATTCATAGTTCAATTCCATTACTTGCAATTTCCTTTTCTAGATTAATTATTTTAAAACATTCAAAAACCCCAAAAACATAGAATAATTGCATTAGGTTAAATTCATTCTAGTTGCATTCATATTTCCTTTCCTAGATTAAGAAGCATCTTTATTTCTAAAATATCAAAAAAGCACAAAAATAAGTCTCTCATGTCATATAGTTGCATTCATAAAATATAGAAAATAACAAAAACATTAGGCATTTAGATAACTTGCAAACCCTTGAAACTATAACAAGGTCAACCACGGGAAACTATTTGGTCAAACCCTTGGTATCATCACAAGGTCAACAAAAGACAATGTACAACTAAACCTTAGGTCAACCAAAACGCCAGGTTAAACCCTAAAGTCTAGTCCAGGTTAGTCCACATACACCTATCTCCAGTCTTGGCTCACAAATGTGCCCAGGATTAAGAGGGCAGTCCTTAGTGAGATTGAGGAAAACCATCTAAGACCTCAACAAGCATTTGTCTTACAACAACTCTGAGGCATTCAGATACAACATGCAATCATCCAACAAATTGAAAGATAAAAAGCCATCAACAAAAGTAACAACTTACCCACACAGAGGTGGAACAACAGAAACCCCAATAGGAGAAGAGTAACTAGTGACCCTTTGGGTCATAGGGTTATCTCTACAACAACAGTCATCAAACAAAACATTTACATTAGCACATAATGACAAAGGCCCCAAGACGTGCCGACCCCTTTCCGCAAAGTCCAACTCTCCAACGAGCCAGACCCCCACAATGTCTCACCTCCTTTCGAATGACTACTTCCAAGAGAGTGAGAGTGATGTGGTGGATTACCCCATGGAAAGGAGGGAAGTGTTTGTGTGTGTGCCGAAATACGACCTAACAACCCTAGGTAGCTGAGGTCGTGATTTTGAGCATATAGGTCTGGGGTAACTTCTTCCAGTTATTTCAAATACTTAAGGATTGTTTCCAACATAATCTTTCAACATAGCATTTGTGGGGATCTTCATCTGGATGTGGATGTTTAAGATTACCAATGTCATGTTTGGTTGGAATGTCATGTCCGGTTGGACTCAAAACCTTCGCTAAGGGATAACTTACACATTTCAAAGAATTTTTAGGAAATTCCAAAGGTGAACCTAGCTAAAATTTGACACGCTATGAATCTAAGACTTTACTTGGGATTTTTAAGGTTCAAAATTAATGTTTTATGGTAACTTCACATTTTGTCTTTACCTCCAAAACAACACAAAGAGGGGAAACACAAGAAAAAAGAAAAAAGAAGTTGGGGTCCTCATTTTTCTAGGAGCAAAATGGGTCATGTTGTGGGACTACACAATAGGAATCATAGATGAAGATACTTGTGTCAAAGAAGAAAAGAGTCTACCAAAGAAGAGGGGAATGGTTTTCTAGAGAAGAAACAGAGAAAGTGTAAGGAAAACTTAAAGGTGAGGAACTTATTCAAGCGATTGCAACTAAAATGTACTATATGCGAACCAATACTACAATTCCCTTTTTCTTATAGAAATCACTATTCATGGCATTTCCCTACTTTGGACTATGTCATGTAGTGTGGCCTAGTCGAGCTATTTTAAAATTTAAATCTCTTTCTCTATGGGTGAGATTCAAAATATAGTCAATATCCAATCAACTCACATTCCAAAAATCTTGAGATGAGTGACTAAGGACTTATATTTATAGGCAATTCCTAGGCCATTAGCATTTACTATGACTTTTTGTGCATTTGTCATATGTTACTATGCTTTTAACATTTACCAGAGCTGCGCATATACCTCAACCTGCTGCACTTTTATCCTCTGTTTTAGTGCATTTATTGCTGCGCATATACCACAGTGAGCATTTCCCAGTTTTTTGAGAGAAATTTTCAACCTTTCTAGGTACCCATTTCGGTCTTGTGTCAATTTCTGGGATATGACAAACCAATTAGAAGCACTTTCTCAAGAGCTCCAAGCCCTACAGAAGAACCTGACAATCTTAAAAACTGAATCTACCAAAGAGCAATATTCACCACAGGGCATATCTCCTTATCCATCTGATAAAAGCTTGGCCAACGTACCTTCCCATTCTTTTTTTAATGTGTCCAAATCTAACAAATACAAGGAAAAAGATGATCCAAGTGAACAAAATCCCTCCCAACATGAGCATGCTAGTTCTAGCTACGCCTCACACCAAGATTGTACATTCTTTTCCCATCTTAATGATACTCTTGACAAGGGAAGCACCACCTCAAGTTGGAAATCGTATACCACTCCATCTACTAGTCCTCCTTCACCTTCCCCTAGAAGGCATAGCCCAAAGCATACCAGTCCTCCACCAACACTGACATCAAGTCTCCCAATCTCTAATCTGACAACCAAAGAATCCTCGAAAGATCTTTTCCAAAGACTTTTTCCAAATTTATGTAGCAAAAGAAAAGCTATGGAGAAATCTGAATCCGCTCAGCCAATTTCATCCCCATCTAGCACGAGCAATCTTCACCATGGGCCTAAACCATCTACCATTATTCTCCATCCATTGTATTGTCCATCTACCCATACACTCATGAAGGATGTGATCCAGTGGCTATTAACAAGGAATCAAACATGTCCGTGTCATAACACTCCTATCCAAGAGCCTATCAAAAAGCCTTCAAACATGTCCTTTCCTCCAATCCCTTCATGTAAATCACAACCCGTCAAGCTTATCGAAGAGTCTCCCACCATAAACCAAAGTCAAGGTCCATCATACCTTCATGTTGTCGAACCTATTGAGCTTATCCAAGAGTCTTCTATCTTCGCTTCAAGCCAAGAAATACAAGAGCTATGTCAAGAGTATAATCTAGGGCATGTCGAATCATCCACCTTTTATCTAAATCAAGATCAAATCACTTCCATCCAACCCACCCATAACCTTTATCTTTTCCATGATCAAGATATTACATATGAAGAAGCTATCCATGAGCAACTTGATCCTATACTCATACATGAAGAAGAAATCCAAATCCAACCCTTCCATAATCTCTATCTTTTCTATGATCAAGCTATTATTGTTGATGAAGAACCTATGCATGAACACATTGATCCCATCACCCTTAATCCTATCTATGATCAAGATCCTTTCTATGATCAAGATCCCATCTATGATCAAGAGCCTATCTATGATTAAGCGAACCATGATGATCCTCGTAACCAACTTTATGCATTCCATGGTCACAAGCTTATCACCCCATCTATCCATCCTCCATCTAGTCCTATCATTGATCCAACAACTTCCATTTCCCTTCATGAGACACTTGCCTCCCAAGTGCACATAGATGATCAAACCAATAACTTGGATCCTAGTGAACATAATGATAATCAAGATCCTAATGATCCTTCACCATCCATTATCGACCATGTTGTAAATCTATTATCCTGTCCCCTTGGTCTCACTACCTTCATCCATGAATGTTCTTCCTTAGAACACCAACAACCATTATCCTCCATCTCACCTTCCTCATCCAATAAGGAGATCGCTGCTAGTGTCCAACACACCCATAATCCCACAATCCACTGCATACTCCAACATATGAACTATCAAGGCAAAGGCTTAGGCCTTCATGAACAAGGTATTTTGGAGCCCGTCCATGTCAATGTCCCTCCTCGCTCATATGGACTTGGTTATATCTCACAAGAAAAGTAATCTCACGATGTTGGTACTTCCTCCATGCCTTCCAAATCCACCACTTTCCATCGTAAACCCTATCATATTCCCAAAACATATGTCGCCATTCCACCTCCCTTATCATATACATCCCCAAAGCATGTGACCATACACCTTCCACCATCTAATCTACCTCTGCTACTTCCAACTCCTAACATCCCTCCATGCATTTTACCACCACTTCTTCCAACACCTTATCCATCCATCCATAAATTCTCTAAAAACCCCAATCATGGCCAACAAATGCACATGTTGTCTAAACAAAGAGCTTCCACCAACCCCACTTCCACCATCCCAAGGGAATTCAATAGCAAATATTTGGATGCCTCTATCTATAAAGTCATTAATCCTAAAGGTCCTCATGCCTTCGGGTACAAAAGCCAAGAATCAAAGAAAAACCCATCTCAAAAGCTACATACACCCACACATCTCAATGCCAAACTGAAAAAGGTGTGGGTCCCCAAGAAACAAGTAATTATCTCTGAAGCTACACAAAAGCCACATATACCCAAGCCCATACCTTCACAGGTAAAATCCACAAGCAAACTAGTTTGGATACCTAAGCAAAAATCCATCAAGTTACATGAGGCATCCACCTTTTAAGAATCCCAACCATCCACTTTCTCCTCTTTCATCCAAAAATCTCATTCCATCCAAAAGTCTCAAATCCATCCATCCCACATGACAAGCAAAAATCAGGAAAATACTCAGTCTATGTGGGTCCCTAAATTCCTAAATCACTCATCCACTACGCAAAAATCTCCATTGCTTCCTACACCACTTTCCCATCATAAGCTTCAATGTTTATCATGGTATGTGCAACCATTGGTCATGGTTCCCTTCCATCCCACGACACTTCCATATACCTCCATCTCCCCTTCCTTCCACTATTATCCTATATATCTTCCCCATCCTATTCCTATGGTCCATGATTTTGCATAAGCCTTCCCTCCATCCTTGCATAAGTCCTTTGTATTTTGCATCATCATACACTATCGCACCCTCCATAATCCGCTATCTACCTTCTCCATCTCACTTTCATGCAATCCCCTACCAACATCTATGAGAACACTTGAGGTAGTCCATACGACAACATCCATCTAGCAGGACTATCACCTTCATGGGACCAAACACTTGAGGTCCTCTCATCCGTATCCACCTTCTCCTATCCAAATGTTTCAAAAAAAAAAGAGAAGCAAAGAGAAATCCCTTCGTACAACAATGAAAATCTAGAAAACAGGTGCCTTGGATAAGTACCATGATGAAAACCTGGCAAACAGGCGTCATGTGTAAGATGATCTCCTATGTCACCTATGTTGCAAGTATGAGGATAACCAGTGTTGTCATTGATGTCAACATACTCATATTGCATTAGTAAGAAGGATTGGATGAGCTGTGTGCTGAGGATATTGAGGAAATTAGTCTCAATCAGGAATAGTGAAGAACAGTGATGACAGTAAGGTAAAAGTCCAAGATAAGATGAAGATCAGAGGATGCGGTTTAAAGGGCTTGCAGATATGAGTCTTGAGATGATCCAATCAAGTTTTCAGAGGTCTGCATAACGATCTAAAGAAGTTATGATTGATCTAGTAGAATCGGTGCCGACAGATGTTCAGTGGTGACAGAGTGTTATAGTTTGGTCCGGTGAGCTCCGAAATTGTATTACCTCATTCTGCGGATTCGAGGTAGTGTTGAAAAAGTCCATGTGAAGTGACGACTAGATTTTCTCATGGTTTGGAGGTCCGGATGCACCTTCTGCATTATGACAGTTGTAGAGTAAAATACTCTACATTTTGATTTTTTGAGTTTCAGTTGTGCGAGCTCCAGTTTTGTTCTCTGCGTTTCAGTTTTGGCTGTGAAGTCTTGACACAGAGCGTGGGCGCGCGGGGTTTTCATTTTTGTAAATTTTTTCCTAAGTTCCTAAGTACAGCAGAAACTGCCATGTGTCAGCAGCTAGGACACATTCTAAAGTTTCTCAAAGTGGCCGTGGAGAGCACCACGTATCTTTTTGCATTAAGACGGAAGCTGCCAAGTGTCAGCACCCGTTCCAATTTCTTCTAAGTTTCAAACATTCTTTTTGAATGTTTCTCATAATGTAGTGGGTCCCTTTTAAGAGCTTCGGTGAGTGTGGAAAGCGCCAAGTGGCAGATGCGGAGAGTGACTTTAGAGTTTCTTAAAGTTACACGGAAGGTGCCACGTGTCCCATTTAGTTTAAGTGGAGAGCTCCATGTGTCATCTTCCGCGGGTTCCTTTTTGGTTTCATCGCTAAGTAAAGAGGTTGGTGGGCCCCGTTAATATTTCTATAGTTTCAGTGGAGTGCGACAAGTGTTACCATCTGCGTGATTCTTATGAGTCTCTAATGTTTCTACAAAGTTTCTCAGAGTTGCGCGGAGAGCGCCAGGTGGCAACGTCCGCGGGTTTTTTTTTTAAGTGCTAAAGTTTCCCGAAGTTGCAGTGGAGATTGACAAGTGTCATCTTCCACGGGACCTCGTAAATGTTTCAAAAGTCTCTCTAAGTGCGGTGGAAGCCGCCACGTATATGTTTCTCAGATCCGCGGAAAGCGCCACCTGTCCCTTTTTCTTTTTGAAGCTGCTCAAGCACAGACTGTTGGTGGGTCCCATTTTTAATGTTTCTTAAGTTTCAGTGCAGTGGACCATGACAGATGGCAAAGCCCGAGCACTCCTAATATAAGCCACAGTAAAGACTCAAAGTAAAGCGGATATCACCACGTATCTTTTGTAGGGGCCGTGGATGCTGCCAAGTGTCGATTTTTGGTGTCTCTTGAGTAATGAAGCAATTTATCAAGTAAGTCACATGGAGGATGCCATGTGTTAGTTTCTTATTATTCTAGAAAGATGAAAGAGTTTCAAGAAAGGGGCGCATATAAATGCTAGCTGTTCCAAGGGTTTATAGTCGCAAAGACTATCAGAAACTGCCACGTGTTCCTTCCTGATTCAAGTAAGTGGAGTTACATGTATCTGTTGCAGCCAATGAATTTGCAGAGTGGCTAACCGTCTCTGATTCGAAAGATATCTTCTGTCAGATACTTTCAGTTAAGTCCGAGTTCGATTAGACCGTTGAGATTTGATCGTGCAGGCAATCTTTGAGCTAGTTCTATGCTATAAATATGTGTTCAGATCACAGTTAAAAATATATAACATTGGAGATATAGAGAATTTTCTGCATCATAGATTGTTAGAGAAGTTTTGAAGATCTTTTGTAGTGGCCAGTAATATCATTTGCCTTTGTTCTATTTTCTTGATTCAGAGAGTTGGTATAACTGTGCATGATTCTATGCCTTTTATGTGACTGGAAAATTAATAAAGACAGAGTTCTGTGCCTTTGCTGATATTTTCTGTGTTATTGCAAAATATTCTAATTTGTGAGCCTTTGATCCTATTTGTTTTCCATCTGTTACATTAATCATGCATTGTTTGCTCTTTAATGTGACTGAATCCTAAAGTAGTTTCATTGTGCTTAGTGTTGAGAAATAAAATCACATTCAGGCGCATCGCCATAGCTTAGTTTCCTTTTTTAGTTGCATTTGTGATTCTGTTTAACTCTATCCCATTTCCCAAACACTTTTGAGATAAAGAAGAGCCAGCTTCTTTAAAATCTGGAGGTTACTCTGAGGAGCATTCCCACATCTCAGAGTTTCCCATGTTGGTGTTGGAAACTGTGCAATTCTGAGCATCAACAACAGTGATGACAGACTGTGTTCTTGTTGTTCCGGATGAAGAAGAGAAGAATTCCAGTAAGCTGATAAAGTGCGGATGTTTCTGGTGACTCAGGAAGGGTTTTGGTGATCATTGGATCGTGTAAAATTCTTATTAGCGGTCTGCATTGAAGTTAAAGTTTGGATTTGATGTAAAGACCACTAGTTGTTGGTGTTCTTCCTGAAACAGGCCGATTACACATCTTCCAGATGATTTAAAAGTGTTTGCCGACTTAGATGAGTGTTCCTAAGTTGATGCCTTGTATAAATAAAGGATTGCAAAGTCATTCCAAAGTGTGAAGTGTGCGGATGAGTGTGGCATAGCAAAGAAGAAGAGTGAAAGGCAGAGCAGGAGTTTTTGGGCTTAAATGGAACTAATCCAGGCATGGTAAAGATGTCAATCTCCAGTTCAAGTTTGTGATACTTGATTACTTTGTAGACAGTGTGTCTCTTGTAGGCAATGTGCCTCTTGTGAGCAGTGTGCTTGGGCGGTAAGCCCTAATTGGCATGTGCCTTCTTTTTCTTATTCTTCTAATAAAGAATAATCCTTGGGTTAATCACCCCGTGGTTTTTCCCTTAACCGGGTTTTCCACGTCAAAATCTTGGTGTCTCATGTGTTGATGTTTATCTGCTCTAGTGTTTATGCTTTATGCTTTCATGAATGATTAATTGCTATGCTATTGAATAACAAGTGGATTTAAGTGTTTGAATTGAAAGCAAGATTAGGATAACTGATTCACCCCCCCTCTCAGTTATCAACAATTGGTATCAGAGCCAATTTCCTCTAAGAAGAGCTTAACCGCTTGAGGAAGATCCAGGATGTCGTCATACAAGAAGGATAGTCTGAAGTTTGATGGAACCAACTTCTCTCTTTGGAAAGGTCGCATGAAATTTCACTTGGAGAGTATGGGAAAGGCGTACTTGTCCATGGTCACAAAAGCATATGTACCTCCACAGGGTGGTCCAACAACTCTAAATGAAATCACAGATGCTGAAAACAATCTGCGGACCAAAGAAGCTCTTCTAAGTGCTTTAACTGACTCAAAACTCTCAAATGTTATTGACCTACCAACTGCCTATGAGATCTGGGTCAAACTGGAACTTCTGCATGAAGGAGATGAGTATGTTAAGAGTGCAAGGTTGCAGAGTCTCAAAGGGAAATTTGAAAGACTAAAAATGAGAGATGATGAAAATATCACTACCTTTATGCCAAGAGTAAATGAGCTGGTGTGTGGAATCAGGAATGCTGGTGGAGTTTTGGATGAAAATGAGATTGTTGGCAAAATTCTCAGATCCCTTCCTGTTGCCTATAAAATCAAGGTTCCTGCCATTGATGAATTCAGAGCCCATACAACTGTCACAAGAGACCAATTGGCTGGCAAACTGGCTGCATTTGAAATGACCAAGTTTGGAGATGATCCCCCCAAGACTGAATCTGCATTCAAAGCCAGTGCCTCTGTGAAAGGTAAACAAAGATTTGATCCGGGAGAAAACTCTTCAAGGAAACTGTCATGGTATGATCAAGCAAGAAAATACATGGGAGTGGAAGAAGCAGAAACAACTCAACTTGAAGCCCTTATTGCAAAGAGACTACCAAGAGGATCCGGTAAGTATGAAGGAAAATTACCCTTTAAGTGCTTCAACTACAATAAGATTGGTCACTTTGCCTCAAGATGTCCGGATAGATTTACAAGGTCAAATTCTAACAGACAAAGGTTCCAAAAGAATTGTTATTATGTTCATGAAGAAGATGATAATGAAGGAGTAATAGATGATGAATCAGAGATAGGAAACAAATCCAGAAATGAATGGGTGTTTATTGCCATCAAGGAAGAAGATCCAATGTCCTCTAAATCTGTCAATCATAAGGTTGTAGAAAGAGCTTTGGCTGCCCAAGTTGAAGAAAATGATGATTGGGTTATTGACAGTGGATGCTCTCACCATATGACAGGTGACAAGAACAAGTTCTTAGATTTGGAAAGATATGAAGGAGGAATGGTAAAGTTTGGTGATAATTCTGCTGGTAGAATCAGAGGTAGGGGAACTATTTCTTTTGATGGAAAGAACAAAACCGGTAATGTACTATATGTTAAAGGATTGAAGGACAATCTTCTCAGTGTTGGACAGTTGGTGGACAAAGGTTATGATCTCCAATTTAAGAATGGAAGATGCAGGATCTTTGAAAGCTCTGAAACTGAGATTGCATCCGGTACTCAAACAAAAGGTAACATCTTTCATCTAGTTGGTACTAATAAAACTTGTCTGTTTGTTCAAATTGATCAGAGTTGGCTATGGCATAGAAGGATGTGTCATGTAAATTTTGATAACATCATCAAGATAAGCAATACTCAGGCTGTAAGAGATCTTCCAAAATTGGTAAAACCTACAAATGGTTTGTGCAAAGAATGTCATCTAGGTAAATAGAGCAGAGTCTCATTCAAAAGCAAAGATCAGTCCTCTACTGGATTATTGGAATTAGTTCATACTGATCTATGTGGTCCGACAAGAATCAAGAGTATGCAAGGTGATAGATACTTCATGTTACTAATTGATGATCATTCCTGGATGATGTGGGTTACCTTTCTGAAAGAGAAATCAGAAGCTTTTGAGAAGTTCAAAATCTTCAAGGCTATGGTAGAGAATCAAACCGGATTAAAACTAAAATGTCTGAGGTCTGATAGAGGTGGTGAATTCACATCCGGTGATTCATAGATTTTTGTGAGAAGCATGGTATAAAGAGACAGTTGTCTGCTCCTAGGACTCCATAGTAGAATGGAGTAGTAGAGAGAAAGAACCGAACCATCCAGGACAATGATGATGGAAGCAAATGTTCCCCAGATGTTTTGGAGAGAAGCTGTCAGCACTGCAGTCTATACTCTCAACCGAGTTCAAATCAGAAGCAATACCGGTAAGACTCCTTATGAACTTTGGTTTGGCATCACTCCTACTGTGAGATATTTCAAAGTATTTGGTAGCAAATGTTACATTAAAAGAGATGATCTAGGAAAGTTTGATGCTAGAAGTGATGAAGGAATTTTCTTGGGGTACTCCACTCAAAGCAAAGCATACCGGTGTTACAATAAGAGACTGAGAAAGATGATAGAAAGTACAAATGTGAAGGTTGATGAAGGAATTGAGAAGCCCTCAAGGTTTTATGAATATGATGAAGATGATTAGAATGATACTCTGGTTCAAGGTGCTCAATCCTCTTCTGAAAGTCAGATTTAGACTGATCTAGTAAATCAGGAAGAAGAGATAGGTCTGAATGAGCCTGATCAAGAAACAGAAGTGCAAGAAACTCCCAAAGTTCCAAGGTATGTAAGACTGAACCACTCTGAAGATCAGATCATAGGTGACAAAAGCAAAGGTGTGCAAACTAGAAGGACAATTGCTAAAAATTTAGATGAATATTGTCTGATTTCAAAGATTGAACCTAAGACAATAAATGAAGCCTCCAATGATGAAAATTGGACCAAAGCAATGGAGGAAGAGTTGATCCAAATTGAGAAAAATCACACTTGGGATCTTGTTCCCAGACCTAGAAACAAGAATGTGATTGGAACCAAATAGGTCTTCCGGAACAGACTTAATGAAGTTGGTGAAGTAATCAGAAACAAAGCCGGATTGGTCTGCAAAGGCTACTCTCAAATAGAAGGAATTGATTTTGAAGAAACCTTTGCTCCGGTGGCAAGAATTGAAGCAGTCAGATTATTTCTTACATTTGCTGCCTTCAAAGACTTCAAGGTATATTAGATGGATGTCAAGTTTGCCTTCCTAAATGGTGATTTGGAAGAAGAAGTATACATTGAGCAACTGGATGGATTTCAATTGTCTGATCATGGTGATATGGTCTGCAAGTTGAAGAAAGCACTGTATGGATTGAAGCAAGCCCCAAGAGCTTGGTATGAAAGATTGGATAAGCATCTTGTGCAGATTGGTTTCAACAAAGGTACTGCTGACAGTAACTTATATTTTAAAATTGATCATGAAAACATCTTGATTGTTGAAGTATTTGTTGATGATATCATCTTTGGAGGAAAAGATAGCATGTGTAAAACTTTTGCAAATCAAATGAAAAGTGAGTTTGAGATGTCTATGCTTGGTGAAATGAATTTCTTCTTGGGTCTGCAAATTACTCAAACAAAGAAAGGGATCTTCATTTCTCAGACCAAATATGTGAAAGAATTGTTGAGGAAATTTGGGATGGAAGATTCAAAGCCAATGAATACTCCCATGGCAACTAGATGCAAGTTGAGCAAAGATGATGACTCTCCTAAGGCAGATCAGACAAAGTACAGATCAATGATTGGTGGATTGTTGTATCTCACTCAAACTAGACTAGATATTATGCAAGCTGTTGGTCTTGTGGCTAGATTCTAGGCTGATCCCAGAGAATCTCATGTCATGGCAATCAAGAGAATTTGTAGATATCTAAAAGGGACAGTGGAGTATGGTTTGTGGTATCATAGAGATCATGATTTCTCTCTTCATGCATACACAGATGCAGATTGGGTAGGAGATGTGGATGACCGGAAGAGTACCAGTGGTGGAGCATTCTTTTTTGGGAAAGAGATTGGTTTCCTGGCTAAGCAAGAAACAAGATGCAATATCTCTATCTACAACTGAAGCAGAATACATTGCAGCAGCAGGTAGTTGCACTCAAGTTTTATGGATGAAGCAGATGCTAAGAGATATTAAAGTAGAGTATGAGGAGCCTATCACAATTTTCTATGATAATTCAAGTGCAATAAATATTTCTAAGAATCCGGTGTTGCATTCTAAGACTAAGCATATATCTATCAAGTTTCACTTTCTGAGAGAGCAAGTGAACAAGGATGAAGTTAGATTGGAGTTTGTACCCTCAAAGGATCAAATTGCAGATATCTTTACTATACCTCTTCCTAAGGAATCTTTTGAGTATCTTCGAGCGAAGTTAGGGGTTGTTGCTCCTCCGGTGATGAGCTAGGATGCATTGATGTGCATTAGTTCAGTGGATATCACAATCATATCTTGTGATCCGGATTGGTGATGGGGAGCTGCTACTCAGGGGGAGCAGCTGGTATGATTTTGATGTGTTAAAGTTGCAAGTATGAGCCCTTTGCCATTGATGTCAAAGGGGGAGAGAAGACATGTGAAAAACAAGTGGTTGATGATCAAAGGGGGAGCAGTAAAGAAAGAGAAGACATGTGAAGAGTTTCTATTGATAGGGGAGCTATGACAGAAAGGAGAAGTTCTTGTCTTGATGGTTTTTCACATCATATGTTGCCATCAATGACAAAGGAGGAGATTGTTGCAAGTATGAGGATAACCAGTGTTGTCATTGATGTCAACATACTCATATTGCATTAGTAAGAAGGATTGGATGAGCTGTGTGTTGAGGATATTGAGGAAATTAGTCTCAATCAAGAACAGTGAAGAACAGTGATGACAGTAAGGTAAAAGTCCAAGATAAGATGAAAATCAGAGGATGCGGTTTAAAGGGCTTGTAGATATGAGTCTTGAGATGATCTAGTCAAGTTTTCAGAGGTCCGCATAATGATCTAAAGAAGTTATGATTGATCTAGTAGAACCAGTGCCGGCAGATGTTCAGTGGTGACAGAGTGTCACAGTTTGGTCCGGTGAGCTCCAAAATTATATTACCTCATTCTGCGGATTCGAGGTAGTGTTGAGGAAGTCCATGTGACGTGACAACTAGATTTTCTCATAGTTTGGAGGTCTAGATGCACCTTCTACATTATGACAGTGATGAAAGATTGTGTTCTTGTTGTTCTGGATGAAGAAGAGAAGAATTCCAGTAAGCTGATAAAGTGCGGATGTTTCTGGTGACTCAGGAAAGGTTTTGGTGATCATTAGATCGTGTACAATTCTTATTGGTGGTCCGCATTGAAGTTAGAGTTTGGATTTGGTGTAAAGACCATCGGTTGTTGGTGTTCTTCCCGAAACAGGCTGACCAGATGTATTACACGTCTTCCGGATGACTTAAAAGTGTTTGCCGACTTAGATGAGTGTTCCTAATTCGATGCCTTGTATAAATAAAGGATTGCGAAGTCATTCCAAAGTGTGAAGTGTGTGGATGAGTGTGGCATAGCGAAGAAGAAGAGCGAAAGGCAGAGTAGGAGTTTTTGAGCTTAAATGGAACTGATCCAGGCATGGTAAAGATGTCAATCTCCAGTTCAAGTTTGTGATACTTGATTACTTTGTAGACAGTGTGTCTCTTGTAGGCAGTGTGCCTCTTGTGAGTAGTGTGCTCGGGCAATGAGCCCTAATTGGCATGTGCCTTCTTTTTCTTATTCTTCTAACAGAGAATAATCCTTGGGTTAATCACCCCGTGGTTTTTCCCTTAACTAGGTTTTCCACGTCAAAATCTTGGTGTCTCATGTGTTGATGTTTATCTACTCTGGTGTTTATGCTTTATGCTTTCATAAATGATTAATTGCTATGCTATTAAATAACAAGTGGATTTAAGTGTTTGAATTGAAAGCAAGATTAGGATAACTGATTGACCCCCCCTCTCAGTTATCAACAACCTACACTTGGGGGCACCTTGTCTCATTGACATATCACTTTTCTCCTATCATTTCCTTCCATACCATTGCCTATCCTATCCGGTTACCCTTTATTTGTTACATACCTATCCTATCAAATCCATCCATCCTATCTTACCGCACCTACCTATCATCCATATCCCACATATACCTATCGTGTTGAGTCCTTTCGTCCTCCATTCCTCTTTTTGATCTTGATACAGATATGGGGGAAAAATGTCGAAACATGCTTTGGAAAAACTCTTGATATACCTTGTATTTTTCAAAACAATCCAATCCTCTCATCCTCCTATCATCATAAGCATTGAAAATCCTAAGTATCCTACCTACAATGGGGCATGTTATTCCTATGCGACTTAGCCCTTGGTGATCACATCCTTCCCCTTTTCTACGTGTGTTCCTTCTATCTACTATTGCCCATCCTTCTACCTACCCATCCATTATCCATTATCACCCATCTGTTTACCTATCCATGGTGTTCCCTTTTCATCTATATCCAACATTTAGGCTATCCAAATTGCTATCCAAAAATCCCAAAGGTATCATAATCACCTAATGGTAACCTATCATGGCTTGATGCTCTATCTCTTTTTGTCACCTTATCAACTAAGGTCTTATCTAGTATCCTATCCACAATGTTAGCCTAGCATAGCATCTGTCATCAGTATCGTAGGGTCAACTCTGAACTACATTGCCTCTGCATCATCACGTAGGCAAGGCCATTATCAATGTGCCCCTGAGGCTTCCCATACGTCCCATATCTTGTCGTCTATCCTCTAGTCCATCCACATGGTCCAAGTCCCTGAACTACGTTGCCTCTGTGTCGTCACGTAGGCAAGGCCATTTAGCAATGAGCCCCTGAGGCACCAGGTCAGTCCCTTAGGGTCTATTTCTTTATGTCCATTGTCAGTTCATCCATAATAAGCCAGATACCTCTACTTGACTGGGGGCAAATCCTTGACCTAGTTAAGGAGTTAGATTCTACAGTGCCACTTTGTTCACTGAGGACACCAATAAGGATTGTGATACCTTTTACTAGGCATGCAAGCATAGTAAAAACCCGCTTTCAAATGGAAGTTTTGATGCAAGACATCAACCTATCCAAGGCAAAGAAAATAAGTACCTATGCACTCAAACTGATTCTATCTAAATTATGGCAAGCAAACACATCTAATGCAAGAATGTTTTGTGTTTGCGATCAGGTCAGGTTATAGCGTCTTGATTTTTGTTATCATGTTTCCTATGCTTCTCAAGGATGCCAAAAGCTAGAGATCCTATGATGGGGGCACAATTATTTTCTTTGTTTGTTGTTTGTGGATCAATCTTTAGTAATGTGAAGCCTTGTCTAATGACATGATCAACAAAAGATCATCGAAGACATTAGAGATTTAAACATGAAAAAGGGGCAATCCTTTTCTGTTGATACGTAAGAAATACTCAGGTCATCTCAGTTCAACTATACCTAGATGCTTGTATTAACTTGCTAAATCAAAATCCATGTAAGCGATACTCAGGTCATCTCGGTTCAGTTATACCTAGATGCTTGTATTATCTTACAACATGTCAAAAAGTACCCAAAAAAATAGCCCAATGATGAAACAAGCACTTCAAAATACTTGCAGTATCAAGATGGCACAACCATTCACATCCACAAAAGCATCCATATCCCATGCAATAAAAATCCTATGCAAAGTATCAATGTTTACAAATAAAAACTTGTGATCTTTTCATTCACCTTTCCTCTATCAATCAGCCTTCTATCTATCATTGTATCTCTCATCCCAATCCAGTCAGTCTGAGCAAATGATCCAAATGCAAGTCCATCCTTAATCCATACCAATCGAGTTAAGTCAATATTGTCAAATTATCTAATCGCAATCAGTGGTCTTGATCCTTGTTTGGTCATAAACCAACTCAATCAGTCATAAATTATTAGTGGGATGTGTCTTACACTATCCTTCATGTTTCTCTAGGGACCTATCATTCCCCTCCATGACAACACTATCCTTTGTGTTGCTCTAGGGATCTATCGTTCCCTGCCATGACAACACTATCGTCAATCAATATCGATTAATCATTAGTTTACAGCTGGACAGGGGCAGTACCTTGTTGGTTCTTGTATCATTTGTACATACTTGCTTACCTGCTTGTGTGTGTTATCATTATATCTTGCATATCGTATCATTCAGCTCTTTCTTCAATCCTAACCTATTTTTCACCTTCTTCTTCGTGAGATTGTCCATCTCACGTCCTTCTGCCTTCTTCCCATCCAATCTCCCGAGGGGGCATCCTAACATTGTTAAACCTATAGCAGGGGCAAATTGAGACATGTATCATTATCAGAAAATTTTATTCTTTGAAATAATGTGATAAAACATATTGCATCAACTTCCTCTTCTAATTCTACCACTAGACTAGTCATGTAGGAATAAGAAGCTAGTCTAATTGATAATCTACATCTACTTACGACATGGGAAGGAAAAGGGAAGGGATTCTAAGCAAATAACATGGATAAGGGTTAGAAAATCCAAGCAACCAATAGTCTAGATAAAGATTAGGAGATTGAAACAAAAGAGGGTGATGTGCTAAATAGACTAGTGACCAACTGACTTTCCTTATGGTGTTTAACATTCTATTAAACTTTAATGTACTAGATTGTGAGAATGATTGGTACAACTCATCATTATAGCCACTAAACACATACAATAATCTACATTAATGACTATAACAATTTGAGGACCATAAGAAGACAAACAAACACATAAATTTGCAAATTAGAGGACACTCTCTAGGATGAGACTTTGAAAGACAAAACAAAATAATACTTCTATTCATCAAAGAGTCAAAAGATATTTAAAATCAAGCAAAGCCCAAATTTATACAAGGGGGTCCAAATCACAACCAATATTATGATCCAAGCTCAAAAAGAAAGGGAAGAGGAAAAAGATAGATATATGTCATATAATGTAGAGCATCTAGCAAATGATCTAGGGGCATGTTGAATACATGGATGAGAAGGCACACATATAAATAGTTGATGATCTATGATCTCATTCCATTACAATCACGACAGTTACAACTCTAGGTGAGAAAATAAGCAAGGATCACACATGGTGGTGCCTATACAATTGTGAGATCTAACCTTTCATTGAGAATTAATCTACAAATATGGAGCATTAGATGGAGCTCTTGAATGAATCTCAATAATGATGGTCATTTAAGGTCATTAGCAAGATTGTTAGTACATATACAACATATTCTAACAATCTTTCAAGGTTGGACACATCAATGCCTACAAGAATGGAAGGAAGGATTGGGTTGAGATCTAGTACAAAAAATTGTTGCTAGTTCATGGGAAAATTTCTTAGGGTTCTCCATTGACAAAAATACTCATTGTGACACACAAGGTAAGAAAAAATATGGTCAATCTTACACCATCACCACCTTTGAGAAAGAGAAGAATTCACATGATTAGATTTTGGGGGTGAACAACCAACAAAAGTTAGTTCTACTAGGTGGACAAGGACCTCAAAATGTTTACACTAAACAAAAGGACTCATAGATGAAGATAATTATGCCAAAGAAGAAAAGAGTCTACCAAAGAAGAGGGGAATGGTTTGCTAGAGAAGAAAAAGGGCAAGTTCAAGGCAAACTTAAAGGTGAGGAACTTATTCAAGGGATTGCAATTGGAATGTACTATATGCCAACCAATACTACAATTCCCTTTTTCCTATAGAAATCACTATTCATGGCATTTCCCTACTTTGGACTATGTCATGTAGTGTGGCCTAGTCGATCTATTTTAAAATTTAAATCTCTTCCTCTAGGAGTGACATGTTCAAAATATAGTCAGTATCCAATCAACTCACATTCCAAAAATCTTTAGATGAGTGACTAAGGACTTATATTTATAGGAAATTCTTAGGCCATTGCAATCATAAATCATATTGCAATATCATTTGATTCAAAGGGCATCCAAACACATAATTTGCACATTGAGACATCTCATTGTTGCATCCATTATACTAATACATTGTTATAACATGTTTAGTGTGCATTATTATAACATGTTTGGTGTGTTTGTGAATTTGAACTTCCTCCTAAGGCCTTCACTAGCTATTAAGACAAGTCAAGGTGATGCATGCCTCAAAAGCAAGCCCCACTATTCTTGTTAGCATAAGACAAAATTCAAAAAATAGGTGTAGGAGCAAAGGTGAGAAGATCTAGTCTATATCTATATTAACAAAGAACAATGT
Organism: Cunninghamia lanceolata; assembly: GCA_027924645.1. NCBI lineage: Eukaryota > Viridiplantae > Streptophyta > Pinopsida > Cupressales > Cupressaceae > Cunninghamia > Cunninghamia lanceolata. Next base: position 3,173,326 of record BSBN01000433.1, on the reverse strand, counting down.
TGCATGAGTTGGATCAGACCACATGACATGACTAATATTAGGTCGTGTGGTGTGACATAGTCAAATGCATAAAAAATTTTCCTATGGCAAGTCATCTAAATTGTCTAATTATTGTTACATTTTCACATTGTAGATTTTGATCCACCCGATCAACATCAAAAAAATAAATCAACATCACATCCTAAACAACTAAACACTCATATTTTTATCCAATATTTCATCTTCAACTCTTTTAATTTAAATATGGTTACTTGTAGGTGTAGGAGCAAAGGTGAGAAGATCTAGTAGATCCATATTAACAAAGAACAATGCCACATGAGTTGGATCAAACCACATGATATGACTAAGATTAGGTCGTTTGGTGTGACAAAACTTTTCCTATGTCAAGTAAATTGTCTAATTATTGTTACATTTTCACATTGTAGGTTTTGATTCACTGAATCAACATCAAAAGAATAAATCAACATCACATCCTAAACAACTAAGCACTCATATGCTTATCCAATATTTCATTTTCAACTCTTTTAATTTAAATACATGGTTACTTGTATCATTTATCATTCAATTAAATCTATATCATATATTGCAAGTTGTCATTTTTCCTATAATAGTTAAAAGATTCATTATATTGACCATGTTTTAATACAACTAACATTCTTCAATATCTATTCAAGAGGAAGGAAAAATAACTCTTAATTATTTTTTCCACTCAACTATTTCCTTTCTATTTACTTAAATATACTAAGAAAATCACAAGATTGAATAACAAGAAGAGAAAATTAATCAATATACATTTAACCTTTTTTGTTTACTTAAATATACTAAGAAAATCACAAGATTGAATAACAATAAGAGAAAATTAATCAACATACATTTAAATTGAGATCAAATAATTAAAATGTTAAATTTTCATTTTAGAAACTCAAGTTCAAACCTTTAAAATAGAATTGTAATTTTAAAATCCAAATTCAAATCTCTAAAACATCTAAAATAAAAAATTTAGTTTAAAAAATTCAAATTCAAAATCTCGAGGATAACATCTAAAATAAAGTAAACTCTTAACCTTCCTAATACCTAACTTATTAGTCTTATTCGGTTTGTCCCCAACGACTCACCTTAGCGTAATGATTTCAACCTTCCCCTAAAATTGTGGTTTCCGTATTTAATTACGTACTGCCACGCGGGATTTATTACGTTGAAATTGTGGATTAGGATGAATCTACCTATCTGCTGTCATATTCCGTTCGCATTATTGCTCAAAATGGACGGGAGGTGCGTTCCCGTTGGAAACTCTTGGTAATAATAATGCAAGATTGATAAGACACGCATCAAATTGTGTCTCGGATCAACCCTCTTGTCTGGTTGTGGATAATCAGGTCTTTCAATGTGGAGGTCATGACGTTTCAGACTTGACTGCACCATTGTGTTGTGCCCAATAATTTTTCATCCCCAACTTACAACATTTTGTTCACTCCCTCTGGACTTAAAATCAGGTGGCGGATATTGTAGACTATGAAAGGATCCATTTCCATTTCCATTCTCTTATCCATATCATGTCAGTTTTTGCATTGAAAAAACATACAGCTGAGAATTTCTCACAGGCCGTTTTTAACGTCACATTCAGGTCACGAGAGCCCATTAAAAGCAAAATTCAGAGTCCAGATAGAGTTGTACATTCCGAAGAAAGTTTTACCCAATCTAAAATGAACAAAAGTTATTGTACAATAGGTAGTTGTGATTGTTGATTTTGCATTTTCCATCAATGTCTGCTGACATTGCATGTGTTTCATTAAGGGATGATGACGACTCGGGCCAATTGGCCTCGGGAATGAACGACGATAGTACTAAATTGGTATATATAGAAATAATTCTCTCCTTTATGTAGATGTACGATGGACATTGTACGGGTAGTGTGAATGTCTGTTTACACACTGGATATAAGTGTGAACGTCTGTTTACACACTGAATGTTTGTTGAGGTGGATTTTGATGGAAACATTTCAATTTTCCATGTTAAACGAAACAAGACCGTGCACTAAACCTCTGTTTTGTTCTGTGGTACTTGAGTGTATTATGTCTATATGTGGCCTGACCTAATTTGAATGACCTGTTGGCTGTGACAGTTAACCATACAATGAAATCTGAAACAATAGAGATTAGGAAGATGCTCGTCTCACATGCCCAGGGACAGAGTACTCTCATGTTTGGGGAGAGGAGTAGGACCCACTAATTGTTCGGAGTATGCTGTTGTCAGTCACCCCTCACACATCACACTTGAAAGGTTACATGAAAATTTTTAAAAAAGGATGTTTTTCTTCAAGGATTTTCCAAATTGGTAGTGGAAACTCGGAAAGCGACTTGTGAGGGACAATTTGTAGTAATGTATGGTGTTATTAGAATTTGTCTGATGATAAACAGTTGGCATGTTGTAATTAATACATTGATTGTGTAGGACTAGTAGTTACACTTAAACAATCAGTTTGTTGTTTAAGCCTTATCTTAAAATTTCTGGTAAGGGAAGAGAAAGTTGTTGAGAATATATTCTCTCTTATCTCACTCAAATAATCATACAGTGTAGTGGTTAACATATTAGTTGTTAAAGTTTTGAATTAATTTTTGGTAAGAGACAGGAAGTTGTTGAGATTATACTCTCTTTTAAATGGTGGTTTCACTTAAACAATCAATATATTATAATGGTCAACATACTAGTTGTTTCAGTCTTAACTTTAAAGTTTTTGGTAAAGGAAGAGAAAGTTGCTGGGGTTACACTCTCTCTCAAATATTATTTTTTCAAATACTCCAACAGTATTTTGGCCGGCTCTTCCTCTCAAATATTGTCTTTTCAGCCTTTAACAGAGTGCAGATTGTAATTTAATTGATTGAGCTTAATTGGCCAGAATGATGGTATGTTCTTTGATTATGACATCCACCCAAATTCGAAATCCATATTCTACAGGTAAATGATTTTGACATCCTTGACAGCAGCTTAGTCCAAAAAAGATTTCTAATTCAAACATATACTCCATAATATTATAATTCACTATATAAAAGTAGAAATGCCAATATCCATATAATCCAATTATTTTTGCCAAAAACTTCAAAAGTTATCTGTATTTAAACACAATTATTTATGCTGTTCCAAGAACTTCTTCTTAGTCTCCCTGTAAATTCTTTTGTATTTTAGGGGAAAAAAACAAAAATGCCTGTCATATGGTCATTAAATTGAATTCATGAAATGGGATGGAGACGTTTCATAGCACGGACATCGCGCATGGCATGCGCCACTCATAGTTAGATTAATAAAGTAAAAACAAGGCTAAGCCACTTTCAGGGGGTCCTCCATTTGTCCCCTGTCATAATATATTAATGCTTGCAAGTCATTTGAATAAGATCTTGAGATTATATTTTTTAACTTGTAAAAATGTGATATTGTAGACCCACTTTGAAACGAGCAACTGGCCGACCAATCCGGCATTTGCCTGCCTAATAATAATAATAGTTATTATTGTCATTGGTGGAGTTGGGATCGTGAAAGAAACTGAGTGCCCACATAAAACAAGAACGGAGACAATAGTTTTGATGTGAAATCAGATGATGGTTTTCCTTTTTATTCGGAAAGAATTTCTTAACCCCATGATACAAGCAGTTCAATGGATCTGTAAAGTTTTAGGCAGGATGAAAGATGAGAAAAATTTAGTGAGGATAGTGTTTTACAACTCTGTTTGCAAGGAGTACCCAGTCCATGAAACTCCTGACACCAAAAGAATACGTAAGATTACCCAGACTACCTAATCCTTATCGTTATCTCATCAGCATGTAGAAAAAACAGGTCGTACTGACCATACAATTTAAGAAATATGGGCTCTATGAATGAATGTATGTTTTTGATTAATGTAAGAGATCACGTAGGTTATAGGGGGGCTATGGTAATTCCTGCAGTCTTAAAAAAACCAACAGCCAAAACAAAATAGAAAAACAGGCTTTACAAAGATCGTCCAACCTAATGTTTATGAGATTAAAGAATAGTAGCAAAGTTTTTTCTTTTAAATATTTTATAAAATATGTCTAAATTATATTTAAGTGATTTTTTTTTTAAATTGAATTTTCTGTAATAAATTTTAATAAAAGATATATTATTATTATTATTTATTTCTCTTCTTCAAATAAAACTGTCATGAATTAAATATTATATAAATTGAAAATAACAATACTCGTAATGTTCCCACGATGTTTTGAATCAAACGTGAGATTAAAACAATTAAAAAAAGAAAAACAATTAAATGTCTTCATGGATTAGAATTGCTTTGTGTGGTGAGAATGTTAAGTCGCTTTAAAAGATGATGAATGTACGTGAATTTCACAAGCCATTAAATTGAGAACAAGGAAAGGCCTATCCACCATTTAAGGGCCCTACACATACGGGGCAAAGCGAATAATTGTCCAATCTACGAAAATTGACAATCAAATATTTTTCTTGATTATTTAAAGATTTGAAAGATTTGAAACACCACTGAAAATGTTCTCAAATTTAAGAAGTATATAAAATAACTAATTTAAAATATAAATTATTTAATGATATGAAATATTTAGATTGGAGATTTGGTTTGGTTTGGTTTGGTATACGTGATCTTCTTCATATTATTTTCTTGTCTTTGTCACCCTTGTTTCAATATTTATTTTAGTACAAGGGTTTTCTACATTCATTGTAGGTTTTATAAGTTTCCCTCGTCTTCAAGTAAATTTTCTTTTTATTTAATTGGCCACCAACCATAGAGGCCCCACACTTGATGTTAGGGTTGCTAGCTTGGAAGTGCAGGAAAATGGCACTGAAACACCAAGTTCACAGTTCACGAGGTAACTCTTCTACTCATTATGTTTTTCTAATTGTTCATGATTTTGACAACATATGTAAATGGCTTGAGAACCTTGTTGAGTATTTTGTTGGTAGACTTCCCTCTGAAAGCATGCTAAAGAACTTTGGGTTAACTCCACTTGGGTCCTTTATGGGGTCCATGTGGAGGTCATCCAAAACCTTACAAAGGGTTTCTTCCTTTTTTATTTTGTTGATATTAAATTTTCTAAAACTATTTTAAAGCATTGCCTCTAGTATATTTGCACCTCTTTACTAGTTTTTTTCCCCTTGGACTTAAAAATTTGTCATATTTGAGGAATGTTCCTACCAAGTCCCTATCTAGGTTGAATTCCCTAGTCTTCATTTGATATTATGGCCTTCTCTTGATCACATAGTGGCATCACTAGGTTGAATGTTATTCATGTTGAACACAAACTTTTTTTTCTATTTGCCCACATAAAAGTGTTTATATTAAGATCAACCTATCTAAGGACCTCAAGGATTCTATTGAAATTTAGATAGGTGACCAAACTCTTACTCTGAGGGTCATGTATTTTAACTTGCCAAATACTTTCTATCGGTGCCAACCATGAAATATAGGACTGCCCATTGGTTGCCTAGTGTCCGAAGCCATAATAGTCATAGTCCAAGCAATCTACTAGGGATTCACCTCAAAAAAATGAGGATGGCTAGACCATAGTAAATAATAGAAAGAACAATAATTGTAATACTAGATCTAAGGGACTAGGGGTGAGTGTAAGAAGTTGGGTCCACTCTTTGGCCAAAAAATGGAAATGTTTTTCCTATTTTTAAAGTTTTGTCATAGTTGGAGTAAAAATTTGAAGCACTTATACATAATATTAATATGATGTAAAAATATGAAATATAGAATTTTATTTCTAGTTTTCAAATATGTAATTTTTTCTAATACCCAGATGATAAAAGTTGGTTTTGTATAGGGGTAAAAGTACAAACCTGTGTCACACTTTATAAAGGAATCAACCAACATGAAAAAAGATTCTCAACTTCGACCACATAAAAGTGGTCTTTATGTTTTGAATTTCAAAATGATGTAAACTAAGAAAATGTAGAGCTCTTTTTTTTATTGTGCCTAGTAAACTTTTTTCACGTGACTGGTGACACTGCCACGACATGCCCTCCGGTACCACGGGGATGAGGGAGACTGGACCTCGTGACCATCTTTACCGCAATGGAATTACTTAGCCAATCGAGCCAGGGTCCCCGCCCAAGAAAATGTAGATCTCTTGTTGAAGTTTAATCCTGTAATTTTTCAAATTTTTTAAAAATTGTTTTGATATTTTATTTATCAATTTAAGAGCAGATTTTGTAATTCTAAAAATTTTAAGAAAAAGTGACGTTCAGTTGACGTCAAGAAACAAATAGAAAAAACTCCATTTTCTCTTCATTTCTTTTTTCGCAAATAGGTGACTTCAATATCTAGGGCATGGGAAAAAAAAATTGATCTATATTTTTCTCGTAATAACGTTTTAAAGTTGTTAGTGAATAAATTTGTCCTTCGAAGATAGATATGGAAAATGACTCAAAATGCCCAGGAAGAAGGACTAACAACACTAACAGTTGGAGAAGTTGCCATTGAATTGACAACTTTCCTCTGAATTTTAGAGGTACAGCTCCCTCTTATGATATGCAATGAATGAAAACACAGGGTATGCTTTTAACTGGAAAGCAAAAAAGGAAAAACAACAACTGCACATAACCATGACACATATGCAATAGATTAAATTCTAAATGGCGAGAATGCAGATTAAATGACACATAGTGCACATAAACCACAACCCTGAATGAGAACAAAGAAAGAACTGGGCAACAGATCTTCACAATAGATAAATCAATTTGAATTCAAAGATTCAGAATGAACATCCACACAATTTGATTAACATAAATTTCACTAGAAAATGACTACATAGACACACAGGAATTTGTAATCTAAAGAAATTATTAATGAATTCATAGATTCACAAACATCTCCTTATTTCCCCAATACAAAAATGAGTTCACAGACTCTCTTTTCTATATTGCAAAAAGTGATTGGAAAGAAACCAAAACTGCCCTACTTCCCTTGCTCTTGAATAGCAGAAAAAGATCACCTTTTAAAAATGAACTTCGCTAGAAATAAATAGAATTTTGGGAAACTATTTGCCTCCCGTAACCACCTCTTGGCCTTGTAACTGATTCTTGATAATTAAATTATCTTTTGAGAAACTATTCAACTCCAGTGGCTCGAACCATTATATTTTGCAAATACATGTGATAATCATTTGAGCAAATTCATGAATGAAAATATTACCCAAAATAATACCCACGAGGCCAATTAGAGCAAACAAATAAAAATGAGAAACCCAATCTAGTTCTCCCATGATCACTCATCTTTATAAGTGTAAATTTCTATTTAATGTAGCCATGTATCCTACTTATTCCACCCTTTTCGAAATGAACCTACACTTATGTTTGTTCTAGCATCCAAAGCATTGAATAAAAAAAAATGTGTCTCCACACAAAAGGGCAACTGCATGCAGTATTTACTTATCATTGTTACTTGAATCCTGAAAATCAGTCTCATCAAAGATCTCTCTCTGCAATAACTCGTCAATAACATCTTCCATTGTTATAATATCTACTGCAAACCTTGGAAGTGAGGCATCGGTGATATCTATGGTTTCACTTTTGCAGCCCGAGAGGATATTGGTGAATATCTTGGCATTTGGCATTATCTCATTCCCCGTAGAGTTTGTAATCATAGCAAACTGTTTATGCACCCATTATGCTTTAAGAGCCACATATATGTCTACCTTGAAGTCATTTCCTACTATAATCTTTGACAAAATCTTGCCTTTAGATGTTGTTACATTGAGAATACACCGACGAAGGCTGAGAAGGATGCTAAAGTGAGTTAAGGAATATGGCGAGCTTTGTGGCATTATGCATTACATATAGCTATTATGGGAAAATTGGTGTAAATGAATAATCAATGTAAATCAACAATACCCAATAACTCAATGAAATAAGAAACAAAGAAATCAATCAAACAAAGAACTTCAAACCTTTGCAAACCTCTTCACTTCATGGCTTCCATTGATTGCCTATCTCAAATGATCTTGTGTATGAATATGGCCCTCAGGAGGTGCACTTCCTTGCTATTCCAGAGATGTCAAGTGGGAATGGCTATGATAGTTTATTGCAATGAAGATGAGCTTCACAACAATGGTAATGGTATGGTAACAAGTTGATCGCAAGAAAATGGAATGACTTGGGTGTCAAAGGTGCGCTGTAATTCCTTTAGAGTAAGAGTACTAAAAGCTTGGATGATAGAAATAGAGGAATTTAGTTCAATTTATAGACTTGAGAGAGAAGATCAACGGTATAGAAAGAATAAGAAGATCAACGGTATAGAAACCTTGAGAGGATGTGCGCAAATAGAAAGAAGACAAGTGTCACACAAAAGCTATTTTGTTTGAGTTAACTGTTGTCTTTTATAAAGATAAGATTTAATTTCATAAATTAGAAAGCTTTTTTCTAATTTTAAGAGTTATCGATAAAAAACAAGATTGATTGAATTAGTTAACTCAACTTGTGATTTGCTTTTGCATGATTTTGAGAGAAATTAAATAATAAATAATTTAATTTTGTGTGCATGATGAAGAAGATTTATTTTTAGAAGATTTGGAAGATTTTTGAGGAATTAGAAGATAAGAAAGCAAATTAAACAAATAGATTTATTTAATTGGTGTGCATGCTTTGGAAGAATAAATAAAATATTTTATTATATTTTATTTTTAGAGATTGAGAGAATTTAAATAAATTTGATTGATTTATTTAAATTTGGAAGAAGAAATGATTTAATTAAATATTAAGAATTAATTAATTGTTTGGAAGAATTAAATTAAATAAAGGATTTTATTTAATTTTGACTTTAGAAGAGGTAATTAAATATTTTGATATTTAATTAATTTAGAGGAATATGAATCGAATAAATAAATTGATTTATTTATTTATTGATAGAAGAATTAAACTTAAATAAATATTAAGAATATTTATTTAGACAGAGTCGTGTCATTTTTAGGTGTATACATTTTGCCCCTCTTTGATGCAATGTGTTTTATCACGTTGTTTCAAATAATAAGATTTTCTGATAATGATACATGCCCCAGTTTGTCCCTGGTACACATTTAACAACAGGATGCCCCCTTGGGAGATTGGATGGGAAGAAGGCAGAAGGACGTGAGACGAACAATCTCACGATAAAGAAGGTGAAAAATAGGTTAGAATGAAGAAAGACGGGTCACGGTTCAGAGAAACGGGAGAAGAAACGGGCTTGGGAAGTAGTCACGGTCATCACACAGCTAGTAAGGGTTCATTTGCTATATATAGGAGCTGGGTCCACAATCCTAGTCATTTGCACACTTGGCTTTTGTGGATAGGTCCTTAAGAGCTTAGGAGAGCACAAGAGTATAGAGCTGTCGGTATAGAGATGGATATCCCATGCGAGGAGCATCGCTTTAAGCGAGTTTGATGGTTCGACCGGCTAGCTGATGTAGGACCACCGGTATGTAGTTCAAAAAAACTCACCTAGGGTCATTTACTAGTGCAATAAATGCTAGGGAAAATTAGCTAGGATAGATGCACCGATTTGTGTTTCGGTGCATATACGCTCCAAAACTGTGCATATGATATGAAACCGCGCATTTGTGTTATGGAACGACGCATATGACAAAGCTACACATGCATGATATAAGTCAGCGCATATATTAGGAACTTGCGCATATGGTATGAGAAGTTGCACATACGTAGAAGCTGCGCATGTGTGACATGTTTTGGTGCATTCATGCTAAAGCTGCGCTTATGATATGGGACTGCGCATTTGCATTATGGAATGGCACATCTGCCAGAAGTGGTGCATTTACTGTGAAATGGTGCATGCACCTTTTGGTTCGGCGCATGTGTTTTAGATAGTCAGCTTACGTAACGAAATTAACTTGATTGGCATCTTGCTCGATGCATCAATCGATAAGCAATCTTTGAGATTGCAAGAATCTAGTCAAGAGATGCTGTATGTTGTTTTGATCAATTTGATATGCTAAGTAAGTGATAGGATACGTTTGAGACTTTGAGTAGATTTTGCAGTTTTGGTTGACGCATTGACTTGCTTGATTGCAGGAGGACATCCGAGATCTACTTATGTCACGGGAGTAGTTTCCCTTGCCATTGTTGCAGTGGTACATGCTCACAGAGATAGATTGTGAGGCGCTTGGTGCTATGGGTCTAGACTATGTGTGCTTCATGCCCGAGGTTTGTGCGAACCTCGATTTGTTGACGGCAACGATGGAGCAATTCCACAGTGAGGACGAGACCTTTCACTTTCCTACTAGTGAGATGGCCAGTACTCTTGAGGATGTTTACAGGATTATGCACTTGCCGATACAGGGTGAGCTCGTAGAGTATGATCCCAGCGGGATGTAGGACTGGTGGAGTGCAGGTGAGTTTTTGATGATACAGAGCTTAAGGGTTTGGTGATCTCTTGGTAGGACATTCATGACTACTATGACTACTTCCCAGGGATAGTGGCTGGATTGATCGAGGGTGTGGTATGCCCCAATAGGAGGTCGCATGGATTCCCTATTGGTTGGGGTCAGATTATGGAGAGAATGATCACAGAGGGCACTTGATTTGCATGGGGTGTCTGTGTTTTGGCGCACTTGTACCATGATATGCATTAGGTGGTATACCATAGGGGTGCCAGTTTGTCTACAGGCGTCTCACTTTTACAGTTTTCGTTATGGGAGCATATTGCTATTACTCGGTTGATATGCATCTTTTCCAGGCAGAGGGGTGAGCCGTATTATGGATACGCAGGTGTTATTTCCCAACATAAGCTGGGAAAGCTTGAGTACTGGAGACATGCGCTGGATAATGTGGATAGAGTTATCTGTCCCCCATATCTAGATTGTGAGCCATGGGATGACGAGGACGATGAGCTGCCATATTGTTTTCAGACTCGATGGCTCATTGGGAGGACAGTTCATCTTAGAGAGGCAGATTGTCAGCCGGGTTCGGCGACAGTCTGGCAGGGTACAGGGTATGCCACAGGGGCAGGCCTATTTTCTGAGGACACATGCAAAGTGGTTTAGATGGGGCCCAGTTGCTTCCTACGAGGAGGCCCTAGCAGAGTTTGAGCAGATTCCCTACGTGGCTTGGTTGATGAGGGAGGTGATAGACGCAGGGATGACTCCTGACTATGAGGAGTAGTTTGCTGTTCATCCATTCCTGAGATATTCAGGACCTAGAGAGTTGGCTCCTCACTTGGATGAGGAGGGTTCAGATGATGAGGATGGTGGAGTTAGGAGGAGGAGGAGATAGAGGAGGGGTAGAGGAGGATAGGGAGATGGAGATGATGGAGATGATGGAGGAGGAGGTGGGGATGGTGGAGATGGAGGAGACTGAGGAGGATGGGGAGACAGAGGTAGATAGCGATAGAGGAGGAGAGCTGGGGAGGGATCCTCCTAGCAGCAGCAGGTAGTGCAGCCATAAGGTGCACCATAGGTGGGACAACAGATACAGATGCCGGCACCGTAGCAGGTGCCCCAGTAGGTACCTCAGTAGCAGGTGCCATAGGTTTAGGTTCCTCAGCCTGATTTATAGCAGTAGGCCATTACTACGCTGCAAGGTTAGGTGAGACAACTCAGGGCACATCTTAGAGTGGTAGAGTCCCAAAGAGAGTCAGATGCATGGGTTTTATCTGGGCTCACTGCAGAGCGGGATACAATATTAGCAAGGGTGCAGGCCCTTAGATTGGAGAGAGACTCAACTTTAGCAGCCTTCAGTATGGATGGGGCTACTACATTCTTGGTTACATAGGTACAACAATGATAGGTCTAGGTACACCAGTTGCAGACATAGATTACGTAGATGCAAGGTGAGCTTGCCAGAGTGTAGGCTCAGACACAATATTATAGAGGACTGTACCACGGGGCGGTGCCGGTAGACTAGTGTACACCAAGCTACAGGAGGCGGTCTATGGTAGGCACATCTTAGAGAGTGGGTAGTTCACGATTAGCGGCCTTTGCCATGGGTCCACAATAGTCTAGGGCTAGTAGAGGTAGAGGTGGAGAGGGTAGTGTTGGGAGTAGTGCCCCACGGCAGCAGGGCTAGTCATTACACTTGTACCAATTTTGGTATATGTATACACTTTTTGATGGCTTAGATAGCTTGTTATGTATATACTTGTATCATTTTGCACTGAGACATGTATCATTATTTTTGTGATGTATACACTTTATATGATTGTGACTCAGAGATGGACTTTGATATGTTGTACATTTGGACATGTTTTATGTTTATTTATATGATGATGCTGCTATTTGATCTCTATATGCAGTTGTTTATGCTATATGTCATGGATGCGTTCTATCTTATGATGTTTCATATGCAATGCACATGTTTATTATGTTTATATGATGTTATTTGACGGATGTGCACTATGTTTGATGTCTATATGATCTGATGCAGACTTAGATGATTTCATGTATACACCTAATATGCAAATGTTCTCTATATGATTATGCAGTTTAAGTGATGATCTACATGTACTTGTCTATGTTTTTGATTTTTCTATTGACACTATGTTATGATGCAAATGTATATGGATGATCTAATGCACAATTATGTATGCAAATGATTTAATCATGTTAATGACTATCTCATGTGATATGATATGCAACTTATGCTATGTTTTTGTTATGTCCAAATGTACTCAATCGACACAGAAATGACACAATGACAGATAGAAGACTGACTGATAGAAGAAATGTGAGTGAAAGGATCACAAGCTTTTATTTGTAAACATTGATACTCTGCATAGGAATTTTTATTGCATGGGATATGGATGCTTTGTGGATGTTTTCTGGATGCATAATGGATGCGAATGGTTTTTGACATCTTGATGGTGCAAGTAATTTGAAGTGCTTGTTTCATCATTGGGCAATTTTTTTTGGGTACTTTTTCCAAATGTTGTAAGAAAATACAAGCATCTAGGTATAATTGAACCGAGATGACCTGAGTATCGCTTACATGGATTTTGATTTAGCAAGTTAATACAAGCATCTAGGTATAATTGAACCGAGATAACCTAAGTATTTCTTGCGTATCAATAGACAAGGATTGCTCCCTTTCATTTTAGACCTTCGAAGTCCTCAATGATCTTTTATCGATCATGTCGTTAGACAAGGCTTCACATTACTAAAGTTTGATCCACAAACAACAAACAAAGAAAATAAACATGCCCTCATCATAGCATCTCTATCTTTTGGGATCCTTGAGTAGTGTAGAAAGACATGATAACAAAAATCAAGACGTTGTAACTTAACCTGATCATAGACACAAAACATTCTTGCATTAGATGTGTTTTTCTTGCCATAATTTAGATAGAATCATTTTGAGTGTTTAGGTACTTGTTTGCTTTGCTAAGTTGGATAGGTTGATGCCTTGCGTCAAAGTTTCTTCCTGAAAGAGGGATTTTTTGCATTTGCTTGCATCTGGTGAAAGTTTCCACAATCTGCATTGGTGAAATGGACCCTAAGGGACTGACCTAGTGCCTCAGGGGCTCATTGCTAAATGGCCTTGCCTACGTGATGACACAAAGGCAACACAGTTTGGGACTTGGACTCAGATGCGGATGGACTAGAGGATAGACGACAAGATATGGGATGGACAGGAAAGCCTCGAAGGTGCATTGATAATGGCCTTGCCTATGTGATGATGCAGAGGCAATGTAGTTCGGGGATTTACCCTATGAAATTGACGATAGGCACTATGCTAGGCTGACAGTATGGATAGGATAGTGGATAAGACCGTAGTTGATAAAGTAACAAAAGAGAATAAAGTATCAAGCCATGATAGTTTATTGTTAGGTGATTATGATACCCTTGGGATTTTGAAATGCTTTGGGATGACACTGGAGAACAATTTTGGATAGCTATAATGCTAGATACTGATGACAAGGAAACACCATGGATAGGCAGATGGATGGGTTACAGTGGATGCGAATGGTTAGGTAGAAGAAAACAAGGATGTGATCGCCAAGGACTAAGTTGCACAAGAATAACATGCCTCATTGTAGGTAGGATACTTAGGATTTTTCATGACAATGCTTATGATGATAGGAGGATGAGAGGATTCGATTGTTTTGAAAAAGACAAGGTATATCAAGAGTTTTTTCAAAGCATGTTTCAACATTTTGCCCCCAATCTTTATCAAGATCAAAAGAGCAATGGAGGATGAATGGACTCAAATGATAGGTATATAATGGATAGAAGGATAGGATAGGAAACTAATAGGAGAAGAGTGATATGCTGATGAGACAAGGTGCCCCCAAGTGTAGGTGATGTAAGAGATCAGCTTACACATGACGCCTGTTTGCCAGGTTTTCATCATGGTACTTATCCAAGGTGCTTGTTTGCCAAATTTTCACCATTGGATGAAGGGATTTCTCTTTACTTTTTTCATTTCTTTTCTCTCTCTCTTTTTTTTTTTGGGAATATTTGGATAGAATAGGTGGAATACGGATGAGAGGAACTCAAGCATCTGGATCCATGAAGGTGATAGTATCCCACTAGAAATGTATGTTGTCGCACAAATCATGCCAAATGCCGCTATGCTCATAGATGTTGGTAAGGATTACATGAAAGGAAGACGGAGTAGGTAGATAGCAGAGTATGGAAGGTGTGATAGGGGATTATGAGGTGGATTATGTAAGACTTATGCTTGGATGGAGGAAAGGCTTATGCAAAAGCATGGACCATAGGAATAGGATGGGGAAGATATGCAGGATAATAGTGGAAGGAAGGGGAGATGGAGTTATGTGGAAGTGTCATAGGATGGAAGGGAATCATGAACAACGGTTGCACATACCATGATAAACATTGAAGCTTATGATGAGAAGGTGGTGTAGGAAGCAATGGAGATTTTTGCTTGGTGGATGAATGATGTAGGCATTTAGGGACCCACATAAGCTTAGTATTTTTCTAATTTTTGCTTGTCATGTGGGATGGAAGGATTTGAGACTTTTGGATGGAAGAGGAGAAAGTGGGTGATTGGGATGCTTGAGAGGTGGATGCCTCATTTGACTTGAGGGATTTTTTCTTAGGTACCCAAACCATTTTTCTTTTAGATTGTACCTGTGAAGGTATAGGCTTGGGTATATGCAGCATTTGTGCAACTTCGGAGGTAATTACTTGTTGCTTGGGGACCCACACCTTTTTCAGTTTGGCATTGAGGTGTGTGGGTGTATGTAACTTTTGAGATGGATAACTCTTTGATTCTTGGCTTTTGTATCCACAGGCATGAGGACCTTTAGGATTTTTAACTTTATAGGTAGAGGCATCCAAAATTTTGCTATTGAATTCCCTTGAGAAGGTGGAAGTGGGGTTGGTGGAAGCTCTTTGTTTAGACAACATGTGCATTTGTTGGCCATGATTGGGATTTTTAGACGATTTATGGATGGATGGATAAGGTGTTGGAAGAAGTGATGGTAGAAGGCATGGAGGGGTCTTATGAGTTGGGAGTAGCAGAGGTAGATTGGATGGTGGAATGTGTATGGTCACAGGCTTGTGGGATGTATATGATAAGGGAAGTGGAATGGTGACATATGTTTTGGGGATATGATAGGGTTTGTGATCAAAAGTGGTGGATTTGGAAGGAGTGGAGGAAGTACCAACATCTTGAGATTGTTCACCTTGGGGTGTGTATCCAAGGCCATATGAGCGAGGAGGAACATTGACATGGACAGGCTCCAAAATACCTTGTTCATGAAGGCCTAAGCCTTTACCTTAATAGTTCATATGCTGAAGTATGTTGTGGACAGTGGGATTATGTATAGGTGGAATGCTAGACACGAGTTCCTTATTAGATGGAGAAGGTGAGATAGAGGATAATGGTTACTGGTGTTCTAAGGAGGAACATTCATGCATGAAGGTGGTAAGACCAATAGGATATGATAACAGATTTGCAATATGGTCGATAATGGATGGTGAAGGATTGTTAGGATCTTGATTATCATTATGCTCAGTAGGATCCAAGTTAGTGGTTTGATCATCTATGTGCCCTTGGGAGGCAAGTGTCTCATCAAGGAAAGTGGGCATTGTTGGATCAATGATGGGACTAGATGGAGGATGGATAGATGGGGTGATAAGCTCGTGACCATGGAATGCATAAAGTTGGCTAAGAGGATCATCATGGTTCACTTGATCATAGATAGGCTCTTGATCATAGATGGGATACTGATCATAGAAAGGATCTTGATCATAGATAGGATTAAGCATGATGGGATCAATGTGCTTGTGCATAGGTTCTTCATCAACGATAATATCTTGATCATAGAAAAGATATAGGTTATGGATGGGTTGGAATTGGATCTTTGGCTCATGTATAGGATCAAGTTGCTCATGGACAGCTTCTTCATAGGTGATATCTGTTGCAAGTATGGGCCTAACCGGTGTTGTCATTGATGTCAACATACTCTTGTTGCATTGATGATAAGGATTCAATGAGCTGTATGCTGAGGATATTGAGAAAATTAGTCCTATCAGGAACAGAGAAGAACAATGAAGACAGTGAGGTAAAAGATCCTAGCTAAGATGAATATCAGAGGTTACGCTTCAAAGGGTTTGTAGATATGTGTCTTAAGATGATCCAGTAAAGATTTAAGAGGTCTACATGAAGATATAAAGAAGTTATGGCCACTTAAGTAAAACTAGTTTTGGCCGATGTTCAAAGGTGACAGAGTGACATAGATAGGTCCGGTAAGATCCAGAAATGCAATATCCTGTTCTGCGGATCTGGTGGAGTGTTTAGGAAGTCAATATGAATTGACAACTCAATTGGTTTGTGGTCTGGAGGTCTGTAAGCATCTATTCCAATATGACAGTGATGACAGACTGTGTTCTTGAGGTTTCAGATGAAGGAGAGAATGATTTCAGTAAGAAGTAGTATGGATATTTCTGGTGATTCAGGAAAGCTTGTGGAGGTCTTTGGATTGTGTCCAGTTTGTGTTGGTGGTCCGCATTGAAGATTGAGCTCGTAATTGAAGAATTACTTCTGGATGATGATGTTCTTCCTAAGTCTGGCTGACCGGATGAGTTACACATCCTGTAGATGATCTTGAAGATGTTCTATGGAAAATGGCATGCTCCTAAAGGAAGATTGAAGTCTCAGATCTTTGTGGCCGATAGTGTGTTGATCCGCGTGAAGTCCTTTTGTAATTAGTTATGTTGTATTTATGTATTTGCTCTGTAATGTATGCTGAATTAGATGATTATCCCTAAGCCGATGTCTTGTATAAATAAGGAGTTGTAAAGTCATTTCAAATGCATCTTTTGGGGATGAGAATGTGGTAGAGAGAAGTAGAGCGAAAGGAAGAGCAAAAGTATTGAGCTTAAATGGAACTGACTCAAGCATGGTGAAGATGCTATTCTTCAGTTCAAGTATGTAATACTTATTATTTTGTAGATAGTGTGTCTCCTATAGGCAGTGGGCCTCTTGTGAGAAGTGTGCTCGGGCAGTGAGCCCTAATTGGCATGTGCCATTTTGTTCTTTCTATTCTTCTAACAAAGAATACAATCTTGGGTTAGTCACCCTGTGGTTTTTCCCTTAACTAGGTTTTCCACATCAAAAATCTTGGTGTCTTATGTGTTAATGTGTTTCTGCTCTTAAATTATTGCATTATGTTTTCATGATTGATTTATTACTATGCTGCTAAATTAAGAAAAGGATTTAAGTGATTAACTGGAAGAAAGTCTCTAACAACTGATTCACCCCCCCTCTCAGTTGTCCATCCTAAATCTAACAATTGGTATCAGAGCCAAGTTCCTCTAAAAGGAGCTTGACCACTTGAGGAGATCCAGGATGTCGTCCTACAAGAAGGATAGTCCGAGGTTTGATTGAACCAATTTCACTCTTTGGAAAAGTCGCATGGAATTCTATTTGCAATGTATGGGAATGCAGTATTAGATCATGGCTTCAAAGAAGTATGTTCCTCCACAGAATGGTCTGAGTACCGTAGCTGAAATCAGAGATGCTGAAAATAATCTGCAGACTAAAGAAGCCCTTCTAAGTGACTTATCTCATTCAAAACTGACAAATGTTATTGATCTAAAAATTGCATATGAGATTTGGCAAAAACTGGAACTTCTGCATGAAGGAGGCAAGTATGTTAAATGTGCCAAGCTATAGAGTTTGAAAGGAAAATTTGAAAACCTAAAGATGAGAGAAGATGAAAATATCACTTCATTTATGCCAAGAGTAAATGAGCTTGTTTGTGGCATTAGATGTGCTAGTGGAATCTTGGACGAAGATGAGATTGTTGGCAAAGTTCTTAGATCCCTTCCTAATTCTTACAAATATAAGGTTGCTGCTATTGAAGAATTCAGATCTTTTTCAGATATCACAAGAGATCAATTGGTTGGTAAACTAGCTGCATTTGAATTGACCGAGTTTGGAGATGCCCCTCCTAAGACTGAATCTGCATTTAAAGCTAGTGCCTCTATAAAAGGAAAATAAAAGTTTGATCCGGGAGAGAACTTTTCAAGGAAACTATCATGGTATGAAAAAGAAAGAAAAGACCTGGAAGAAGATGAAGTAGAAGCTGCTCAACTTGAAGCCCTTATTGCAAAAAGACTACCAAGAGGATCCGATAAGTATGAGGGGAAATTGCCTTTTAAGTGTTTTAACTGCAATAAGATTGGTCATTTTGCCTCAAGGTGTCCGAAAAGATTTTCAAGACCAAATCCTAACAAATCAAGGTTCCAAAAGAATTGTTACTATGTTCATGAAGATGATGATAATGAAGGAGTAACAGATGATGAATCAGAGATAGGAAACAAATCCGGAAGTGACTGGGTGTTTATTGCCATCAAGGAAGAAGATCCAATGCCCTCTGAATCTGTCAATCATAAAATTGTAGAAAGAGTTCTGTCTGCCTAAGTTGAAGAAAAGAATGATTGGGTCATTGACAGTGGATGCTCTCACCGTATGACAGGTGACAAAAGTAAGTTCATAGATTTGGAAAGGTATGAAGGAGGAGTGGTAAAGATTGATGATAATAATGCTGGCAGAATCAGAGGTAGAGGAACCATTTCTTTTGATGGAAAGAAAAAAACTAGTAATGTACTATATGTTGAAGGTCTGAAGCACAATCTTCTCAGTGTTGGATAGTTAGTGGACAAAGGTTATGATCTCCGATTCAAGAATGGAAAATGCAAGATCTTTGAAAGTTCCAGAACAGAGATTGCATCCAGTACTCAAACAAAAGGTAATATCTTCCACTTAGTTGGTATTGGTAAAAGTTGTCTATTTGTTCAAATTGATCAGAGTTGGTTGTGGCATAGGAGAATGTGTCATGTGAATTTTGATAATATCATCAAGATAAGCAACACTCAGGCTGTAAGAGATCTTCCAAGATTGGTGAAACCTACAAATAGTTTGTGCAAAGAATGTCAGTTGGGTAAACAAATTAGAATCTCATTCAAAAGTAAGGAACAATCTTCTACCAGATTATTGGACTTAGTTCATACTGACCTATGTGGTCCAACAAGAATCAGGAGTGTGCAAGGTGATAAATACTTCATATTATTAATTGATGACCATTCCCAGATGATGTGGGTGACTTTTCTGAAAGAGAAATCAGAAGCTCTTGAGAAATTCAAAATATTCAAGGCTATGGTAGAGAATGAAATTGGATTAAAATTAAAATGTCTAAGGTCTAATAGAGGTGGAGAATTCACATCCAGTGAGTTCATAGAATTCTATGAGAAACATGGAATAAAAAGACAGTTGTCTGCTCCTAGGACTCCACAGCAGAATGGAGTAGTGGAGAGAAAGAACTGGACTATCTAGGAAGCATCTAGAACCATGATGATGGAAGCAAATGTTCCTCAGATCTATTGGAGAGAAGCTATAAGCACTGCAGTCTATACTCTCAATCGAGTATAAATCAGAAGTAATACCGGTAAGACTCCTTATGAACTTTGTTTTGGCATCACTCCCACTATGAGGTATTTCAGAGTCTTTGGTAGCAAATGTTACATTAAAAGAGATGAAGATCTAAGAAAATTTGATGCTAGAAGTGATGAAGGAATATTCTTGGGTTATTCTACTCAAAGCAAAGCATACCGGTGTTATAACAAGAGATTAAGGAAGATTGTAGAAAGTACAAATGTGAAGGTTGATGAAGGTATTGAAAAACCCTCAAGGTTTTATGAATATGATGAAGATGATCAAAATGGTGTTTTTGTCAAGAAGTCCAAGCTTCCTCTAAAATTCAGATTCAGACTGATTCAGTAAATCAGGAAGAAGTAGAGATAAGTTTGAATGAACCTATTCAAGAACCAGAAGTGCAAGAAACTCCCAAAGTTCCCAGGTATGTAAAACTGAATCACTTTGAAGATCAGATCATAGGTGATAAAAGCAAAGGTGTAAAAACAAGAAGAAGGATCGCTCAAGATTCAGAAGAGTATTGTCTAATTTCAAAGATTGAACCTCAGACAGTGAATGAAGCTTGTAATGATGAAAACTGGACTAAAGTAATGGAGGAAGAGATGATGTAAATTGAGAAAAATCACACTTGGGATCTTGTTCCCAGACCTAAAAACAAGAATGTGATTGGAACCAAATGGGTCTTCCGGAATAAACTAAATGAAGATGGTGAAGTAGTCAGAAACAAAGCCAGATTGGTCTGCAAGGATTACTCCCAAGTAGAAGGAGTTGATTTTGAAGAATCTTTTGCTCCGGTGGCAAGAATTGAAGTAGTCAGATTATTTCTTGCTTTTGCTGCCTTCAAGGATTTCAAAGTCTATCAGATGGATGTCAAGTCTGCCTTCCTAAATGGTGACTTGGAAGAAGAAGTTTACATTGAGCAACTAGGTGGATTTCAATTATCTGATCATGGTGATATGGTCTACAAGTTGAAGCAAGCACTGTATGGACTCAAGCAAGCCCCAAGAGCCTGGTATGAAAGATTGGATAAGCATATTTTGAAGATTTGTTTCAACAAATGTACTGCTGACAGTAATTTGTATTTCAAAATTGATCATGAAAATATCTTGATTGTTGAAGTGTTTGTTGATGATATCATTTTTGGAGGAAGAGATACTATGTGCAAAACCTTTGCAAATCAAATGAAAAGTAAATTTGAGATGTCCATGTTTGGGGAAATGAATTTCTTCTTGGGTCTGCAAATCACTCAAACAAAGAAAGGAATCTTCATTTCTCAAACCAAATATGTGAAAGAATTGTTGAAGAAATTTAGGATGGAAGACTCAAAACCAATGAATACTCCCATGGCAACCAGATGTAAATTGAGCAAAGATGATGACTCTCCTAAGGCTGATCAGAAAAAGTATAGGTCAATGATTGGAAGACTATTGTATCTCACTCAAACTAGACCTGACATTATGAATGTTGTTGGTCTTGTTGCTAGATTCCAAGCTGATCCTAGAGAATCTCATGTCATGGCAATCAAGAGGATTTTTAGATATCTAAAAGGGACAGTTGAGTATGGATTGTGGTATCCCAGAGATCATGATTTTTCTCTTCATGCATATACAGATGCGGATTGGGCAGGAGATGTGGATGATCAGAAGAGTACCAGTGGTGGAGCATTCTTTTTAGGGAAGAGATTGATTTCTTGGTTGAGCAAGAAACAAGAGGCAATATCTCTATCCACTGCAGAAGCAGAATATATTGCAGCAGCAGGTAGTTTCACTCAAGTATTGTGGATGAAGTAAATGGTAAGAGATATCAGAGTGGAGTATGAATAACCTATCACAATCTTCTGTGATAATTCAAGTGCAATTAACATATCAAAAAATTAGGTGTTGCATTCAAAAACTAAACATATATCCATCAAGTTTTACTTTTTGAGAGAGCAAGTGAACAAGAATGAAGTCAGATTGGAGTTTGTGCCTTCCAAGGATCAGATTGCAGATATTTTTACTAAACCTCTACCTAAGGACTCTTTTCAGTAGCTCAGGGAGAAATTAGGGGTTATTACCCCTCTGGTTCTGAATTAAGGTGCACTGATGTGCATCAGTCTGGTGGATCTCACAATCATATTTTGTGGTCCAGATTGATGATGGGAAGCTGCTACTTAGGGGGAGTAGCTGATATGATTCTGAAGTAATGCAAGTATGTGCCCTTTGCCATTGATGTCAAAGGGGGAGAGAAGACATGTGAAAAACAAGTAGATACTGATCAAAGGGGGAGTAGTAAAGGAAGAAAAGACATGTGAATGGTTGTTGTTGTTAGGGGGAGTTATGTCAGTGAGGAGGAGCTCTTGTCTTGATGGTTAAAATAGTTTTTCACATCATATGTTGCCATCAATGACAAAGGGGGAGATTGTTGCAAGTATGGGCCTAATCGGTGTTGTCATTGATGTCAACATACTCCTGTTGCATTGATGATAAGGATTGGATGAGTTGTATGTTGAGGATATTGAGAAAATTAGTCCTATCAGGAACAGAGAAGAACAGTGAAGACAATGAGGTAAAAGATCCCAACTAAGATAAATATTAGAGGGTGTGCTTCGAAGGGTTTGTAGATATGTGTCTTAAGATGATCCAGTAAAGATTTCAGAGGTCCGCATGAAGATATGAAGAAGTTATGGCAATTTAAGTAAAACCAATTCTGGAAGATGTTCAGAGGTGACAGAGTGACACATATAGGTCCGTAAGATCTAGAAATGCAATATCCTGTTCTATGGATTTGGTGGAGTGTTTAGGAAGTCAATATGAATTTACAACTCAATTGGTTCATGGTCTGGAGGTCCGCAAGCATCTATTCCAATAGGATAGTGATGACAAACTGTGTTCTTGAGGTTCTAAATGAAGGAGAGAATGATTTTAGTAAGTAGAAGTAGTATGGATGTTTCTGGTGATTTAGGAAAGCTTGTGGAGGTCTTTGGATTGTGTCTAGTTTGTGTTGGTGGTCCGCATTGAATATTGAGCTAGTAATTGAAGAATTACTTCCAGATGATGATGTTCTTCCTAAGTCTAGCCGACCGGATGAGTTGCACATCCTGCGAATGATCTTGAAGATGTTCTGTGGAAAATGGCGTGCTCCTAAAGGAAGATTAAAGTCTCAGATCTTTGTGGTCAACAATGTGTTGATCCGCATGAAGTCCTTTTGTAATTAGTTATGTTGTATTTATGTATTTGCTCTGTAATGTATGCCGACTTGGATGATTATCCCTAAGCTGATGTCTTGTATAAATAAGGAGTTGTAAAGTCATTTCAAATGCATCTTTTGGGGATGAGAATGTGGTAGAGAGAAGCAGAGTGAAAGGCAGAGCAGAAGTATTGAGCTTAAATGCAACTGACTCAAGCATGGTGAAGATGCTATTCTTTAGTTCAAGTATGTAATACTTATTATTCTGTAGACAGTGTGTCTCCTATAGGCAGTGGGCCTCTTGTGAGAAGTGTGCTCAGGCAGTGACCCCTAATTGGCATGTGCCATTTTGTTCTTTCTATTCTTCTAACAGAGAATACAATCTTGGGTTAGTCACCTCATGGTTTTTCCCTTAACCGGGTTTTCCACATCAAAAATCTTGGTGTCTTATGTGTTAATGTGTTTTTGCTCTTGAATTATTGCATTATGTTTCCATGATTGATTTATTACTATGTTGCTGAATGAAGAAAAGAATTTAAGTGATTAATTGGAAGAAAGTATCCGACAACTGATTTACCCCCCTTCTCAGTTGTCCATCCTAAATCTAACAATATCTTGATTATGGAAAAGATAAAGGTTATGGATAGATTGGAATGGGATCTCTTGCTCATGTATAGGATGAAGTTGCTCATGGATAGGCTCATAATCATGGATAACATCTGGATCATAGAAAAGATATAGGTTATGGGTGGGTTGGATGGAATTGATTTGATCTTGATTTAGATAAAGGGTGGATGTTTCGACATGCCCTAGATTATACTCTTGACATAACTCTTGTATTTCTTGGCTTGAAGCAGGGATAGAAGACTCTTGGATAAGGTTGATAGATTCTAGATGGTTGACAACATGAGGGTAATATGGTTCTTGACTTGGACTCATGGTAGAAGACTCTTCAATAAGCTCGAGGGGTTGTAGATTACATGATGGGGTTGGAGGAGAGGACATGTTATTGGACAAATCTTTGGTAAGGTCAAGGACTAAAATTTGGGGACATGGTTGACTCTCGGCCAGTAGCTCTTGGGTCACATCCTTCATAGGTGCATGGGTAGATGAA
Source organism: Cunninghamia lanceolata (assembly GCA_027924645.1). Classification (NCBI taxonomy): domain Eukaryota; kingdom Viridiplantae; phylum Streptophyta; class Pinopsida; order Cupressales; family Cupressaceae; genus Cunninghamia; species Cunninghamia lanceolata. Next base: position 3,149,169 of record BSBN01000433.1, on the reverse strand, counting down.
TGAGGTAATGGATGGGTGGCTTTGGCTTGTTCCATATATTTTCTGTTGCTGCATAAATTTGGAAAAAGTCTTTAGAAAAGATCGTTCAAGGATTCTTTGGTTATTAGATTAGAGCTTGGGGAACTTGATGTCGGTGTTGGTGTAGGACTGGTATGCTTTGGGTTATGCCTTCTAGGGGATGGTGAAGGAGGACTAGTAGATGGAGTGGTATAGGATTTCCAACTTGAGGTGGTGCTTCCCTTGTCAAGAATATCATTAAGATAGGAAAAGAATGTATGATCGTGGTGTGAGGTGTAGCTAGTACTAGCACGCTCAACTTGTAAGATTGCTATTTGTTATTCTATGGCTTGGAGTTCTTGAGCAAGTGCTTGTAATTGGTTTGTCATATCCATAGAAATAGAAACTGACACAAGACCGAAATGGGTACCTAGAAAGGTTGAAAAATTTCTCCCAAAAGGCTGGGAAATGTTCACTGTCCTGGATGTGCAGTAATAAATGTGCTAAAACAAAAGGTATATACGTAGCAAGTCAATGCAAAAGTGTAGCTCTGGTAAATGGTAAAAGCGCAGTAACAGGTGATAGATGCGTAGAAAGTCACAGCAAATGCGCAGGAGGTCGAAATGGATGCGCAACTTTAGAGGGTATATGCGCAGCTCTGGTTTTCTGATTATTTTTGCAGTTTTCTTGGGATGTTTTTTGGTGTTTTTGGTTTCTTGGTCCAAAGTTGGTTTTTTTTGCTCTGATTTATCAATTATGGCAAGTAAAACACAACAAACACAAAGAAGTTTTCATGATTTTGTTTTGATCTTTTTTTTGTAATTTTTTTGGATTCTTTTTGACTAAAAAACAAGTTCAAATCCTAGGTTGGCTGGGACAATATAAATTGAATTCTCACTATTTCTAGATGAGGCATCTTTAGGAGGTGATAATCGCCCTTCCCTTCACCGGCTTTTAGGGGTTTTTGGCTTACTACAAACAAAGGATGATTAATAAGTGCAACCGTTCGAGTGGTTATACGTACGGCAATGCTACTGTCCATTATGGAGTCTCCCAGCCTTTAAGGGTTGTGCCTTGGAGGGTTTTGAGGGAGGTTGGCTGTCGATATAACACAACACTCATTGTTTGAAGCTTTCACTCTAAACACAATTTATTTACAGTGGCTTGGCAGAGCTTGCCTTTAGCTTGTTACCACTTAAGGTCATTCCCACTTGGATAGAAGGATATCCAAGGACATGCCTCTCTAAAGGTTTAACACATGTGAAATGATATGTCTGGCATTTTGGTCACCCAAGATAGGGGAGAGCATAGGTCTAGTATCACTCCAAAAACATGAAAGATAGTGGTTCTTTTCCCCTAATTAAAATAAAAAAGACTAAATGTGTTAATCTACTTGGGCACACACACGAGTTGTTAACTTTGAAAGCAAGATAGAAATGGTTCAATTTTATCCTCCTAGCATTGGGACTATATTCAATTTGTTGATGCAACAATATCAAATTACAATCCTTCCTAGTTAGATCTAGATGTGATTTTGTATGAACATCCAATTACTATCCTTGCTAATTAAATCTATGATGTGTGTTAATAATGCAAGTAGAATGTCTAAACCAACCCCTAACCTGCAAGTAGATCAGAGAAAATTCCTGCGAGAAGTGTCAACGTTAGCAAAATCACAAGAAAACCCAAAAAGTCACTGTTAAAATCAGATGCACAAGTATAGAGATTAGATGCGTAGAGATAGAGATCATATTGGCATCTATTACAAAAGCACTAAGACATAGGTCAAAAGCACGGAAATAGAGAGCATATGCATGGTTTAGTAAATGTGTCGTATCAAAACATAGATGCGCAGCTTCAGAAGGTAAATGCATCGAAACAAAGCTTAGATGCATGTTAGAATTGATCATATGTGCAGAATTCTCCTGTGTATAGAACCTTAGCACAAAAAACTTAGTTTTTGGGTTAAATCGGGGCAAGGCCCCATGGTGGGTGCCAAAAATGTTATGGAAAAATTGGTGTAAATGAATAATCAATGTATATCAACAATACCCAATAACTCAATGAAATAAGAAACAAAAAAACCAATCAAACAAAGAACTTCAAACCTTTGCAAACCTCTTCACTTTATAGCTTCCATTGATTGCCTATCTCAAATGATCTTGTGTATGAATATGGCCCTTAGGAGGTGCACTTCCTTTCTATTCCAAGATGTCAAGTGGGAATGGCTATGATAGTTTATTCCAATGAAGATGAGATTCACAACAATGGTAATGGTATGGTAACAAGTTGATTGCAAGAAAATGGAATGACTTGGGTGCCAAAGGCGCGCTGTAATTCCTACAGAGTAAGGGTACTAAAAGCTTGGATGATAGAAATGGATGAATTTGGTTCAATTTATAGACTCAAGAGAGATAGAAGATCAACAGTATAGAAAGAATAAGAAGATCAATGGTATAGAAACCTTGAGAGGATGTGCGCAAATAGAAAGAAGACAAGTATCACACAAAAGCTATTTTGTTTGAGTTAACTGCTTTCTTTTATAAAGATAAGATTTAATTTCATAAATTAGAAAGCTTTTTTCTAATTTTAAGAGTTATCGATAAAAACAAGATTGATTGAATCAGTCAATTCAACTTATGATTTGCATTTGCATGATTTTGAGAGAAATTCAATAATAAATTATTTAATTTTGTGTGCATGAATAAGAAGATTTATTTTTAGAAAATTTGGAAGCTTTTTGAGGAATTAGAAGATAAGAAAGCAAATTAAATAAATAAATTTATTTAATTGTTGTGCATGCTTTGGAAGAATAAATAAAATATTTGATTATATTTTATTTTTAGAGATTGAGAGAATTTAAATAAATTTGATTGATTTATTTAAATTTGGAAGAAGAAATGATTTAATTAAATAATTAAGAATTAATTAATTGTTTGGAAGAATTAAATTAAATAAAGAATTTTATTTAATTTTGACTTTAGAAGAGGTAATTAAATATTTTGATATTTAATTAATTTAGAGGAATATGAATCGAATAAATAAATTGATTTATTTATTTATTGATAGAAGAATTAAACTTAAATAAATATTAAGAATATTTATTTAGACAAAGTCGTGTCATTTTTAGGTGTATACAATAGCAATTGCATTTGTTTGGAAGTTTCTAAAGCTTTTTCAGTGAATCCATTCGTGCATTCCTTACGATCATTGCAGTCCATGAGACCACATTTCTTCAAAGCAATCTATCAAAGAGTTCATGTGCATTGTCTATGCTTTTTTTATTTGGGTGCAACCTTCTGTGTTGACATGTGCAAAGATGACAAAGTATGCTAGGTTTGTCTTACACGGGCTAATCACATATAGCTTGGAAGATTCTAGAGTTCTGCAACAAATCTATTTTGTGAGTATTCTTCAATCACAGCTTTGGCTATCTCTTTCTAAAGACCAAAATATAGCCATTCCTATCTTTGTGTAAGACAATGTCTAAGCTATCTGGCTTCACTATAGCATAGATCTGCATCCATAAAATTGGTGTTGAATGTGATAACACCTCATTATGTCAAACAATTCATATGCTTTGAAGATGCTTCCATATTTCGCATCAATTGCACCAGGGCTCGATGCTCTGATAGATATCCCTAACTTCCTTCAATATAAGCCACGAGATTTGGCCGTTCACCTGCCAATTGCCTTTGCTTAAGAGTTTCTAAAGCTTTTTCAACAAAATCATCTTGTACATATGCTGCGGTCACTGCATTCCATGAGACCAGGTTTCTTTGAGGTGTTTTGTTTAAACAACCCATGTGCATTATCTGTGCGGCCACATTTTGCATACGTTTCTGCCAACAACTACTATATCTTGACAAAGATTTGTTATAAACCATACTCTGGAGAATGCCCATACTCTACAACTCTTTCATCATATCCTTTGTGTGCATATCCCTGCAATCATGGCGGCCCATGAGGTCGCATTCCTTTGAAGTCATTTTGCCAAATGGTCCATGTCTTTGTCTATCCTCTACGCTTCCCTTTACATGGTTCTTCGTAGCTAACGTTGCACAATAATGTATGCCTTATTTTGTGCTCATGAACGCTGGCAAAGAATGTTGAGTCTGGCTTTTACCCCTATTGGTCGCATTTGCTTAAAAGTTTCTAAGACCTTTTCAATAAATCCATTTATGCATATCCTATCTACCAGATCATTTTGACTACAATATCTGCAAAAATCTCCCATTTTTATAGCAAAGTCAGGTGAAAATACTAGCAGGGGTCATGGAGCAGAGTTTTACACCTATGAATGATATTTATTTAAAAGTTTTTGAAGCCTTTCCAATAGATCCATTTCATGCATAGCCTGCCATGGTATGGAACATGTATCATCTCCTTGTGATGTCACAAAGTCAGGATTTTACTAACTTCAGCCCCGTGAAGTTGCGAGTTCACAGATTTACGAAACAAGCGACAATGAATGAAGTTGGGTATATTTATAACTTAAGAACTTTGAATTGCGTATACTTGGAGTTAGGGAACCATTGAAATCCATGACAACAAGGAGGGTTGGGGAGAAAAGAAGTTTCATAACTGAGATCATGGAAATCTAACATGAAGGAAAACATAAGAAAATGCAAACAGACAATGCAATACCTTCACATTGATCCACAATCTGTCGATAAGGTGGAGAGTGCCACACTCGAAGCACTCTAGCTTTACCCAAATAGATTAATGTTGATTGCTTGATTCTGCAACATAACGATAAGATAGATAATTGATAGATGGAAGACTGAATGATGCAAGAGGGATAGATGATAGATGATGGATGATTGAGAGGAAAATTTGATAGCATGAGGATACTAGAAGAAGATTCATTGCAAATGGCTCAAGAGAGGCTACATTTATAGAAAAGGCAAATTTGAATGGACGGTTGTGATTGAGAGTTATTTTGAATGATATGGACGGTTGAGATTGATTAGGGTTGATTAGGGTTTCCTTGCACCTCAAGAAATTGTAGTCATGTGACAAGTGTGTGAAGGAGAATGAAAGGAATAGGTCTCATGTGTGATTGTGTACGCAAATACTGAAAATAGATTCTATTAGTTGTACATGTGAAGGATATTAAATTAAAGTTGTACTACAACACATGAAAGATGTACTACCACACTTGAGTGGATGGAGAGATGGACAAGTGTCAATTTGTGGTGAGAGGTGAGAATAATTAGTTGGGAAATTAATTAAACAAATAGATTTTATTTAATTAATTGGAAAATGGTTAGGATATGATATGGAAATGATATGAAAATTAATTAAATAATGTAAAATCATTATTTAATTAATGGGAAAGTGGATTAGCATGGGATAAGTGAAATTAATTAAATAAATAAAATTTACTTAATTAATTAGATAATAGATTAGGATAGGATTATGATGGAATTAGGAATGGGATAACCTAGGACCTAGGGTAGAACATTACAAGGTCATGTGTTAACAAGACCTGAATGATTTTCAGTGTCTACAATAACCATGAAATCTGTCGACCACAAAAAATCATGAATGGGAGGTTTTGTAAACTTGGAGCTATCTTAATATCCGACTTTAATAAAGTTATTTGTCTTTTAAGCTACAGAGCCTCATGACTTAGTCATCCTCAATAATAATTCACCTTTCTAACTTTGAAAGTATATTAAAACCTATAATGCTCCATTAGAGTTTAATCCCGTGAAAAGTCAAAACTTGCTTTAAGACAGAAAACTCCATATCTTTCACATAGTAGCTCCTCTTTCTACTAAATTTAGATAGAAAGATGATTGGACCCTCCAAAATAAAACCTAGAAATCTTTTAATTTCTAGCCACAAGAATCTCAAATTTTGACTAAATTTGCAAATCACCGGTAGGAAAATTGAAGGTTTAAAATCTCACAAATGGTAGGGTGTTTGGGTATGGAAACTAGCCAGATTGAGTAAAATGAGGTTAGGATCAAACCTACAAAAGGATTTCACACTAGCACTTTCAGGTTTGCAAAATTAATTGTTTTTGTGATTTGGCAGGCTCTGGGGTATATGGGAGGAATCCACTAAAATTTGAAACTTTTCAAGTTCAAATTTTGGGGTAACAACAGGCTCTAATTGGGGATGAGGACTGAAAAGGACAAAGCAAGGGACCCAGGATCTCAAGTGTGGACCAATGTTTAAATCCATTGGGCAATAGAGTCAAAGAGCACAGGGGACAAAGGAGCCAGAGCAAACCAAAAATAGGACAAAACAAGAAAACAACAAAAACTCCTACTATGTACATGGTTGGGAAGACCCTACCTCAATTGACTCCAAGATGGTTATGCAAATCCATTAACAGGATGGGAGAAATAACAGCCTCTGTGAAAAAGAGAGATGTACCCATGAAGCACCTATAAGCTTAGAAGCCATCTGCTAATCATAAACATAAATCTAAAATTCATATGGCAAAAGAACCTCCCAAGTGATATATCAAAACAAACAACCACTTTACATCATAAATCTCTGCAACTTCTCCAACATATTTCTGCATACCACTAATTGTTACTTCATGTGCTGTGGCAGACAAGTTTGCATCCCATGCCTAAAAATAACTCGTTGAATCACTAGAAGACAAATCATCACTCATTTGTGTCTCATGCAAAACTGAAAGTAGATCAAGCTGAAAATCTGCATTACAAATAATATTTTTGTGTGGCTGAAAATCATCCTTGACTGGAACAAACTCCTTTGACTCAATAATTTCATGACTTACCGAATCATTCTCATTTACAATTTGTAAATAAGACATAATGACCTCTTCTCCACATAGAAATTCATCTTTACAGGCATTAAGATGCCAGTTCAAAATGTAAACAATATAAGGCTCAGCACATTCAGTCACTTGATCACTTTCATCAAAGTTATCATGGCTATCCACAACATCATCTTTCATTTCTTGTTTAAAAATTCCAACATTCAGATTTTCAAAATGAAAAGATTCAAAAATACAATCATTTCTGACCTTTTCTTGCAACCATACCTCTATGTTATCTTGCTCAGGAAATGTGAAAACTTCATATTCAGCTCGCATGCACTTTTGAGAATGGACATTCAATACCTCATATTTATGCTATGCATCCTCAGGTTGTTCTTCATCGTTTGTAAAAATAAATGATTCTATCTCTGCGACAGACAAAGATGACAAAATGGCAGTATTTGTATTGTCCTCTTTATAATTTGCATCATGGGAGGATGGTTTATTTTCTTCACTACTTGAGGGGCTTTCAGATTCATTTTTATCTCCTTCATAACGCAAATAATATGCCTCAATTCTTCTATTCATATGAGGTTTAATTTCTACAACACTTACTTTATCTCTACAAAAATGTTTTGGATCAAAAATAGAGAGATTAAGATATTCAGTAGGAGGCTGCATGTACTGATAGTTTGTAGGTTGGGAAACTAGTTTTTGCATGATAGACTTCCTTACAGATTCATATTTCAAATAATCTACAACCTAATTTGCTTTCTATAACCCACTTAATATCAAGTCATCTTCAATTTTTATGGCCTCTTGCTGAGCAATTTCAGTATCATTTACTTTACACCGTTTCAATTCAAACTGAACATCTAGATGTAATGCAGAAATAAAAGTACATAGCTGGAGTTGCTTACCTGGTTGAATAGAGGTAGGAATCTTTTTGAGCAACCAGTTGAACCTATCCACAAAATCTCTAATGTATTCGCCTTCTTGTTTTTGAATGTTGAAAAATTGACACAGTAGAGCAGCTTCATCAACAGGGCCTTTATATCTTACCAAGAACTTAGTCTTCAATGAATCCCAATCGGTAATACACTTCTCTTCCAAATAATAAAACTAATCTGCTGCAGGCCCGATAAGGGATTCAATAAATAATCTTACAAAAACATCCTCTTCACTTACCCCCAAAATGCCACATGCAACTATGAAAGCCAAAATATGATTTTCAACATCTTGATGATTCTCTCCACTGAACTTTAGAAAATGCTTTCTTGATCCTTCAGGCAATGGTGAATATCAAGGCAAAGAAAGAGGTCCAAAGTGACTTCCCCATGGCTGGGAAGAAATCAGTGCCATAATGTAAATCTAAAAAATAAATTAGCAGAGTTCTTTGCTAGAATAGAATGCTTCTGGATACATTCCACTTCATAGAGTCACCAGCCTCCGTCCTTGGGGAGGCACCTTTAAATTTTTGAGGAAAGAAGACACTGGCACTTCATTGGTTAACAGATTTGTCACCTCAGTTTATACTCCCTTTGCCCACAACGATGACAACCTGACCAATAGTTGAGTCACTTACAATGATAGTTGCAAGTGCTCTCTGTTTGTTTTACAAGGTACAGCTACCTTCGAAGGTTATGTAATGAATGGAAATGTAGGGTAGTTTTGGTTTCTTTTCAATCACTTTTTGTTGTACAGAAAAGAGAGTCTGTGAACTCATTTTTGTATTGGGGAAATAAGGAGACGTTTGTGAATCTGTGAATTCATTAATAATTTCTTTAGATTACAAATTCCTGTGTGTCTATGTAGTCATTTTCCAGTACAATTTCTGTTAATCAAATTGTGTGGATGTTCATTCTGAATCTTTGAATTCAAATTGATTTATCTATTGTGAAGATTTTCTGCCCAGTTCTTTCTTTGTTTTCATTCGGGGTTGTAGTTTATGTGGACTGTGTGTCATTTAATCTACATTCTTGCCATTTAAAATTTAATCTATCGCATCTGTGTCATGGTTATGCGTAGTTGTTTGTTTTTCCTTTTCTTCTTTTTGGTTAAAGCATACCCTGCATTTCTATTCATTGCATAACCTTTGAAGGTAGCTGCGCCTTGTAAAACAAGCAGAGAGCACTTGCAACTATCATTGCAAGTAACTCAACTATAGGTCAGGTTGTCATCGTTGTGGGCAAAGGAGTATAAACTGAGGTGACAAATCTTTTAACCAACAAAAATCAAACTTACTTGAATTTGATAGTTTTCAGATGACGTCAACTATTGTTTAATTTTTTTCATTTTCAAAAAACAATTTATACCCTTTTGAAGAGGATTCTCTCCTCTAGGGCATCATATAATTTCCAAATTTTTTTTTATCATGTTTTACTATTTTTTTAATTTGAAATCAGCCTCTTTTTGAACTTGAACAACCTACTTGCATTATTTTAAAATATTTATATATTAAATTAATCAAAATATATATATATATATTTGGATTAATTTAATATATATATATGGATTCAGCACTGCAAGCTCTACACAAGGGTATTTTTCTTTTTTTTTTAAAAATAATTTTGATTGCAGAAATATTTAGCAAAAGTTGGAAGTTTCAGAAAATTTGAAAAAATGGTGACTTGGCTGCCAAGTCACATGCCACCTAGACAGTTTCAGCCAAATTGGATTTGGCTGACTCTAATTCAGCTGACTCAAATTCGGCCGAAACTATATGTTTTTTTCTTTGTTTTTTTGTGGCTTTTTTCTAATTTTTTAAATTATTGAATTACAAAAAAATTGGAGAAAAAAACATTGATTTCGACAGGGGTAGAGTCATATTCTCAAATACCATGATCTGAAATAAATTTGGACTAAATTTTTTTAATGCCTTTTTTCAGCTTTTTTTTTGGCTTTTTTGGCTTTTTTTGGTTTTTTAAATTATTAAATTACAGAAATTTGGAGAAAAAAGAAAAACCAATTTTGATAGGGGAAGAGTTGTATTCTTAGGTACCATGATCTAAAATGTGTAATTGATTAAATCATTGATTTATTGAATGTATGTAGATCTTCAAAATAGAGGTTAAAGTATTTGTATGTGTTATTTTTGTATATAGGTGAATTCAAATTTGAACAATTTGTGATGGGCAATAAAAATACAAGAAAAAGGTTGTATGTTCAAAGAAGAGATACTACAAATGTGGATGAATGAACATCTACTCAAGAACAACCCATGGAAATTGTTGATGACCAAGGAGTACAGGTACCAGAACAAATTGAAGGTGGTGATAGAAATTTTTTCCTTGGTATGGAAAATCTGATGGAGATGGATGAGGATTCTCTTTTCAACAGAATTTCATCTAACGATATGTTATCTGAAAGTACAGTAAAATTACACTCTAAAAAAATATGGGATGAATTTTTTGAAAATGTCTATAATTGGAATAGCACAGTTATTTGCAAAGTTATTTAGGAGGAAAGAGATGACCCCTATTTTGGAGTTGTTAGGGGTTGATAATAAGAAAAAGTCATTAGGTTCATTAAAGCAAACAATAGTTGAAAACCTGCAAGAAGCATCGAATTCTATTGAAAACAAGAGTCGAGCTATTGATTTAAGTGTTGCACATAGAGCATTGATGATTGTAATTTCTTGTAAGAAATTATCACATAGAAGACAAGTTCAAGCAATTTTCCCAATTACCTAATGTTTCTAGGAGAACTATTCAAAGATATATTGCAAAGAGAAATAGATTGGATGGAAATATTGAGAATAATTGGGTAAATATTTGCAGGGTTCTACGAAAAGATAGAATCTCAGAAGATGTAAAGGAACAGGTGATTGAATATTGGACTGGTCACTCTCATGTTTCTTCCAATAGAATGGACACTATACAAATAAAAGGTGAAGACGGTACAAAAATTTCACATCCAAAATATTTTATAGATACAACACAAAGTGAACTTTTTGAAGCATTCAAGTAAGAATTTTTAGATGTGAAGATTTGTCAAAGGATGTTTGAGAGACTATGACCAAGTTTTGTATGTATAAATAAGGTATGTGAGACTTCTTGTCAAAATCATGTTGAATTTCATCTACACCTACACTCATATAAAAAATCTATGGCAGTAATTAATCCAAATATAGTCATCACTGGAAGTACAACATAATTTGTGAAGTCTCTTCTATGTGAAAAATTAGAAGATTCAGATGAATTCAAAGTGCAGTGTATAGAAAATATATGTAATAATTGTGGAAATTTGAAGAATCTTGATAGGTTGACAATATTGATCATTTAATGCAAGTTATGTGGAAGAGATTTGAATATGAGAAATACTCAACAAAGTCAGGAGTTGAGAGTAGAAAAAATGTTCTTAAAGAGAGTGAATTGTTTTACCATGAGTTTATGAATAATTTTTGCAATATCATATATCTACATATTCAACATTGTCTTGGTGCTAGATGGCAAGATAAGCAATTTTGTGACTCAAAGAATTGCTTTCCACCAGGTTGTATTCTCTCTATTGTTGATTTCTTTGAGAACTATACATTTAGTCCTAATACTGAGATTCAAATTCAATATTATCATTCAGAGCAAGTTGCAATATTTGTACAAGTTTGTTATAGGCATGCTGAAGAATGTGGATGGTGTACAAAGTAGCAAAGATGAATGAATTATCATCAAAGAGGTTCACTTTTATATCAGTGATGATACATGTCATGATAAAAGCTATGTAGCCCATTGTTTTGCAATATTTTTTGAAGACTTGAGACGATGTCAAATAGATGCTTCACAACATTGGATATGGTTTGATGGATGTGTTGGTAAGTGTTGATTTAATTTTTTAAAATAAATAAATAAATAAATAAATAAATAAATATATATATATATATATATATATATATATATCTATATGTATATATATAGGTATGTATATATATATATATGTATATATATATATATATATTTGTTTGTTTACTTCACTAGAAGACTTGAATTGTTCAGTTACTTATATGTTGTATGTATATATATATATGTTTACTTAACTAGAAGACTTGAATTGTTCAGTTACTTATATGTTGTATGTATGTATATAGTTTATTTTTACTATTTTGGTTTTAAATGAAATTGTTTGTAACTTCATAGGACAATTTAAGTCTGCAAAAGCTTTTAATTGGTTAAACTAACAACATATTAGACGTAACATAAAATTTATGTGGAATTTCTATGAGAGTGAACATGGAAAAGGAGAGCATGATGGAGTTGGAGCATGTGTGAAGTGTGCACTTCACCAACATGAATTTGAAGGTAACACCATATGGACAAGAAATTTAAATTCTTAAACCTGTTAAGAAAAAGGTGTCTCAATATATTGCATGTGTTGAGAAGTAGAAGCTTACCATTATGCAATAGTGGTTTTGATATATCCAATGTTACAGATCTTCACTATTGAGTGTTGGATTTTTAGAAAAATATAATTATGCTTTTTGAGATCATTTTTTCCTTTCAACTACAAAACCTCTTAACCTGACATTTCACCAACATGAACTTGTAGGTAATGCCATAAGGAATACAAATGAAATTTTTCAATGATGCAAAATTTATTTTTCCATCCGTGACTCAATATACAACACACGCTATTTTTGGGAAGTTAAAGGTAAATTAATATTTTTTTGAATTTCAATGTGTGTACACATGAATTAAATTTTCAATTTTATACACTTTTAATTGGATGTTTGAAATTTATAGATATTGATCGATCAACTCTTACTAATTGTCAAAAAATTAGTGGTATTAGAAGTTTGCATCAAATCATGACAATAGGACATAGTAGGTCTCCTGTAATTTAAGTGAGAGAAAAATCATGTTTTTGTGTTGATTGCATTGAGAACAATGCAAATACTCTACAATGTGAGAATATTACAGATGGGTATGTTTCACAATGGGAAATAAAACAATTAGTGGCCATGTCAGACCCTTTTGAAGATAATGACATTGTAGATGTCTATGATCCTTTGTATTCAGCCAATTACGAACGTGTGCTAGATTTAGTTGTTACAGGTAAATTTTAAAGTTATAAATTGAATTTTAACTTGTAACAATTGATTTATATTCTACCTAAGTTGAGCATGTTTTACTACATGGTGTGTACATGATATATTTTTGATGTTCTTGCAGATCCTAACAATACAAAAGGTGTAGATTACTATCTACTAAGATGTACACAACCAAAATGTAAATTGTTAGAATCAATGATAGATGGTGATGGACAAGAGTATCCTACTGGATCAATGGTTTTTGAAGGCACATACTATCAACAAACAAAGATAGATACAAATGGTATTATATTTATTGATTATATGCGAGGTCAAAAGGTTCTACATTATAGTCACTTAGTTATAGAAACAAGGATAAATCTTGAAACTTTACCAAAAAGAGGACGTGTCAAACAAAGGTGGAGGTTGCCTATTGAAGATCATGAAAAGATTTTAAAGACAATAAAAGATAGAGAGGATCCAGATTATATGTACCAAGAACTTTAAGCTATTTTTGTACATATATATATTCTATGATAATATATACACATGTAACATTTCGACCTAAATTTGAAAATCTTTTTATTTTATATGTTGAATTCAAATAATTTCATTCAATGTGGTGATCTAGTAGCCCATGAAGCTTTCTTTTAAATTGTGATCTTATTTTCCTATAAATCTTTCTTAAGGTGATCTTGTTTACATAGTAATTTTGTTTAATGAAGAAGTCATGCTTAAATTATTTCATCAAATGTTATTAGATCCAACAAAATTAGTAAGTTTTAATTTTATTATCTAAGTTTGTTTAGCACTAGCTAAACTAGGTACAATGGTAGTAGATTTGTTTATTGGATCCCACCTCTATAAAACTGCACAACGATTAATAATATATAGTCCCATGTAGTTTAAAGATCTTTGTCCAAAATCCTTCACATGCTCCACAATTTATATGTTAACACATATTTTTAATTCTAATTCTAGATCATTTATATGAATCATTGAATCTTTATCATTACAATAACAAATGAATAAAAATATTTAAGAAATTATAATCCTTCTTTCACAATTTATAAATTTTTGTCTTAGAAAGTGGATAAATTCAAATATGATTGTTACTTTTTTCTTAATCATCCAATTAGACAGGTCATCAATTAATTGCAGGGCATGTTTTATTTTCCTACATTGTGGTGGACCCCTAATTTAAAACCTATCCTAGTTCTTGGTGAATATCTAGGAAAATTTAAATTTGAAAACATATAAATCCTAAAAAATATGAGACATCCTAGTTAATTAAGTCAAATAAATGGCCTAGGTCCTTGGGATATCTTCTAGGAAGAATCAAAATAATAATAAAAATCATCCCTTAATATGAGTTCCTTACAAGTGAAATTTAATATAAAAACATTCTAGGTCCATAATAAACTCATTAGAAACTATGTTTGAAATATTTAAGAATAATATACCAATGTTCTTGAGGGAGAGCAAGGAATTTAAGACATATTTTCTATTTTTCAAGAGGGAACTATACTCTTCTTGAAGAGGGTGTGGTTTTAGAGCATTGGTCAAATTTTCATTTAGAGCCTAATTAATTGGAAGTTTCAAAATTTGATAGATTTGCATTTCTTATGCCTTGAAGAAGGGTTACCCTATTACAAGTGTGACTATTCCTAACTAATATCCTTGGAGCTTCCATTAGAAAATCCCTACAAAAATACAATATGATACCACTAAAATGTTAAATGTATATGTAATTATTAAAATTTGATAGCAACTTATAAAATATCTATCAAGAATAGCCTTGACCATAAATGCCTCCACACATATATTCAAGTAGAATCTTGATCACCCCTTAATAGAAAAAATAAAAGACTGGGGTTAAAAGGATATTAGATATATGCACTAGAAATTAAGACTATAGAATTATATAATGTGTGCACTTTAAAGAGGCAAGTGCACTAGAGGAATTTAACCAAGAGAAACTAGACATGAGGTGTCAAATAAACCTCCAAGGTAAGATTACAACTCAATAGAATGTCAGAAACTAAATAAACAATCTACCTACTTTAATAATTAACAACTCCTATCCAATGTAGTTGAGATTGAGTTACATCAACAAGTCACTTGGATCACAAGTAGTTAACTAATCTAACTAGATGACTAGGATATTTAGGATATTTGCAATTTAAGTTATCACAAATATTCCTAAATTATTATAAACTAAGATGTCAAATATTAGAAAATCCATGAAATACATCAGTGTGCCCCCTTTAAGATTATTTTACAGAGTTGTACAAGAACCTGAACAAGTACATGTAGATTATCCCCACTTAGTGATAACTTGAGTCAATGTATCCCACAAGATTAGTAGAACCTTAAAAGTATTTTCAATATCAAAGTGAATAGTACCTTAAAAATATATTACATTATGCACTTTGTTGCTTCCCAATGGCTCTCATCAGGGTATCATGTAGAGAAAAAAGACAAATCCAACATCAGAGAAAATATTAATTCTATAGAGTATTTTTGATGTTTTTTTATTGAGACACAATCTTATGTTCTTATCATTTTTTCATGAAGGAAATCATAGATGATCCATCTACACCAACTCCTTATCAATCAATTCTAGAGGCCTTATCTATGGTATATACATTTATTTTGTAGGAGAAATATTTTTCTATTAAATAATAGTCTATATTTTTATTTACCATTGAAATTATGATTGACCTAATTAGTGGTTAATAATGTTGTTATAGTCACATTTCCTTTCATCAACTAGCAAGTGTTGTGGCACAAAGTGATAACTATTTGAGGATCCACCAAATCCACAAGAAACCCCTTGATCATAGGCAAATGATTCACCACAATCAGTAGATCCACCATACGCAATTGAACCCTAGGGTGAGGATCCACCATAGGCACAAGATTTAGTAGACTCTTAGGATTTAAAGTAGATAGTCAAGATAGTATATTTTATATAGATTTTGAGATGGAATTTGCCACTATTTGTAAAAAAAATAAGTTCGCATATGTCAAAATTTTGCATACATGATTTACCATTATGATTGTTTTTATATATATAGTGACATTTAATTTTTTTGCATCAATTTATTTAAAATCAGATGAGTTGTTTGTATCAATGCACTATGTGATGTCTTTTTTGTATGTTTTTCCTCACTTTGATTATGAACATTAAATTAACTCAATTTTTTATAGATTTAATGTGAGCAAGAATATTAAAGTTTCCCAACTCAAAACCCTAATTAGCTTCAAGAATTTCTAAATTTCTATATTACTGTATCCAAAAATGAGACCAAAAATGTTAGATTTTAATTAGAGAGATCATTAAAGAAATCATATTCAAATCATAATGTGACAAATCACAATTTAGGAACCGTAGTATGAAACCATGTAATGTAAAATATATATAATGTGAAACTATAATGTAAAATGTATATACTGTAAAACATAATAAGACATGAACCATAATGTAAAATGTATATAATGTGAAGATCATGATCTATGAACCATAATGTGACAAACCATATATAAAATGTATAACAAATCATGTGTCTACATGTAAAACAAATCAAAGAGGAGGATGCCTAATATGACTATGGATATATCTCTCTCTCGATTCATGTGTGGATCCATGTCTCGATCTCTCTCTGGATCCCTATCTTGATCCCTCTCTGGATCCCTGTCTCGATCCCTATCCTGATCCGCCTCCCTACACAAGAAAGTACATAATTTAATTTAATGTACATGTGTATATATATATGTAAAGTCATCTTAAAGTTTTGTACTTTCAACATGTTTGAATTTATCAAGTAATTTATATATTATAAATGTACCTCAAATGTACCGTGCACAGGATCATCTGCATGCTCCAAATCTCCAAAGCATGACAAATCCACGTATTGTTAGAAATTTTCAAATACAAGATTTCAACATGAATAGTGAGAAATACTTTAAAGTCAACTTTATTTAATATATACATGTGAATTTTTAGAATGCAAAATGTAAAAATTATTCAAGTACTTGTGTTGCATCATGGAGCACTCTACCAATCCCACTGATGTCACAAGAATGAATGGTCACATAAGGGATACTTGTATCAGGTAAAGGACTAATGTCAAAGAGAAGTGTGCTATATGTGCTATGTACATCAGGTGCAACTTGATGCTATGTGGGGGTTGTAGGCTAGTCTGGAATATGCTGGTCCTCTAAAGCTGCCTCACCTTGACCTGACTATCTACCATAATGTTCTCTAATATGACTCAGTACATCATCTAAAGGAATCCCATGCTCATCACTGATATACTAGTATGCTGATAGTAAATCGGCAATGGAAGTTGAACACACATTAGGTAAAGTGGCACCACTCATATGGGCCACATCTGATGGTGATGGTTGGTCTGCATGAATTTAGGGGTCATAATTCATGGATGTAGCCTCACTGGGAGGAAGGCTAATACGTGGACGTAATAAGTATCTCCCTATACAATTAGATGACATCTGATCAAATTGAGTAGCAATCATGGCCATACTATAAAAAATATTGGAACTAGTCGGTGCGACTGTTGCATCTCCTCCTACTGCTAGTTCCAAACATTTTGGAAGAACCAAAAGGTTTGGACCAACTAATACCCTCTTGTTGACAGGTCATGGCAAATCTGGACATCTAAATTGAGGTTTTTTGACAAACCTCCCCTTGCCTTGTCTAGCATGTGAGGGCATAGATGTGTAATCCACATCTAATCCTAAATGGAACTCAACATATAATTGTTTGCAAAAATAAAGTGTCAACTTGTCATTATGAGGCCATCTGTGATTGGCTGCCAACCATCTGGGATGTATAAATGGACCAACAAGTGCATCTGTACACCTAGTAATAGTATATCCTCTAACTTTTTCTCATCCCATATAATAAGGGAACATGTTATGCACATTATGTAATGAAACTCTCTGAGAAATAGATTTGATTTTCTCAGTGCCAATAATAGTCCTGGAAAGGGACCTATAAAACTTCTCAGTGTTAACATCATCATATTGATTGTATGATCGAATCGTGTCAATCGTACGTGTAATCTCATGCTGAATATTGACTAATCTATCTTTGTTAGCCAAATTTGGGGAGTTGTGTATGGTTTGGTCCAAACATTTCAAGGCATTCTCTAATCTATTAATGCTATCATTATAAAAATTAGTCCTAGCCTCAGCTTCCTACTAAGAATGTGTGGAATGATGAGATCCCTAATCATTAGCCATATCTATATAAATACAAAGAAATCTGCATTTAATTAAAACAAAAAAATTAAATTACATATTATATATGTACTTATTTTATTTCAGTAATTTAAGTAAATATGCAATAACCATTCTTCTAACTTAAGATGGTCCAAAGGAAATTACAAAGTATAGGAAATATACATGAATTGAGTACCTTTCGTCATGAAGTACAAAAATAAGAACAATTTTAAGTTGATGAACAACTATCTATGAAAAAGAGGGAGAAAGGGAGAGAACTTAGTATTATGAAATTTTACCTATAAAAAAAGTGTACCTACTAAAATATCTTAATGAAACATTCACATGTAAAAGTAATGTACAAGCATATAAATACATAAATCATGTGTAAATTTAAGTAATACATGTCATATGTAGCATCATGTGAGAAGAAGGTATAACATATCAAATAATAATAATGTGAAAGAATATATAGATACTACATCAAATTGTCAAGGTGACATACATTTTTCTCAAGTATATAGGAAAATATAAAATACAAGGTATCTCTAAATTCCAAATAACAAGATCATACAAGTGCATGTTATAAGTATAGGAAAGAGACATAAATACCCAATGTGGCTCTAGGAATGTGATAAGGCATGTGGTCAAATAATGGTATATATGTAACTTTAAGGTATTTCATCAGACCAAATTAAAGATAGAGATTTATATGTTAGAAAAACATAACTCAAGCAAAACAAATATGTGAATAAATCATAAATGATCCAACATATACACAATACATGTAAGTGAAAGCTATACAATGCACACATATATATATAAGAAGGAAAAATATCCACAACATACAAAAATGAAATTCAACCAAGATGGATGGTAAAATTTTCTATTGTGCTCTATTTCTAGAAAATAGAAGGATGTAATCCTAATGTGCTCTATATTAGGAAAATGTGCATATGATCCATAGTCTAGTGTTCTCTATTGTTAGGAATCATATAAATGTATGATGGATGTAGATATATGTCACCCTTAGATAATTGCATAAACCAAGTTTATGCAATTGATTTTAAAGTAGAAAAGGGGATGAAAAAGGCTTATGGAACACACCTAACAGGTTGTATACCCCAAGGTTAATGATATTTTGCAAATAGGAAAAATAAAGAGATATTTCTAAGACTAAAATGTAATGGTACAATGAATATTGTGTCCAAGGATGACATAATAGAAGTGGAGAAATGTCACATGTAACATAGAAACATCATATAGAACATACAAAGGGATTTTTATGTGTTGGGGTTAATATATATTTGTAATTTATCATAGTATTTAGAGAAATTGTCATTATTCCCCAAGGCATATAGAACTATGATCACAAAGGAAGAATGTATGAGAAAAAATAAACATTAAAAAGTCAAAATAATTTCTAGTTGGGTCAACAAGATTATGTATGGACAATAATATAATACTTTATCTCATCCCCAAGGGAACTAAATAAAACTGAAAATAGAAAGTCACACTATTGTCCTAATTTGTTTTGTCAACATGAAGGAGATCTAAATATTTAAATATTTCGCATCATCTCTAAAATTTGTGTAGGGTAACATAACAAACACTATATGTAGGAATAAGATGAGGGACAAATAGAAGAAGGGAACACCATGAAATTCATCATGTATCCATGTACTTACAAGAGTACCATAGGTTTTGTAGGTGAACTAGCATATACAGATCTAAAATTATGAAAGAGAAATCAATAATATGATATGTATTTATCAAATAATAATATTGATAGATTTTGGTTGGTGTATTGAAAATGAAATGGGATTGAACATGTACTTATTTTAAGAAATTTTCAAAAATGAGATGGGATTGATAGATTTTGGTTGGTGTGTTTGATAGATTTTTGTTGGTGTATTGAAAATGAGATGGGATTGAACAACATGTGGAATGTTCAATTTTGCTAGATCTATCACAAAATTGAACATAATCCTTTACAACATTCCATTAACATTGTCAAACAAGAAAACTAAGAAAGACCCTTCTAAAATCACAGAGTGATAATAAAATAGATTATCACAACTTGTAAAGGATTATGTTCAATTCTGTGACAGATCTGTTTACATGCTCTTATTTGCAAATGATAGATTGAATTGTGTGAGATGTGACCTTTTCTTGATATGTTACCCACTGTATAGGTAGATATATATTCTTGAACTATATTGTATATCCAAAATTGAACAATGGAAAGAGAAAGTCACACTCTAGGTAGAATTAGAGCTCAATGAGAGGTAAGAGTCTATACATCTAAAACTATTGTTTCATTATTTCTCCCTAATAAGTCCATTTTCTGTATACTTTCATGGAAGTTAGATTCATTTATAATCATGCAACACAGAAGCTTGTAGTAGTTAAGAAGGCATAAATAGAATGGAAAATATTTTTTCTTACAACTGTTATAACTAACAAGATGATACATAAAGAATTGCAGAGGACATGATACTAATCATAATTATAATCCAATCTGAGCATTTATAAAGTTGGTCCCATGTTGATATACCACAATGATAAGAAAACTAGAATAGAAAATAATCATAGATCAAAACGTGTAATGCAATGAAGGATGATAAGAAAATTGCAACTGAAAATGCTATTGAAAAGAATAATGTGACTTTGGTGAATGTTAGGTATTAGTTCCACTCATTTCCTTCTCTATTCAGATAAAGTTGTGTCAAAATTTGCAATCCCCAATTTTTTTGTAGACTTCAAGCCGCATTCCAACCGATCATGTAATGAATCATAATATTTTGAGAGATAACTGCTGAATTTGATCCCCCCAGAGATACTTTGAAGGCATATCAGACTTAGACATGGGAAAATGCATCAAAGACACTTTGAAGGCTACATACCTAGCTTAGTTACAATCTTAAGTTTGCTATGGGTTTGTAGGCATTTAGCTGGTTTGCACTAGGGTAAGTGTATGGACATGCTTACATTATAAGAAGTAGAATTAGAGTGGATGATTACTTTGGGTCTACTATTATAGACACATATACCAAATTCAGGCTTGTAGAAAATTATCACAAATTGTTTAACCTCTTTTTTCAAAATGGTGTTGTTTCTTGGATTGCATTGATTGTAGCATATGCATAGAATGGACATTTTGGTGATGCCTTGACACTTTTTTTGTTTTAAAAAATTTTGGTAGGTGGATGATCCATTGTTTCATTTAGAAATAAAGTTTATGGAGAGGGGTTTCTTAATTGGATGTAGATCACAAACATGTTAGGTCATTATATTGTAATATTTTCTATATTTGTAGATGTTTTTGGACAAGTGATGCAATATTGGACTAACAATCAAGATATTTTGTAGCTATGAATATTTTTTGTGGGTTGCAAAAATACAAAGAAACTACAATGATTGAAGTTGATGTGTTTAGTGAGGTTAGTAGGAATGATAGCACCTTAAGAAAGTTGTGAAATATTCTCTACTTTTTTGGTAGAATAATAAGGGAACATATGATACAGTTTGAAAAGATTACCAAGAATTCTAGACTTCAAAATGATTATGGCTTAGAAAATTTCCCTATCATGTTTTCTATTACTTTCCTTTATCACAATAGAAAAGCTTCCTTAGATTTGTTTTTATTCTTACTGTAGTTGTGTGTGGATGGGGAATTGATGCAGGGGCATCTTATTAAAATTCAAAAAATTTATTGGCATTTGATTTTTGGTTTTAAATGTATGGGTCAAGTGACAGAAGCATGATGAAGGAATCTCCTATCACCAAGGCGATAGGAACAATAATAATTAATTATTATTTCTAGAAAGCTGAATAATGGAGAAGGTGGTGATTATTAAAAATCAGTTACATTGTTATTTTGAGAAAATTGGTAGCAAGAAGGTTTGTTGGCTATTTTGAGGAGGTGCTAGCCATGATGTTGATGGTGTCATAAAGAGAGATTCTATATTGAAACAAAGAGGAACAGTTAGTGACTGACAGAGGAAAGTGGAGAAAGGCAAAAAGAAACAAAAAATAGACAAGATGACAGAAGAAAATTAGAAATAGGCCGCATGCAGAAGAAAAGGTTGATTAAAGGCACACGACTAAGAATAGATAGTGGGACAGTTTGTGGCAATGCTGAAAAAAAATAACGTATGGTTGAGCATAATGTTGGGAGAGAAGAGAAAATAGAAGCGACAGAAGATAATCGAGCAGGCTGCATATATATTTAGAGAGGCCACACATATTGGGGAGGAGACTGATAGGCAATAGGAGAGAGAGCGGCAGATACAAGAGGCCAAACACAAGAAAGTAGGAAGGTCGATAGAAGAAAAAGGCCGATAATGATACTAGTAGATTTGGTGAGGGCTAGTTGCAGAGAGAAGTCGTCGATTGGTGAAGAGGAAGGAATAGGTAGATTGGAAGAGGCACTGATTTAGTTGAGTAAGGTTGATATGATATAGGAAGGGACCGAGTCCCATAAGGAAAAGAGCATAAAGTATTAAAGAATGGAAATAGCTATTGTAAAGAGGCCATTTTGAAGGGCCAATATCGACAGGAGGTGAGTGAACAATAATTTGAAAGAATAGAGTAGACCATTAAAGAAAGTTGAAATGTGGCCATAGGCCAAATAGTCTAGAGTTAAAAAGAAGAAGAAGCTAGATAAGGATCGACGGCCTGGCACATGAATCGAGTTTTTGTATGGAGGTTATTGTAGAATTTGATATTGTAATGGAAGCCAATTTGGCTGCATAAATTGAATGCTTAAGTCTTTATCCATTATGGTTTTGCAATTTGACTATTCTTGTAGCAAGTTAGAGTAGAATAGTATGAACATTGTTAATGAGTAATTACCTAAGCTCCTGTTGCCTCATTGATATCGTGACAAATCTGACTTGCATGTATGACTTTGTTTAATCTTTATATTGTTGTCCTTGTTCCTGTCATTCTTATGATAGAAGTTAGGTGAAAGCCTTTTGGCTGTGCAGAGACTTGATTCTCACTTGAAGATTGTAAGGATCATTTGTCCATGTTTATGTGACCGTGCTATCAGATTGGTATCAGAGCAAGATAATTATTGTATTGTGTAGAGTGGTTCTATCAGGAATTGGTTTGATTGCTAAGATCACATTTATATTATAAATAGTTTAGAACAGATTTGGTCCTAAACCAAGTTTCTAGATGCTACCATTTTAAAAATGCAAAATGATTGTTGTTTGTTTTTTCTTTATTTGGGATTGGCACAACTTATGCCACTAAATCTAGCAAGGGTAAGTTTAAACATTAAATGTTGTGTCAAGGAATCTAAATTCCTTCAAAAATCCTTTGAGAAGCTTGGATGGAGCTTATTCAATTTTCTATGCAAAAATAATCATTACCCATTTCCCATTGATCTAGTACAGGGGATTAAAAAACAACTTTTGGAATCTATAGCATATGTGTATATTGTAGACAGTACTTGTTTCTTTCTATTTAACTAAGGAATTATTCTTTTTTGTTGGAAGAATTTTAGTAAATAATTGTGTTGTTTATAAATAAGTATATGATGTTAATAGTTTAAGAGTTGATAGAAGAGATCGTTATAATTTAGTTTTTTTCCTTATATATAGATTTCCAAAAGGAAGGCTCATCTACAAATAGAGGAAGATCTTAGTTTTATACACTATCCCTCAAGATTTTATCCCTAGCAAAATCTAGTGATAATAGATAATAGTTTGTAATAACATAGTAGTTGCTTTAAATACCATGATTCATGTGTTCAAGAGTCTATATGGAGAAAAAATAGTATTTTTGATTATCCAACATTGAAACATTACATAAGGAATCGATGGTTGTAGAAAGTTTTAAATATCCTTTTTGTGTATAAGAATATTTTACTCAAGTGAGTTGAATTTTTGAAATGCTTTAGTTTTTAATCTTTTGGTTAAATATATATATCTTCTTTCAAATGAGAACTTCACTATAAATCTAGTCTACTACTACTTAACTATATATACCATCACCTAGAAAATCATACTCAAATAGACTTGGCTGTCACATTAATCTATCTTCTGCAAACATGTTTTGACAACCAAGGCATATGAAGATATGGTGTTCTACTCACTGAGATAATCATTTCTTAATTTAATAGCAAGAGTTGTTCTGGCAGGTTGAAAAGCCTATTACGGTATGTCCTAGATACTACTTGAGATTCCATGCAAGCATATACTGACTAATACCCAATTCGTGGAAAATTCTTATTTATTTACCTACCCAATTCTTTGTCACTAGCAACCTAAATACCCATTAAATATGTTTTCTACACTATATTAGGAGAAATCATGCACTTGTTGAATGGGGTGTATATGGGTTATTCATTAACTGAAGAAACTTCTATTTTTATTTCTGTAGGTATTTTCAAGTGATGTCCAAACATTATTTTCACACTCTTTACTACAGAGAAGAGAGGACATGAACAAACCCTAGACTAGTTTGTATACAGGGTTGCATCTGGTGCACAAACCCTAGCCCATTTCTTTTGGCCTAAAATTAGTAACCAATCATAGCAGCTAGGGTTTTAAATAAGTTAATATAACTTTAACTCTGCCTACCAAATTCAAAGCAATTATAGAAATTCCTCCACCATAGCATCTTAAATAGCTCTGTAGTCTACAAGGAAAGCTTTAGGATATACATAGATTCATTGCTCTACTTGTATAAAAATGCTTGCGCTTCTCACATCTCCTAAAGAAGAATGTGGATTACCATTAGGACGAGTCGTGTCAACACACTTTTGATTAAAGATAAATGAAAGCATACAAAGCATACAAAAAACAACAAAACCCTATCTGATAACATAGAGAAAAATAAAAAAAACATTGTGTTGGGTCCCAAATCTGCACACATCAAACTCTAAAGATTTGCCACTTCTTATGCTCAAGTTCAATGGAAGACTTGGCCAACAGAGTGGGAGATTATCTCATATCTCCCCTGCACTTCAGGTTCTACCACACCTAGGGGGGTGTCCCTTTTACTATCACAATAGATTTGTCTTTCACACAACAAGGCAAAATGTTCTCACAGATTTGTATCAAGATGTATAAGATTAAACCCAGATTGACAATGTTCTTGATTTATCTTCACTATTTATATATGAGAACATGCAGCTCCTAAACTAAAACAAGACATAAAATAACTAATTTAAATGATTTGTATTTATATTAAATGAGTTTCCAGACCTTTGGGAAAATAGATTCTAGATCGGTCCCTTGTTTGGGTAATAGAGTCAGACATTCAACCAATGTAAATGTGTAACACTCCTGCCAAGGAACCCAAGAGGACAACACTAAACTAGGTCAAATTAATGGAATAATTTTTTTTAAAGCAAATAATAATAGAATGCATAACAAAACATAATAATCTAAACCTAGGTCCTCTAAGGTTCCTTGACTGCATTACTCACAAATCAAGATTACAAGAAACACAGGTTACATAAAGAGATACAAATAGAGATAGATCCCAATTTACAAATACATGATAAGAGATCTTTTCAAACAGGAGCAAGAAATCTCTCATGCATTTACAAAAAATTATAGTAAGAACCATAAGGTTGTTCTTAGCATAGTGGAAAAACATATTCTTTGCTCTAGTAATCTGCTCAGTTAAAAGACCTGTATCTGTGTATCTAAAAGTGAACATTAGTTCCACAAAGATTATCAATAAACATAAAAGAGAACTATATACTAGCCTAAGGCCCTAAGGGGCCAACCTAATGTCTCAGGGGCTCATGATGGCCTTGCCTACGTACACATAGCACAGAGACTTCGTAGTTCGAAACAACTAATTTTTCAACCATAAAGTCAACTTAGATACAATATCTCAAAAGGGATCATATATTAATTTCTAGAGTATCATTCAAGATCTAGAAAACATAATAAATTCCTTCATTCATTGAGACATTTACGATTGCACGAAAGATAATAATCATTTCAAAGAAATATTAATCAAAATTAATTCCATTATTCACCAAGTATTGTTTTGTTATTCCATCAAGGTGAAACCACTTCCCATTAGTCAAAATCTCTAACCAGAACAATAATAAATTTTATCTTTTTACTACCTAGAATCATTTCCTTGCACCACATTAATTTCAATATTGATATCAATAAGTCTTTAATAACATAATATTGAAAAGGAGGCCATGATTCGTAAAACAACTGAGTGTAGCAAGTAAAAACATCCTATTTTAAATATCTACTAGAGGATTGAAATTGCTAATTTAATCCTTACTAAGTCACTTAATTGAGGTGGAAGTCTAAGATAAAGATCTATTTCATGCAACCTCTTTCCTTTTTGCACCATATCCCACATGATTAAGCTACTTACATATACTATGATCCATTGTGCTATGGACATACACACAAGTAGATCAAATGGTGCAGGAGCACCCTCAGGACCTGATGCCTACAAGAGGCAAAGTTCAAGTTTTTGTCTTATTTTGTGTTGTTCAATGTTAATAAGGCCAATACAAGTCATTTGGAGTCATTGATGAAGGTTTGGTGTCATTTAGTTGAAAAAATGAAAACATTGTCAAAAGTTGTCCAGTGTTGTCATAACAACTTTTCTTGTCAAATGACAACTTTTTAAAAGTTTGTTAAAAGTTGTTAAATGACGGTTGTAGGTTGGTTTGGGGGAGGGGGCATAGCTTGATTTTACAATCATAAATATTATCCTCCAATTCGAATGGAGGGTTGATGGTTGGATTTGGAATTTGAAGCAATAAAATACCTTGTTTTCTACAGTTTCCAAATGTTTTTTGCTGTTATATTGTATGGTACAGACCTGTAAAATCTAGTATTGGTTTGAGACTAATTGGGAATGAAAGTACAGTGAATCTACTTTCCATTTCTTTTTGTTGCATATAATTTCATGGATATTTGAATAAGCTATGACATTTTTATTGAGGGTAAGTTTGTAAAGTTTAATTTTGTGAAAATGTAGTCTAAAAATATGCATGGTACGGCTTGGTACGGCCTCATATTAGGGAATGTAATGATATTTGTTTCTAGTTTACAATTGTTTTGGTTGCATGTGATTTCATTAGGTTTTGAGTGAGTTATGACATTTTTACTAACAACAGGTCTGAACTCTACCTACGGTTCCCAGTTTGGAACAACCTTTTTTTTCCCTATTCCATACAAAATAACCCAAGCCCATTTTGACATATGTTTAGTAAGGACCAAAATGGTATCTCAAAAAGGTCTTAGATTTTGAATATCAGGTCTGCAATGAAAGTTATGCTCAAAAAGGTCTAAATTACTGCACCCATATTTTAGGCTTTAAGAGCAAGTTGCCAAGAATGAACAAGAATGCATATTTGCATCATTTGTATTGAAACCCTATTTGGAATGTGTCAAGTTAGCCTTGTTTCAGTCCTTTCTCTGCATCATCAAAGTATTATAGTTGAACTACATCAATTTAATTTGCAAATGACATATTATCCCAAAGCATATAGAAAAGAACCTAATATAGAAAATGTAATATTAATGTCATTAGTAATCTCTTGAAAGAAGATGACAAAAAAAACAACAATATGGCCACAAGCTCTCCTCCAAACTATAGGATTGATGCTCAATCCACCCTGTGCTCTAAGGGTCACATAGCTCTTCCCCAATTTACATGGCTTACATTTCCAAACATGACACAAATCAACCGTTCATTCACATAACTCAAGCTTAACTTTAACACACAAAAATGGCTATTCATGCTCAACTCAACAAGATGGAACTCCTACCCACACAAAAGCCAACACACACAACATCCTCAGAAGGAAACCAACATTAACTCTTCACATAGATTTCAATCACAAATACCCATTTAAACAAGGATCAACAAAGATATACATAGACCAACGAAAACTCCAATCATTCATTTTCATATCAACAAAACTCAAATCCAAAAGGGTAGATCCTACCAAGAGAATTGGCAACCCAAATATGGTAGAAACCCTCACTTTCTCCAAGCCCTTTCCTCCATTCTTCCTCACCCATCCTTTCCTTTTCTTTCCATCAAGAAATCTCCTCCCAAATGAGGAAAAACAAGACCAACCAAGAACAAGTGAGAGAAGCCAAGGCAAAAGAGAAAAGCCCCCTCTCCTTTCACAGAGAAGGAATATATATATATAGAAGGAAAAAGGTAACCAACTCCCCATAACTTCCCAACCACCCAACCAACTCCAATTTTCGCTACTTTTCATAAGTGGGTAATTAGAGTGGGTTTTAGACTTTATTTAAGGGGTTTTATGGAATAAAAGGACCCCTAACCCATAGACCTACCACCTAGGAAACTTTTTATACAATTAAAACCACATAAAGATTTTATAAAACATACAATAAAAAATCACATTTAAAAAGGTTACTCAAGGGTCTAATAAAACAACCTCCCACACATTCACAACCCTTATAAACAAGGTTAAAACACATTCACAAGAATAACGTAAGGGAAGTAGCTATGTGAACCCTTCATCAACATTGGCCATTATTTATTATTATTATTATTATTTTTACCTGTATACTCAACCAAAAGTGTTAGTACTTCTCATAATTAATAGTAATTGAAACAAATGGCATATGAAAAATAACCTTCCAAGAATAATAATCGAATAGAGGATTAAATCTACACAAGTATAATTTAACTCTCCCTACTTACATAATATCTTTTAGAGTCAACCAATGATTGATCATACTATTTAATATCAAAATATTACCATTTAACATGTAACAAATACTACTACAAGGAAATATTTAATATCATTCATTACCTTTATATTCACACTTACTTACACTCATAATATAAAATCACCTAACATGATGCAATCTATTTGATATACATAATAATATTACCAACAACGAAACATCTCAATCACTGCATACTTACGTAGATAAGGAATATAACTCATCTGGCTATCACACAAAATCACAACAACCACTAGTTAGTTAGTTAACAATCAAAGTATAAGAAACTTGATGTATAGGAACAATAATCACTAATGTATATTGTTCAACATAAAAGATCATAAAATATAGGACATAAACCATCAATGACTAGCAGGATCAATAAGGCCACAAGGGACGGGGTCTTACACTCTTCCCCCCTAGGATTAGGCTTCCTCCTGGAAGTCCCTAGAAATGAAGGTAAACACAAAAACTTGTCAATAATATTTTATGTAAAAATTCCCAAATATGAGAATAGCAAATTTTATCTTCCAAGGCATTCTAGAATACTAGGCAACTTACATTTTAACTGTCTACTCAAAATATCATCCGTCCATGTTGCACAACAATATTGCAGTTATCAATTTCAAACATCAACTGCTTAACATCATTAGCACATAACTTTAAATATCCCTTTTATTTTACCTTCATCTCCAAGTTCCAAAGCTAACTACCTACACATCCACGGTGAGAATGGAGGGGCACTACAAAATGTTTCCTAATAACAACACAACTTCATATCTAGAGGGCTTAACAAAAATCACTACTATCTTATAGCAATGGCCTAAGAAAGGGTATTACCTATGGCTCTACTTTCAATAATCCCTTGATATAATACACTTTTCCCTATATCTGATTTAAAGCAATTTTAATCCTTTCCTTGAAAAGATGTAGTAAATCAAATACACAACATAGCAAGTGTATGCAGACAATCTCAGAAACCCTTAGCAACTTTTCTTAAAAGAAAAATGTTCATACCCAAGGAGACAACCATATGTAACACACAAAAAGTGTTTTTTATTTATCTCAACTTGAAATAGAAAGACTATTATATAGAATTTTGTTCACTTACAAAGCAAAATGCAATCCTGCAACCCAAAATCAGACATCTGCTCCTACAGAATGCTATCTCCCAAATGTGTGAATACCTTGTATTTAGAGTCCAGCCCCCCTCTACAAAGTGGATCAACATGCTCTCTTATAGAAACAAGAGCATGTTGCCCTAAAATTTATTACATCCTGGTAGTTAGGTGAGTCTTGCATTACAAGTAGCTACCAATGAGCCTGGGGAAATTACAAAATACCAAAAAAAAGAGGAAAAGACAAAATATAATATAAAATATGGAGCAAAATGATTTTAATTTATTTTTTCCCTTTGATTTGACTTTTAATTCGTTGTTGCCGGGCACCTCCATTTCACACTGTTGCATAGCATGTCTGAAGACTTCCCACTCCTCTTGTGATGCTGCAACATGGGACTGTGTGGCTTCTTTTTAGGCTCCCTCTTGATTGCATCCATCCTTTGAAATGACAAAGAACAAAATCCTACAACCTCCAAACTAATTTTTTGCCCAATTCATTCATTGCTAGGTCATTTTTTCTGATGCAGGGGCATTTTTAGTCATTCTGGCAACCAAAAATCATCACAAACATGCTTAAAATCCTTTCCCAGGTATTGGGAATCGTCAGGGGATGAATTTAAAACCTAGAACAACACTTTTGAGCTCCAAAACACCCCCAAAATCTGCCCTAAAAACAAAAAACGTGATCAGCAACTCCATCATGCAAAACCGTGTTTGAATCCGGCTGAGAAGACCTCCAAAAATGCCTCCAAAGAGAAGAAAATATGCCCATCCTTGCTGCAGAGAAGATTGCAGGTCCAAAACTACTCAGAAATGGTGATTTCACACCATCGCACAATAGTAGAGGAGAGGGAGAAAAGGTCGTATGATGGTACGAAATACTAATATAAGACCTTTATTTATGCCCCCAAACATTATAAAACAAGATTATAATGTCTCCTTATAATATTTGCATCATAAAACATTCAATTTGCCAATAAAAGATTTTAAAATTGTAATTTTTAACTTTAGGCAAATGGCAAATTTTTAATTCCTCCTCCTGGGCAAACAATGCCTGTTTATTGTGGGCACATGGGATATTCGAAGGCAGTGAAAATTTGCATAGGGCTATTATCAATTATTTAGAGCAAACCCATCTCCTCAAAATTTGCATCGTCGAAAGATTTCAGGGACTTCCTTTGTAAACTGGCATGTCGTATGCCTTCGCCGCAGCTGAAACGCATTAAACTAATGCATCATATGACCTCCGATTTTGATGAAACTAGGACTGGAGAAGTTTTGGACCAAAATAGGAAATGGGTCGCCCTCAAAATTGCGAGATTTGAAACTTTTTGAAACACCAAATCTAGCCCAGTCGCAGTCAGAAAAGAAATAAATACCCCATTAAAACTCATCTTGGAAGTACAAAACTGAGTAGGTATGTTACCATATGTGCCAAAAAACTTCTTACCATATTGATTTACAAGATGATCTCTGAGTTGCAAGATTTTAATCAGCAAAGGTGGGCTCCAGGGTAAATTAAGCAGCATGTCGACCTAGCCTCTGTCGACACATCGAGAGGAGATAGGCACTTCAAATTTGCAAAATTTGAGGGTGCCAACACACTATACAAGCAAACAAAAACAAATGTTACACAACAAGAAAGAAAGCGGAATGAAGAGCCTGGAATGAGATCTTACCCGGGTTCGACTGGGATTTGTAGGCCGAGTAGTCAGGGGAGCACTCTCCAATCACAAGAAATTCAGCCAAATATGCAAAATACCCACACGTATTACTTATATTTGTTTTTATATTTAATATATTCAGCCAAAACCTACTCAACCAAAATCTAGTCGACCAAATATTTGAGGCCATGTCGGCACCAAGTGAGCGCCATGTGTTTTGATTGAATTCTACTCGACCGAAATTATTTAGTTGGCCTAAAGTGTGACACAGGTTTGTATGTTTACCCATAGGATGTACAAAAAGTGGCTTTTTAAAAGTCCCCTATTTTGGGCCAAAGCATGCACATGTACGGCCAACATAATTTGACCTAAATGAAGGTATTTTTCTAATTTATTTTGTAGAAAGAAGCATATAATGATGAAGTTTGGTCAAGATATTTTTTTTGTAATTTTTTATAAATATTTTTTATTAATTTTATTCTAGCCCTAATTAATATTTTTTAAAACCCCTCATGTACAACCAACATAATTTGAACTAAACTAATCATAACATTAAAATTTGTTTTCATCATATAGAGAACAATGTCTAGATTGGTCAAACATATTTTTTTCTTCAAAAAACATTCAAAATCAAAAGTTACTAAAAAAAATAATAATGTATGCCATTTCAAGTTTATGATTATCTTTGTTTAAAAATTAATTGGTAAATAGTTAATTATTTCTAAATGTAAACAAATTACATATTTGAAAACTAAACATTGTGATCTACAATGGGTTTTAATCTGGTCAAAAAATTCTGAAAAAAAAAGTCATTAACCATATTCGGGTAAGTGCAAGAAGATGGGGGGCCAAAAAGAGGTCTTAAGTGGCCACTTTTTTTCTAAAATCAGGAAATACTGGCCTTGGATGAGAAATTGAGCATAGTTACACTCAAAATTTGGAGATGCAACCAAAACAATGTTCGTAGTGCTCCGAGGCTACTTTCTAAACTACTATTTTGTTTTGAAAATGGCATAGATTAAGGGGTTCAAAAGAGGGAGCCACAGAAATTGGTGTTGTTTCTGTCAAAAAAACATAACATAGCATGTTTTGTGGCTCCCTCAAAAGGTCAACTTTTTTTTGGTATTTTTAAAATCGCTTCAGTGAGAAATTAGCAAATAGCATGTAGTTTATGCCCGATTTTTCTAATAATTTTTTGATGAATATTTGATTTTTTACTAATTTTTAAATTGGACACATCTTAAAAAATAGAATTTTGGCCGTGCTACCCTATAAATTTTGAAAATTAATTGAAAATCATTTTTTTATTTTTTTAATATTTGTAGAATGGAGTCTAGTTTCTAAATATGTAATTTTTTTGAAATTTGAATGAATAGTTATTTTACAATGAAAAAAAGACCAAACAGTGGTTTTTGCCTAAAAACGGACACACAAACAAAAGAAATTAAAGATGAAAGGCTTAACATTGTTAAAATGTGAAAAAAATCACATCGTCAAATAGCTAAGAGAAAGCCTAACATTACCCATGTGTTTGATTTGTTCGACCTTGAAACACGTGCAAATCTGAGGGTTAGCACGAACGAAATTATGTGAAATTTTGAAGAATATAGAAAAACACGTCTGTGACTGTTCATAAGGCACTCCAAGCCTTTGGGTTGGAAATCCAAAGCAAATCCCAAGCCCAAGGCTTGGGATTCCCAAAGCAAGAAATAACACGCTCGCGTTATGTTTTACCTTGCATTTTTCTTCCCGCAAGTCTGTTTTTGTCATGTTTGACATAACGCGAGCACGTTATAACGCGCTCGCGTTATGTTCCCCTCAAATTTTTTTATGTTCAAGGCTATTAATCATGAGGGTTAAGGGATAAGGGATAGAGTTGGAGGGTTTAGGGATAAGGGATTAGCATTTAAGGTATAGTATCAAGCCCGTTGAGGGTCTAGGAATAGGGATAGCATTTAAGGTTTAGTGATGAGGGATGACAGATTACAGTTGAGGGTTTAGGGTTTAGGGATAGGGTTGAGGGTCGAGGGATCAGAGTTAAGGGTTGAGGGATTAGGGTTTGACATTGAGGGTTGAGGGTTGAGGTTCACGGGTCAAGGGTTTAGGGATATGGTTTAGGGTTGAGGGATTAGGGTTAAAGTAGAGTGTGGAGGGTGTAAGGATTAGGGATAGGGTTGGAGGGTTTAGGGATTAGGGATTAGGGTTTAATGTATAGTATCAAGTCTGTTGAGGGTTTAGGAATAGGGATAGCATTTAGGGTTTAGGGATGAGGGATTATAGTTGAGGGATGATGGATTAGGGTTGAGGGTTGAGGGATTAGGGTTTAGGGATAAGGTTTAGGGTTAAGGGTTGAGGGATTAGGGTTTAAGGTATAGTGTTGAGGGTTGAGGGTTGAGGGTTTAGGATTAGGGTTTAGGGTTGACAGATTAGCATTTAATGTCAAGGTTAGGGTTAGAGTGTCGAGGGTAGAGGGATTAGGGATAGGGTTTAGGGTTGAAGGTTTAAGGATTGAGGGTTGAGGCTTTAGGGATGAGGGTTTAAGGCTTAAGATATAGTGTCAAGTGTTGAGGGTGTAGGGATAGGGTTTAAGTTTTAAGGGTTAAGGGTTGAGGGATAGAGATTAGGGTTTAAGGTATAGTGTTGAGGGTCGAGGGATCAGAGTTAAGGGTTGAGGGATTAGGGTTTGACATTGAGGGTTGAGGGTTGATGTTCAAGGGTCAAGGGTTTAGGGATAGGGTTGAGGGTTGAGGAATTAGGGTTAAAGTAGAGTGTGGAGGGTATAAGGATTAGGGATAGGGTTGGAGGGTTTAGGGGTAAGGGATTAGGGTTTAAGGTATAGTAACGATTATGTTGAGGGTGTAGGAATAGGGATAGCATTTAGGGTTTAGGGATGAGGGATTATAGTTGAGGGATGACGGATTAGGGTTGAGGGTTGAGGGATTAGGGTTTAGGGATAAGGTTTAGGGTTGAGGGCTGAGGGATTAGGGTTTAAGGTATAGTGTTGAGGGTTTAGGGATAGGGTTTAGGGTTGAGGGATTAGGATTTGACATTGAGGGTTAAGGGTTTAGGGTTGAGGGTTTAGGGTTAGGGTTGAGAGATGAGGGATCAGAGTTAAGGGTTGACGGAATAGGGTTTGACGTCGAGGGTTGAGGGTTGAGGTTCGAGGGTCAAGGGTTTAGGGATAGGGTTGAGGTTGAAGGGATTAGGGTTAAAGTAGAGTGTGGAGGGTGTAAGGATTAGGGATAGGGTTGGAGGGTTTAGGGATAAGGGATTAGAGTTTAAGGTATAGTATCGAGTTTGTTGAGGGTTTAGGAATAGGGATGGCATTTAGGGTTTAGGGATGAGGGATTAGAGTTGAGGGATGAGGGATTAGGGTTGAGGGTTGAGGGATTAGGGTTTAGGGATAAGGTTTAGGGTTGAGGGTTGAGGGATTAGGGTTTAAGGTATAGTGTTGAGGGTTGATGGTTTAGGGATAGGGTTTAGGTTTGAGGGATTAGGGTTTAGGGTTGATGAATTAGGGTTTAATGTTGAGAGTTGAGGGTTAAGGGTTGAGGGTTGAGGGTTGAGGGATAGGGTTAATGGTCAAGGGATTAGGGTTAAATAAGAGTGTCGAGGGTAGAGGGATTAGGGTTTAAGGTATAGTATCGAGCCTGTTGAGGGTCTAGGAATAGGGATAGTGTTTAGGGTTTAGGAATGAGGGATTAGAGTTGAGGGATGATGGATGACAGATTAGGGTTGAGGGTTGAGGGATTAGGGTTTAGGGACAATGTATAGGGTTAGGGTTGATGGATTAGGGTTTAAGGTATAGTGTTGAGGGTTTAGGGATAGGGTTTAGGGTTGAGGGATTAGAGTGAAGGGTTGAGGGATTAGAATTTGACGTTGAGGGTTCAGGGTTTAGGGTTAGGGTTGAAGGTTGAGGGATCAGAGTTAAGGGTTGAGGGATTAGGGTTTAATGTTGAGGGTTGAGGGTTGAGGTTCGAGGGTCAAGGGTTTAGGGATAGGGTTGAGGGTCGAGGAATTAGGGTTAAAGTAGAGTGTGGAGGGTATAAGGATTAGGGATAGGGTTGGAGGGTTTAGGGATAAGGGATTAGAGTTTAAGGTATAGTATCAAGTCTGTTGAGGGTTTAGGAATAGGGATAGCATTTAGGGTTTAGGGATGAGGGATTAGAGTTGAGAGATGATGGATTAGGGTTGAGGGTTGAGGGATTAGGGTTTAGGGATAAGGTTTAGGGTTGAGGGTTGAGGGATTAGGGTTTAAGGTATAGTGTTAAGGGTTGAGGGTTGAGGGTTTAGGATTAGGGTTTAGGGTTGACGGATTAGCATTTAATGTCGAGGTTAGGGTTAGAGTGTCAAGGGTGGAGGGATTAAGGATAGGGTTTAGGGTTGAAGGTTTAAGGATTGAGGGTTGAGGCTTTAGGGATGAGGGTTTAAGGCTTAAGATATAGTGTCAAGTGTTGAGGGTGTAGGGATAGGGTTTAAGTTTTAAGGGTTAAGGGTTGAGGGATAGGGATTAGGGTTTAAGGTATAGTGTTGAGGGTCGAGGGATCAAAGTTAAGGGTTGAGGGATTAGAGTTGAGGGATGACGGATGACAGATTAGGGTTGAGGGTTGATGGATTAGGGTTTAAGGACAAGGTTTAGGGTTAGGGTTGAGGGATTAGGGTTTAAGGTATAGTGTTGAGGGTTTAGGGATAGGGTTTAGGGTTGAGGGATTAGAGTGAAGGGTTGAGGGATTAGAATTTGATGGTGAGGGTTGAGGGTTTAGGGATAGGGTTGAAGGTCGAGGAATCAGAGTTAAGGGCTAAGGGATTAGGGTTTGATGTTGAGGGTTGAGGGTTGAGGTTCGAGGGTCAAGGGTTTAGGGATAGGGTTGAGGGTCAAGGAATTAGGGTTAAAGTAGAGTGTGGAGGGTATAGGGATTAGGGATAGGGTTGGAGGGTTTAGGGATAAGGGATTAGAGTTTAAGGTATAGTATCAAGTTTGTTGAGGGTTTAGGAATAGGGATAGCATTTAGTAGGGATGAAGGATTAGAGTTGAGGGATGAGGGATTAGGGTTAAGGGTTGAGGGATTAGGGTTTAGGGATAAGGTTTAGGGTTGAGGGTTGAGGGATTAGGGTTTAAGGTATAGTGTTGAGGGTTGATAGTTTAGGGATAGGGTTTAGGTTTGAGGGATTAGGGTTTAGGGTTGATGAATTAGGGTTTAATGTTGAGAGTTGAGGGTTGAGGGATAGGGTTAATGGTCAAGGGATTAGGGTTAAATAAGAGTGTCGAGGGTAGAGGGATTAGGGTTTAAGGTATAGTATCGAGCCTATTGAGGGTCTAGGAATAGGGATAGCATTTAGGGTTTAGGAATGAGGGATTAGAGTTGAGGGATGACGGATGACAGATTAGGGTTGAGGGTTGAGGGATTAGGGTTTAGGGACAAGGTTTAGGGTTAGGGTTGATGGATTAGGGTTTAAGGTATAGTGTTGAGGGTTTAGGGATAGGGTTTGGGGTTGAGGGATTAGAGTGAAGGGTTGAGGGATTAGAATTTGACGTTGAGGGTTTAGGGTTTAGGGTTAGGGTTGAAGGTCGAGGGATCAGAGTTAAGGGTTGAGGGATTAGGGTTTGATGTTGAGGGTTGAGGGTTGAGGTTTGAGGGTCAAGGGTTTAGGGATAGGGTTGAGGGTCGAGGAATTAGGGTTAAAGTAGAGTGTGGAGGGTATAAGGATTAGGGATTGGGTTGGAGGGTTTAGGGATAAGGGATTAGAGTTTAAGGTATAGTATCTAGTCTGTTGAGGGTTTAGGAATAGGGATAGCATTTAGGATTTACGGATGAGGGATTAGAGTTGAGGGATGATGGATTAGGGTTGAGGGTTTAGGGTTGAGGGTTGAGGGATTAGGGTTTAAGGTATAGTGTTGAGGGTTGAGGGTTGAGGGTTTAGGATTAGGGTTTAGGGTTGACGGATTAGCATTTAATTTCGAGGTTAGGGTTAGAGTGTCGAGGGTAGAGGGATTAGGGATAGGGTTTAGGGTTGAAGGTTTAAGGATTGAGGGTTGAGGCTTTAGGGATGAGGGTTTAAGGCTTAAGATATAGTGTCAAGTGTTGAGGGTGTAGGGATAGGGTTTAAGTTTTAAGGGTTAAGGGTTGAGGGATAGGGATTAGGGTTTAAGGTATAGTGTTGAGGGTCGAGGGATCAAAGTTAAAGGTTGAGGGATTAGGGTTTGATGTTGAGGGTTGAGGGTTGAGGTTCGAGGGTCAAGGGTTTAGGGATAGGGTCGAGGGTCGAGGAATTAGGGTTAAAGTAGAGTGTGGAGGGTATAAGGATTAGGGATAGGTTTGGAGGGTTTAGGGATAAGGGATTAGAGTTAAGGGTTGAGGGATTAGGGTTTGATGTTGAGGGTTGAGGGTTGAGGTTTGAGGGTCAAGGGTTTAGGGATAGGGTTGAGGGTCGAGGAATTAGGGTTAAAGTAGAGTGTGGAGGGTATAAGGATTAGGGATAGGGTTGGAGGGTTTAGGGATAAGGGATTAGAGTTTAAGGTATAGTATCAAGTCTGTTGAGGGTTTAGGAATAGGGATAGCATTTAGGGTTTAGGGATGAGAGATTAGAGTTGAGGGATGATGGATTAGGGTTGAGGGTTGAGGGATTAGGGTTTAGAGATAAGGTTTAGGGTTGAGGGTTGAGGGATTAGGGTTTAAGGTATAGTGTTGAGGGTTGAGGGTTGAGGGTTTAGGATTAGGGTTTAGGGTTGACGATTAGCATTTAATGTCAAGGTTAGGGTTAGAGTGTCGAGGGTAGAGGGATTAGGGATAGGGTTTAGGGTTGAAGGTTTAAGGATTGAGGGTTGAGGCTTTAGGGATGAGGGTTTAAGGCTTAAGATATAGTGTCAAGTGTTGAGTGTGTAGGGATAGGGTTTAAGTTTTAAGTGTTAAGGGTTGAGGGATAGGGATTAGGGTTTAAGATATAGTGTTGAGGGTCGAGGGATCAAAGTTAAGGGTTGAGGGATTAGGGTTTGACGTTGAGGGTTGAGGGTTGAGGTTTGAGGGTCAAGGCTTTAGGGATAGGGTCGAGGGTTATAGGGTTAATGGTCAAGGGATTAGGGTTAAATAAGAGTGTCGAGGGTAGAGGGATTAGGGTTTAAGGTATAGTATCGATTATGTTGAGGGTGTAGGAATAGGGATAGCATTTAGGGTTTAGGAATGAGGGATTAGTGTTGAGGGATGACGGATGACAGATTAGAGTTGAGGGTTGAGGGATTAGGGTTTAGGGACAAGGTTTAGGGTTAGGGTTGAGGGATTAGGGTTTAAGGTATAGTGTTGAGGGTTTAGGGATAGGGTTTAGGGTTGAGGGATTAGAATTTGACGTTGAGGGTTTAGGGTTTAGGGTTAGGGTTGAAGGTCGAGGGATCAGAGTTAAGGGTTGAGGGATTAGGGTTTGATGTTGAGGGTTGAGGGTTGAGGTTCGAGGGTCAAGGGTTTAGGGATAGGGTTGAGGGTCGAGGAATTAGGGTTAAAGTAGAGTGTGGAGGGTATAAGGATTAGGGATAGGGTTGGAGGGTTTAGGGATAAGGGATTAGAGTTTAAGGTATAGTATCGAGTCTGTTGAGGGTTTAGGAATAGGGATAGCATTTAAGGTTTAGGGATGAGGGATTAGAGTTGAGGGATGATGGATTAGGGTTGAGGGTTGAGGGATTAGGGTTTAGGGATAAGGTTTAGGGTTGAGGGTTAAGGGATTAGGGTTTAAGGTATAGTGTTGAGGGTTGAGGGTTGAGGGTTTAGGATTAGGGTTTAGGGTTGATGGATTAACATTTAATGTCAAGGTTAGGGTTAGAGTGTCGAGGGTAGAGGGATTAGGGATAGGGTTTAGGGTTGAAGGTTTAAGGATTGAGGGTTGAGGCTTTAGGGATGAGGGTTTAAGGCTTAAGATATAGTGTCAAGTGTTGAGTGTGTAGGGATAGGGTTTAAGTTTTAAGGGTTAAGGGTTGAGGGATAGGGATTAGAGTTTAAGGTATAGTGTTGAGGGTCAAGGGATCAAAGTTAAGGGTTGAGGGATTAGGGTTTGACATTGAGGGTTGAGGGTTGAGGTTTGAGGGTCAAGGGTTAAAGGATAGGGTCGAGGGTTGAGGAATTAGGGTTAAAGTAGAGTGTGGAGGGTATAAGGATTAGGGATAGGGTTGGAGGGTTTAGGGATAAGGGATTAGGGTTTAAGGTATAGTATCGATTCTGTTGAGGGTGTAGGAATAGGGATAGCATTTAGGGTTCAGGGATGAGGGATTAGAGTTGAGGGATGATGGATTAGGGTTGAGGGTTGAGGGATTAGGGTTTAGGGATAAGGTTTAGGGTTGAGAGCTGAGGGATTAGGGTTTAAGGTATAGTGTTGAGGTTTTAGGGATAGGGTTTAGGGTTGAGGGATTAGAGTGAAGGGTTAAGGGATTAGGATTTGATGTTGAGGGTTGAGTGTTTAGGGTTTAGGGTTTAGGGTTAGGGTTGAGAGATGAGGGATCAGAGTTAAGGGTTGAGGGATTAGGGTTTGACGTCGAGGGTTGAGGGTTGAGGTTCGAGGGTCAAGGGTTTAGGGATAGGGTTGAGGTTGAAGGGATTAGGGTTTAAGGTATAGTGTTGAGGGTTGATGGATCAGAGTTAAGGGTTGAGGGATTAGGGTTGAGGGTTGTAAGGATTAGGGATAGGGTTGGAGGGTTTAGGGATAAGGGATTAGAGTTGAAGGTATAGTATCGAGTCTGTTGAGGGTGTAGGATTAGGGATAGCATTTAGGGTTTAGGGATGAGGGATTAGAGTTGAGGGATGACAGATTAGGGTTGAGGGATTAGGATTTGACGTTGAGGGTTGAGGGTTTAGGGATAGGGTTGAGGGTTGAGGGATTAGGATTTGACGTTGAGGGTTTAGGGATAGGGTTGAGGGTTGAGGGATTAGGATTTGACATTGAGGGTTGAGGGTCTAGGGATAGGGTTGAGGGTTGAGGGATTAGGATTTGACATTGAGGGTTGAGGGTCGAGGGATCAGAGTTGAGGGTTTAGGGATTAGGGTTTGACGTTGAGTGTTGAGGGCATTTTCTATGAAGAACTTAATTATGAGGGCTTGCCCCTTCATTGTTATGCCTATCATATGGCGAAGCATCTGGCAAGACCTTGTAGGAAAAAGATGTGATCAATGCAAAGGATGTGATGAATCTATAGTAGGACAAAATGTGAGCGCGTTATAGCACGCGCGTTATATCGCGCTTGCATTTTGTATTTCTATTGAAACGGTAAAAAAGTGGTTACCCTCATGATCCAGGCCCACATGCTCTATTTTCTTACTGATTCTGCGTGTGCTCCAACAAAAAAAAAGTGCTTTCATGCTATTGGGAAGTTCACATGCACATTTGACACATTGTACCACCTTTGCATGATCTTTCCACCACCTTTTCTGCTTTGCCAACTTGAGAAGGAGGAAATAACATAGTTTTCACACCAAGTTTGATATATATTTATTCAAGTTTCAATTTTTGTAGTGTTGCAATGTTAATTGTGATTCAATTTTAGGAATTTAACATTGAAAAGAAAGCACGTGGTGAAAAACTCAAATTTTTGGGGAGTTTGATGCAAGAAGATAAAAACACTACATAATTGGGTACTCTCTCCATTCAAATCTTCATTTTTTAGGTATGTCAAGTCTTTACATGCATGTTCTTTACATTTTCCTTATTTTGGATTGAATTACTTTATCATGCTTTATCATACATGTTTAAAATAGACACATTCCCAATCAAGAAAGCAACCTACAATCTCACATGATGCCATGTATATTTTCTACACTTGGGCTCTTTAATAATTATGTGTAATAAACAAACCTTAGTTCATACCATGATGTCAAACTATATAAGAATAAATCCTTACAACATAAAAAAAATACAATCCCACTATTATCTTGTATTCATTTCTTAGGAACTAATATTGGTCTCTTTATCATGCTACAGACAAATTCTCCATCATGCCAAGGAAACGATTAAGAATTAAACCAACACAGGAAGAGAGAGAAGCTAAGAATGCAAAGAAAGCAATGGCTATGAGGGAACTTCGTGAGAAGAGGAAATTGGACACAATAAATGAAGACATACCAATTGAAGAGGAACCACAACCATCACAAAGAGATATGGTATTGGCGGCACAAAGAGAATGAATGCAAAAATTTTGTGGTACGAGAGATTTGAATACCATAGTTGGAGACACGTCCTTTACCGTAAGTCAACATGTAGGGACACCATCTACCACATCTCAAGTTGAGAGTACATCATCACTCACATGTGATGAAGGAGGTACGCCATCGTTCCCACCTCAAACTCAAGGTATGTCATCTATTCCATCTTCGATCGAAGGTATGCCATCTAACCCATCTCATTTAAATATTGATGAAATTCCTAATGTTGAGATGAATTTACCTAACTTGAAACCACCTAGAATTTTGCATAGAAAGCCAAAGTATTTGATTGATATTGATGAGAATATTTTGCAGCCAATGGAAGGTAAGATTCCAAAACGCACTTGTTGAAGATATGCTAATAAGATTTGGAGATTGTTCTTTGAAAAGTTAAATGAGACTGCAAGATGTCAACTATTTGTTGAAATGATGTGAAGTATAAAGTATAGGTCTATCATGAAGATTCTTGGGTTGAGAACATCAGAGGCTTCAAGTGAAAAATCTATTGTCAAGAATCTAATGAGTGCGTATGAGAGTGTGGGTAACACCTCATGCACAAAAGATAGTAATGCAACACGGTGTGTGATTACATCAACTATAGTAAGTAGTCAAATGAGGAAAGATCGTCTCATTAGAAAGACAAGTCAAGAATTGAGAATTAATAGGAAAACTTTATCAAGAGCCATTGGA
Organism: Cunninghamia lanceolata; assembly: GCA_027924645.1. NCBI lineage: Eukaryota > Viridiplantae > Streptophyta > Pinopsida > Cupressales > Cupressaceae > Cunninghamia > Cunninghamia lanceolata. The sequence continues at coordinate 3,106,793 of BSBN01000433.1, read as the reverse complement.
AGACGCCAAAGATTTGAGGACACTAATGCCAATGAATTATGGGCGTTCTCGGGGAGACTACCATGAAAAGATAAACCAATTGTTGAAGCATTGAGATCACTAATTGAAGACTTTTGGAAGAATTACACAAGGGTATCTCTGAATCAAAGGGATGTGGTAAGAAGGAGAATCGGTAGTTAGAACCGTGAGCCACATCCAAAGCATTTTTTGGATGAGACTCAAACACAATTTTATGGTAAATTTCTAGAGAAGTATCTTCAAATTAAAATTTGTCAAAGATATTTTGAGTTGCTAAAACCTTTCTATGTTAAGATAAATCACACATGCACTACTTATTGTTGTAGATTACATATTGAATTTTCTAACCATTTTGATGCTTATAGGTCTATATGTTTAGATATGCATACTAACAATGATTTGTAGGGTTGTGCCATATGTGCCCCACCAACATCTTCAAGAGACTTCATATCAAAAATTTTATGTGAAAGAGAGGAAGGTCAAATATTCTACAAGAAATTATGCTTGGATGGCACATGTCATCATTGCGGTGGCTTGCAACATTTGCCAATATGTGAACATATGGAAATAACACATGTAGTTGGAAATGAACTAGCAGAGTTTGGCAAGTATAAAACAGTGGCATACAATACAAAAGATGGTAAAGAAGCAAAGATGTGTGAATTAGTTATTGAAAAGATTCCAGTGTATCAGTTTATGCCTATATTTCGTTGCAGCATAGTGTATGAGTATGCAAGACATGCCCATAGAGCTCGATAGTTGGACTTGCAATTCAAGTTATGCAAGAACACATTTCCGGTTGGTAGCATTGTTTCAGTCGTTGACTTTGCAGAGAACTACAGTCTACAGCCACAACGTGGGGTGCAATCACAATATTACAACTCCACACAGGTTTCTATATTTGTGCACATCACATTCATTCATGCGAATGATAGCATAGAGGATGATAGAAAGATCATAAGGGAGTATAATTTCTATATTAGTGATGATCGTACGCATTCTACGGAGTTCGTGCAAGGTTGCTTTCAGGTGTTCTACAATGATTTGGCTAGAAGGGGCATATCATTCAGTCAGCATATCATATGGTCGGATAATTGTGCGTCACAATTCAAGAACTCATGGAATTTCTATTGGCTGAGTAGGAGGCATAATTTTACAAGTATTCAACATATGTGGAACTTTTGTGAGGTCGGGCATGGAAAGGGGGAGCATGATGGTGCAGGAGCATGTATCAAAAGAGCCATAGCACGAGAAGAGTTAAAGTATAAAGATAATGCAAAGTTGACAGATAAAAAATTAATTGTCGAGTGGTGTAATGCTTCCATGGGTCCAGGTAATGAAGGTAAGTCTTTAGTTCGTAGATTTTTTTGGTTGATAGATGATACTAACATTGCACCATATGAGGATTGTTGTACACTGACAGGATCAAATGAGATGCACTCTTTCAGAAGCTCAATTGCAGGTTCATGGAGTATCCATACACAAAAGATGTCATGCTTTTGTTCTTCCTGTACAATTCAAGTCTGGGATGAGTGTGAGTCAAAGGAGTGGGTTGACAAATGGAAGTTAAGTTATCTTAGCCCACTTGACACATATCGACCCCCGACGGCACTGGAACTAACACAGATGGAATCGTCAGTTGACTTTGACCACATATTAGATTTAGTTCAACCAGGTAATATAGGGCACATATATGCATCTAATTTCATCTAGTTCAACGAGGTAATGTCATCTTACTTTGTAGTGATTTTGTAATGTTGACTAATTTCATCTAATTTGCTACACATATCAATGTAGGGATGTATATGCAGTTATTACAGATGAAGATAATGAAGAGGGAACAGATTATTACTTATGTCGTTGTGTTGAGGCCAAAAAGAAATTGGAGGCCCCTATTACAGATGGAGAAAACATTGAGTACCCTACAGGATCAGTGGTTATTACTGGAACATAGCTTAGAAGGTACCCACATAAGAGTGTTAATATTTGGCTATTTCAGGACTTTGACATGCATCGGAAGATTCTTCATTACTTGAACCTTGTCATGGCATCCAATGTTCATTTGATAAAATATCAGGGTAGACCTTTGAACAAAATATTGTGGAAGGTGCGTGAGTCTGACCATGAAGCAATACTTGACACAATAAAGAGTAGAGCAGACCCAGATGGTTCATTGGATTAATTTGTAAGTATTCACATTGATTTTGTAAAGTTATGTTACATTGAGTTGTAAGTATGCTCATTAATTTGTAAGGTTTGTCTTTTTTTATTTCCTCCTGCATTTTTACACATATGTACACATTTTTACATCATCATGTTATGCATTTTTGGTGTCCTGCTCCTGATGCGACCAAACTCATAACTCACCCTACTAGACACCTATATACCATTCTCCCAAGGCGCTCATAATGAATGAAAAGAAGACCAAGGGTGCCCAAGCTTAATAGACTTATTTCTTTCAATTTTGATGATCCAAACTCTTGCAATATGACATCCACTTTCATGCCTTTAGATCTTCCTTCACATATAGGGCACCAAATCAAGTTAAAAAATCTACATAAGGGTGCCAAACTGGATGAAAGGAGACATGAAATGTACTTTAGGACTCCATGCTAAGGTTTGAGCCATTAAAGTCTCTTGATATTAGGCGCTCATGATGATGAAACTTAGAGCTTTTTCCTTTCCTATGCGCTCATCTAAGATGTTTGAATGATAAGAAGTGCCTCGACCTCTATAATGTACATTGGGCACCAAATAAAGGTGATTTTAAGTCACTTTGAGTCATTTGGGGTTCGTTTGAGTCTTTGAGTCATGTTGCAAAAAAGTGTCAATGTTGTCAAGTTGCACAAAGCAACTTTTGCATTTTTGGTGTCCTACTTGTGATGTGACCAAACTGACTATTCCAATGCATCCAGATGGGTATATTTACGCTAGGCATGGTCTTGTTTTTCACCCAAACATGTCGAAACAGTCTGAGCTATATTGTACCGACGATATCCCTGAAGAGTCTAAAGTGTAAAAAGGCAGCAATCTTTGACGAGATGTTACTCGAAAAGTATGTTACTTAGAAACATTCTGTTTGAGGCAACGCGATCAAGTAAAGTGCCTCTACAATAGCCTCTCTTAGTTTTTATATCTCTGAGGCATTTGCCTGTGGTGAAAGGTTTTCTGCTGCCCCAAAAATCGTCAAAAGGAGGCAGTGTAAAGTTGCAAAGGGGTGTAACTTTTGTCCTGCTCCTGATGTGACCAAACTGACTATTCCAACGCATCTGAATGGGTACATTTACGCTAGGCATGGTCCTGTTTTTCACCCAAATATGTCAAAACAGTCCGAGCTACATTGTACCCACGATATCCCTGAAGAGTCCAAAGTGCAAAAAGGTTGTAATCTTTGACGAGATGTTACTTGAAAACCGTGTCACTTAGAAACATTCTGTCTAAGGTAACACGATCATGTAGAGTGCCTCTACAATAACCTCTCTCTATTTTTTATAGCTCTGAGGCATTTGCCCGTGGTGAAAGGTTTTCTGCTGCCCCAAAAATTGTCAAAAGGAGGCAGTGTAAAGTTGTAAAGGGGTGTAACTTTCATCCTGCTCTTGATGCGACCAAACTAACTATTCCAACGCGTCCGAATGGGTATATTTACACTAGGCATGGTCCTTTTTTTCACCCAAACATGTCGAAATAGTCCGAGCTACATTGTACCCATGATATGCCTGAAGAGTCCAAAGTGCAAAAAGGCAGCAATCTTTGATGAGATGTTACTCAAAAACTGTGTCACTTAGAAACATTCTGTCTAAGGAAACGCAATCATATAGAGTGCCTTTACAATAACCTCTCTCAGTTTTTTATAGCTCTGAGGCATTTGCCCGTGGTGAAAGGTTTTCTGCTGCCCCAAAAATCGTCAGAAGGAGGCAGTGTAAAGTTGCAAAGGGGTGTAACTTTCGTCCTGCTCCTGATGCGACCAAATTGACTATTCCAACGTGTCTGAATGGGTACATTTACGCTAGGCATGGTCCTATTTTCACCCAAACATGTCGAAATAGTCGGAGCTACATTGTACCGACGATATCCCTGAAGAGTCCAAAGTGCAAAAAGGCAGCAATCTTTGACGAGATGTTACTTGAAAACTATGTCAGTTAGAAATATTTCATCTGAGGCAACGTGATCACATAGAGTGCCTCTATAATAACCTTTCTCAGTTTTTTATAGCTCTGAGGCATTTGCCCGTGGTGAAAGGTTTTCTGCTGCCCCAAAAATCGTCAGAAGGAGGCAGTGTAAAGTTGCAAAGGGGTGTAACTTTCATCCTGCTCCTGATGCGACCAAACTGATTGTTCCAACGTGTCTGAATGGGTACATTTATGCTAGGAATGGTCCTATTTTTCACCCAAACATGTCGAAACAGTCAGAGCTACATTGTACCGACGATATCCCTGAAGAGTCCAAAGTGCAAAAAAGTAGCAATCTTTTGACAAGATGTTACTCAAAAACCGTGTCACTTAGAAACATTCCATTTGAGGCAACGTGATCATGTAGAGTGCCTCTACAATAATCTCTCTCAATTTTTTATAGCTCTGAGGCATTTGCCCGTGGTGAAAGGTTTTCTGCTACCCCAAAAATCGTCAGAAGGAGGCAGTGTAAAGTTGCAAAGGGGTGTAACTTTCATCTTGCTCCTGATGCGACCAAACTGACTATTCCAACACATCCAAATGGGTACATTTATGCTAGGCATGGTCCTATTTTTCACCCAAACATGTCGAAACAGTCGGAGCTACATTGTATCGATGATATCCTTGAAGAGTCCAAAGTGCAAAAAGGCAGCAATCTTTGATGAGATGTTACTCAAAAACTGTGTCACTTAGAAACATTCCGTCTAAGGAAACGTGATCACATAGAGTGCCTCTACAATAACCTCTCTCAATTTTTTATAGCTCTAAGGTATTTGCCCGTGGTGAAAGGTTTTCTGCTGCCCCAAAAATTATCAGAAGGATGCAGTGTATTAAGTCCGGATGAAAGCCTATTCACTCTAGGCGGCTGTTTTTGACCAAATCACACATGCACCTTGAACAAATGATGCTACAAGTGGTGAACAAAATGGTCGCCTTGAAGAATTGAGCCCTCCAAGACATCTTGCAATTGCCTAAAAGTCCAAAATTTACATAAGTGAGTTAAGGCGCCATTTTCCATCTCCAGAGCCTCCTTTGAGCACCTTAACATAAAGTGAATGTTTTAGTCTATGAAAGATTGTGCCTAAAGAATATAACAACCCCTTGAGTCACTAGGATGAACTAAGTTAACAAAAGGAACTTCATTGAGGGAGGTGCACTTGTGCATCTAGACAACTCTAGTTTAGCGCCTGAGAAAAAGCATGTTTAGAGACACCCCTCGAATGAACCCTCTAGAACCAATAACAATAGCTCAAGATCCATAACCATGAGAAGATAAAGTGTAGTTAGGGTAAAATTGTAAATCAGGGCAAATGAATAAACAGCAATGATAAAAACCCTAGCAATGCACAATGAAGCACAAGACAACATGAAAATTAAAATAACAAATGTAAATACAAACCGATCTCCACGCTATGCTTGATTTATCTCCATTGCTCTTCTCCACCTCGCATGAGCATGCAAGATTTTGAAGGATTATTGTTGGAAGAATGTTGGGTGCTCATTTTTGAAGCTCAATGCATCTTTGGATAATTTGGCAGAATAATGTCACTTGAAGCTCAATGCATTCTAATGGCTTGTGAGGGGTTTGATTTATAGGAAAGGCTTGGTTCAAATAGATGGTTGAGATTAAAAAGCTAAATGATTGATGTGGATGGCTAGGATTGATTAGGTATTCCCACTTTTCAAGGGAGTTGTAGTCATTTGACAAGTGTCAAGGAGAATAGGGCTCATGTGTGCTTGTGTACATAAAAAGTACTACATATGAAAGATATTAAATAAAAGGCTGTAGTACCACTTATCTTTTTAAATGAAAGAGGCACACATGTTAGCTAAATGATAAGATAAATTAATTAAATAAATAAGATTTATTTAATTAATTGGAAAGTCGGCTTATGATGAGAACTTAATTCAAATAAAATATTTGAATTAGTTGGGATATGAGTTGGATATTAATTAAATAAATAAAATTTATTTAATTAATTGGATAGTGGGATTAGGATATGATTGGGATATGATGTGGAAATTAATTAAATAAATAAAGTTTATTTAATTAATTGGCTAAGTAGGATGAGGATGGATTAAATGGGATTTTAATTAAATAAATAAAATTTATTTAATTAATTGGCTAATGGATAAATGGGATTAAGAGTGGGATTTAGGACAAAATGCTACATGATGTCTTAATGATGCTTTTAACTAGGTGTTGCAAGACATGGACAAATTTGCGACAAATTTGGGTGTCTACATAAAGCATTAAAAAAATTCATCTAAAGGATGGGAAATACCTCTTAGATGATAGTCTGCCAAGTAGACCAAGAGTGGGGAATGAGAATGCTCGTCAAAGATACACCAAGCCACAATGACTCTCTCCAATAAGAATCTTCTCTAGGTCCATAATTAACTCACGCCCATATCCAAGTGAAAGTCTCCTTGGTCTTCCTGCTAAAACCTCTAAAGGGTAACCATCTCAACAAGTGTCTCTAATCCCAAGAGAACTCTAGCCTCACCCGAGTCTCAAAGTATGTATGAGAACCTACAACCAATCAATCCATGTTAAGCTCCAAATGCAACACCACATTATCATGAAGCTCCCAAGCACATGACCAATGTACTCAATACCAAGAGAACCAACAAGACCACTGTCAAAACTCCAACTACAAAATTAGGTATCCAAACATGACATCATGATCTAACATCTCCTCCTAGAAGATCACATGCACCAATACAGACATCCTAGTCTCAAGAGAACTTGTATCATGCTAATACTCTAATCTAGAATCAAGAGTCCACCAAGACACAGTACCAAACACCTCTAAACCAAGGATCAACATCTACAACCACATGAAGATAACCATTACACCCAACTACTATATAAGATCATCCATCACTAGGTGACAAATACACATCACTATCAAAGCAACATCCATCCTCTCATCCCGATGCAACATACCAATGTGCAAATGAGCATAGACAAGGAAAAATAACAAAGTCATCCCGTGGATATAGGCAATATGCATTCAAGTCATCCCAGTACAATCAATGAGGTGTGCATCCCAAAAAATGCATAACTTGTAGATCCCAACCATTGAAAACATGCAAAATCATCATCACATTAGTAATCATCATCACATTAGTAAACATCATCACATTAGTAAACTAGTAAACATCATTTGCATCCATACTTAAACCAATCTTATTGTTGTGTTTGATGTGTCCTCTTTCAAACAACCATTTAACAAAATTTGAGTCCAAACAATAAACATTTACAACAATAAACATCTCAAAGTCTAAAATCCAAACATTCTATCATCCTTAATCATTTCCATCATGTACCCTTGGTTTGAAAAAATCATTATGCAAGATAAAAACCCTATGCCTATTACCTTGTCCGAGGCTCATGCAAAACCCAAAATGATTAGCCTAGTACCATGTGTCATGTCCCTGTTCCCAGCTTGATCATCAAGTGTATAATGGATTAGCCTATTCCTCATTCCCGGAGGCTAATTCCAAATGACGAGGGAATGAATTGGTTTCGGACTAACTCTATCTGTTTGTTTTGTAGGAACAAGGTCAGAACCCTAAAATTTGACTAAGTATGGAAGCTTGGGAGCCTAGACGCCCATTTCACTCCAGTTTTCCTTACTAAGCGCCTAGCACAAGGATCATCCAAATTAAGCACCTAAGAACCTCAAGGTGCCTATACATGTTTCTAGGGATCCTCCAATTGAGCACCTAGCATAGATGGATGAAGATTGAAAGTTTTCAAGTTAAAGATGTCCTTTTCGTGAACTCACAGCACTAGGCGCATGTGTTGGTTGGAACTCCTTGGATCTGGCGCCTAGGATTGAAAGCCTTTGATGAGGAGAGAAGTCTCAAGGCCTAGTCTGGCACCCTCACTTGCCTACCCCACGCTCAGAATGTGCCTAACCTTCATAAGGCGTTAACACTCTATTTTGAGCACCTAGCAGGGGGTAATGGATAGATTGAAGGCTTGGGAGCTAAGGAAAGTCACTTAGATGAATAATCAAGATTGAAATGAGAAACTCCTAGCCAAGGCACAAAATTCCTCAATTCTGGCATCCAAAAATCAAATCTAAGTAAGGCACTCTTTCCATTTGCCAAAGGCTCTATTAGCGCCCTTGGTTGATGATCTCTCCAGACACCTGAAATGGTGCCCAGTGGATCTTTCAACTTGTATCAGGAAGAAGGGAAGCATTCTCAGTGTTGTTTAGATAATCTAAGTTGTAAAGTTAACAAGGAATAGAGCCAGAGGATAAGGCACACTTATTGGTCTCCATCACCTCAGAAATGTGCCTAATGCAGTTGGTGTCAACTTCCCTCTTTCTAGCCTCCAAATGGCGCCTAGAGTCAAAAAAGGATTTCACTAAATAATGTTAATGTTTTGAGCATCAAACTCTGCTTGGCGCATACCTATGCTCTTGCAACCTCAAATTGGCGCCTAGGGTTCAGTCATCCTCCTAAGGCATGGTTCTACTCCTCCATAACCTTGTTTTGGTGCCTAAACTTGGAAGTACCTTGAAGACTTGGATTAAGATGGAATTCACCTCCAGAATGTTAGGCGCTTGATAGAAGATAAAGGCGCTAGGGTAAAAGAGCTTCAAAAGTTTGATGTCAAGTGTGAATTGAGATAATAGGCACTGATACCAGTTGACATTACTCCAAACATGCACCTAAGAGAGATGCAAGTCCCCAAGACCAATTTTGGAACAAGGCGCTCCATCAGAGGGTAAGATGATAATCCTTGGAAGTCAAGTGTTTCAAAGATTCTTTGAGAAATTGACAAGTTGTAACCTAGGCGCCAAAACCCCTGAGAATCCTCCTATCTGGCGCCTAGTTAGAAGAACACTAATATTGCACCTAAGTGAATTTGAGTGTCAATATAGAGTCATCAAACCCCACCAGACGTTCATCCATGTCTCTACCACCTCAAGGAAGCACCCAGCTTAGGATGGCACCTAGTCTGGTCTCTACTACCTTCAGTTGGCACCTAACCCTAAGAGTCTTGCAACTATGACATTCATCCATGCAACAAGCAAGGTGATGCTCCCTTGTCATATTGTGAAGTGTTGACATTTAGTTGACATCATTGAGTTTGATTGAGTTGATCAAGTGTAGACGCCATTGTAAACATCAAGGCTTTAAGGCCTTTCTTTTGTATCTCCATTAAATAAGTTGTAACTTTATGCTATTGAAAGCATTATCCATGTAATAAGACATTGCAAGTTGATTGAGTCAAATAACTAGACAAGTACCCAACTCTAAGGTTGATTCATTCAAGTAGTTATCTTTGATGTATATCTTTGTGTTGTTGAAGTAGTTGATGAATTGATAGCAAGTAAAATTGTTTAAGTAAGGAAAAATTTTCATAGAACTAGTTGGGTATCTTACACCATGCCTATCCATCAAACATCACAATGCAATCAAAATCCTAACAACATGCCCATGATCCAAGATCAAGTGCAATCATGCAAAGATATTATCAATCACAAGCCTATTAAGAATGAACTAGAGTCTTCTAGTACCATACTTTTCCATCAAACACCATCATGTAATCCATGGCCTATCAAGCCTATCAAAGAAAATGCAAACATCCTATGTAATACAATCGGACTTTAAATATTTGAAGTAGCCATCTACAAATATCCATTCAAAAGTGTATTTATAATGCAAGTATGGACGCCATCAATAAAAAAGATTTGTATTAACCAAATATCCATACAGGCATACATCAATATCTGTCGATATAAGTATAACATATATACAAAATAGCCATATAGGCTTACAAGAATGCCATATAGGCATACAATGTCAACTATGTACAATACAAAATATATGTCCACAAATGCCATATAGGCATACAACAAAGGAACACAATAAAAAGTCATTCTCCTCTGGTTGGTGAAGAGAATAAATCACGAGCAGCCTTTGATCTTCTAGGGGATGGAGACATGCATGTGGGTGGTCTACTACGAACCCGAGGGCTACTCCTATTTAGTTCTTCCTACACCTTTACCTGTTACAAAACAAAGTATAGACATTAATATATAGAAATTACATGTTATAAAAAATGAAACATTTAACAAAATAATCACTTACCGCTAATATATAATCTGTCTCCTCGCTTGCCTTAGTAGCAGGAATAGGCCCTGGTGATGTCATGTCCTATAGAAACCATCTAGATAGAAATTAAACTTCAAATCAATAATCTTTTGATTTTTTAAAAATAGACAACTATAAAAATGAATGTAAATTGAAATTTACTAATCTGCCTCATACCCCTGTCAATGCCATGGAGCTATGAATCGCAGAGGCCACACCCTGCTCCATTGCCCTATGAACATGGGGAGGTGTCTCCGTAGCCTGCATCATCTATAAATAAAACAACATTATTCAATTACGAAAACTATAATAGTGATGCAAATCATGGCTCCTAACATACACACACGTTCATCTAAACATGGAAGTACACACAATAAAACACACAAATCACATACAAAAATTTAGTAAGTATAATTCATTCATTAAACTATTTATTTTATTACCTCCATAAAGCTTTGAAGTCCACCACTGCTGGCAAGTGTTGCCATGAAATCTACAGTATTAACCTATTCAACATCCAAAATTAGAAATTAGAATACCATTCATATAATGATGCTATTCACATGTAATATTTATAATTGTTTACTAGTTACATACCTCGACAGTAGATGATCTAGTGAAAAATGTAGGTGGAGAACCACTGAAAAATGCATTGACGCTATGACCCTGAAATTTCATTAAAATCATCAATTTAAATTAGTTAATCTTGTATTTCAAAAATGAAATTTAATAAATTAAATTCAATAAACTTGCTAATATTTACCTGAGTATCAAGGCCAAAAGTCTCACTCAGGAGGGTATCTGTCATCACCATCTGCTCAGCTGCAGATGTAGCCTGTGTAGCTGCATCCTGACTGTCCATGGGGTCATTAGAATAAATAATAGTGTCAAGTGTTGAGGGTGTAGGGATAGGGTTTAAGTTTTAAGGGTTAAGGGTTGAGGGATAGGGATTAGGGTTTAAGGTATAGTGTTGAGGGTCGAGGGATCAAAGTTAAAGGTTGAGGGATTAGGGTTTGATGTTGAGGGTTGAGGGTTGAGGTTCGAGGGTCAAGGGTTTAGGGATAGGGTCGAGGGTCGAGGAATTAGGGTTAAAGTAGAGTGTGGAGGGTATAAGGATTAGGGATAGGTTTGGAGGGTTTAGGGATAAGGGATTAGAGTTAAGGGTTGAGGGATTAGGGTTTGATGTTGAGGGTTGAGGGTTGAGGTTTGAGGGTCAAGGGTTTAGGGATAGGGTTGAGGGTCAAGGAATTAGGGTTAAAGTAGAGTGTGGAGGGTATAAGGATTAGGGATAGGGTTGGAGGGTTTAGGGATAAGGGATTAGAGTTTAAGGTATAGTATCAAGTCTGTTGAGGGTTTAGGAATAGGGATAGCATTTAGGGTTTAGGGATGAGAGATTAGAGTTGAGGGATGATGGATTAGGGTTGAGGGTTGAGGGATTAGGGTTTAGAGATAAGGTTTAGGGTTGAGGGTTGAGGGATTAGGGTTTAAGGTATAGTGTTGAGGGTTGAGGGTTGAGGGTTTAGGATTAGGGTTTAGGGTTGACGATTAGCATTTAATGTCAAGGTTAGGGTTAGAGTGTCGAGGGTAGAGGGATTAGGGATAGGGTTTAGGGTTGAAGGTTTAAGGATTGAGGGTTGAGGCTTTAGGGATGAGGGTTTAAGGCTTAAGATATAGTGTCAAGTGTTGAGTGTGTAGGGATAGGGTTTAAGTTTTAAGGGTTAAGGGTTGAGGGATAGGGATTAGGGTTTAAGATATAGTGTTGAGGGTCGAGGGATCAAAGTTAAGGGTTGAGGGATTAGGGTTTGACGTTGAGGGTTGAGGGTTGAGGTTTGAGGGTCAAGGCTTTAGGGATAGGGTCGAGGGTTATAGGGTTAATGGTCAAGGGATTAGGGTTAAATAAGAGTGTCGAGGGTAGAGGGATTAGGGTTTAAGGTATAGTATCGATTATGTTGAGGGTGTAGGAATAGGGATAGCATTTAGGGTTTAGGAATGAGGGATTAGTGTTGAGGGATGACGGATGACAGATTAGAGTTGAGGGTTGAGGGATTAGGGTTTAGGGACAAGGTTTAGGGTTAGGGTTGAGGGATTAGGGTTTAAGGTATAGTGGTGAGGGTTTAGGGATAGGGTTTAGGGTTGAGGGATTAGAATTTGACGTTGAGGGTTTAGGGTTTAGGGTTAGGGTTGAAGGTCGAGGGATCAGAGTTAAGGGTTGAGGGATTAGGGTTTGATGTTGAGGGTTGAGGGTTGAGGTTCGAGGGTCAAGGGTTTAGGGATAGGGTTGAGGGTCGAGGAATTAGGGTTAAAGTAGAGTGTGGAGGGTATAAGGATTAGGGATAGGGTTGGAGGGTTTAGGGATAAGGGATTAGAGTTTAAGGTATAGTATCGAGTCTGTTGAGGGTTTAGGAATAGGGATAGCATTTAAGGTTTAGGGATGAGGGATTAGAGTTGAGGGATGATGGATTAGGGTTGAGGGTTGAGGGATTAGGGTTTAGGGATAAGGTTTAGGGTTGAGGGTTAAGGGATTAGGGTTTAAGGTATAGTGTTGAGGGTTGAGGGTTGAGGGTTTAGGATTAGGGTTTAGGGTTGATGGATTAACATTTAATGTCAAGGTTAGGGTTAGAGTGTCGAGGGTAGAGGGATTAGGGATAGGGTTTAGGGTTGAAGGTTTAAGGATTGAGGGTTGAGGCTTTAGGGATGAGGGTTTAAGGCTTAAGATATAGTGTCAAGTGTTGAGTGTGTAGGGATAGGGTTTAAGTTTTAAGGGTTAAGGGTTGAGGGATAGGGATTAGAGTTTAAGGTATAGTGTTGAGGGTCAAGGGATCAAAGTTAAGGGTTGAGGGATTAGGGTTTGACATTGAGGGTTGAGGGTTGAGGTTTGAGGGTCAAGGGTTAAAGGATAGGGTCGAGGGTTGAGGAATTAGGGTTAAAGTAGAGTGTGGAGGGTATAAGGATTAGGGATAGGGTTGGAGGGTTTAGGGATAAGGGATTAGGGTTTAAGGTATAGTATCGATTCTGTTGAGGGTGTAGGAATAGGGATAGCATTTAGGGTTCAGGGATGAGGGATTAGAGTTGAGGGATGATGGATTAGGGTTGAGGGTTGAGGGATTAGGGTTTAGGGATAAGGTTTAGGGTTGAGAGCTGAGGGATTAGGGTTTAAGGTATAGTGTTGAGGTTTTAGGGATAGGGTTTAGGGTTGAGGGATTAGAGTGAAGGGTTAAGGGATTAGGATTTGATGTTGAGGGTTGAGTGTTTAGGGTTTAGGGTTTAGGGTTAGGGTTGAGAGATGAGGGATCAGAGTTAAGGGTTGAGGGATTAGGGTTTGACGTCGAGGGTTGAGGGTTGAGGTTCGAGGGTCAAGGGTTTAGTGATAGGGTTGAGATTGAAGGGATTAGGGTTTAAGGTATAGTGTTGAGGGTTGATGGATCAGAGTTAAGGGTTGAGGGATTAGGGTTGAGGGTTGTAAGGATTAGGGATAGGGTTGGAGGGTTTAGGGATAAGGGATTAGAGTTGAAGGTATAGTATCGAGTCTGTTGAGGGTGTAGGATTAGGGATAGCATTTAGGGTTTAGGGATGAGGGATTAGAGTTGAGGGATGACAGATTAGGGTTGAGGGATTAGGATTTGACGTTGAGGGTTGAGGGTTTAGGGATAGGGTTGAGGGTTGAGGGATTAGGATTTGACGTTGAGGGTTTAGGGATAGGGTTGAAGGTTGAGGGATTAGGATTTGACATTGAGGGTTGAGGGTCTAGGGATAGGGTTGAGGGTTGAGGGATTAGGATTTGACATTGAGGGTTGAGGGTCGAGGGATCAGAGTTGAGGGTTTAGGGATTAGGGTTTGACGTTGAGTGTTGAGGGCATTTTCTATGAAGAACTTAATTATGAGGGCTTGCCCCTTCATTGTTATGCCTATCATATGGCGAAGCATCTGGCAAGACCTTGTAGGAAAAAGATGTGATCAATGCAAAGGATGTGATGAATCTATAGTAGGACAAAATGTGAGCGCGTTATAGCACGCGCGTTATATCGCGCTTGCATTTTGTATTTCTATTGAAACGGTAAAAAAGTGGTTACCCTCATGATCCAGGCCCACATGCTCTATTTTCTTACTGATTCTGCGTGTGCTCCAACAAAAAAAAAGTGCTTTCATGCTATTGGGAAGTTCACATGCACATTTGACACATTGTACCACCTTTGCATGATCTTTCCACCACCTTTTCTGCTTTGCCAACTTGAGAAGGAGGAAATAACATAGTTTTCACACCAAGTTTGATATATATCTATTCAAGTTTCAATTTTTGTAGTGTTGCAATGTTAATTGTGATTCAATTTTAGGAATTTAACATTGAAAAGAAAGCACGTGGTGAAAAACTCAAATTTTTGGGGAGTTTGATGCAAGAAGATAAAAACACTACATAATTGGGTACTCTCTCCATTCAAATCTTCATTTTTTAGGTATGTCAAGTCTTTACATGCATGTTCTTTACATTTTCCTTATTTTGGATTGAATTACTTTATCATGCTTTATCATACATGTTTAAAATAGACACATTCCCAATCAAGAAAGCAACCTACAATCTCACATGATGCCATGTATATTTTCTACACTTGGGCTCTTTAATAATTATGTGTAATAAACAAACCTTAGTTCATACCATGATGTCAAACTATATAAGAATAAATCCTTACAACATAAAAAAAATACAATCCCACTATTATCTTGTATTCATTTCTTAGGAACTAATATTGGTCTCTTTATCATGCTACAGACAAATTCTCCATCATGCCAAGGAAACGATTAAGAATTAAACCAACACAGGAAGAGATAGAAGCTAAGAATGCAAAGAAAGCAATGGCTATGAGGGAACTTCGTGAGAAGAGGAAATTGGACACAATAAATGAAGACATACCAATTGAAGAGGAACCACAACCATCACAAAGAGATATGGTATTGGCGGCACAAAGAGAATGAATGCAAAAATTTTGTGGTACGAGAGATTTGAATACCATAGTTGGAGACACGTCCTTTACCGTAAGTCAACATGTAGGGACACCATCTACCACATCTCAAGTTGAGAGTACATCATCACTCACATGTGATGAAGGAGGTACGCCATCGTTCCCACCTCAAACTCAAGGTATGTCATCTATTCCATCTTCGATCGAAGGTATGCCATCTAACCCATCTCATTTAAATATTGATGAAATTCCTAATGTTGAGATGAATTTACCTAACTTGAAACCACCTAGAATTTTGCATAGAAAGCCAAAGTATTTGATTGATATTGATGAGAATATTTTGCAGCCAATGGAAGGTAAGATTCCAAAACGCACTTGTTGAAGATATGCTAATAAGATTTGGAGATTGTTCTTTGAAAAGTTAAATGAGACTGCAAGATGTCAACTATTTGTTGAAATGATGTGAAGTATAAAGTATAGGTCTATCATGAAGATTCTTGGGTTGAGAACATCAGAGGCTTCAAGTGAAAAATCTATTGTCAAGAATCTAATGAGTGCGTATGAGAGTGTGGGTAACACCTCATGCACAAAAGATAGTAATGCAACACGGTGTGTGATTACATCAACTATAGTAAGTAGTCAAATGAGGAAAGATCGTCTCATTAGAAAGACAAGTCAAGAATTGAGAATTAATAGGAAAACTTTATCAAGAGCCATTGGAAGACGCCAAAGATTTGAGGACACTAATGCCAATGAATTATGGGCGTTCTCGGGGAGACTACCATGAAAAGATAAACCAATTGTTGAAGCATTGAGATCACTAATTGAAGACTTTTGGAAGAATTACACAAGGGTATCTCTGAATCAAAGGGATGTGGTAAGAAGGAGAATCGGTAGTTAGAACCGTGAGCCACATCCAAAGTATTTTTTGGATGAGACTCAAACACAATTTTATGGTAAATTTCTAGAGAAGTATCTTCAAATTAAAATTTGTCAAAGATATTTTGAGTTGCTAAAACCTTTCTATGTTAAGATAAATCACACATGCACTACTTATTGTTGTAGATTACATATTGAATTTTCTAACCATTTTGATGCTTATAGGTCTATATGTTTAGATATGCATACTAACAATGATTTGTAGGGTTGTGCCATATGTGCCCCACCAACATCTTCAAGAGACTTCATATCAAAAATTTTATGTGAAAGAGAGGAAGGTCAAATATTCTACAAGAAATTATGCTTGGATGGCACATGTCATCATTGCGGTGGCTTGCAACATTTGCCAATATGTGAACATATGGAAATAACACATGTAGTTGGAAATGAACTAGCAGAGTTTGGCAAGTATAAAACAGTGGCATACAATACAAAAGATGGTAAAGAAGCAAAGATGTGTGAATTAGTTATTGAAAAGATTCCAGTGTATCAGTTTATGCCTATATTTCGTTGCAGCATAGTGTATGAGTATGCAAGACATGCCCATAGAGCTCGATAGTTGGACTTGCAATTCAAGTTATGCAAGAACACATTTCCGGTTGGTAGCATTGTTTCAGTCGTTGACTTTGCAGAGAACTACAGTCTACAGCCACAACGTGGGGTGCAATCACAATATTACAACTCCACACAGGTTTCTATATTTGTGCACATCACATTCATTCATGCGAATGATAGCATAGAGGATGATAGAAAGATCATAAGGGAGTATAATTTCTATATTAGTGATGATCGTACGCATTCTACGGAGTTCGTGCAAGGTTGCTTTCAGGTGTTCTACAATGATTTGGCTAGAAGGGGCATATCATTCAGTCAGCATATCATATGGTCGGATAATTGTGCGTCACAATTCAAGAACTCATGGAATTTCTATTGGCTGAGTAGGAGGCATAATTTTACAAGTATTCAACATATGTGGAACTTTTGTGAGGTCGGGCATGGAAAGGGGGAGCATGATGGTGCAGGAGCATGTATCAAAAGAGCCATAGCACGAGAAGAGTTAAAGTATAAAGATAATGCAAAGTTGACAGATAAAAAATTAATTGTCGAGTGGTGTAATGCTTCCATGGGTCCAGGTAATGAAGGTAAGTCTTTAGTTCGTAGATTTTTTTGGTTGATAGATGATACTAACATTGCACCATATGAGGATTGTTGTACACTGACAGGATCAAATGAGATGCACTCTTTCAGAAGCTCAATTGCAGGTTCATGGAGTATCCATACACAAAAGATGTCATGCTTTTGTTCTTCCTGTATAATTCAAGTCTGGGATGAGTGTGAGTCAAAGGAGTGGGTTGACAAATGGAAGTTAAGTTATCTTAGCCCACTTGACACATATCGACCCCCGACGGCACTGGAACTAACACAGATGGAATCGTCAGTTGACTTTGACCACATATTAGATTTAGTTCAACCAGGTAATATAGGGCACGTATATGCATCTAATTTCATCTAGTTCAACCAGGTAATGTCATCTTACTTTGTAGTGATTTTGTAATGTTGACTAATTTCATCTAATTTGCTACACATATCAATGTAGGGATGTATATGCAGTTATTACAGATGAAGATAATGAAGAGGGAACAGATTATTACTTATGTCGTTGTGTTGAGGCCAAAAAGGAATTGGAGGCCCCTATTACAGATGGAGAAAACATTGAGTACCCTACAGGATCAGTGGTTATTACTGGAACATAGCTTAGAAGGTACCCACATAAGAGTGTTAATATTTGGCTATTTCAGGACTTTGACATGCATCGGAAGATTCTTCATTACTTGAACCTTGTCATGGCATCCAATGTTCATTTGATAAAATATCAGGGTAGACCTTTGAACAAAATATTGTGGAAGGTGCGTGAGTCTGACCATGAAGCAATACTTGACACAATAAAGAGTAGAGCAGACCCAGATGGTTCATTGGATTAATTTGTAAGTATTCACATTGATTTTGTAAAGTTATGTTACATTGAGTTGTAAGTATGCTCATTAATTTGTAAGGTTTGTCTTTTTTTATTTCCTCCTGCATTTTTACACATATGTACACATTTTTACATCATCATGTTATGCATTTTTGGTGTCCTGCTCCTGATGCGACCAAACTCATAACTCACCCTACTAGACACCTATATACCATTCTCCCAAGGCGCTCATAATGAATGAAAAGAAGACCAAGGGTGCCCAAGCTTAATAGACTTATTTCTTTCAATTTTGATGATCCAAACTCTTGCAATATGACATCCACTTTCATGCCTTTAGATCTTCCTTCACATATAGGGCACCAAATCAAGTTAAAAAATCTACATAAGGGCGCCAAACTGGATGAAAGGAGACATGAAATGTACTTTAGGACTCCATGCTAAGGTTTGAGCCATTAAAGTCTCTTGATATTAGGCGCTCATGATGATGAAACTTAGAGCTTTTTCCTTTCCTATGCGCTCATCTAAGATGTTTGAATGATAAGAAGTGCCTCGACCTCTATAATGTACATTGGGCACCAAATAAAGGTGATTTTAAGTCACTTTGAGTCATTTGGGGTTCGTTTGAGTCTTTGAGTCATGTTGCAAAAAAGTGTCAATGTTGTCAAGTTGCACAAAGCAACTTTTGCATTTTTGGTGTCCTACTTGTGATGTGACCAAACTGACTATTCCAACGCATCCAGATGGGTATATTTACGCTAGGCATGGTCTTGTTTTTCACCCAAACATGTCGAAACAGTCTGAGCTATATTGTACCGACGATATCCCTGAAGAGTCTAAAGTGTAAAAAGGCAGCAATCTTTGACGAGATGTTACTCGAAAAGTATGTTACTTAGAAACATTCTGTTTGAGGCAACGCGATCAAGTAAAGTGCCTCTACAATAGCCTCTCTTAGTTTTTATATCTCTGAGGCATTTGCCTGTGGTGAAAGGTTTTCTGCTGCCCCAAAAATCGTCAAAAGGAGGCAGTGTAAAGTTGCAAAGGGGTGTAACTTTTGTCCTGCTCCTGATGTGACCAAACTGACTATTCCAACGCATCTGAATGGGTACATTTACGCTAGGCATGGTCCTGTTTTTCACCCAAATATGTCAAAACAGTCCGAGCTACATTGTACCCACGATATCCCTGAAGAGTCCAAAGTGTAAAAAGGTTGTAATCTTTGACGAGATGTTACTTGAAAACCGTGTCACTTAGAAACATTCTGTCTAAGGCAACACGATCATGTAGAGTGCCTCTACAATAACCTCTCTCTATTTTTTATAGCTCTGAGGCATTTGCCCGTGGTGAAAGGTTTTCTGCTGCCCCAAAAATTGTCAAAAGGAGGCAGTGTAAAGTTGTAAAGGGGTGTAACTTTCATCCTGCTCTTGATGCGACCAAACTAACTATTCCAACGCGTCCAAATGGGTATATTTACACTAGGCATGGTCCTTTTTTTCACCCAAACATGTCGAAATAGTCCGAGCTACATTGTACCCATGATATGCCTGAAGAGTCCAAAGTGCAAAAAGGCAGCAATCTTTGATGAGATGTTACTCAAAAACTGTGTCACTTAGAAACATTCTGTCTAAGGAAACGCAATCATGTAGAGTGCCTTTACAATAACCTCTCTCAGTTTTTTATAGCTCTGAGGCATTTGCCCGTGGTGAAAGGTTTTTTGCTGCCCCAAAAATCGTCAGAAGGAGGCAGTGTAAAGTTGCAAAGGGGTGTAACTTTCGTCCTGCTCATGATGCGACCAAATTGACTATTCCAACGTGTCTGAATGGGTACATTTACGCTAGGCATGGTCCTATTTTCACCCAAACATGTCGAAATAGTCGGAGCTACATTGTACCGACGATATCCCTGAAGAGTCCAAAGTGCAAAAAGGCAGCAATCTTTGACGAGATGTTACTTGAAAACTATGTCAGTTAGAAATATTTCATCTGAGGCAACGTGATCACATAGAGTGCCTCTATAATAACCTTTCTCAGTTTTTTATAGCTCTGAGGCATTTGCCCGTGGTGAAAGGTTTTCTGCTGCCCCAAAAATCGTCAGAAGGAGGCAGTGTAAAGTTGCAAAGGGGTGTAACTTTCATCCTGCTCCTGATGCGACCAAACTGATTGTTCCAACGTGTCTGAATGGGTACATTTATGCTAGGCATGGTCCTATTTTTCACCCAAACATGTCGAAACAGTCAGAGCTACATTGTACCGACGATATCCCTGAAGAGTCCAAAGTGCAAAAAAGTAGCAATCTTTTGACAAGATGTTACTCAAAAATCGTGTCACTTAGAAACATTCCATTTGAGGCAACGTGATCATGTAGAGTGCCTCTACAATAATCTCTCTCAATTTTTTATAGCTCTGAGGCATTTGCCCGTGGTGAAAGGTTTTCTGCTACCCCCAAAAATCGTCAGAAGGAGGCAGTGTAAAGTTGCAAAGGGGTGTAACTTTCATCTTGCTCCTGATGCGACTAAACTGACTATTCCAACACATCCAAATGGGTACATTTATGCTAGGCATGGTCCTATTTTTCACCCAAACATGTCGAAACAGTCGGAGCTACATTGTATCGATGATATCCTTGAAGAGTCCAAAGTGCAAAAAGGCAGCAATCTTTGATGAGATGTTACTCAAAAACTGTGTCACTTAGAAACATTCCGTCTATGGAAACGTAATCACATAGAGTGCCTCTACAATAACCTCTCTCAATTTTTTATAGCTCTAAGGTATTTGCCCGTGGTGAAAGGTTTTCTGCTGCCCCAAAAATTATCAGAAGGATGCACTGTATTAAGTCCGGATGAAAGCCTATTCACTCTAGGCGGCTGTTTTTGACCAAATCACACATGCACCTTGAAGAAATGATGCTACAAGTGGTGAACAAAATGGTCGCCTTGAAGAATTGAGCCCTCCAAGACATCTTGCAATTGCCTAAAAGTCCAAAATTTACATAAGTGAGTTAAGGCGCCATTTTCCATCTCCAGAGCCTCCTTTGAGCACCTTAACATAAAGTGAATGTTTTAGTCTATGAAAGATTGTGCCTAAAGAATATAACAACCCCTTGAGTCACTAGGATGAACTAAGTTAACAAAAGGAACTTCATTGAGGGAGGTGCACTTGTGCATCTAGACAACTCTAGTTTAGCGCCTGAGAAAAAGCATGTTTAGAGACACCCCTCGAATGAACCCTCTAGAACCAATAACAATAGCTCAAGATCCATAACCATGAGAAGATAAAGTGTAGTTAGGGTAAAATTGTAAATCAGGGCAAATGAATAAACAGCAATGATAAAAACCCTAGCAATGCACAATGAAGCACAAGACAACATGAAAATTAAAATAACAAATGTAAATACAAACCGATCTCCACGCTATGCTTGATTTATCTCCATTGCTCTTCTCCACCTCGCATGAGCATGCAAGATTTTGAAGGATTATTGTTGGAAGAATGTTGGGTGCTCATTTTTGAAGCTCAATGCATCTTTGGATAATTTGGCAGAATAATGTCACTTGAAGCTCAATGCATTCTAATGGCTTGTGAGGGGTTTGATTTATAGGAAAGGCTTGGTTCAAATAGATGGTTGAGATTAAAAAGCTAAATGATTGATGTGGATGGCTAGGATTGATTAGGTATTCCCACTTTTCAAGGGAGTTGTAGTCATTTGACAAGTGTCAAGGAGAATAGGGCTCATGTGTGCTTGTGTACATAAAAAGTACTACATATGAAAGATATTAAATAAAAGGCTGTAGTACCACTTATCTTTTTAAATGAAAGAGGCACACATGTTAGCTAAATGATAAGATAAATTAATTAAATAAATAAGATTTATTTAATTAATTGGAAAGTCGGCTTATGATGAGAACTTAATTCAAATAAAATATTTGAATTAGTTGGGATATGAGTTGGATATTAATTAAATAAATAAAATTTATTTAATTAATTGGATAGTGGGATTAGGATATGATTGGGATATGATGTGGAAATTAATTAAATAAATAAAGTTTATTTAATTAATTGGCTAAGTAGGATGAGGATGGATTAAATGGGATTTTAATTAAATAAATAAAATTTATTTAATTAATTGGCTAATGGATAAATGGGATTAAGAGTGGGATTTAGGACAAAATGCTACATGATGTCTTAATGATGCTTTTAACTAGGTGTTGCAAGACATGGACAAATTTGCGACAAATTTGGGTGTCTACATAAAGCATTAAAAAAATTCATCTAAAGGATGGGAAATACCTCTTAGATGATAGTCTGCCGAGTAGACCAAGAGTGGGGAATGAGAATGCTCGTCAAAGATACACCAAGCCACAATGACTCTCTCCAATAAGAATCTTCTCTAGGTCCATAATTAACTCACGCCCATATCCAAGTGAAAGTCTCCTTGGTCTTCCTGCTAAAACCTCTAAAGGGTAACCATCTCAACAAGTGTCTCTAATCCCAAGAGAACTCTAGCCTCACCCGAGTCTCAAAGTATGTATGAGAACCTACAACCAATCAATCCATGTTAAGCTCCAAATGCAACACCACATTATCATGAAGCTCCCAAGCACATGACCAATGTACTCAATACCAAGAGAACCAACAAGACCACTGTCAAAACTCCAACTACAAAATTAGGTATCCAAACATGACATCATGATCTAACATCTCCTCCTAGAAGATCACATGCACCAATACAGACATCCTAGTCTCAAGAGAACTTGTATCATGCTAATACTCTAATCTAGAATCAAGAGTCCACCAAGACACAGTACCAAACACCTCTAAACCAAGGATCAACATCTACAACCACATGAAGATAACCATTACACCCAACTACTATATAAGATCATCCATCACTAGGTGACGAATACACATCACTATCAAAGCAACATCCATCCTCTCATCCCGATGCAACATACCAATGTGCAAATGAGCATAGACAAGGAAAAATAACAAAGTCATCCCGTGGATATAGGCAATATGCATTCAAGTCATCCCAGTACAATCAATGAGGTGTGCATCCCAAAAAATGCATAACTTGTAGATCCCAACCATTGAAAACATGCAAAATCATCATCACATTAGTAATCATCATCACATTAGTAAACATCATCACATTAGTAAACTAGTAAACATCATTTGCATCCATACTTAAACCAATCTTATTGTTGTGTTTGATGTGTCCTCTTTCAAACAACCATTTAACAAAATTTGAGTCCAAACAATAAACATTTACAACAATAAACATCTCAAAGTCTAAAATCCAAACATTCTATCATCCTTAATCATTTCCATCATGTACCCTTGGTTTGAAAAAATCATTATGCAAGATAAAAACCCTATGCCTATTACCTTGTCCGAGGCTCATGCAAAACCCAAAATGATTAGCCTAGTACCATGTGTCATGTCCCTGTTCCCAGCTTGATCATCAAGTGTATAATGGATTAGCCTATTCCTCATTCCCAGAGGCTAATTCCAAATGACGAGGGAATGAATTGGTTTCGGACTAACTCTATCTATTTGTTTTGCAGGAACAAGGTCAGAACCCTAAAATTTGACTAAGTATGGAAGCTTGGGAGCCTAGACGCCCATTTCACTCCAGTTTTCCTTACTAAGCGCCTAGCACAAGGATCATCCAAATTAAGCACCTAAGAACCTCAAGGTGCCTATACATGTTTCTAGGGATCCTCCAATTGAGCACCTAGCATAGATGGATGAAGATTGAAAGTTTTCAAGTTAAAGATGTCATTTTCGTGAACTCACAGCACTAGGCGCATGTGTTGGTTGGAACTCCTTGGATCTGGCGCCTAGGATTGAAAGCCTTTGATGAGGAGAGAAGTCTCAAGGCCTAGTCTGGCACCCTCACTTGCCTACCCCACGCTCAGAATGTGCCTAACCTTCATAAGGCGTTAACACTCTATTTTGAGCACCTAGCAGGGGGTAATGGATAGATTGAAGGCTTGGGAGCTAAGGAAAGTCACTTAGATGAATAATCAAGATTGAAATGAGAAACTCCTAGCCAAGGCACAAAATTCCTCAATTCTGGCATCCAAAAATCAAATCTAAGTAAGGCACTCTTTCCATTTGCCAAAGGCTCTATTAGCGCCCTTGGTTGATGATCTCTCCAGACACCTGAAATGGTGCCCAGTGGATCTTTCAACTTGTATCAGGAAGAAGGGAAGCATTCTCAGTGTTGTTTAGATAATCTAAGTTGTAAAGTTAACAAGGAATAGAGCCAGAGGATAAGGCACACTTATTGGTCTCCATCACCTCAGAAATGTGCCTAATGCAGTTGGTGTCAACTTCCCTCTTTCTAGCCTCCAAATGGCGCCTAGAGTCAAAAAAGGATTTCACTGAATAATGTTAATGTTTTGAGCATCAAACTCTGCTTGGCGCATACCTATGCTCTTGCAACCTCAAATTGGCGCCTAGGGTTCAGTCATCCTCCTAAGGCATGGTTCTACTCCTCCATAACCTTGTTTTGGTGCCTAAACTTGGAAGTACCTTGAAGACTTGGATTAAGATGGAATTCACCTCCAGAATGTTAGGCGCTTGATAGAAGATAAAGGCGCTAGGGTAAAAGAGCTTCAAAAGTTTGATGTCAAGTGTGAATTGAGATAATAGGCACTGATACCAGTTGACATTACTCCAAACATGCACCTAAGAGAGATGCAAGTCCCCAAGACCAATTTTGGAACAAGGCGCTCCATCAGAGGGTAAGATGATAATCCTTGGAAGTCAAGTGTTTCAAAGATTCTTTGAGAAATTGACAAGTTGTAACCTAGGCGCCAAAACCCCTGAGAATCCTCCTATCTGGCGCCTAGTTAGAAGAACACTAATATTGCACCTAAGTGAATTTGAGTGTCAATATAGAGTCATCAAACCCCACCAGACGTTCATCCATGTCTCTACCACCTCAAGGAAGCACCCAGCTTAGGATGGCACCTAGTCTGGTCTCTACTACCTTCAGTTGGCGCCTAACCCTAAGAGTCTTGCAACTATGACATTCATCCATGCAACAAGCAAGGTGATGCTCCCTTGTCATATTGTGAAGTGTTGACATTTAGTTGACATCATTGAGTTTGATTGAGT
This sequence comes from Cunninghamia lanceolata, assembly GCA_027924645.1. Taxonomy (NCBI): domain Eukaryota; kingdom Viridiplantae; phylum Streptophyta; class Pinopsida; order Cupressales; family Cupressaceae; genus Cunninghamia; species Cunninghamia lanceolata. The sequence goes on along the minus strand of BSBN01000433.1, from coordinate 3,081,499 downwards.
TGATCAAGTGTAGACGCCATTGTAAACATCAAGGCTTTAAGGCCTTTCTTTTGTATCTCCATTAAATAAGTTGTAACTTTATGCTATTGAAAGCATTATCCATGTAATAAGACATTGCAAGTTGATTGAGTCAAATAACTAGACAAGTACCCAACTCTAAGGTTGATTCATTCAAGTAGTTATCTTTGATGTATATCTTTGTGTTGTTGAAGTAGTTGATGAATTGATAGCAAGTAAAATTGTTTAAGTAAGGAAAAATTTTCATAGAACTAGTTGGGTATCTTACACCATGCCTATCCATCAAACATCACAATGCAATCAAAATCCTAACAACATGCCCATGATCCAAGATCAAGTGCAATCATGCAAAGATATTATCAATCACAAGCCTATTAAGAATGAACTAGAGTCTTCTAGTACCATACTTTTCCATCAAACACCATCATGTAATCCATGGCCTATCAAGCCTATCAAAGAAAATGCAAACATCCTATGTAATACAATCGGACTTTAAATATTTGAAGTAGCCATCTACAAATATCCATTCAAAAGTGTATTTATAATGCAAGTATGGACGCCATCAATAAAAAAGATTTGTATTAACCAAATATCCATACATGCATACATCAATATCTGTCGATATAAGTATAACATATATACAAAATAGCCATATAGGCTTACAAGAATGCCATATAGGCATACAATGTCAACTATGTACAATACAAAATATATGTCCACAAATGCCATATAGGCATACAACAAAGGAACACAATAAAAAGTCATTCTCCTCTGGTTGGTGAAGAGAATAAATCACGAGCAGCCTTTGATCTTCTAGGGAATGGAGACATGCATGTGGGTGGTCTACTACGAACCCGAGGGCTACTCCTATTTAGTTCTTCCTGCACCTTTACCTGTTACAAAACAAAGTATAGACATTAATATATAGAAATTACATGTTATAAAAAATGAAACATTTAACAAAATAATCACTTACCGCTAATATATAATCTGTCTCCTCGCTTGCCTTAGTAGCAGGAATAGGCCCTGGTGATGTCATGTCCTATAGAAACCATCTAGATAGAAATTAAACTTCAAATCAATAATCTTTTGATTTTTTAAAAATAGACAACTATAAAAATGAATGTAAATTGAAATTTACTAATCTGCCTCATACCCCTGTCAATGCCATGGAGCTATGAATCGCAGAGGCCACACCCTGCTCCATTGCCCTATGAACATGGGGAGGTGTCTCCGTAGCCTGCATCATCTATAAATAAAACAACATTATTCAATTACGAAAACTATAATAGTGATGCAAATCATGGCTCCTAACATACACACACGTTCATCTAAACATGGAAGTACACACAATAAAACACACAAATCACATACAAAAATTTAGTAAGTATAATTCATTCATTAAACTATTTATTTTATTACCTCCATAAAGCTTTGAAGTCCACCTCCGCTGGCAAGTGTTGCCATGAAATCTACAGTATTAACCTATTCAACATCCAAAATTAGAAATTAGAATACCATTCATATAATGATGCTATTCACATGTAATATTTATAATTGTTTACTAGTTACATACCTCGACAGTAGATGATCTAGTGAAAAATGTAGGTGGAGAACCACTGAAAAATGCATTGACGCTATGACCCTGAAATTTCATTAAAATCATCAATTTAAATTAGTTAATCTTGTATTTCAAAAATGAAATTTAATAAATTAAATTCAATAAACTTGCTAATATTTACCTGAGTATCAAGGCCAAAAGTCTCACTCAGGAGGGTATCTGTCATCACCATCTGCTCAGCTGCAGATGTAGCCTGTGTAGCTGCATCCTGACTGTCCATGGGGTCATTAGAATAAATAATAGTGTCAAGTGTTGAGGGTGTAGGGATAGGGTTTAAGTTTTAAGGGTTAAGGGTTGAGGGATAGGGATTAGGGTTTAAGGTATAGTGTTGAGGGTCGAGGGATCAAAGTTAAAGGTTGAGGGATTAGGGTTTGATGTTGAGGGTTGAGGGTTGAGGTTCGAGGGTCAAGGGTTTAGGGATAGGGTCGAGGGTCGAGGAATTAGGGTTAAAGTAGAGTGTGGAGGGTATAAGGATTAGGGATAGGTTTGGAGGGTTTAGGGATAAGGGATTAGAGTTAAGGGTTGAGGGATTAGGGTTTGATGTTGAGGGTTGAGGGTTGAGGTTTGAGGGTCAAGGGTTTAGGGATAGGGTTGAGGGTCGAGGAATTAGGGTTAAAGTAGAGTGTGGAGGGTATAAGGATTAGGGATAGGGTTGGAGGGTTTAGGGATAAGGGATTAGAGTTTAAGGTATAGTATCAAGTCTGTTGAGGGTTTAGGAATAGGGATAGCATTTAGGGTTTAGGGATGAGAGATTAGAGTTGAGGGATGATGGATTAGGGTTGAGGGTTGAGGGATTAGGGTTTAGAGATAAGGTTTAGGGTTGAGGGTTGAGGGATTAGGGTTTAAGGTATAGTGTTGAGGGTTGAGGGTTGAGGGTTTAGGATTAGGGTTTAGGGTTGACGATTAGCATTTAATGTCAAGGTTAGGGTTAGAGTGTCGAGGGTAGAGGGATTAGGGATAGGGTTTAGGGTTGAAGGTTTAAGGATTGAGGGTTGAGGCTTTAGGGATGAGGGTTTAAGGCTTAAGATATAGTGTCAAGTGTTGAGTGTGTAGGGATAGGGTTTAAGTTTTAAGGGTTAAGGGTTGAGGGATAGGGATTAGGGTTTAAGATATAGTGTTGAGGGTCGAGGGATCAAAGTTAAGGGTTGAGGGATTAGGGTTTGACGTTGAGGGTTGAGGGTTGAGGTTTGAGGGTCAAGGCTTTAGGGATAGGGTCGAGGGTTATAGGGTTAATGGTCAAGGGATTAGGGTTAAATAAGAGTGTCGAGGGTAGAGGGATTAGGGTTTAAGGTATAGTATCGATTATGTTGAGGGTGTAGGAATAGGGATAGCATTTAGGGTTTAGGAATGAGGGATTAGTGTTGAGGGATGACGGATGACAGATTAGAGTTCAGGGTTGAGGGATTAGGGTTTAGGGACAAGGTTTAGGGTTAGGGTTGAGGGATTAGGGTTTAAGGTATAGTGTTGAGGGTTTAGGGATAGGGTTTAGGGTTGAGGGATTAGAATTTGACGTTGAGGGTTTAGGGTTTAGGGTTAGGGTTGAAGGTCGAGGGATCAGAGTTAAGGGTTGAGGGATTAGGGTTTGATGTTGAGGGTTGAGGGTTGAGGTTCGAGGGTCAAGGGTTTAGGGATAGGGTTGAGGGTCGAGGAATTAGGGTTAAAGTAGAGTGTGGAGGGTATAAGGATTAGGGATAGGGTTGGAGGGTTTAGGGATAAGGGATTAGAGTTTAAGGTATAGTATCGAGTCTGTTGAGGGTTTAGGAATAGGGATAGCATTTAAGGTTTAGGGATGAGGGATTAGAGTTGAGGGATGATGGATTAGGGTTGAGGGTTGAGGGATTAGGGTTTAGGGATAAGGTTTAGGGTTGAGGGTTAAGGGATTAGGGTTTAAGGTATAGTGTTGAGGGTTGAGGGTTGAGGGTTTAGGATTAGGGTTTAGGGTTGATGGATTAACATTTAATGTCAAGGTTAGGGTTAGAGTGTCGAGGGTAGAGGGATTAGGGATAGGGTTTAGGGTTGAAGGTTTAAGGATTGAGGGTTGAGGCTTTAGGGATGAGGGTTTAAGGCTTAAGATATAGTGTCAAGTGTTGAGTGTGTAGGGATAGGGTTTAAGTTTTAAGGGTTAAGGGTTGAGGGATAGGGATTAGAGTTTAAGGTATAGTGTTGAGGGTCAAGGGATCAAAGTTAAGGGTTGAGGGATTAGGGTTTGACATTGAGGGTTGAGGGTTGAGGTTTGAGGGTCAAGGGTTAAAGGATAGGGTCGAGGGTTGAGGAATTAGGGTTAAAGTAGAGTGTGGAGGGTATAAGGATTAGGGATAGGGTTGGAGGGTTTAGGGATAAGGGATTAGGGTTTAAGGTATAGTATCGATTCTGTTGAGGGTGTAGGAATAGGGATAGCATTTAGGGTTCAGGGATGAGGGATTAGAGTTGAGGGATGATGGATTAGGGTTGAGGGTTGAGGGATTAGGGTTTAGGGATAAGGTTTAGGGTTGAGAGCTGAGGGATTAGGGTTTAAGGTATAGTGTTGAGGTTTTAGGGATAGGGTTTAGGGTTGAGGGATTAGAGTGAAGGGTTAAGGGATTAGGATTTGATGTTGAGGGTTGAGTGTTTAGGGTTTAGGGTTTAGGGTTAGGGTTGAGAGATGAGGGATCAGAGTTAAGGGTTGAGGGATTAGGGTTTGACGTCGAGGGTTGAGGGTTGAGGTTCGAGGGTCAAGGGTTTAGGGATAGGGTTGAGGTTGAAGGGATTAGGGTTTAAGGTATAGTGTTGAGGGTTGATGGATCAGAGTTAAGGGTTGAGGGATTAGGGTTGAGGGTTGTAAGGATTAGGGATAGGGTTGGAGGGTTTAGGGATAAGGGATTAGAGTTGAAGGTATAGTATCGAGTCTGTTGAGGGTGTAGGATTAGGGATAGCATTTAGGGTTTAGGGATGAGGGATTAGAGTTGAGGGATGACAGATTAGGGTTGAGGGATTAGGATTTGACGTTGAGGGTTGAGGGTTTAGGGATAGGGTTGAGGGTTGAGGGATTAGGATTTGACGTTGAGGGTTTAGGGATAGGGTTGAGGGTTGAGGGATTAGGATTTGACATTGAGGGTTGAGGGTCTAGGGATAGGGTTGAGGGTTGAGGGATTAGGATTTGACATTGAGGGTTGAGGGTCGAGGGATCAGAGTTGAGGGTTTAGGGATTAGGGTTTGACGTTGAGTGTTGAGGGCATTTTCTATGAAGAACTTAATTATGAGGGCTTGCCCCTTCATTGTTATGCCTATCATATGGCGAAGCATCTGGCAAGACCTTGTAGGAAAAAGATGTGATCAATGCAAAGGATGTGATGAATCTATAGTAGGACAAAATGTGAGCGCGTTATAGCACGCGCGTTATATCGCGCTTGCATTTTGTATTTCTATTGAAACGGTAAAAAAGTGGTTACCCTCATGATCCAGGCCCACATGCTCTATTTTCTTACTGATTCTGCGTGTGCTCCAACAAAAAAAAAGTGCTTTCATGCTATTGGGAAGTTCACATGCACATTTGACACATTGTACCACCTTTGCATGATCTTTCCACCACCTTTTCTGCTTTGCCAACTTGAGAAGGAGGAAATAACATAGTTTTCACACCAAGTTTGATATATATCTATTCAAGTTTCAATTTTTGTAGTGTTGCAATGTTAATTGTGATTCAATTTTAGGAATTTAACATTGAAAAGAAAGCACGTGGTGAAAAACTCAAATTTTTGGGGAGTTTGATGCAAGAAGATAAAAACACTACATAATTGGGTACTCTCTCCATTCAAATCTTCATTTTTTAGGTATGTCAAGTCTTTACATGCATGTTCTTTACATTTTCCTTATTTTGGATTGAATTACTTTATCATGCTTTATCATACATGTTTAAAATAGACACATTCCCAATCAAGAAAGCAACCTACAATCTCACATGATGCCATGTATATTTTCTACACTTGGGCTCTTTAATAATTATGTGTAATAAACAAACCTTAGTTCATACCATGATGTCAAACTATATAAGAATAAATCCTTACAACATAAAAAAAATACAATCCCACTATTATCTTGTATTCATTTCTTAGGAACTAATATTGGTCTCTTTATCATGCTACAGACAAATTCTCCATCATGCCAAGGAAACGATTAAGAATTAAACCAACACAGGAAGAGATAGAAGCTAAGAATGCAAAGAAAGCAATGGCTATGAGGGAACTTCGTGAGAAGAAGAAATTGGACACAATAAATGAAGACATACCAATTGAAGAGGAACCACAACCATCACAAAGAGATATGGTATTGGCGGCACAAAGAGAATGAATGCAAAAATTTTGTGGTACGAGAGATTTGAATACCATAGTTGGAGACACGTCCTTTACCGTAAGTCAACATGTAGGGACACCATCTACCACATCTCAAGTTGAGAGTACATCATCACTCACATGTGATGAAGGAGGTACGCCATCGTTCCCACCTCAAACTCAAGGTATGTCATCTATTCCATCTTCGATCGAAGGTATGCCATCTAACCCATCTCATTTAAATATTGATGAAATTCCTAATGTTGAGATGAATTTACCTAACTTGAAACCACCTAGAATTTTGCATAGAAAGCCAAAGTATTTGATTGATATTGATGAGAATATTTTGCAGCCAATGGAAGGTAAGATTCCAAAACGCACTTGTTGAAGATATGCTAATAAGATTTGGAGATTGTTCTTTGAAAAGTTAAATGAGACTGCAAGATGTCAACTATTTGTTGAAATGATGTGAAGTATAAAGTATAGGTCTATCATGAAGATTCTTGGGTTGAGAACATCAGAGGCTTCAAGTGAAAAATCTATTGTCAAGAATCTAATGAGTGCGTATGAGAGTGTGGGTAACACCTCATGCACAAAAGATAGTAATGCAACACGGTGTGTGATTACATCAACTATAGTAAGTAGTCAAATGAGGAAAGATCGTCTCATTAGAAAGACAAGTCAAGAATTGAGAATTAATAGGAAAACTTTATCAAGAGCCATTGGAAGACGCCAAAGATTTGAGGACACTAATGCCAATGAATTATGGGCGTTCTCGGGGAGACTACCATGAAAAGATAAACCAATTGTTGAAGCATTGAGATCACTAATTGAAGACTTTTGGAAGAATTACACAAGGGTATCTCCGAATCAAAGGGATGTGGTAAGAAGGAGAATCGGTAGTTAGAACCGTGAGCCACATCCAAAGCATTTTTTGGATGAGACTCAAACACAATTTTATGGTAAATTTCTAGAGAAGTATCTTCAAATTAAAATTTGTCAAAGATATTTTGAGTTGCTAAAACCTTTCTATGTTAAGATAAATCACACATGCACTACTTATTGTTGTAGATTACATATTGAATTTTCTAACCATTTTGATGCTTATAGGTCTATATGTTTAGATATGCATACTAACAATGATTTGTAGGGTTGTGCCATATGTGCCCCACCAACATCTTCAAGAGACTTCATATCAAAAATTTTATGTGAAAGAGAGGAAGGTCAAATATTCTACAAGAAATTATGCTTGGATGGCACATGTCATCATTGCGGTGGCTTGCAACATTTGCCAATATGTGAACATATGGAAATAACACATGTAGTTGGAAATGAACTAGAAGAGTTTGGCAAGTATAAAACAGTGGCATACAATACAAAAGATGGTAAAGAAGCAAAGATGTGTGAATTAGTTATTGAAAAGATTCCAGTGTATCAGTTTATGCCTATATTTCGTTGCAGCATAGTGTATGAGTATGCAAGACATGCCCATAGAGCTCGATAGTTGGACTTGCAATTCAAGTTATGCAAGAACACATTTCCGGTTGGTAGCATTGTTTCAGTCGTTGACTTTGCAGAGAACTACAGTCTACAGCCACAACGTGGGGTGCAATCACAATATTACAACTCCACACAGGTTTCTATATTTGTGCACATCACATTCATTCATGCGAATGATAGCATAGAGGATGATAGAAAGATCATAAGGGAGTATAATTTCTATATTAGTGATAATCGTACGCATTCTACGGAGTTCGTGCAAGGTTGCTTTCAGGTGTTCTACAATGATTTGGCTAGAAGGGGCATATCATTCAGTCAACATATCATATGGTCGGATAATTGTGCGTCACAATTCAAGAACTCATGGAATTTCTATTGGCTGAGTAGGAGGCATAATTTTACAAGTATTCAACATATGTGGAACTTTTGTGAGGTCGGGCATGGAAAGGGGGAGCATGATGGTGCAGGAGCATGTATCAAAAGAGCCATAGCACGAGAAGAGTTAAAGTATAAAGATAATGCAAAGTTGACAGATAAAAAATTAATTGTCGAGTGGTGTAATGCTTCCATGGGTCCAGGTAATGAAGGTAAGTCTTTAGTTCGTAGATTTTTTTGGTTGATAGATGATACTAACATTGCACCATATGAGGATTGTTGTACACTGACAGGATCAAATGAGATGCACTCTTTCAGAAGCTCAATTGCAGGTTCATGGAGTATCCATACACAAAAGATGTCATGCTTTTGTTCTTCCTGTACAATTCAAGTCTGGGATGAGTGTGAGTCAAAGGAGTGGGTTGACAAATGGAAGTTAAGTTATCTTAGCCCACTTGACACATATCGACCCCCGACGGCACTGGAACTAACACAGATGGAATCGTCAGTTGACTTTGACCACATATTAGATTTAGTTCAACCAGGTAATATAGGGCACGTATATGCATCTAATTTCATCTAGTTCAACCAGGTAATGTTATCTTACTTTGTAGTGATTTTGTAATGTTGACTAATTTCATCTAATTTTCTACACATATCAATGTAGGGATGTATATGCAGTTATTACAGATGAAGATAATGAAGAGGGAACAGATTATTACTTATGTCATTGTGTTGAGGCCAAAAAGAAATTGGAGGCCCCTATTACAGATGGAGAAAACATTGAGTACCCTACAGGATCAGTGGTTATTACTGGAACATAGCTTAGAAGGTACCCACATAAGAGTGTTAATATTTGGCTATTTCAGGACTTTGACATGCATCGGAAGATTCTTCATTACTTGAACCTTGTCATGGCATCCAATGTTCATTTGATAAAATATCAGGGTAGACCTTTGAACAAAATATTATGGAAGGTGCGTGAGTCTAACCATGAAGCAATACTTGACACAATAAAGAGTAGAGCAGACCCAGATGGTTCATTGGATTAATTTGTAAGTATTCACATTGATTTTGTAAAGTTATGTTACATTGAGTTGTAAGTATGCTCATTAATTTGTAAGGTTTGTCTTTTTTTATTTCCTCCTGCACTTTTACACATATGTACATATTTTTACATCATCATGTTATGCATTTTTGGTGTCCTGCTCTTGATGCGACCAAACTCATAACTCACCCTACTAGACACCTATATACCATTCTCCCAAGGCGCTCATAATGAATGAAAAGAAGACCAAGGGTGCCCAAGCTTAATAGACTTATTTCTTTCAATTTTGATGATCCAAACTCTTGCAATATGACATCCACTTTCATGCCTTTAGATCTTCCTTCACATATAGGGCACCAAATCAAGTTAAAAAATCTACATAAGGGCGCCAAACTGGATGAAAGGAGACATGAAATGTACTTTAGGACTCCATGCTAAGGTTTGAGCCATTAAAGTCTCTTGATATTAGGCGCTCATGATGATGAAACTTAGAGCTTTTTCCTTTCCTATGCGCTCATCTAAGATGTTTGAATGATAAGAAGTGCCTCGACCTCTATAATGTACATTGGGCACCAAATAAAGGTGATTTTAAGTCACTTTGAGTCATTTGGGGTTCGTTTGAGTCTTTGAGTCATGTTGCAAAAAAGTGTCAATGTTGTCAAGTTGCACAAAGCAACTTTTGCATTTTTGGTGTCCTACTTGTGATGTGACCAAACTGACTATTCCAACGTATCCAGATGGGTTTATTTACGCTAGGCATGGTCTTGTTTTTCACCCAAACATGTCGAAACAGTCTGAGCTATATTGTACCGACGATATCCCTGAAGAGTCTAAAGTGTAAAAAGGCAGCAATCTTTGACGAGATGTTACTCGAAAAGTATGTTACTTAGAAACATTCTGTTTGAGGCAACGCGATCAAGTAAAGTGCCTCTACAATAGCCTCTCTTAGTTTTTATATCTCTGAGGCATTTGCCTGTGGTGAAAGGTTTTCTGCTGCCCCAAAAATCGTCAAAAGGAGGCAGTGTAAAGTTGCAAAGGGGTGTAACTTTTGTCCTGCTCCTGATGTGACCAAACTGACTATTCCAACGCATCTGAATGGGTACATTTACGCTAGGCATGGTCCTGTTTTTCACCCAAATATGTCAAAACAGTCCGAGCTACATTGTACCCACGATATCCCTGAAGAGTCCAAAGTGCAAAAAGGTTGTAATCTTTGACGAGATGTTACTTGAAAACCGTGTCACTTAGAAACATTCTGTCTAAGGCAACACGATCATGTAGAGTGCCTCTACAATAACCTCTCTCTATTTTTTATAGCTCTGAGGCATTTGCCCGTGGTGAAAGGTTTTCTGCTGCCCCAAAAATTGTCAAAAGGAGGCAGTGTAAAGTTGTAAAGGGGTGTAACTTTCATCCTGCTCTTGATGCGACCAAACTAACTATTCCAACGCGTCCGAATGGGTATATTTACACTAGGCATGGTCCTTTTTTTCACCCAAACATGTCGAAATAGTCCGAGCTACATTGTACCCATGATATGCCTGAAGAGTCCAAAGTGCAAAAAGGCAGCAATCTTTGATGAGATGTTACTCAAAAACTGTGTCACTTAGAAACATTCTGTCTAAGGAAACGCAATCATGTAGAGTGCCTTTAAAATAACCTCTCTCAGTTTTTTATAGCTCTGAGGCATTTGCCCGTGGTGAAAGGTTTTCTGCTGCCCCAAAAATCGTCAGAAGGAGGCAGTGTAAAGTTGCAAAGGGGTGTAACTTTCGTCCTGCTCCTGATGCGACCAAATTGACTATTCCAACGTGTCTGAATGGGTACATTTACGCTAGGCATGGTCCTATTTTCACCCAAACATGTCGAAATAGTCGGAGCTACATTGTACCGACGATATCCCTGAAGAGTCCAAAGTGCAAAAAGGCAGCAATCTTTGACGAGATGTTACTTGAAAACTATGTCAGTTAGAAATATTTCATCTGAGGCAACGTGATCACATAGAGTGCCTCTATAATAACCTTTCTCAGTTTTTTATAGCTCTGAGGCATTTGCCCGTGGTGAAAGGTTTTCTGCTGCCCCAAAAATCGTCAGAAGGAGGCAGTGTAAAGTTGCAAAGGGGTGTAACTTTCATCCTGCTCCTGATGCGACCAAACTGATTGTTCCAACGTGTCTGAATGGGTACATTTATGCTAGGCATGGTCCTATTTTTCACCCAAACATGTCGAAACAGTCAGAGCTACATTGTACCGACGATATCCCTGAAGAGTCCAAAGTGCAAAAAAGTAGCAATCTTTTGACAAGATGTTACTCAAAAACCGTGTCACTTAGAAACATTCCATTTGAGGCAACGTGATCATGTAGAGTGCCTCTACAATAATCTCTCTCAATTTTTTATAGCTCTGAGGCATTTGCCCGTGGTGAAAGGTTTTCTGCTACCCCAAAAATCGTCAGAAGGAGGCAGTGTAAAGTTGCAAAGGGGTGTAACTTTCATCTTGCTCCTGATGCGACCAAACTGACTATTCCAACACATCCAAATGGGTACATTTATGCTAGGCATGGTCCTATTTTTCACCCAAACATGTCGAAACAGTCGGAGCTACATTGTATCGATGATATCCTTGAAGAGTCCAAAGTGCAAAAAGGCAGCAATCTTTGATGAGATGTTACTCAAAAACTGTGTCACTTAGAAACATTCCGTCTAAGGAAACGTGATCACATAGAGTGCCTCTACAATAACCTCTCTCAATTTTTTATAGCTCTAAGGTATTTGCCCGTGGTGAAAGGTTTTCTGCTGCCCCAAAAATTATCAGAAGGATGCAGTGTATTAAGTCCGGATGAAAGCCTATTCACTCTAGGCGGCTGTTTTTGACCTAATCACACATGCACCTTGAACAAATGATGCTACAAGTGGTGAACAAAATGGTCGCCTTGAAGAATTGAGCCCTCCAAGACATCTTGCAATTGCCTAAAAGTCCAAAATTTACATAAGTGAGTTAAGGCACCATTTTCCATCTCCAGAGCCTCCTTTGAGCACCTTAACATAAAGTGAATGTTTTAGTCTATGAAAGATTGTGCCTAAAGAATATAACAACCCCTTGAGTCACTAGGATGAACTAAGTTAACAAAAGGAACTTCATTGAGGGAGGTGCACTTGTGCATCTAGACAACTCTAGTTTAGCACCTGAGAAAAAGCATGTTTAGAGACACCCCTCGAATGAACCCTCTAGAACCAATAACAATAGCTCAAGATCCATAACCATGAGAAGATAAAGTGTAGTTAGGGTAAAATTGTAAATCAAGGCAAATGAATAAACAGCAATGATAAAAACCCTAGCAATGCACAATGAAGCACAAGACAACATGAAAATTAAAATAACAAATGTAAATACAAACCGATCTCCACGCTATGCTTGATTTATCTCCATTGCTCTTCTCCACCTCGCATGAGCATGCAAGATTTTGAAGGATTATTGTTGGAAGAATGTTGGGTGCTCATTTTTGAAGCTCAATGCATCTTTGGATAATTTGGCAGAATAATGTCACTTGAAGCTCAATGCATTCTAATGGCTTGTGAGGGGTTTGATTTATAGGAAAGGCTTGGTTCAAATAGATGGTTGAGATTAAAAAGCTAAATGATTGATGTGGATGGCTAGGATTGATTAGGTATTCCCACTTTTCAAGGGAGTTGTAGTCATTTGACAAGTGTCAAGGAGAATAGGGCTCATGTGTGCTTGTGTACATAAAAAGTACTACATATGAAAGATATTAAATAAAAGGCTGTAGTACCACTTATCTTTTTAAATGAAAGAGGCACACATGTTAGCTAAATGATAAGATAAATTAATTAAATAAATAAGATTTATTTAATTAATTGGAAAGTCGGCTTATGATGAGAACTTAATTCAAATAAAATATTTGAATTAGTTGGGATATGAGTTGGATATTAATTAAATAAATAAAATTTATTTAATTAATTGGATAGTGGGATTAGGATATGATTGGGATATGATGTGGAAATTAATTAAATAAATAAAGTTTATTTAATTAATTGGCTAAGTAGGATGAGGATGGATTAAATGGGATTTTAATTAAATAAATAAAATTTATTTAATTAATTGGCTAATGGATAAATGGGATTAAGAGTGGGATTTAGGACAAAATGCTACATGATGTCTTAATGATGCTTTTAACTAGGTGTTGCAAGACATGGACAAATTTGCGACAAATTTGGGTGTCTACATAAAGCATTAAAAAAATTCATCTAAAGGATGGGAAATACCTCTTAGATGATAGTCTGCCGAGTAGACCAAGAGTGGGGAATGAGAATGCTCGTCAAAGATACACCAAGCCACAATGACTCTCTCCAATAAGAATCTTCTCTAGGTCCATAATTAACTCACGCCCATATCCAAGTGAAAGTCTCCTTGGTCTTCCTGCTAAAACCTCTAAAGGGTAACCATCTCAACAAGTGTCTCTAATCCCAAGAGAACTCTAGCCTCACCCGAGTCTCAAAGTATGTATGAGAACCTACAACCAATCAATCCATGTTAAGCTCCAAATGCAACACCACATTATCATGAAGCTCCCAAGCACATGACCAATGTACTCAATACCAAGAGAACCAACAAGACCACTGTCAAAACTCCAACTACAAAATTAGGTATCCAAACATGACATCATGATCTAACATCTCCTCCTAGAAGATCACATGCACCAATACAGACATCCTAGTCTCAAGAGAACTTGTATCATGCTAATACTCTAATCTAGAATCAAGAGTCCACCAAGACACAGTACCAAACACCTCTAAACCAAGGATCAACATCTACAACCACATGAAGATAACCATTACACCCAACTACTATATAAGATCATCCATCACTAGGTGACGAATACACATCACTATCAAAGCAACATCCATCCTCTCATCCCGATGCAACATACCAATGTGCAAATGAGCATAGACAAGGAAAAATAACAAAGTCATCCCGTGGATATAGGCAATATGCATTCAAGTCATCCCAGTACAATCAATGAGGTGTGCATCCCAAAAAATGCATAACTTGTAGATCCCAACCATTGAAAACATGCAAAATCATCATCACATTAGTAATCATCATCACATTAGTAAACATCATCACATTAGTAAACTAGTAAACATCATTTGCATCCATACTTAAACCAATCTTATTGTTGTGTTTGATGTGTCCTCTTTCAAACAACCATTTAACAAAATTTGAGTCCAAACAATAAACATTTACAACAATAAACATCTCAAAGTCTAAAATCCAAACATTCTATCATCCTTAATCATTTCCATCATGTACCCTTGGTTTGAAAAAATCATTATGCAAGATAAAAACCCTATGCCTATTACCTTGTCCGAGGCTCATGCAAAACCCAAAATGATTAGCCTAGTACCATGTGTCATGTCCCTGTTCCCAGCTTGATCATCAAGTGTATAATGGATTAGCCTATTCCTCATTCCCAGAGGCTAATTCCAAATGACGAGGGAATGAATTGGTTTCGGACTAACTCTATCTATTTGTTTTGCAGGAACAAGGTCAGAACCCTAAAATTTGACTAAGTATGGAAGCTTGGGAGCCTAGACGCCTATTTCACTCCAGTTTTCCTTACTAAGCGCCTAGCACAAGGATCATCCAAATTAAGCACCTAAGAACCTCAAGGTGCCTATACATGTTTCTAGGGATCCTCCAATTGAGCACCTAGCATAGATGGATGAAGATTGAAAGTTTTCAAGTTAAAGATGTCCTTTTCGTGAACTCACAGCACTAGGCGCATGTGTTGGTTGGAACTCCTTGGATCTGGCGCCTAGGATTGAAAGCCTTTGATGAGGAGAGAAGTCTCAAGGCCTAGTCTGGCACCCTCACTTGCCTACCCCACGCTCAGAATGTGCCTAACCTTCATAAGGCGTTAACACTCTATTTTGAGCACCTAGCAGGGGGTAATGGATAGATTGAAGGCTTGGGAGCTAAGGAAAGTCACTTAGATGAATAATCAAGATTGAAATGAGAAACTCCTAGCCAAGGCACAAAATTCCTCAATTCTGGCATCCAAAAATCAAATCTAAGTAAGGCACTCTTTCCATTTGCCAAAGGCTCTATTAGCGCCCTTGGTTGATGATCTCTCCAGACACCTGAAATGGTGCCCAGTGGATCTTTCAACTTGTATCAGGAAGAAGGGAAGCATTCTCAGTGTTGTTTAGATAATCTAAGTTGTAAAGTTAACAAGGAATAGAGCCAGAGGATAAGGCACACTTATTGGTCTCCATCACCTCAGAAATGTGCCTAATGCAGTTGGTGTCAACTTCCCTCTTTCTAGCCTCCAAATGGCGCCTAGAGTCAAAAAAGGATTTCACTGAATAATGTTAATGTTTTGAGCATCAAACTCTGCTTGGCGCATACCTATGCTCTTGCAACCTCAAATTGGCGCCTAGGGTTCAGTCATCCTCCTAAGGCATGGTTCTACTCCTCCATAACCTTGTTTTGGTGCCTAAACTTGGAAGTACCTTGAAGACTTGGATTAAGATGGAATTCACCTCCAGAATGTTAGGCGCTTGATAGAAGATAAAGGCGCTAGGGTAAAAGAGCTTCAAAAGTTTGATGTCAAGTGTGAATTGAGATAATAGGCACTGATACCAGTTGACATTACTCCAAACATGCACCTAAGAGAGATGCAAGTCCCCAAGACCAATTTTGGAACAAGGCGCTCCATCAGAGGGTAAGATGATAATCCTTGGAAGTCAAGTGTTTCAAAGATTCTTTGAGAAATTGACAAGTTGTAACCTAGGCGCCAAAACCCCTGAGAATCCTCCTATCTGGCGCCTAGTTAGAAGAACACTAATATTGCACCTAAGTGAATTTGAGTGTCAATATAGAGTCATCAAACCCCACCAGACGTTCATCCATGTCTCTACCACCTCAAGGAAGCACCCAGCTTAGGATGGCACCTAGTCTGGTCTCTACTACCTTCAGTTGGCGCCTAACCCTAAGAGTCTTGCAACTATGACATTCATCCATGCAACAAGCAAGGTGATGCTCCCTTGTCATATTGTGAAGTGTTGACATTTAGTTGACATCATTGAGTTTGATTGAGTTGATCAAGTGTAGACGCCATTGTAAACATCAAGGCTTTAAGGCCTTTCTTTTGTATCTCCATTAAATAAGTTGTAACTTTATGCTATTGAAAGCATTATCCATGTAATAAGACATTGCAAGTTGATTGAGTCAAATAACTAGACAAGTACCCAACTCTAAGGTTGATTCATTCAAGTAGTTATCTTTGATGTATATCTTTGTGTTGTTGAAGTAGTTGATGAATTGATAGCAAGTAAAATTGTTTAAGTAAGGAAAAATTTTCATAGAACTAGTTGGGTATCTTACACCATGCCTATCCATCAAACATCACAATGCAATCAAAATCCTAACAACATGCCCATGATCCAAGATCAAGTGCAATCATGCAAAGATATTATCAATCACAAGCCTATTAAGAATGAACTAGAGTCTTCTAGTACCATACTTTTCCATCAAACACCATCATGTAATCCATGGCCTATCAAGCCTATCAAAGAAAATGCAAACATCCTATGTAATACAATCGGACTTTAAATATTTGAAGTAGCCATCTACAAATATCCATTCAAAAGTGTATTTATAATGCAAGTATGGACGCCATCAATAAAAAAGATTTGTATTAACCAAATATCCATACAGGCATACATCAATATCTGTCGATATAAGTATAACATATATACAAAATAGCCATATAGGCTTACAAGAATGCCATATAGGCATACAATGTCAACTATGTACAATACAAAATATATGTCCACAAATGCCATATAGGCATACAACAAAGGAACACAATAAAAAGTCATTCTCCTCTGGTTGGTGAAGAGAATAAATCACGAGCAGCCTTTGATCTTCTAGGGGATGGAGACATGCATGTGGGTGGTCTACTACGAACCCGAGGGCTACTCCTATTTAGTTCTTCCTGCACCTTTACCTGTTACAAAACAAAGTATAGACATTAATATATAGAAATTACATGTTATAAAAAATGAAACATTTAACAAAATAATCACTTACCGCTAATATATAATCTGTCTCCTCGCTTGCCTTAGTAGCAGGAATAGGCCCTGGTGATGTCATGTCCTATAGAAACCATCTAGATAGAAATTAAACTTCAAATCAATAATCTTTTGATTTTTTAAAAATAGACAACTATAAAAATGAATGTAAATTGAAATTTACTAATCTGCCTCATACCCCTGTCAATGCCATGGAGCTATGAATCGCAGAGGCCACACCCTGCTCCATTGCCCTATGAACATGGGGAGGTGTCTCCGTAGCCTGCATCATCTATAAATAAAACAACATTATTCAATTACGAAAACTATAATAGTGATGCAAATCATGGCTCCTAACATACACACACGTTCATCTAAACATGGAAGTACACACAATAAAACACACAAATCACATACAAAAATTTAGTAAGTATAATTCATTCATTAAACTATTTATTTTATTACCTCCATAAAGCTTTGAAGTCCACCTCCGCTGGCAAGTGTTGCCATGAAATCTACAGTATTAACCTATTCAACATCCAAAATTAGAAATTAGAATACCATTCATATAATGATGCTATTCACATGTAATATTTATAATTGTTTACTAGTTACATACCTCGACAGTAGATGATCTAGTGAAAAATGTAGGTGGAGAACCACTGAAAAATGCATTGACGCTATGACCCTGAAATTTCATTAAAATCATCAATTTAAATTAGTTAATCTTGTATTTCAAAAATGAAATTTAATAAATTAAATTCAATAAACTTGCTAATATTTACCTGAGTATCAAGGCCAAAAGTCTCACTCAGGAGGGTATCTGTCATCACCATCTGCTCAGCTGTAGATGTAGCCTGTGTAGCTGCATCCTGACTGTCCATGGGGTCATAACCATAGGCTGACCCGCAAGCCTGGCAAGTATGCAGTGGGACCCTACTTCTCGCACTATCTCCCAACCCACTCTGTGTTGCAGGATCGGCATGCTCTATGATGCTCTGGGTCAAGGCACTAATCGACCTCAGTGTATCGACCTCAACACTCTCCTTCACAATGGAAGGGATAGAAACATGCTCGTGGGCTAATCTACTGATTACTCATCTCACTACCTGCTGTGGGTCAAGATGTGCCCCTGGTCTATCCTGTGCTGAGCCCCCACCTCTACCCTGGAAGTCCCACATATCAAAATAGTTTGGCACTTTATTAAGGACAAACTCACAGTAGAGTTTCCTCAAAAAGTATTGCGGGACCTCATTATTATTGCATGGAGGATGGTCAAAAACTATCCACCACCTCTGCCCGAAATTGTCCCTTATCACTTAGTTGTTGCACCAATGGATAGGGAACCTCTTGCATGTAATGGGTGGAGGTTGATTTGTTTGTGGGTTTGTGAAAATTGAACACAAGTCTAATTTTGTAATTTGTAATTTTTTGACATCTTGGTATGACAACTTGTCTACATAGTAATCTCTAAACTCTCTCTTTTTATCGGTCCAACTAGTTATTTGCTTGCTAATTGAATTTACATTTGATAACATAGACTCAAGAGATTCAACAAGTGTGGACCTAGGCAAGGTTGAAGTGGAAGGATCTTTCAACCTTGCAATTATATCTTCAATTTATTTTTTGTTGTTTTCAATTTGCCCCGTTATATTATCTTATGTTCCAGGGGCATGTCGAGGAATGAATGGAGGAGGTTGTTGTTCTACAGGTATTTCCTCCTTAGGATTTTGTGGATTTTGAGGAGGAGGAGGAGGAGGTGCATTAACATTTCCTGACAATTAACGAAATATACATCAAAAATCAACAAAAACCTACCTATTTAGAAAGAAATTCAAACAAAAAAACAAAGATAACTCACCCCTTTGGCGTTCTCGACGTCGTGGCGGCATTTTGGCGATGAATTGATAAGGTTTTTGTGTTGATTGGCGTTTTGCAGAACGCGAGAGCATTTTTGAGGGTTTGAAAGCCGTGGGCAGAGGAGAGAATGAGAGTGAAATGAAATTCAATTGATTTTTTTTTAATTTATACTATGTCATAACTCGAGCACATCATAACACGCTCGCGTTATAACATGTTCGCATTATGGCTAGGTAATGACGAGCCTAAGGCTTGTCATTACCAAGCCATAACACGAGCGCGTTATAACGCGTTCGTGTTATGACTTAAATTTTTTTGACATTATTTTGGCCACTTTTTGGCCCCCCATCTTCTTGCACTTACCCATTGGTGAAGATAGTTTTTTCTCTTACTGTCAACATGGCCTTGTACTTCTAGTTTCAAGGCTAAGGGTTGGGTTTCCAATCCTTTTCCAAGCCTAAAACCAATGCAAAGCTGCATGTTTTAAAATTCAAATTTGAAGTAATGCACACCTGCTTAGAAATGGGCATCCATTCTTAAATAAAATGGGCACCCATTCTAAAATGATACAGGTACCCATTCTAAAATGATATGGGTGCCTATTCTATAATGAAACAAGCACCCGTTATAAACACTTGCTATTAGAAAAAGTTACAGGAGCCTGTTTAGAAATGGGCGCCCGTTTCTAAATGGATGCCCGTTTCTTATTTATTCATTATGTTTTTTAAAATAAAAATATGTATGACTAAATTCTGTAACTTTTTTTTGTATGTACGACCCGACAGTGACTATTTCAACAATTGTTTTGTATGCAAGTGTCATTACAATCTCTCAAGAAGTGATATTATATCAATTTTTGCAAGAATTCAATCATAAAGAGCATTTTCAAATGGAATGAAGTGCAAGAGCTATTTTTAAAGAGATCAAGATAATGAATTATTTTTTTGAGAAATCAAGCACACATGATATAATGGACAAAGGATCTAATTCTACTTGTACTTCAGAAAATATAAGGAGGGATCCAACTCTAAGTAAAGTAAATATCATTTGTTGATTTTATTAAGACATTTTTGTAACCATGGGATCAAAGAAACATCAACAAAAAAGAAAAAGGAATGTTATAACACATGAAATTGAAGCAAATTGAGATAAAGAGGCAAAATGAAAAAGAGATAGGAGAGAGAGGATTCAAGAATTGAATGTTGAAGCATCCAATTCGATGACTATTGAAGAGGAGAACATTGAAGAGACCAACATGGATGAGGTGAGTGTAGAATATGCAAATGTGGAAGAGTTCAAGAATATGGAAAATGTGATTATAGAAACAAATACAAGTATGTCTTCAAATCCACTGAATGATAATGATATTAGTGATTTAAAGGAAGCTAGATATAGCATTTTTTATATAAATTCTTTTATTGGAAACAACACAACAAAAAATGAAAACGAATTTAACCCTTGTAAGAGTGAAAATGAAAAAATATTTTTAAAAAAATTGAAAGTACTTTTTTGGATAGTCTTCATGGTAAGATATCTTGGACACAAACCATACAAATCTATTGTATAAACTATTTTTTATAGAAAAACTTTAGGATTTCAATGTCAACTTGTATTGCAATTGATGAGAATGACAAAAATGTGAAAAGTAATGAAAAAATTAGACATATTTGTAAAACCCAAAAAGGTGGATGAATTAATGAAACAAGTTATGTGTAGTGTTGCTAATGCTATCGATTCTATTGGAAAAATGAGTCGATCTAAAGATAGGAATGCAACACGATGAGAAATAACAACTGCTTTAGTCAATAAATCAGTTGTAAGAAAAGAATGATATGTAAGACAAGTGGATATTTAAATGTGCATGTTAAAACTTTGAGAAGAGTAGAAAAACAAAACAAGAGTAATTATCGAAGATGATCCAATTAACCAATGTTGGACTTTTAGTGGTAGACTCCCAAGGTCTGACATGAAATTAAATAATGAATTAGGTCTTTGATTGAAAAATATCAGCATGATAATACAAGGATTTCATCAAATGCTAGAGATGTTTTGGAATTAAGGGTGGGGTCAAAAAATTGTGATTCTCATCCAAAACATCTTTTTGACATGACTCAAACTAGAGTTAAAAAAAAAATTCTAGATGATCTAGTTATAGAAACTTTAAGCATAAGTCAAAGATCATTTGAGAAATGTACACCTTGGCATGTTAAGATTAACAAGCAACAAATATCTTGTTCCAAAACTCATGTGCAATTCCATTATTATTATGATTTTTTTGATATATATGTTGTATTTTGCATACTAACCAAATTCTACAGGAATGTGGTATTAATATGCCACCTGCAACAATTAAGGAGTTTATAACAAGTTTATTTTGTGAAACACCTAATCCAGACAATTTTTTTTAAATTGTACATTTCTGGACAATGCAATAGATGTAGTAATCTTTCAATGTTAGGAGAATGCATGCATGAGAGTAGTTCACATGATTTTGGACAACAATTAATAGATGTGAAGAGGTTCAACAATGTTCAATATCTATTAAAGGATGAAAAAATTGGAAAGCATTGTGAGTTAGTCACAAAACAAAGTAGTGTATATGCATTCATCAAAGATTTCAAGAATAAGATTGTGTATAAATATGTGAAACACTCTCAATATGCTCAATGGCTTGATGAAGAATTTAGCAGATGTAAAAACACATTTCCAATTAGAACTATACTTTTAGTGGTTGACTTTGCAAAAAACTATACCCTTGCTCCACAAGAGGAGATTCAGTTTCAAAATTATAACTCAATATAGGTGGCCATCTTTGTTTATATAGTATACAAACATGCAATTGACAGTATAGAAGATGATATAATTTTTTTGAGGGAGTACCATTTCTGTGTGAGTGATAACTAGTTACATTCATAAAAGTTTGTGCACTATTGTTTCAAAGTATTTTACGACAATTTAAAAGAAAGAGAAATCTAGATGACACAACATCCCATCTAGTCAGACTATTGTATAAGACAATTCAAAAACACTCAAATATTTTATTGGTTATGTAGAGCCCATAAAGAAAATAATATCCAACATATGTGGAGTTTCTTTGAATCTAGGCATGGTAAAGGAGATCATGATGGAGCTGGAGCATGTGTGAAAAGAGCTCTTGCTAGGGAGAAACTAAAATTTGTGGATGTAGCAAAGTTTAAAGATGCATACATTGTAATTTTAGATTGGTGTAATGAAAAATTGATTATAGGATCAAGTGAAAACTCTAAAGTTCAACGGTTCTTTTGGTTAGTTGAAGAAGAAAATATTCTTCCCTAATATGATTGTGAGACAATTAGTGGATCAACAAAAGGACATTTATTTAAGAATTCAAATGTAAGCACATGGACTATATGGACTAGGGAGCTTGTTTATTTTTGTCAGTTTTGTATCGGAGGTGATTGGGAAGTATATGAAAATATAGAATGGGTTGAAGGATGGAAACAAAGATCCCTAACACCTATACAAAAACATGATCAACATGAGACAAAATTTGTAGAGGATAATCAATTATTTGCATCAGATGACTATGATCATATTTAATACCTTGTACAAGAAGGTACATTAACTCAATATTTAGTTTCATTATATTGTTTTGTAATCTACAATTCTATGCATGCATGTATTTTTGTGATTTATATATCATGTCCTACTTTATTGAATTTGTAATTTTTTGCAGGACATGTGTATGTTATTGTTGCACCTGAGGGTAATGAAGAGGAAACAAAGTATTGGTTGGCTCGATGTGTTGAGGAAAAAAATAAGTTATTACAACCTAGAGTAGATGATGATAACTTCGAGTATCCAACAGGTTCTATGATTTTTTTTGACACTTGGCTATGTAAATATCTGATAAGTAAGAATGGTATACCTACATTTGAAGATTATGAAAGACAATAAAATTATGCACTATTCGCATTTGGTTGTTGAAATATATATACAATTATTGAGATATCAAGCGAAACTTGTCATAAAAGAGTTATGGACACTTTCTATGGAAGAGCATGAGGCAATCATATATGCATTACAAAAAAAAGAGGATGTGGATGGTACAATGGAGTAAATTTTTTAAATGGTTTGTAGGTATGTAGAATTTTTTTAGCTTTTAATCTTTATTTTTTGACTAATGTATAATTGTATTTATTTACTTGATACGACTAATTGATTTACATGTATCATTGATAAGATGTGAGTTTAGGATTAAGAAGATTAATAGTTAATTGATAGCATCTCCCCTTAATTCATCCTCTTAACTCCCCTTAAGCCATCCCCTAGCTATGTTCCATAAGTTAAGTAACTATGATTTAGTTTAATAACTTCAACTAATTGGGTTTAGGATGTGAGTTTATGATTAAGTATATTTATAGTTAATTGATTTACTAGCACACCCTTACCAAAATAGTAATTGATTGCATATCCCCTTAAGTCATCCTCGTAACTCCCCTTAAGCCATCCCCTAACTATGTTTAAAAAATTAAGTACAATTTAGTTTAATAACTTTAGAATTTGGTCTAGGATGTGAGTTTAGGATTAACAATATTGATAGTTAATTTATTTCATCTCCCCTTAAGCCATCCTTTAACTCCCCTTAAGCCATCCCCTATCTATGTTCCATAAGTTAGGTAGCTATGATTTAGTTTAATAACTTCAATGAATTAGGTTTAGGATGTGAGTTTAGGATTCAGTATATTTATAGTTAATTTAATTACTAGCACACCCTTACCAAAATAATAATTGATTGCATCTCCTCATAAGCCATCCTCTTAACTCCCCTTAAGCCATCCCTTAACTAAGTTTTAAAAATCAAGTAAGTACGATTTAGTTTAATAACTTTAGAATTTGGTCTATGATGTGAGTTTAGGATTAAGAAGATTGATAGTTAATTGATTCCATCTCTCCTTAAGCCATCCTCTTAACTCCCCTTAATCCATCCCCTAGCTATGTTCCATAAGTTAGGTAACTACGATTTAGTTTAATAACTTCAAAGAATTGGGTTTAGGATGTGAGTTTAGGATTAAGCATATTTATAGTTAATTTATTTACTAGCACACTCTTACCAAAATAGTAATTGATTGCATCTCCCCTTAAGCCATCCTCTTAACTCCCCTTAAGGCATCCCCTAACTAAGTTTCAAGAATTAGGTAAATTTAATTTACTTTAATAACTTTGGGACTTGGCTTAGTAATGTATTTAAGATTAAGTAAATTGATAGTGGATTTTTATTTAAGGTCTCCTACAACTAGTTAGCATGATTGTCACTATTGGTGCATTCAACGTGTGACATTCATATTGAATTTTCCTATGCTACACATCACTTGAATGTAAGGAATTTCTATTATAATTTTTCAACTTGATTTATTATAATTTTCTCATCTGACTTATAGTTATGACTTGTGTATTTATAGTTAATTGATTTACTTGACTAATTGTACGCATACTTGTTCATTGTACATTTTATCATTTTTGTTTTAGGTCTCCTACAACTAGATGACATGATTGTTATTACTTGTACATTTTATGTGTGATGACATCACTTGAAATCAAATAAAATTTCTATATTTTACAATTTACTATAATTTAGAAGCCCAAAACCTTGAATTAGGACTCATGTAATTGTAATTTTGACAATATATTTTGACTTAGAATTATGTCTCCTATACTTTAAGTTTCCTACTTGTAAAATGTTATAATAGTATTGTTGGTTCTTTGATAACATATATATCTTTTGCCCATTCATATCTCTTTCTCAATTAACTTATTCATGGACATGAAATTAGGACATTAGTTAAGAGATGAAATTAGGACTTTATTTAAGAGTTGAAATTAAGAGATTAAATTAGGACTTTAATTAAGATTTGCAATTATGAGATGAAACTAGCACTTCAATTAAGACATGAGATTAGGACTTGCAATTAGGAGATGAAAATAGGACATTAATTAAGAGATGAAATTAGGACTTTAATTAAGACTTCCAATTAAGACTTGCATTTATAGGACTTGCAATTAGTGGATGAGAATAGGACATTAATTAAAAGATGAAATTAGGACTTTAATTAAGACTTCCAATTAGGACTTACATTTATAGGACTTGTAGTTAGGAGATGAAAATAGGACATTAATTAAGAGATGAAATTAGGACTTTAATTAAGACATGAAATTAAGACTTGCATTTATAGGACTTGCAATTAGGAGATGAAAATAGGACATTAATTAAGACATGAAATTAGGACTTTTTTTTTAAGACACAAAAGGAGGACTTTAATTAAGAGATGAAATTAGGAATTTAATTAAGACTCAAGCGACGAGGAGATGAAATTAGCACTTTAATTAAGACATGAAATTAGGACAGCTTGCAATTAGGAGATGAAATTAGGACAAGTTAATTAAGACATGAAATTAGGACTTTAACTTCCAATTATGACTTGCAAGGACATGAAATTAGGAGTTTATTTAAGACTTGCAATTAGGAGTTTAATTAATATTTGCAATTTTGAGATGAAATTCTCAATTTAATTAAGACATGATATTAGGACTTTAATTAAGACTTGCAATTATGACTTGTAGGGACATGAAATTAGGACATTAGTTAAGAGATGAAATTAGGACTTTATTTAAGACTTGCAATTAGGAGATGAGATTAGGACTTTAATTAAGATTTGGAATAATGAGATGAAATTAGCACTTTAATTAAGATATAAGATTAGGACTTGCAATTAGGAGATAAAAATATGATATTAATTAATAATGAAATTAGGACATTAATTAAGACTTCCAATTAGGACTTGCATTTATAGGACTTGTAATTAGGAAATGAAGGTAGGAAGTTAATTAAGAGATGAAATTAGGAATTTAATTAAGACATGAAATTAGGAATTGCATTTATAGGACTTGCAATTAGCAGATGAAAATAGGACATTAATTACGAGATGAAATTAGGACTTTAATTGAGACATGAAATTAGGACTTGCAATTAGGAGATGAAAATAGGACATTAATTAAGAGATGAAATTAGGACTTTAATTAAGGCATGGAATTAGGACTTCCAGTTAGGAGATGAAAATAGGACATTAATTAAGAGATGAAATAAGGACTTCAATTAAGACATGAAATTAGGACATTAATTTAGAGATGAAATTAGGACTTTAATTAAGACTCAAGCAATGAGGAGATAAAATTAGCACTTTAATTAAGACATGAAATTAGGACTTGTAATTAGGAGATGAAATTAGGACAAGTTAATTAAGACATGAAATTAGGACTTTAATTAAGACTTGCAATTATGACTTGCAAGGACATGAAATTAGGACATTAGTTAAGAGATAAAATTAGGACTTTATTTAATACTTTCAATTAGGAGATGAAATTAGGACTTTAATCAAGATTTGCAATTATGAGATGAAATTAGCACTTTAATTAAGGCTTGCAATTATGACTTGAAAGGACATGAAATTAGGACATTAGTTAAGAGATGAAATTGGGCCTTTATTTAAGACTTGCAATTAGGAGATGAAATTAGGACTTTAATTAAGATTTGCAATTATGAGATGAAATTAGCACTTTAATTAAGACATGAGATTAGGACTTACATTTATAGGACTTTCAATTAGGAGATGAAAATAGGACATTAATGAAGAGATGAAATTAGGACTTTAATTAAGACTTCCAATTAGAACTCTCATTTATAGGAATTGTAATTAGGAAATGTAAATAGGACATTAATTAAGAGATGAAATTAGGACTTTAATTAAGATATAAAATTAGGACATGCATTTATAGGACTTGCAATTAGGAGATGAAAATATGACATTAATTAATAGATGAAATTAAGACTTTAATTAAGACATTAAATTAGGACTTACATTTATAGGACTTAAAATTAGGAGATGACTTAATAGCGCATTAATTAAGAGATGAAATTAGGACTTTAATTAAGACTTGCATTTATAGGCAATATTAAGTAATTCATTTATTCTAGAACTTTTTCTTAAATGAACAAAGTTGTGCTCGTTAGGAATATTAAACAAACTATGCCAACACATTGCAGTAGATGGTTAAGCCCTATCAAACATCTCCTTCCAATCTACATTACTCAAGTGGCATCTTTTAAGAGCCCTAGGACCTAAAACGAGACAAACTTTGTCCAAAAGGTATGCATAAACCTTGGCATGTATGGATGTACTATTTTCCCTTATTGGTGCAACCTACACTTGTTATGAAATATTATGATTTTTTTGGCCAAATTGGACATGACTACTCACATTGTAAATGTTTGACCAAATTCTTTCTAGTTGTTTTCTCTCTTGATATACCACCTCTTTGGGTGTTTTAAGTTATTTTTCCTCTTAATAAGACACCTATTTGCATGGGTTTTCTATTTTAAACTTATCTCACAAAATTTTGAGAGTGTTTATTGCCATACACATATCTTTTTAATCTTTTCAAGTTTCTTCATTCTATATTATTTTGTTCATTGATTTAAATTTGGAATATCATCTTTTTTCCATTATTGTGCCATATAGTCACTTACATGCCTATTTACTCATGTATTGTTGCTCCTAGTTATAAGCCTAGATCCCCTTAGCTTCATTATCCCATTTTCTAGGTCTAAATCAAGTTTTATCTACATCACTCTTACTCTCATTAATAAGATGTTGTTTCCATTCATATTACATGTTTTCTCTCCCTACACTTGTTGTTTGACCAATTTTACAATAATTTTGTGAACTTTGGAAACCTTAGGGTAACCATTTCAACCATTTCAACCATCAATATTGTTATACATAACATAATTTCTTAAGCCTTATTAAATTGTAACTATTAAAACCATTTAAAAACTTCAATGTTAGATATTCTTGAACACAAACATATTCAAAACATTTGCAAATAGATATTGGAGGTGAATTTAACCATTCCAAAGTCACATAAATAAGTTATCAGAAAAGCATGTGCATAGATCAAAGTTGTCACCTTGGTCTTGTAGCATCGTAAATTATCACCGCTTACAATTTCACACTAGGTTTGGCACCCGTTTTAACATAAATGCTTATGTCTACTTACAATATGCATATTTCACTACTTTTATGAGAAACAAGGTTAGGTCCTTTACCATTTGACACTTCAAGAGCTAATTTTTCTAGGGTACTAGCACTAGGCACTAGTGTCTTTCCAGTTTGGCTCCAAAAGATATTATTTGAATGCCAGCCTTCTTGACTTAAGTGATGCACCTTGTTGGCCTCAACCTAATTGGACTCTTGAAAAGTACTTGGGATTCATATATAAACAATCCTCTCTCACTCATTCTGAGGAGGATGATTCTCTCTAACAAGCTCTCTCTTCTCTCTCTCTACAAGCTCTCTATTTGTGAAGATTATTGTTGTATGTACTAACCCTTGCAGGTCTTTGAGGAATCTTCTTCCTTCTACACCAACTCCTTGTGGATGATGCATGTTGCGACATCAATCTAACAAGGGTTTCATACTAATGGTAACTCTATTTCATTGTATTTTTATTGTAATCTTTTTCATCTGATTTGCCTCTTTTCATCACGAACACACACTTTCTATCATCATCATTGTTGTTGTGGAGGTGGGAACACCAACATGGGGTTTGACTAAGGCAAGCCCTTATATAAAACAACCATTTTCCCTCTTTTTTGTGTGCAGATCACATCAAAGGTTCTCGACATTAAAGGACGAAATAAAGACGAAAGGATTTGAGATAAGGATCATCATATGGAAATTTAGATAGAAACCCTGGGACCCTAGCACTAGCGCTAGTGTCCTTTCCTTTTGGCTCCTACTTCTAACAGAAGACTCACCTCCCTCATTTCCTTCTAGATTGGTTTCTACATAGTGGTCTTGTAGCTCTTGTTTTCTCATCTAGACACAAGCACCTAGTTCTAGTGTCCTCAACATTTTTCCCCAGCTTTCGGTGATAGATTTCTATCTCCGTTATCTTCCCATATCTAATCTCTATTTCTATACATTTGTTCTGTAACACCTCTATGTTGTTAACTTAGTCCATGAGATCACTTGTAACCCTATATATTAGTATTATCAATCTCTCACAATCTTATGTAGAGGCTAGAGGCAAACCCAACTAGGCCTTCGTTGGTTTTAAGCCTACACTAGGCTACAATCTTCAAATTTAGTGGCTACAATTCAAGTACCTTACTAGACCCTTGGAAAATCTTAGGACATGTACACATGACATATAAAAAACCTCCCATGACTCTCAAGAATAGAGGTTTCATCAATGGCTATGGTTTCCCTACTTAGGCCACCCAAAACTAGTAAGTCTCCAAAACTGATAAAATGGCGATAACTTGCAGAACAGACATCATATCCAAAATCTAAAACCTATTTCAGATACCCATTTGGAAGTTATTCAACATATGTGGAGATTATAGGTGGTTTTTTTGTAACATAGGGCCTTAAAACTAACTGTCTTGTTTTGAGAAGAGGCCTACATAGACAACAAACTAGGTTTTTCGAGCATAACTTTTAGATAAAGAATCAAACCCAGAAACAAATCACCATTTAAAATACCCTTTATGGATTTATTCAACATATGAATAAATCAGATATGGTTACTTTGGAAGGAAAGGTTCAAAACTTGACTGTTCTACTCTTGCCTAGGTTTTGAAGTGGAGCAACAAATAGGGTTTTTCAGCCATAATTTTCAAACCAGAACTGATATCCAAGAAACAAGACTTGATTAAAATGCCCATTTTACCCTTATTTAACATATATCAAAATAAAGGTAGGGCATTTTGTATGGAAACCCTCAAATTTGGACTATTTTCCCTCAAATTAGGCCTACTAGGGTGTCAGACCTGTTTTAGTAAAATGGACATAACTTTCTTGAAACTTGATGACATTAAATTAAACCAACACCAAAAGAAACTATATTCACATATTTACCAAAACAAATTGATTTGGAGTCATTATGGGATTGTACAGATCCGTACTACATCAAATAACAACAAGGAAAAGTTTAGAAATGCAGAAAATAGAGGTATTTTATTGCTTCAACTTCCAAAGTTTCAACCACCACACCCTATCACCATGTCTTACACCTTACCAAGCCTTTTTGAAACATTTATAACTATTTTTCAATAGTTTTGAATCAACTTTTCAACTTACAACCATTCAAATTCCCTCATTTACAACTTATGACTCTTCAACTTCGATTCTTGCATTTTTGTACTTTATCAACATGACAACTTTTGCAAGAATTTACAAAATTAGACAAACCACCACCTATAAAATTAATAATAACTCAAGATACCTTACACACTTTATAAATGGTCTTTAAGACCTTATGAAATGACTCAAACACAACATAAAGCAAATATTTACAAAATGGCCTCATGGAGGCATAAAGTCCATAAGGTGCTCCTGCACCAAACTCCAACCCAAAAGAAAATCCAAGCCCTCTTAGATTGAGGGTAGTAACAAGTATTCATCCTTTGAATGCTCCTTCTTGACGTCCTCTATGTTCTACCTTTTGTCTTCTTTAAAACAACTCCAATTGGTCTTCATTTTCACTTTTGGTTTCAACTTGTCAAAGCAAACTAGCCTTCTAACTGTCTTGTCACTTTGAATCTGATCCTTCATGTTTGATGTATCCCAATCTTTGTCTCAGCACCTTGCTCCTCTTCCATGACCTGTTTCATCTTGACTTTTGGTTTGTTTCTCTTCAAAATTGCTATCACAACAAGAAAGTGATAGATGTCTTCCTTGTTCTTTTACCTTTGCAATGTAGTCATGATCTTTGCATCTTTGTTTTTGTCTTCCATCTGATATTCTGCCCCTCTATATGTTGCTTTCTCAAGGTTACCAATCTCTGATATGAAAGAAATAGAAAAAATACTATCCTCCTTTGCAAACAATGAAGGAAACATTACATCACCATACCTTTGCAATATCATTTCATCCTTCACCTCTACTATCTTCATGCCTTCAAACTCTGATATGGCTGCAACCTCTAAGTGCTCTTTTTCTTCTTATTCCTCTATTATCTTCACTTGTCTTCTCTTTTGCATCAACCTCTGAATATGCCATACAACCTTCTTCTTCATTGTCAAGTGCCAACTGAGTGATCTTTTGAGTAACTGCTCCATCTCATCTTTCATCCTTCTACTCATCTCTTCCAGTTGTTCCATAGCCTGCCTCAATTCTTTTATCTCTTGTTCAAACTCCATTTGTTTTTCCTTTTCTTTTTCCTCTTTCCTCTTCCTCTCTTTTTCTTCTTGCTTCTTCTTTTGTGAACCCCTAGCCTATAGGTACGTTCTCAACAAATCCATCTTCTCTTCAAGAAAGTCCCTTTAACCTTGCTTCCTTTTCTCGTCTTTGCCTCACCTAGGTCTCTTCTCTTTTCCTCTACAAAGTCTTTTGGCAACCAGGTTCTCTCTTCAACCTGCACAAACACAAACACACAAACACCAAACTCTCTTTCCCAGACCTTCTAAGCTCTGATACCAATTTGATGTAGAGGCTAGAGGCAAACTCAACTAGGCCTTCATTGGTTTTAAGCCTACACTAGGCTACAATCTTCAAATTTAGTGGCTACACTTCAACTAACTTACTAGACCCTTGGAACAACTTAAGACATGTACACATGACATATACAAACCTCCTATGACTCTCACGAATAGATGTTTCATCAATGGCTATGGTTTCCCTACTTAGGCCACCTAAAACTAGTAAGTCTCCAAAACTGATAAAATGGCAATAACTTGCAGACGAAACCTCATATCCAAAATCTAAAACCTGTTTCAGATACCCATTTGGAATTTATTCAACATATGTGTAAATCAGGGGTGGTTGTTTTGTAACATAGGGCCTTAAAACTGACTGTCCCGTTTTGAGAAGAGGCCTACTTAGACAACAAACTAAGTTTTTTGAGAATAAATTTTAGATAAGGCCTCAAACATAGAATAAATTCACCATTTCAGATACCCTTTATGGATTTATTCAACATATGAAGAAATAAGACATGGTTACTTTGGAAGGAAAGGTTCAAAACTTGACTGTTCTACTCTTGCCTAGGTTTTGAAGTGGAGCAACAAATAGGGTTTTTCGGCCATAATTTTCAAACCAAAACTGATATTCAAGAAATAAGACTTGATTCAAATACTCATTTGGCCCATATTTAACATATCTCAAAATTAGGGTAGGTTATTTTGTATGAAAACCCTCAAATTTGGACTATTTTTCCTCAAATTAGGCCTACTAGGGTTTCAGACCTATTTTAGTAAAATAGACATAACTTTCTTGAAACTTGATGAAATTACATGA
Source organism: Cunninghamia lanceolata (assembly GCA_027924645.1). NCBI lineage: Eukaryota > Viridiplantae > Streptophyta > Pinopsida > Cupressales > Cupressaceae > Cunninghamia > Cunninghamia lanceolata. The sequence continues at coordinate 3,049,344 of BSBN01000433.1, read as the reverse complement.
AACCAAAGACAAAATAAACTAGAATCATAGATTTACCAAAAAAATTGATTTGGAGTCATTATGGGATTGTACAGATCTATACTACATCAAATAACAAGGAAGCATTCAGAAATGCAGAAAATAGAGGTGTTTTATTGCTTCAACTCCCAAAGTTTCAACCACCACACCCTCTCACCATGTCTTCCACCTTACCAAGCATTTTTGAAAGATTTATAACCATTTTTCAATGGTTCTCAATCAAATTTTCAACTTACAACCATTCAAATTCCCTCATTTACAACTTATGACTCTTCAACTTCCATTCTTGCATTTTTGCACTTCGTCAACATGACAACTTTTACAAGAATTTACAAAATTTGACAAACCACCACCTATAAACTTAATAATGACTCAATAAACTTTACACACCTTAGAAATGTTCTTTAAGACCTTATGAAATGAATCAAACACAACATAAATAAAATATTTACAAAATAGGCTCATGGAGGCATAAATTCCATAAGGTGCTCCTACACCACAATCACAACAAAGGAATAGAGCCCCCACCAACCCAGCTTGGCTCTTCTCTAGGGACAACAACCAAGCCTAGAGCCATTGGTGGCTTGTGTTCAAAATGTTTGATAAGAAAGATTGATCTAGTTAGTTCATGTTATGTGGAAAAAGGGGTATGAGGTTGAAGTGTAGTTAAGGTAAAATCAATCAAACCCTCATTTCACCAATAACATTAAGGACAACAATTGAGCCAAGTCACTATAGATGGAGAGGACTCAGCTACATGTTGATGTCACTTAGGAATGATATTGAAAGATAGACTAAATTAATAGTTTTGTCAAACCCTAGTTAGATTAAGCCTTAAACCCTAATTACATGATTCTGAATACAAACAAACAAGATACGACAAATGATCGCACAGGAAGGCACTAAATATAGAATAGAAACATACCAAGATTTAGATTTCTGAAGGTAGAAACAATGGGGACATTGGGACAGGCGCCCTAGTCCAACAAATCACTTTTTATATAGATTTGGAATAGTGAGGTGATGAAGACTACAACCTGCTTAAGAGTTTCTGACACTGATAGTCAAGAGGACATTCGGGTGGGTGCCCTAGTCTAGTAGGTTAGGTTTTCTATACTTTCTACTCAAATCCTGAATCTTTATCCTTTGCTTTGATCTTTTGCAACTCCATTTTGCAAGATCCCACACCTGTAACCTACAATCACAAGAGAGGGGTTTGGGGGTTGTGGTGTTTAGGAGCTTGCCTCGGTCAAGCCTTAGAGTGGTATTCAAGCCTTCCAACACCATTGTTAGATAGAGTTTGTGTCCTTGGTGGATACATGCAAAATCAAATGATAAGATAGATTGATTGAAACACAAATAGATGTCACCTTGGAGGTGAAACCCTCACAAAAGAATGGAGGTCTTTGATGCCATGAGGAGATGGATTGATGAAGCCAAATTTGAAACAAAAAAACATAATAACAACACAAGTTTGCTCTAAAACACAATGAATGCTTTAGAATCCCTTAGCTCAATATCAAAAGTTCACATTATCCATCTCTAGTTAAAATGAAGTCCTAAACATGTTTATATGTGCATTCCCACTAAACTTTCGCAATTCAAATTGAAAAGGCCGACAAAGGGAAACCTTTTAATGGTCATAAATTGACACATTTAAATTTAGCTCCCGACAAAATAGGTTTGGACTAGGGTGCGGGTGCCCAAGTCCAGAGGGCTATTTTTAGTCATGATTATCATTTAGGATGGGCTCCTAAGCCCCATTTGTCATGGGTTTTGGGGGAATTTTCTCCGAGATAAGTGTTACACATGCATGATTAAAGTAAGGGGACCTAGGAGCTAAACTAGGAGGTAAAAGTCCTAGGGGGACATTTTACGACGTAACAGTTCATAATTGATCAGATCTCTTTTTCTATCTTACAGGTCTGGAAAAACACAACTAGTATAGAATAGTAAATAATACATCATTTTTTGAATTAATTAATGTTAATTAAGATGATAAATTCAATATTATATATATTAACATTATGACCTTATACTCAAACATGTAATTATATTTTCCTCTTATAATTAGAATTTTGACTTACAATTAGAATTAGGACTTGGACCAATTAGGACTTCAATATTTAATTATATTCAGGAATTGCAATTTAGAATTAGGACTTGCAATTAGGACATGTAATTATATTTTCCTCTTATCTAATTAGAATTAGTACTTTGAATATTACAATTAAATGCATGATTTTAAGTACATACTCTAAAATAAAAGTCTAAATATAGATGCATAGTCCATTCAATAAATACTAAAATAGTCTATGAGATAAATACTCAAATAATAACAATCCATGAAAATAATACTCACAGTCGATAAAATCTATATGGAAATAGTCAGAAGATCCATGAAATAAATACTCTAATACAGGTATGTAGTCTGGATGAAATAAATAAAACAAATTACACCCTAAGTTTTATCATCATCAATTTTAAGAGGCCTTTTGGTGCAACGTGACACAAAGAGTGGCTCATGCCGTCTACAAGAAAAAACAAGCTTCAAATCAATTAATTTTAAAATTGCATGCATATTATTTAAATCAAATATTTAAAACAAAACCATGAAATTAAATTTGTAAATCTAGACTTGAAATTATGTAAGCATACCATAATGTGCTCATCATCTCTAGCATCCTACTAGCCTGCTATAGATATTGATTCTGTAGCACCAAAAGTCTCTATTGCCAAATCCTATATTTAAATAAAACATGATTTAGGCCAGTATATTTTCAAAATGCAACCATGATAAAAGACCTAGAAATTGCATAGGATTTAACTATCGGACCTGAAATGTAGTAGATGACTCATCAATCTATCCAAGCTCATCAATGGTAGAATTTACTGAGCTTGCACCAATGTTTCTCTCATCCTGCACATTTATGCACACACACACACACACACACACACACACACACACACACACACACACACACACACACACACATATATAAATTTAACTCAAGATGATTTAAAATTGTGAAGTTATACTTCAAGTGGATTTAAAGTAAAAATGTACAATTTTTTAAGCTACACATTAGGTAATATGACTCAGGCACAATAAATGATGCTAGGGGACCAACTATCACCACACCTTCTAGATGGTTCAACACGGAAGTGTCAGGACCTCCCAGCTACTATTAAAAGGAATCACATTTTTAAATTATTATATAATTATTAAAATCTATCTAATTTTAATTTAGACCAATTTTTAAAAACACATTATATTTAACGAACGAGCTAGATCCAGTTAAGGGAAATTTATTGGTCTACCGTATAAGGTGTGGCATCAACACCATTTGGTATAACTAAGATGCAATGATTTTTTAGTGGCGAATCTTCATCAATTGGCAAATAGTTTGTATTCAAAATTTTGAATTTGGCAAATATATTGCAACCGACGAGGGCCAAATCGCTCAAATTTTATGAATTATCAGTCAAATACATTTCAAATTGCCACCAATTTATTTTATGAGGCATTTGTAACTAATATTTTCACCACAATAGCTTACACGTTTCTAATGGTGATTCGCCCAGAATTTCAGAGGCATGTTTTAATTTTCCCACATATTCGCCATTAGCATTACAAAGTTCACCATGTATGAGGACCCATTTCACCAACACCATTCTAACTCCATGCTAATCCAAGGGCCATAATCACCTTAAAAATTACAACGTATGTGTTTGATCAAGGTGCGATTCACCCAACATTTGTATGCACCATTTTATAATCATGTGGGATTTCCCAAATTATTGCTCCACTGTATAAAAATCCAGTAGAATTCACCAAAAATAGATTGATATAAATACAATAAAAAATCTGATTAATAATTTACACATTTTGTTATTCTCTGAGCTCTCAATTTGGATCATAGGCAAGTTACAACTACAGGCATTAGTGAGTCACTGAGAGCCTAAAGGTAAGTGATCATTTCTTTACAATGTTATAAGATTATTTATCTCTTTGTCAGTTTTACTTCATTCATACAGAGGATATTGAGTAGGGACACATCTAGGGAAAAGGGATCTATATTCTATGATTCCTTTTTAAACAAAAATATATTTTTTGTAGATTTTATTTTGTGAGAGATGTCAAGCAGGAACAAGTTTACTAAAAGCAGTGAAGGGAGGTCATAAAAATGCAGAAACATAATGTCATACTTTGGCAATGTTTGTAGTCCATTAGATGGAGCTACAACATCAGCACTTGTACCATATATTAATGAACAAGGAAACACCTTAGCGGAAGATCTGAATGAGTTGACTGACTCAAATCAAGATGACAATGTCGTAGATGATTTTCTAGGGGATACCTAGGGTAGCCAAAATGAGTTCATTGACTTGGATGACAATGCTGCAAATGATGTTCTATGTGGTACCCAAGGTAGCGAGAATGATAATATGAATAAATCAATCTCAACAAGTGATAAGGAAGATGCAGATCCTGCATAGAAGGGGAAAAGAAAAGCCAAATAAAAAATAGGGTGTGAGTGGGATATGACAAGGAATTTTTAGATTGATTGGGTGTGAAAGTACCCATTCATTGAACTAGTGTAGAATGCAAACAAAGATGAACCTCCAACAGAATGCAAGTGTAAGATATGTAGGTGGAAATAACGTAGGGACAAGAAGTTGTCACTAAAACTTGACACTATAGGAAAACATATTGGTAAAAATACCCTTGAATATGATGCACATATGTAAAGAAAGGCAAAGCTTGTTGCATGTGGAGGTTCAATTGAAGCTCAATTTGGAAAGATGATGGGAGAAGCACAAATAGCAAAACTATTTCATTGAGTGTTGTTTTTCACATTTTGACTAGAGGGTGTCCTATAATAGACTACCCAAAATATAATAGTTTATTATCTTTTATGGGGGTTCCTAACTTTCCTAATGCACATTGGTCAACAAATAGTGGATGGGAATGGGCAAGTTGTCTTGTTGAGGTGGAAAAATAAGATTTACAAGAAAAAAAAAGTCAACCTTTATTGCATTATCTTTAGATGAAGTTACAATAGCAGATAATACTTCTTGCATATGTATGCATGTGTATATTTTAGACAAACATATCCGCCAATCTCATCTAATCTCTATTTATAAAATGAAGGTTCATCTTGAATGTGACATCACACAATCTATTTGAACTGGTTAAGAAATATTTGAATGAAAATGGAGGTATGGATGACTACATAATTGCCAAAAAGTTTGTATGTGTAGGGGCTGATGAAGCTTTAGTAATGTAAGGTCATAGGAACAGTCTTTGCGTAAAGCTACAAACTTCTTTTTCACCATACATGATCTCCACTCACTACATTCAACCCGCAAAATAAATTTAGCATTTAAAATTATGAGCAAGTTTTCTACAGTATCAAAAGTTGAAGATCTAATCTGCAAGATCTACTCATGCTTCTGCCAAAGTCCCAAATGGTTTATGGAATTTCAATATTTTGCTGATGGAATAACTGCAGCAAACATGCTTCTTAAGGATGTTGATACTAGATGGATCTCCTTGCATGGACTAGCACAATGAGTTTTTTTTAGAATATCAATCCTTAATTGGAGTAATGTATGAACATCACCTCATAGTAGACAGAGCTCCTAACCTCTTACATAGGTTAAGTGAAATAGAGACACTCTTAACTTTATTTGGTATTCTTCACATGCTAGAGGAAATGAATATTCTTGTGAAAAAAGCCCAAGAAAGAACAATTTAAATTTTAGAATATACTAAACTATGTAAAATGATATGCATGACCCTTGATAATCTATATATATATATATATATATATATATATATATATATATATATATATATATATATATATATATATATATATATATATATATATATATATATATATATATATATATATATATATATATATATATATATATATATATATATATATATATATATATATATATATATATATATATATATATTAGAACAATCATTTATAAGTCCAAAATTTAGTAGTTGGGACTTGATGAAAACTGTGAACAATGCTGCTAATTTTTTACAGTTTAATGCAAGTGAGAGTTATGTGTCTCTGTACGGGGTTATGAGATACCAATGCACCATTTTACCAGGTTTAGGTGCACTATCAAAGAAGTACTTGTTACAAGGGAAGCTTTTGACAACATTGTTATTTTTATAAGTACTACTTTAAAGGATATTGCAAGATCTCTTTCCTTAGAGATTAGAGATCGATTCCCTCACGATGAACTACTTGAATCCATGTATGTTGTGTATCCTGAATATTGGGTCAACGTCTATCAACCATCTAATTTTCATAACAAGATAAAGAACATGGTCAATCATTTTTCCAAAAAGTTTAGAATTCAATGGACAATAAATAGAAGAAATTATAAATAATTTTAAGCTTACAGAGCAATCATCCTATTTTGCAACATCAATGATGGAACAATTTAAACTCATGGAGAGTCACTTCCAAGATGGATCGATAACAAAGCTTTGGGTAACCTAAAGTCAGAGAAAAATATTGCATGATTCAATATCAGAATATTTCAAACTTGTTGATTTATGTCAAACCATGATATTAGGGTCAGTGGAGGATGAGAGAGTTTTCAGTGCATTGGGATTCTTGAAATAAAAGATAAGAAACAAACTTGACAAGAATTTGGAAAATCACTTAAGGATGTATACAACTAGGTATGATATCCAATGTTTTCATTTTGAAAGGGCACTCGCAATCTAGAGGTCCATATGTGAAAGAAGAGGGTTCTGCAACACTTCAAACCATACTAGCACACATGACAGTGACACAAGGAATAACACATGTAGTGGTAGTGAGGAGGTGCACTTAAGAGGACATATACATAGTGAAGAAAATGAAGACTAGGATCAGGATGGATCTCAATCTCATGGTCAGAGTGAGGAGATGAATTGGCAAATGGAAGAGATTTAGCACTCACTAGGTATTTATAATATATTTCATATTCCAAACTCTGAACTATTGTTGATGATATTTTATTTTTCTATCATTGAATCCTAATATACATTTTCCTTTTTCCATTTAAAAAGTAATAGATTAATATACTACTATTTTCCAATGTTCCATTTTAGAATCTAAATTTTAAACATTGTTTCCAAATGTGATTTTATTTTAGAATCTAAATTTTACACAGTTTTCAATTTTCATTTATTAATTAACATATTATTAGTAATTTCATATTATTATTGTGTGATACTAATAAGTGTTATATGCTTTCAACTAAATGCATACTAAAAACACTAACAATAGCATATACAAAATTAGCAAATGTTTAAAATGTGTATCTAGAAACGTGAGTTTTTTGAATTAAGCAATTAAACAATAAAGATAATTTGAACACAAAAAATGGAAAAGAGTCTTATATTGATTTTCAAATGAAGGAATACAATGTACATAGAAGTATTATCAAATAATCAAATCATTCTATCAGCTTTTGTAGCATGCTCCACTGTTCATTTGATGGAAGTATAATTTGTTCTAACTCATAGTATTTGACTTGTAAATTTGTTAACAATTCATAACTAACTGGTAACTTTAATGTATTAATCAAAGTTGCATTCAATCTTATCGTGTTGGTTTGATGAAATCCAAAAAGTTTGCCTCATCTAGCTTATGAGGAAACTTCATTGTATCCTCCATCTTCTTTTTGAGAGCACCCTTTCTAATGTATTGCTTTGTTTTGTCAAAAACCCATGACAAACCAAGCTCTTTCAAGTATTCTACCTTTTTATACAACTTCTGCAACATTTTTTCAATCCGATCCATAAATTCCTATGCTTCACATAGCTTCGTACACTTCTGAAAGATAGATGATGTCTTTTTTGAGGCATTAATCCGTTCATGAATTCCTTTGGATGCTAATTCATTGTCACTAATTTTGTAGATTGTTTACAAATTTGCTTTGCAATTTTTCTAACTTGAAGTCAACTTTTTGTTGTCAAGAATGTATTGTTTAAACTTCACATTCTATACTGTCAGACCATCAATCAATTCAAATAATTTAGACAAATCATTAGTCCTCTACATTATTTCCTCCCAAATGTTTTGTTTTATATACCTCACTATTTTCTATATTTTTGTTTTATATATCCTTCAAAACATTTGGGAGGTATATAAAATAAAACATTGTTTTCATTAGTCCAAAACATTTGGGAGGTATATAAAACAAAACATTGTACTATTATTTCCTCCCAAATGAGTGTGTGCAAGAAGTTGAGTCTACTTTTTGGCCAAAAATTGGAAGTGTTTTCCCTGATTTTCAGAATTTGTCACATTTGACCTTAAAATTTGAAGCACTTATAGATGGAATCTTGAAAAAAGTCACTAACCATAAAATGTAGTACTCAGAGTCTAGTTTCCAAATATGTAATTTATTTGCATACCTAGATGATACAAATTGATTTCAATAGGCCTTTCTAAAAGCCACTGTTTAAAAGTCACTTTTTTACTATACCATGCACATGTACATCATCCATATTTTGATCTAAATAATCATATTTTTCTAAATCCTTTTGGGAAAAGATTTGTAACTCATTGAAGCACATTTTCCATATTTTTTGTAATTTTTTATTGAATATTTTTATTATTAATTTTTTATTGGCCATATTTGGTGTTTTAAAAAATCATCGTGTACGTCACGCATAAGATGACCTAAAATTATCATTTTTTGATTTTTTTTTCAAATTGAAAAGAATTGTCTGAAGTACATTTTCGTACAATTTGTTTTTCAAAAAATTATTTTAATTAAAAGTTAGTAAAATACTAAAAACCTTGATAATTCAAGTTTATGGACCTGTTTCATCAGAAATTAATTGAAAAATAGAAAAAATAATCCAATTGTAAAAAAAATTACATATTTAGAATCTACACTGTCTCATCTATAATAGGTTTTAATTTCGTAAAAAAATTCTGCAAAAAGGTCTTCAAACATATGCCCAAAGTCACTATTTTGTTGTGACATTGATAGGACCTTCAACTTGTAGGTCAAACTAGGTTCAAAGGCTAGGTTCAGGTCCCCAACCCTTTTCTTGAACTGGTTAACAAAGCAAAAACTGGGCCCAAAATTCAAATTTTAGGAAACGAGATCCCATTTTGTTTTTCCTATTTAATCCCTTTATGAAATGGGATCCCGTTTCTAGAAAACAGGATCCCATTTTTAGAAAATGGTATCCTATTTTTAGAAAATAGGATCCCGTTTCTAGAAAACGGGATCTCACTTTTGGCTCAGGATCTCGAAGCAAAACGGGATCCCATTTCATAAAAAATAGGATCTCCTTTCACTTTTCCTAATTTTGAGTTTTTTTCTAAGTCTGAAACTTCCACCTTAAGTGGACTCAACTTTGTGCATTTACCCAAATGTTTTGTTTTATTATCACTTGGATAGTGCTCACCTTATAGTCAAAGTGTTGCATTTGATTTTTTGGTTTATTGTGAACTTTGGGCACAACAAACATGTACTCCATGGTTTCTGTATCTGGGTCATATGTAGGCAATACCTTAGTTCTTGCAGGCTCTAAAGTTACTATAGATGTACTTTTGAGCACTTGCTTCTTGTGTCTTTTAGATTTTTCTACTTTCTTGTTAAACTCAACTTTGTAATCAAAACCTGAGACTACTGACACAATACAATGCTTGAATGGAGGAGTAATTGTAGTGTAGGGGGCATATGTAATTATTTAAGGCTAAGGATTAGACATTCCTATCCCAGTCACACTAACAACAGGAGGGGTGGCTTCTGGAAATAATTCCATTGAGGTGGAAATGGAGGTAGTTGGACTTGGAACTGTCATAATCTTTTGCCTCTTCACAATGCCTTGTTCACTGAGTTTCTATATAGTATCTTCTAGTATTGGCTTCTTCTGAGTATTTTGTTGTTGTGCACTTGCTAAGCACTACTACCCTCTCCTTTACCAATTGAATGAGCAACTTGAAGATTTGAAAACCCTTGTGGTACTGGTTGTACTTGTGATTGTATCTAATTGTCAGGATTTGAAGCTGCAACAAATTCAACTATACTATTTCTCCGTGTATGCCTTTGGGCTTGTTTATCATCTCCAATGCCTCAAAAATCACCAAGCCTTCTAGAGTCTACCTGTGTTACCACCCAAGCATTGCCTTGTCCTTTAGGCCCTAAACCATGACCTTCATAACCTAATTTTTTGACTATGGATGCCCCTAAAATATATGTTTGTTTTGTGGTATCACTCAAACCAAGTTTGTATGCATAGTCTTTAGTGGGATCTGTTGGTTCCTAAATTTGAACACATCAAACTCTAAAGATTTGCCACTTCTTATGCTCAAGTTCAATGTAAGACTCGGCCAACTGAGTGGGAGATTATCTCAAATCTCCCTTGTACTTCAGGTTCTACTGCACCTAGGGGGGTGTCCCTTTTACTATCACAATAGATTTGTCTTTCACACAACAAGCTAGAAATGTTCTCACATATTTGTATCAAGATGTATAAGATTAAACCCAAATTGGCAATGTTCCTGATTTATCTTCACCATTTATATTTGAGAACATGCAGTTCCTAAACTAAAACAAAACATAAAATAACTGATTTAAATGATTTGTCTTTATATTCAATGAGTTTATGGACCTTTGTGAAAATAGATTCTAGATCGGTGGCTTGTTTGGGTAACAAAGTCAGACATTCAACCAATGCAAATGTTTCCTAATAACAGCACAACTTCATATCTAGAGGGCTTAACAGAAATCACTATTATCTTACAACAATGGCCCAAGAAAGGGTATCACCTATGGCTCTACTTTCACTAATACCTTGATATAACACACTTTTCCCTATATCTAATTTAAAGCAATTTTAATCATTTCCTTGAAAAGATGCAGCAAATCAAATACACAACATAGAAAGTGTATGCAGATAAGCTTAGAAACCCTTAGCAACTTTGCTTAAAAGAAAAATGTTCATACCCAAGGAGAGAACCATATGTAACATACAAAAAGTGTTTTTCATTTATCTCAACCTGAAATAGAAAAACTGTTATACATAATTTTGTTCACTTATAAAGGAAAATGCAACCCTGTAACCCAAAATCAGACATCTGCTCCTACAGAATGCTATCTCCCAAATGTGTGAATACCTTGTATTCAGAGTCTAGCCTCCCCACAAAATGGAATAGCATGCTCTCTTATAGAAACAAGAGCATGTCACCCTAAAAATTTATTACATCCTAGTAGTTAGGTGAGTTTTGCATTACAAGTTGCTGTCAATGAGCGTGGGGAAATTACAAAATGTACAAAAAAAGGAGAAGACAAAAATAATATAAAATGTGGAGCAAAATGTTTTTAATTTGTTTTTCCCCTTTTACTTTGTCCACATTTTAATTTAGTTGCCGGGCACCTCCATTTCGCACTGTCGCACGACATGTCTGAAGGCTTTCCACTCCTCTTGTGATGCCGTGACATGGGACTATGTGGCTTCTTTTTAGGCTCTTCCTTGATGGCATCCATCCTTTGAGATGACAGAGAACAAAATCTTGTAGCCTCCAATCCAATTTTGCCCAATTCATTCATTGTTGGGTCATTTTTCTTGATGCAAGGGCATTTTTGGCCATTCTGGCAACCAAAATTCATCATAAGCATGCTTAAAATCCCTACACAAGCATTAGGAATGGTCAGGAGATGAATTTAAAACCTGGAACAACAATTTTGAGCTCCAAAACACCCCCAAAATCTGCCCTGAAAACAAAAAACGTGAGTAGCAATGCACTCTGCAACGATTCATGCCTGAAGCTGGTCAAATGACCTCAGAAGACCATCCATGAAGATCAAAAGGCATCAACCTTTACCACAAAAGAGATAGAAGATCAAAATATGCCTTGAGAAGCCCATTTTGCACCAACACGGCTTCAGGGAGTAGGTAATATGCCCGTGCGATGCTGTGAAATGCTAAAGATTAAGCTTTATTTCCTTTTGCTTTGCTTCTTATAATGTATAAATATTATAATAATGTTTATATTAAACATTTATCATCTCATATTTTCCAATTAAAATATCTAAATATTTTCCTTTTAAATAATGCATTTGGCAACTTAGGAAAAATGATATTCGGTCAATTTCTCCTCCCGTGCAAACGATGCCTGTTCACTGCAGGCACACGGGACATCGAAGAGCCATGAAAAATTGTACAAAGTCATTACTAACTATTTAGAGCATACCCATTTCCTCAGAATTCGCTTCGCCGAAAGATTTTAGGGACCTCCTTTGTAAACTAGCCTACGGGATGCCTTTGCCGCGACTGAAATGCATTAAAATAATGCATCGTATGCTCTCTGATTTTTATGAAACTGGAACTAGAGAAGTTTTAGACCAAAATGAGAAATGGGTCACATTTAGAATTACAAGATTTGGAACTTTATGGAACACCAAATCTAGCCCGATCGTAGTCAGAAAAGCATTAAATAGCCTATCAAAACTCATCCTGGAAGCGTGAAACTGAACAGTCATGTTACCATATGTACCAAAAAAATTTCTACCATACAGATTTACAAGATGACTTCTGAGCTACAAGATTTTAATCAGCGAAGGTGGGCTCCGGGGAAGATTGAGCAACATGCTGACCTGACCTCTGTCGACACATTGAGAAGAGATAGGCACTTCAAATTTGTAAAATGTGAGGGTTCCAATAGTGGCTTATGTTTGGGGATGCATGCCTCTTGTAGGCATGGTGAGATTCCAGCTATCTCCAGGATGTAGACCATGTGCGTAGTCCATTGGGTTGTTGCATAACTGCTCTGTCTTGCATCAAAATCATATCTTCAAACTTGATTAGGTGGCCCCGGGCCCCCAAAAATGAAAAACCAATACCCTCCTCTATCACATACCCTATTTTCATTTGATTTCTTCTGATTCAAACCGAAGGCATTAATATCAACTACATCCTGACTGATATTGTATTGCAAATACACCACCATACTACTAATTATGCTATATTCAACCACACTCTTATCAATCTACTCTTTGCGACCTTGGAGTATTGAAAAACCTCTTCTAACAATAGGTATAGAAAACATGGGTCAAATATATCATTTCTGTGTTTACAATGTCTTCTATCCCCAAAATCAGTCTTATGCATGGAAACATATATCTCTGATTCAATCTTATTAAAAAAATGTGCACACAAATTTTATCCTCTGATAGCTCCTTATCTAGATATAATCCTTCAATACCCTTTTCATATTTAGAATCTTCAAGATGAATACCATCACTATGATTTAGTTGCAATAAAACATCAGCACTAGCATTCATTCCATAAACTAATTCTTCATATTGGATATTTATGCATTCCTTTACCTTTTCAGTAACAATGCTGCTACAAGACACACTTCCATATATGTCCTGATTATGAACATTTTTATCACTGCAAGACATGCTATCACTCTTCTCAATCATCAGCAAGTCAACCTTTTCATTATTACCGGTGCTACTAAATACTTCTTCATTCTCTATTATATGATTTTCATTTCTTTGCACAACATCATCAGTATGATTCATATGAAAACATACATTGTTTTCATGCACAAGATCAATTGCCAAATTTAAACATTCATCTTTAATGCTATCCATTAGTACCTCATATTGATTTTGTAGTGCCCCTCCATTCTCACCTTGGATGAGCAGGTGGTCGGGCTAAGGAGCATGAAGATGAAGGTAAAATACTCGGAATACTTAGGGTATGTTAGACATATTGATGGCAGGTTTACCATTTTGATGTAGTTGAAGACACTCATTGATGTTTACTATGATGACACTATTGATACTTAATGATTAGTACATTATACTTATGTTGTGATCAGTTATGGATTAATTGATTATGTAGATTTGTTTTACTACATAAATTAAGTGTCTATTTGACTGTGTTATCTGGTTGTTTAGTTACTAATAAACTTGTTTAATGTGGATATTTGTGATGTGTTTTGTGAAGGGACAATGTAGTATTACTCATAATGAGCACCCTACTATGTTGCGATTCCTTGTCATAGTGTGTTTGATTATATATATATATGTTTGTACACAACCCCTTGGTTTGATGCAGGTTACAGGTACCAGGCACCGACTCCACCTGAATTAGCAAGTCTGAGCGTGCCTTTACACCAATGGATAATGTGGATGAGAGATAACATGGGGTTCCCCCTATCAGCCAATGTCTTCAGTTTGTCATCATCCATGTATTTCCAGTCATGGGTGTAGTTGTCGCTCAGTTGGTACTTGTCCTCGGGTGTTGGTCATCCTTTGGTATGTGGTTGTTATTGTTTATTATAGTTTAAGGTTCATTTTATTGAACTTAGTGACCAAGGTATTAAGTTGTCGATTATAGTCGTTTGGTTCATTTTATAGAATAGGTGATCTATGTGTATAGATGTGTTGATGTTTGATCATTTTGGTTATATAGTCAATGTGTATTTGTTGGAGATTTATTAATTGTTATAGTAATAATAATAATAAGTTTATATAATACATCAATATTAGTTATTTAATTAATGTAGAAAATTGAGAATATTAATCAGTTGATTTTTATATTAAATTAAATTAGTAGCTTTGAAAGCTAGCAATAATAATAATATTGTTAATATTTAGTACTTTATTGATTTTATCTGACATGTGAGATTTTATTTTATTTTGCCATTAATTTATTGTTGGAGTGGGTTGTCAGAAATTTGAAAATTATTCCTATCAATGGTGTTATGACTGCAATTAATTTTGGATTGTGGATATCTATAACGAAGAGAATGGTGATAGTGGGTATCAATTGTTTTGTCTAATTTGGGTTTTGGGAGGATTATTTGAGAGGAGAGTTCTTAGAAAAGATACACATAAATTTGGGGAAAAGAGGAGGAATTGGCAGAGGAAGAGGAGAAGGGAGCAAGGGAGATCTGAAGAATTCTTGGGTATGTATTAAACAAAATTTCTTCTACTTGTCTGTATATGAAGAAAAATCATGTATGTGAGTAGTCTATGCAATTTTATGATTGGTCAAATTCTAGTTGAAGTGTGGTCCTTTGTGAATTTTTCCAGACAATAGTAAACCCTTTTGAAATTAGTGTCCATCTGCAATCAAATGCAAGTTTCCCCCGTCAGTTGAAATGATTGATCAAGATCTACAACCTATTCTCTCTGTATGCTTGATGAGTATATATTCTTTTCTATAAACCCCATTATATTTAATCCTGTCATTTGCATTTGCTTGGATGTTCTCTTCAACAATGTAGCCGTGTATATCCTACAATTGTAGCAATTTTAAATATTGTTGATCCTCTAATCTTCACACATATTTATCTTTCTTCACACCTACCTATCTTGCTATGACACTATCATCATATTTTCATGTTACCAGTAGACACCTTAGCTAAATGAAATCTTTTTCTACTGGAAGAAATTAAATTATTCTTTTTTGTTGCATTCCTGTGTCTATGTCAATTTGTTTTATCAAAAGAAATCTTGACTTCTATAGTGTCTCCCTTGCCTGTAGAGATAAAAATTTATTGCCAGGCAAACCTATTTCTTTCTTTCCAACCATCAATCTATATAATCAATCAAACAAATTTCTTTTGTCTAAAATCTCATACCATTTGATGACTTGTAGTAATAATGCCAATAGAGATAAATTCCATTCTAACAAAACTTTCATATTTTCTATTCCTCTAGCCTTCCTGATTGTATGACCTCCATATGCATAGAATCATGCCTAAAATAGAATTTAAAACTTAGTATCTGCACCCAATTGTTATCTCAGACCAAGGTATATGAGATTTTAGGATTTATTAGCTTTTACACTTAAAATTTTATGAAACTTTCTTTGCCTGAAACCAAAAATATTGCAAACGAAGTTTGGTTTGTAGTTTATGCATTTGAAACAATGAATTTTAGAATGTAAAACAATGAAATTTTGCCTAAATTAAATTCTTCAGAATCCCTCTTCTTGTCCATGACAGCCGTATGGCCTAGCTCAGCCAAGCTCTCACATAAATTCTTTCCATTGTATCAAATTTAATTCTGGTTTGTGTGAATACTTTTATATGAATAAATGGATAGCTTTCATAATGAATAGAAGTGAATAAATAAATAGATATATTAAAAAAGAAAATATGGAAGGAGCGAAAAAGCAGGAATGAGTGAAAAAATAGGAAAGAGATTTTCTTACAGAGAAAGGTGGCAAAGGTAGCGAAGGAATAGAAGCTTTAAACAAAAGGGAGGAAGTGCCATACGCCGCGACAGGAGTAAACTCAATCCTAGTAAATAGAATAAGGAGAAGCTATTCAGACATTACCAAAGGAAAGGCAGATACACAACAGGAGGAGGATTTGATAATTGATGTAAAGGATAAGGTGGATAAAGATATTGGCACACTAGAGTGAACAACATTAATAGGAAAAGTGATAGGAAGAAATAAAACCAAATGACAGATAAAGGAATGGATTGAAGAAAACTGGGCGGAAGCAGAAATGGTACACTTCATACCTAAACAATTCTTTATGGTCAATTTTCAAGAGGAGGCCGAAAGGGACAAAATCCTGGATAAATCACCATGGAAAATAGGGCTGGATTATATATACACGTAGAAGTGGAGACCAAATTTTAACCCTAAAAATTTTGATCCATATAAGGAACTGATATGGATAAGATTATACAATCTTCCATTTGAATATTGGTCAGGAGGCTGTTTATACCAAATTGGGGATACTCTAGGAAACACAGTAGAGCTAGACATGGGAGATAATGACTCAATTTATTTTGCAAGAATCAACTTGATAGCTATAAAAAAGATTCCAAAAAAGATAAGTTTGATCACCTCAACAGGGACCTGGGAACAAATCATAGAACTTGAAGAAAAAAAATTCTTTTGTTTTGAATGTCAAAGCAGAAGACACATGGAAAAAAGTTGCCCTAAAAATTTTGTGAAAAAAGTAGAAGACAATGTGGACTCAGAGGAGAAATCGAATGAAATAGAAGCAGGAAATTATCAGAACCAAGGAAGGAAACTAGATATTTCAGCAGAATCCTCAAACAGATACACTAATTCTCCAGCTCCTGGGAAAAAAGAGATTACACAGTCAGACACAGAAACAAATATAAAGGGACATGATCAGGAACCTCCAAAGAAAATTGAGGAGAGGAAGGAGGTAAGGGATCAATATGACCACACGGAAGAATCGAAGGAATTGGCGGACCATAATAGACAAGAAGGAAAAGAGGACTACAGCCCAGAGATAGTCAGGGAAATGCTGGAAGCAGAAGGGGCAAATGATGATGGATTGGAGGAGGAAGAAGTTGGTGAGGACAGAGAGGAAATTGGAATAATTGACCCTAGACACATTAGCCAAACTGGTGCAAGAGGTACCATAGGCAACGGGAAGAAGCTAGAAGGAAGACTGATAAGGAGAAAAGAGAGGAGTATGCAGCGAATAAAGGACTCTTGAGCATCAAAAAATACATGTTGAGATCCAAGGGGGGAAATGCCTCCCTTGGGAAGCCATGAAGATACTTTCATGGAATGTTAGGGGCTTAAACGCCCCTAACAAAAGGCGCACAATCAAGTGCCACCTTTCCAAGCTAATGTTGGATGTAATATTACTACAAGAAACCAGGCTGATATAGGTAGAAGCAAAGAACTTTGTAAGACATAGTAGACCTCTGACAGGTGTTTTCAGCAAACCCAAGGGTACTATAGGAGGGGTAGGTCTAATGTGGAACCCTTCCAAGGTAGATATCAAAGAAGTGGAGGTAAGTCAAAACTAGATATTAGGAAAAGTATTTCTATATCATCTCAATATCTCTTTCTAGATTTTTAGTGTATATGGCCCTACTAAGACAGAGGAAAAGAAAGAAGTTTGGAATAGCATTCTAGGTAAAATCCAAGAGCTTGGAGAAGAAAGGGTGATTTTGGGAGGAGATTTTAATGCAATTCTAAGTCTAGAAGAAAAAAGTGGAGGCTTAAGAACTGTAAACAACGCAGAGAAAGATTTCAAGGAATTTATAGAGGAAGGAAGGTTAATAGACTTCCCTCCTAAAGAAGGAAGATATACATGGACTAACAGGAGGGAAGGTTTCACAAATATTGCTGAAAGATTAGATAGATTTCTTTGCAGCTCAAGCTGGTTGGAAATAGATTTAGGAATAGAATCAAGTATATTGCCGTGTTCTTTGTCGGACCATTACCCCATAAATCTTGAAATTGGCAATTTAGTCAAGCCGAAAAATTCATACTTCAAATTCAAAAAAATGTGGTGGAGAAAAGAGGATCTGATAGAGTGGATAGGGAAATGGTGGCTAGAGATACCGAGAAATGGCGGCTCGGTGAGCTTCATCTTTTGTAAAAGATTAGCACATGTTAAAAAAAGATTGAAGGAATGGAACAAAATCACATTCAAAGACATATTTGCAGAAAAAGAGAGTAGAAGGAGAACTGGAGGAACTAAACCAGAAAGTTATCAAGGATGGGATGTTTCAAAGCGATTTCAAAAAAGAGAAAGATCTTATGGTAGAATGGGACGAACTACTAGCCAGAGAAGAAGAATACTAGAGAAGTAAAGCTAGAGAAGTTTGGCTGGAAGCCGGGGACAAAAACACTAAGTTTTTTCACAATTCAGTCAAAACTAGAAGGATGGTCAATAAAATCTCAGAGTTGACCACCAGGGATGGAATTATTCTGAACAAAAAAGAAGAAATAGAGAAAGAAATAGTCAACTATTTCCAAAATTTTTTGGCACCAGAGGACGGCTTCGACTAGCTGAATATAGAGAAAGCCACAAATTGCATAGACAGGATACTCAATGATGAAGAAAAGGAAGATTTAGAGAAACCTTTCATGGAGGAGGAAGTCAAGTTGGCAGCATTCCAATTACACCCCAATAAAGAACTAGGCCCGGATGGTTTTCCCGCACTATTCTATCAGAAATGTTGGTCTATTGTAGGTAAGGAGATCTGGAACATTATAGAAGATTTTAGAAAAAAGAAAAAAATCGTAAAAGAAATAAACAACATTGTCATAGTGCTTGTTCCAAAAAAATCAGAATGCAGGAGGGTAAGTGACTACAGGCCGATTTCATTATGTAACACGGTTTATAAGATTTTGGCTAAGTCAATTGCTAACAGACTCAAACCAATTTTGGGAAGAATTATTTCAAAAAATTAGAATGGGTTCACCCTAGGAAGGGAAATTGCGGATAACATTATCTTAGTAAATGAAGTCATCCACTCGATCAACCAGAACAGACAGAAAAGCATGCTAATCAAATTGGATGTAAGCAAGGCTTACGATAGAGTTAGATGGAACTTCCTCTCAAGGATACTTGAGAAAATGGGCTTTGGCAAGTCATGGCTTGAAGGCATTTTTCAATGCATCTCCACTCCACGGATGTCTGTAGCAGTGAATCGATCACTTTGCGGTTTCTTTGAAATATCATAAGGTTTGAGGCAAGGTGACCCATTATCTCCTTGCCTTTTTGTTTTAATGGCCGAGGCGCTGGGGAAAATGATACTCCAATGTCAAAGAACAGGAGGATGGAAAGGCATTAGGGTGGCTTGTGAATTAGACCCAGTTGCACACGCACAGTTTACAGATGACACACTACTCTTCGGGGAAGCTAACTTAGCAGAAGCAGAGGTGATAAGAAGAGTATTAGATGCCTACACGAATCTTTCGGGGCAATTGATAAACAATGAGAAGTCAAGAATGTTTTTATTCAATACGGCGCGAAGATGGCAACAGCAGATATCTAAAATCCTGGGGTGCCAAATAGATACATTACCAACCAAACATTTAGGGGCCCCTTTGTTTAGTGGATTGATCAAGGCTTAGTTATGGGAAGAAGTAATCGCTCAATCTAAGAATAAAACAGAAGCATGGAAAGGAAGATGGTTAACTTTAGCAGGAAGGATTATCATGCTAAAATCAGTGTTAGGGGCAGTTCCAATTCATTTAATGTCTTGTTTCAGATCCCAAACAAAGCCAAAAGTAATCTAGAAAGTGGATGGAAAAAGTTTTTATGGGAAGGATCCAAAGGTGTTAGAAGAATTTCGTTAATTGGATGGGACAAAGCGACGTGCCCATTAGATAAGGGAGGAATGGGAATGAGAGAAATAAAACTCCAAAATGAAGCACTGGGAGCAAAATTGGTATGGAAAATGGTTAAACAACCACACAAATTATGGTGTAGAATAATGCAGAGTAAATACCTAGATGCTTTAGATCCCAACAGGATTTTGACCATTGCAAATCCAGGGGGTCGTTCGGCAGTCTGGAACTTCATCAAAAAATGCAGACCCATAATTTTAAATCATTTGACATGGAGCATAAACAATGGGAGCAAAGCCAACTTCTGGATGGATTTGTGGGAGGGCTGGCCTTCGTTAGATAGTATTCTAGAGTTCTCAGATCTAAGGACACAAATGATTCAAGACAGAGGAGAAAAGGTGGCGGACTACCTCGAAGGAGAGGGTGAGGAAGGCATAGTCAAATGGGCAAACCCAAATACGTACAATGTAGATGAGGATACCAAAAAGAAATTCTCAGAAGTACTCCAAGAAAGAAGGATTATAAGGAATAGTACCCCTGATGAAATAATCTGGTGTGGTGCAAAATCTAGACTATATACAGTTAAAATTGGTTACCAACTATTGAAATTAGACAGAAATAGCAACTCATGTGATCTCTGGCCAAAAAGACTCTGTTGGGACAACCAAGTACTACCTAAGGCATGAGCATTCCTTTGGATGGTACTCCACAAGAACATTCTAAGAGGGGAACGTTTGCAGAAGTTGGGCATATCCGGCCCAAGTAGATGTGTCTTATGTAAACAACATGAAGAAATTGTAGACCACTTACTACTAAGATGCCAGGTAGCGGAGAAGCTATGGACACATTTCCTCAATATATTAGGTTGGAAAGGAGCCATGAATTTATCAATAGTGGACTTCCTGAAAAGTTGGCCAATGTTACAAAGGAAAGGCTTCTGGGGGGTATTTGGACCGCATTGCCATCCATGATAGTCTGGCACATTGGGAGGGAAAGAAATCAGCGTATCTTTGAAGGAAAAGAAAACTCTACAGACAGAGTAATAAAGAAAACATAAATAGGATTAGTGGAAATTCTAATTACCAAAGCAAGTTGCAGAGGAGGATACAAATTTACTAGTTGGGATGACGCAGTCATGAAAGTCTGGTCAGATCTAAAAGTTTGGAAAGGACTGGGAGGAGGAAAGAAGAAAAGAGCTCAAACTAGGTGGTTGGCTCCTCCAAGGGGCAGACTAAAAATAAACTTTGACGGGGCCTCCAAGGGCAATCCAGGAAAAGAAGGCTATGGCTATGTCATTAGGAATGAGAAGGGAGATTTAATTTGGGCAGTGTCAGGCTCTTTGGGAGTGGCTTCGAATAATGTGGCCGAATTGGAAGCACTAACTAGAGGAGTGGTAGATTGCGTAAAGAATCGCTAGACACACATAGACATAGAAGGGGATTCTCAACTAATAATAAACGCGATCCTTAGGAATACTACAGAGAATTGGACTCTCAAAAAAGGCGTTAGGAAAGTTAAGGATGTCCTGCAGAATCTGGATTTTTTGATTAGACACATTTATAGAGAGGGAAATAAGGCAGCGGACTTCCTAGCTAATCAAGGGGTCACGAGGGGAGGCAAGGACATTAGGGATTCAGGCGTTGCAAGCTGGAATGGTCTAGCTGCAGTACTTTGCTTAGATAAGGGAAATTCGTAGGAGGAAGAGGACGCAAGGGACAGACATTCGACGGTAGAGGAGAGCTAAACAGGATTTCAAAGCTTACAAGAGGATGATATGGGAATTTTCCTCAAAACTTGTGTTTTTCAACTTTGGAATGATGACTGCGAAGGAGATTATCCTTTTTAGTAGCCATTCGAAGCTTGACCTAGGTATAATGTTGTGTCAAGAGGAAGGGATGGCTAAAACCATGGGCGTGAAGTGTAGATGTCTGGAGGAAGGAAAGGAGCAACAGGTGGGTTGCTTATTCAAACTAAAAGATGAAGTGGCAAGGACTGCCATCTTGCAAATCATTGGGGGAGGGTTGTGGAGTGGCAACCATGTGTATGACGGCAGAGTCTATCAACTCTTCTTCACTAATATTTCTCTGGTTATGGGCGGCGCCTTTTATGGAGTCTCCTGGGGAGCGCGGTTGGTGGCACAAGCCAATCACACAATAGTAATGGGGGAGATTGACTCGGTTGGAGGGGACCGATCGGAAGAAACTCTGAAAGCTGCTTACGCAAGGAGAATAGGTCCCAAGAAGGCCCGAGACATGCTTGCAGCATACAAGGAAGGCATTGAAAACAGAAACTTGGAGACTTTCCACAAACTACTTCAAGAAAACAAAGGAGAATTCACAAATGGTCAAATAGGAAGGCTGTTGGAAACGGGAGAAGGCATTATGATGATAATGCATGAGATTATGTAGCGGTTTTGACTGGTAGAGGAGGGGTTGGTGTTTTCTTGAGCTAAAGGCACTGATAGCCTTTAGATTATATATGTAATCTCCATAGTATGGATTATCCTTGAGGGAGTTAGCCAATAAATAAAATGATGTTTTTCCTGATCTCTTTTTATACCAAAGGGAGCCATCCCCAAGATGGTACTTACCTAACAAAAAAAAAAAGAAGTGAATAAATAAATATCTTTGTGCTTAAATAATTTTTTTTAACCTTGATAGGAAATAGGAATGGTAAGTTTTTGTAAACATAAAAATCTGCCTTTTGTATTACCATATTAGAATTAGAAATTTTGTTAGAGTTAGAAAGTATTCTTATTGGTAAAATCAAAATATATATTATGAAACTATAAAATCTTATTCTTTTGAATTTGATTTAATTAATTCTTGCATTTAATAACTTATTTTAATTTTAATTTAAGAATTTAAATAATTAAACCTTATTAGCTAAATATTAAGTATTTGATGTTGCATAATGTTAATTATAAAGTTTAACTATCTTTAAAATTGTCCTTTAATAAATTATTGTTTTAATTTGAGTTTTATTATTTTGAAGGTGTGATGTCAATTCCCTATTTAATATGGAAGAACAATTTTATGGATGTGTTTTATTTTTAACTATTTTTTTATATAGAAAAATCAAATCCCTATTATTATGGATGTGTTATATTTAAGTATTATTATATTTCAAATCAAATCCCTATTATTAGGGATGTGTTATATTTAAGTATTATTATATTTCATTTATGAGAAATCAAATCCCTATTATTAGGGACGTGTTATATTTAAGTATTATTTTATTTCATCCCTATTATTTAGATATGTTATATTTAAGCATTATTTTATAAATAAAAAGTCAAAGCCTTTTAAAATAATTTATTGATTTATTATTTTATCTTGTATATTATTAGTTTTATCTATTGTAAGAGAGTAGGATATGGATAATAAATAAGGCTTCTTAATATATATTTGTCTTAGTCAAATGGATGTAAATTATCATATCATAAATATTGAATTGTTATTTTAGATCTAGTTATAAGGTGTGTATGATGACCTTAGTTAAGTCTTTAATTTTAGTATGAATTAGAATATTTTAAGTAGTGTGCATAGAGTTAGTCTATGAATTTAATCTATGATTGTTATATGTCTAGTTATCTTGATATATTTTGGTGGAAGATAACATTTAGTTTAGATTTAATAAGGCTTGTCAAGTATATATATATAAAAATTGCTTCCCCTTCACCTTAAGGAATTTTGTGGTCATATAATGGAGTCTAATCTTATTTATGACTTAAATTAAAGATTGTGCTTAGTTATGAAATTGGGTGAGTAAGTGGAGGTTAGGTTTGATATGAAATGTTTAGCATTTAACTCATATACTTTCTAAAGATTTAAAAGGGATGATCGGTTTTAATCTACTTTATGATCCTTTATATTTTTCTTATACAACTATTTTGAATAGAAATCACAAAGTTGTCTAGAATTTTAATAAGATCCACATTAGTGTAGAAAGAGGTTTAGTCTAATAACGGGTAGTATCTTGTTTGACCAAATTTTTTGTTATAGAATAATTGGTAACCCTTTCAAGTTATTATTGTTTTGCATTGTTGGAATAGAGCTACTTATGTTGTTAGATGATTTATCATGCTTGGAATAATGTTACATTCTTTAAGACCATTATTAGTGCATCAGATCATATGTTACATTTGTGGTTTTGTTATTGAAGTATTGATGAGAGATCTTGGTTTATGATGTGTTTTAGAAGTGATTGTGATGTGTGACCATTGTGTTTTAATGGGGTCATGTGTTGTGTTATTTGGGGAAAGTGGTTTCCAGAGGCCTAGGAGGGTGTGATGTGTGGGGGTTGGCTATGTGTGCATCTTGTGAGTTGAATGAAATGTATTCTTGAAATATGGTTTCTTATTCATGTTGGAATGTTACATGTGCAAGATGGTTGTGCCTTGCTCAGTGTACCTATACATCTGATTATATTGGTTATGCAAGAAGGTAAATGCCTTGCATTGTATTTGAGCACTTGTAGTTGAGTTGGTAAAAGTCTTGCTTGATGGATAGGGTTTTCTAGATGCAAATAGGGGAGTGGTTTTCAATGTGGGGCCGAGGCCCAAAGTGGATAGCCATGATAACCCATTGGAAGTTGGTAATCAAGTGATAACCTAATTAATGAATTAAGGGGTTGGGTAGTTAATCACATTAATCAAGATTAAGTATGCCTCACTCATGGCTTAAGTGCTCGTTTAGGTTTAAGATGAGATGAGAAGGCCTGGAATGACAAATCAACTACCTTGTCCTCATGAAAGGTATGTTGGTTCCGCATGAGTTTGTATGGGGGCCGGCAGTCAAGAGAGGCTACCAGGATAACCCAGGATGGGGCTCGGTGCCTAGGAAGACCTGCCAGGATAACTCATGACAAGCTATGTGAGGACACTCCTCCCTATTGCAGTCTAGCACTCCCAAGTTGTATTTTCCTCCTTTGGTTGTGTGAGTGCCTCTAGATTTGCATGTTAAGTGTGTAAGTGTTGTTTGAGTTGCTTGTGATGTTCATATTAACCAAGGTTGTATTGGAGTCATGTGTAGTCCTTGCATCTATTAGTTTTTTGTCTTTTGACAGTTGTCTTTATGGGGCCTCATTGTTATCTGCTAACACGAGGGGTGGACCTTAGGGTTCCACATGGTTGGGTGGTTGTACTTTATTCCATTAGTTTTTTGGCATCATGGCTCATGTGTAAAGAAGATGTATCTCTCTTGATTCTAGTTTTGCACCTATATCGAAGATAGACATTTATACTATTTGTATTTTGATCTTTTGTATCAGAAGAAATCCTTATGTAATTGATGTATCTAGAAAGAGAGCTTTTGTATAATTGAAATTATGTAATTATTCTTGTAAGATAAACTATTCTGCACTTGTCATCTTAGTTGCAAAATGTTGATATATTCATATGATGTTGTAACCTAAAATGTTAGTTTGATTCATTTGATCAATCAAATCATGTATGTTATTGATTATTGTTAAGTTGCAATAATGTTTCTATGTAATCCCTAGAAATGGTAGTTTAACTTTATGCTATTAGTCTATGTTATGTTTTGTTATTATTTCTTCTTTTTTTTAAAAAAAAAATTGCCTTTTTATTGCTTTAGTTGAACATATCTCTAGGGTTGCATGGCAAGGAATTACAGATTTTCTTCAAGCTCCTCACACTCATCATTTGCAAAAAGAGGGTTAATCTTGTACCACTAAGGAATATGACTTACAATGTCTAATGTATCTGAAGGCTCATCATAAAGGAGATTCACTCTTATTACAAAGGTCTTTGCTTCTTCTGCATGATAGTCCAGCTCTTCTTTAGTATTGTCAAAACTAGAATCAAGAGAAGAACACACCTCATCCATTAAATGATCATATACTTTACCTTCATCATCCAATTGCCTTACATACAAAACTTCTGCCACATCAATGCACTCTGAAACTACATGATCTGTATCACTTTCCAGCTCTCTGATGCTTCCTGATGAAATTAATATTGAATCCTGATCTATATGATCACAACTATGCACAACTAAATTATTTAAGCATGAACATTCCTTGTTAAGGACTGGCATATCAATGTCATTTTCACACATTGTGAATTCTTCCAACTCAACTTCATTCAAATTGTCATGAGCAACAATATAAGGATCATCATGATTAATCTTAGGAGATAAAGGTATATGAGCAAACTTAGTAATTTCATGATCATTGTATGAATCACTTCTCTCATTATCACCCAGACCATTGAAAAATTCATCTGATAGATATACTTCTAAATCATTTTCATCATGCAGTTGTATATAATTTTCTGATTTACTTTCGGTGTCTAAGAATACCTTTGTCTCCTCTCTAATTATATTCATGTGAGGCTCTTGCTGATTCATTACCATTATTTCATCATTCCTTACATAATCACACTTGATCTTGTCAATAATTCCAATCCATTCACATACCTGATCAGGGCTTTGAGGCTTAAATTCCTTTGGCAATGAACTCAAACCTGATTCATATATTTCAATAAACAAGTCAATGCATGTATCTTCTTTAGGCTTGTAACCATCAGGAATTTGCAAGAGGGCATCTAAGAATCTGGCAAACAAAGATTATGCTGACTCTCCCATGAATCTCCTTATGTCAAACAAAGCTTGAACATGCACCATAGTATCAACATTACTTGTCAGAGATAGATGATCTATATAACTCATTGGTGCAAAAATAGGGACAATAGAACCATGTTGATCTAGAAAACCATTTTGAGTACCTTGCTTGCATTGCTCACTTACATTTGAAACTTCATGGCTACTGGTACTTCTAGATTGATATTCTTTGCACATTCCAAATTTCTCATTATTTTCAATATCCATTGCCAGTTCATAAGCATGATGAAGTGTAGCAGGGTCCTTGTCTCTTAGTAAATAACCCATTTCCTCATCAAATGCACCAAGGTAAACCACCAAACACAATGCATCATTAGGTCTCATATATTTTGGAATGCCTTTAATTGTTTTTGAAAACCTTATATTAAAATCTGGAACTAACTCATCTTTTTCTTTCTGAATGACCATAAAATTACTGATTGCTGATCTTACATCAATTCTCTCACTGAACTACTCTATGAATGCTATCATGAACTCACTCCAAGAATAAATAGAGTACATTGGTAAATAAGAGAACCATTCCCTTGCATCTCCCTTTAGAGACTGAACAAATAGCCTCATGATCACATCCTCATGATCTATCTCATAATCATCCATTAAATTATTGAATTCTTACAAATGCTTATTAGCTGACTCAAACTTATCACCATTGAATTTCGGTATTTTATCTCTAATTTTAGATGGTATGACATTGGGAAACCACAAATGCCATCAAAATTTATGGCTTTGTATCTTTCAGTGCTAAAATTTCTTTGATGACATGACAGGGGCTGCACACTATGCATTGTTACATTTGGGTCCACACAGGGATACAGGGGTTGGTGATACATTTTCTTACACCTGTATGAGCCTTTTCATATTAACCTTGTAGTTATACTCAAACCCCTTTTACAACATGATCACAAATAATTTCCTTCTCAACTTGCTTAAGACCCTCTTTATGAGTTTCCTCAAAAATGTTGCATACTTCTTTTCAAAATACATATTACAATCTCAGTAATGCAAAATTATGCAAACCTATCACTACTATTTCCCTTAGTGCTTAGTTTCACTCAATAGGGAACCAAAAAAATTCCAAGACTTTTCAAATATGGTTTTCCTACACAAGATTATCCTTCTTGAAAACCAAAATATGAAAAATACCTCGATATGTTGTAGCTATTGAAAATTCTTTTCCCTGACTGGAAATCTTTATTGATCTAAAACATTTTTCACATCTTCATTAGGTTCTTTTGATAGAGTCACCACCTCTCTTCATAGAGGACTATGCTTCAAACAACACAAATTTATTTAAAGCATTCTTTCATTCTGGATTTTCTTCCAACAACAGAGCCACACATAAATTCTTTTAAATTTTCTACAACAAAGCCCCGTCCAGGTCTAACCCATCAAATTCTTTGACTCTTTGCTCATAGATCTATCACTGTTCCTAGCAGAGTCACCAATTCTGTTAGTTCCCAAATCTGAACACATCAAACTCTAAAGAATTGCCACTTCTTATGCTCAAGTTCAATGGAAGACTCAAACAACTGAGTGTGAGATTATCTTATATCTCCTCTGCACTTTAGGTTTTGTTGTACCTAGTGGGGTGTCCCTTTTACTATCACAATAGATTTGTCTTTCACATAACAAGGTAGAAATGTTCTCACAGATTTGTATCAAGATGTATAAGATTAAACCCAGATTGGCATTGTTCCTGATTTATCTTCACCATTTATATCTGAGAACATGTAGCTCCTAAACTAAAACAAAACAGAAAATAACTGATTTAAATGATTTGTCTTTATATTCAATGAGTTTCTAGACCTTTGGGAAAATAGATTCTAGATCGATGCCTTGTTTGGGTAACAGAGTTAGACATTCAACCAATGCAAATGTTTCCTAATAACAACACAACTTCATATCCAGAGGGCTTAACAAAAATCACTATTGTCTTACAGCAATGGCCCAAGAAAGGCTACCACCTATGGCTCTACTTTCACTAATCCCTTGATATAACATACTTTTCCCTATATCTAATTTAAAGCAATTTTAATCCTTTCCTTGAAAAGATGCAGCAAATCAAATACACAACATAGCAAGTGTATGCAAATAAGCTCAGAAACCCTTAGCAACTTTTCTTAAAAGAAAACTGTTCATACCCAAGGAGACAACCATATGTAACACACACAAAAAGTGTTTTTCATTTATCTCAACCTGAAATAGAAAGACTGTTATACAAAATTTTGTTCACTTACAAAGCAAAATGCAACCCTGCAACCCAAAATCAAACATCCGCTCCTACAAAATACTATCTCCCAAATGTGTGAATACCTTGTATTCAGAGTCCAACCCCCCATAAAATGGAACATCATGCTCTCTTATAGAAACAAGAGCTTGTTGCCCTAAAAAATTATTACATCATGGCAGTTAGGTGAGTTTTGCATTACAAGTTACTGCCAATGAGCTTGGGGAAATTACAAAATGTACAAAAAAAAGAAGACAAAAATAATATAAAATATAGAGAAAAATGATTTTAATTTGTTTTTCCCTTTTTACTTTGTCCACATTTTAATTTAGCTGTTGGGCATCTCCATTTCACACTGTCGCATAGCATGTCTGAAGGCTTTCCACTCTTGCGATGTTGCGACATGGGACTGTGTGGCTTCGTTTTAGGCTCTTCCTTGATGGCATCCATCCTTTGAGATGACAAAGAACAAAATCTTGTAGCCTCCAATCCAATTTTGCCCAATTCATTCATTGTTGGGTCATTTTTCTTGATGCAGGGGCATTTTTGGCCATTATGGCAACCAAAATTCATCATAAACATGCTTGAAATCCCTGCCCAAGCATTAAGAATGGTCAGGGGATGAATTTAAAACTTGGAACAATAATTTTGAGCTCCAAAGTAGCTCCAAAATCTGCCATGAAAACAAAAAACGTGAGCAACAATGCACTCTGCAATGATTCCTGCCTAAAGTTGCCCAAATGACCTTAGAAGACCATCTATGAAGATCAAAATGCGTCAATCTTCACTGCAAAAGAGATAGCAGATCAAAATCTTCCCTAAGAATCCCATTTCACACCATCGCATGGCTTCAGGGGAGCAAGCAATATGCCCGTGCGATGGTGTGAAATGCTTAAGATTAAGCTTTATTTCATTTTGTTTTGCTTCTTATAATGTATAAACATTATAATAATTTTTATATTAAAAAATTTATCATCTCATATTTACCAATTAAAATATGTAAATATTTTCCTTTTAAATAATGCATTTGGCAACTTAGGAAAAATGACATTCGGTCAATTTCTCCTCCCGAGAAAACGATGCTTGTTCACTGCGGGCACATGGCACATCAAAGAGCCATGAAAATTTGCACAGGGCCATTATTAATTATTTAGAGCATACCCATTTCCTCATAATTTGCTTCTCTGAAAGATTTTAGGGACCTCCTTTGTAAACTGGCTTGCAGGATGCCTTCGCTGTGACTGAAACGCATTAAAATAATGCATCGTATGGTCTCTAATTTTGATGAAACTGGAACTGAAGAAGTTTTAGACCAAAATGAGAAAACCAAATCTAGCCCGGTCGCAGTCAAAAAAGTATTAAATAGCCCATCAAAACTCATCCTGTAAGCACAAAATTGAATAGGCATGTTACCATATGCACAAAAAAAATTCTCACCATATGGATTTGCAAGATGACTTCTAAACTACAAGATTTTAATTGATGAAGGTGGGCTCCAGGGAAGATTGAGCAGCATGTAGGCCTGACCTCTATCAACACATCGAGAAGAGATAGGCACTTCAAATTTGCAAAATTTGAGGGTGCCAACACGATCCAAGGGTTGATTTTTCCTATTAGTATCATCGTTAGATTCATGATTAGGTGCTTCAAAGAGATGCTCTATATTCCACAATTCGCTAAACTCTTCATCTTTTGAGATCTCAAATTCTGCAGTAGTTTTTGGATCACCTAGATCCTTCCTCATAAACGAGAAGGAATTTATTTTTGTTTGTTTCCACTGTTCCTTTGTACAAGATTTTTTGAGAGACTAGTATTTTTTAAAACTAGATGGTTGATCAACTCTTTTATGAAAAATGTTTGACCTCCTGAAAGTGATTGGCATCTCTACTGCTCTTTGTTGGTGCAATGCCATTATTTCTGCTAACAATTGTTGAAAAGTAATACCTTTCTCAACAACGGTTTCCTCCATTACTTTTTTCACCTCATCCCAAGAATTCTTGTTTTTCAATATTTCTAGCAAAGGTTTACTTTGATGTTGAGTTCTACTTCTAATGTTCTTATTGGATAGAAGCCTTGCTTTAATCACATCACATGGGTCATACTGCTAGTGAGAGTCAACATCAAATTTAAAAAATTATAAAATTTGGTGTGCCACAGTGAATGTTTTTCTCTCAAATGTGAACCCTCCTCATGAAAAAGGTAAAGAAGGAAATGTGCTCTTCTTTTGTTGACTAACAAAGTACAATTGATTTGTACTGTCCATCTGCCATATGTATTCCAATGCAAAAACCTCTCTATCACATGTATTAGAAGTTTGTGGAGCTCTACTCTTGATCCATAAAATCTTAGCACAATATATTCTTCCTTGAAGTACCAGTCAGACAATTGTATTTCTGATCCTAGTTGACTGGAATCTCTACAAGACTTAGGTAATCTAGGCATTGGGGTACTTGTAATTGCATAATATAATGGAGCCAAAAAGTAGTCCACAAAATGATTGTAGTTCCTTCAAGCTTCATGCATCCTTATCTTATGGGTCCAATCATGTATTGGAAGCACTCTTTTCGCCTCATCATTTATGAAGGGCTAAATCTAAAGCTTGTTGGCCACAAATGTTCCACTAAACTACACTAGAAATAAACTACACAAGTAGGTTGTGAACCTAAAGGTATTAGTGTTGGAACTGGAAGTAGAACCTCCTTTAATCATTAAAAAATGTTTCTGCATGGATTCTTCAATGTGCTCTACAAATCCATATTTAATAGGGTG
Organism: Cunninghamia lanceolata; assembly: GCA_027924645.1. NCBI lineage: Eukaryota > Viridiplantae > Streptophyta > Pinopsida > Cupressales > Cupressaceae > Cunninghamia > Cunninghamia lanceolata. The sequence continues at coordinate 3,017,585 of BSBN01000433.1, read as the reverse complement.
ATTACAAAAATGGATATTGTATACCATTTGAAGAAGGCTTGCATCCACTTTCCTATTACTATCCAATCCAAGGCAAAATTCTAGCATGGAAATAGTATCCTGAACCCATGGTTTAAAATTTTCAATTTGATAAGGAGTCTTATGATTTTCTTTGAGTATGGAACCATCCATTGTTATTTTTTTGAGATAAGAAACTTTGGAAAATTTTTAGAATGACTACTTCATAATCTCTAGCTAACTTTTCTAGGTCAATGTGGACATTTCTAAAATATCTAGCTGCAAACCCCTATAGTCTGTTAATTTCTACTACAGTACTAGTTAACATTTCATCCTAGATATCTTTATTAATAATTTCTTTTCTATTTTCATCATAATTTTGGGCATAGACCATGATAAATTCTAGGCAAGGGAAAACCTTAGGGAGCATCAGGCATCCCAATCCAACCACCCATGATGTAGCAAAACTATTAATTGGCAATAGATTTTTTGGGTTAGCTTGCATTTGCATTACAACCTTATTCTCACATGAAAATCTAAGTTCTAAGGTAAGCCTACCAAAGATTATAGGATCATAAATATCATGGTATTCATTAGTGAAACCTATGATTTTAAGCAGTTTGGTGTAGTTTATTTTTTGTATTACTTTGCCTTTCCAAATCGTTGGTGTGGTAGCAGTGGTAGACATGCCTGTAAAACCTCAAGCCTAAACCCCAAGATTGAAAAATTTTAAACTGAAGGCTTATAAATTACTTTGAAGGAATGTAGGATTTCTGTATTTCACATACCTCAAATTTGAAAAGATGAATACAAAGATTGGCACGGATTGACTCTATTGGATCCCAAAATCTCCTTGGTGCATTGCAATCTCCCTAACCCTCTCACCTCTAGAATATCACTTAGTAGTTGCAACTTCAATTGCCTGTGCAATACTACAATTTAACTTTTTAATTTTCTTCTTATTCTCAACCAAGTGCAAAGTACCAAGTAATAATAAAGCGAGTGAAACATGTTACATTACAATTTTGTACTCCCACTTCAAATGAAATTTAAGGATGGCCTGCAAGTCGGCAACCTCAATTAATTCAACATGTACGTTGAGTGACAACATTGAAAACATATTATAAAATCTCAACCGTTGATCTTTGCAAATCTAACGGCTTAGTTTGATTCTAGAGGTTTGAGTTCGCAAGTCTAGCGCTTCAGACATTTCATTTCAGAATTTAACTACATCCATCCATAGAACAATGAAACATCATGTAGAAGCGCCACATGTATCCTATCACCATGTTTCTTCCATCAGCTTCAAAGACTCCCTTTTTATGAAGTGGGGCCTACTTTGATGACTCATATAGTACTAGCCAATAGCACATCAAGAAAAGGATATCATACATGTGGCTTTAGAATCATGCATAGTTGCGACATGTGGCACTCTCAGAATGAGATGCCATAGTCTTATTTTCCTTCATTAGGCTTCAAACAGGTGGTCCCCACCAGCTTGATGACTCATACCTTTTCGGCCAATGGTGCAACAAAGAAAATGTGTCAGTGTTGTGGTGTTTTGGAGGTGTGCTATGATGAAACTTGTCCTAGGGAAACCTTCACGTATTTCTTTTTCTTTTGATTCATAAAGGGCCCACCACATATGAGTCAACACTATTCAACCAATGGTGCAAAATTAATAATAATATGTTAATTAATAAATAGAAATTAATAATAATATGTTAATTAATAATCATTCACTCATTGATTTGTTGACACTTGTCTCTATTCCTGCTAGACTTTTGTACACAATTGGGTGCATCAAGACTTCGGCCTAGAATTGAACATTTGTTGTTGAACTGTGGTCATATTTTTATTTTGATTCATAAAGGGCCCACCACATATGAGTGGGCACAATTCAACCAATGGTGCAAAATTAATAATAATATGTTAATTAATAAATGGAAATTAATAATAATATTTTAATAATACTATGTTCATTGTTAATTAATAAATGGAAATGATCTAAAAACCATTGTGAAAGATATTTCTATAATATAATTAATGAAAAAATATGGAAATGCTTGTATATCCAAATCCTTTTATAAGATTTTACTCTCTGATTATGAAGGAAAGGCTTCAATAGATTTAATTCTTAAGTAACCAATTATTAACATTCAAAAATTTAAAGGAAACATTATATAAAATCTAGCAAAAATAGTCACTAACTTCGGATAAAATAAATTTACACAAAGACAAACCCCCTCATTAGCCCATACCCTGTGCCCAACCTCTTGTGCAACCATTGAATGAGAGCTAAAAAAATAGAGAGATTTTAACATTTTACATATGCAAATATTTAAATAGTATATGTCTACAAACATTTAATCATAATGGATCCACAAATATATAATAAAAACCAAAAGAGCAAAAAAAATCAGCAAAGAGAGGGTAAGTAAAATCACAAATCAATCAAATAACAAATCAATTTGAAGTGGAAAAGAGAGGGTAAGTAAAAATACCTAACACCTACTCTACATTGAATCTTCTATGAACATCTTTGCAGATCATTGGGCAAATTAAATCCTTTGCAAAATGTGAGATTGTGAGCCATAGATTGTCTGGAAAGTGCATCCTTCCACATAGAAGGTCCCTGTGCTCCACACATCCACCTTCTCAGTGTAATATTTCCTTCAATTTTGACCATAAATCCACTTTTTCTTCTGTAGGCCCTGGTTTCTTGGATTTGGGGGAATGATAATGAAATGCACAAGAATGGATGAGTAATTAAAATTCCGTTGCGCTCATTCCAAATATTATATTATCAAATTCTGTATCCCTCCCCTTTAGCTCACCTCAAATATTGTAATTGTTGCGAGAAATGTAACTCCCAAAAAAATATAAACATTTTTTTTATCTGTACTAAGAGAAAAAATATAAATATTTTGATTTAAATAAATTAGCTTTTTAATTTTTTAATTTTTTTTTTCTAGATTTTTGTTTATAGGAATCTGAATCTTTTAGCTCTTCCCTACCACTATAGAATGCCTCTCAGCATATGTATATTTAAAAAATATATCTAAATTATGTTGAGAGATATCTTTCTTGAGGCGCCTAATGTTAGGATTAGTGATAAAAAAATAGGCGCCTCGAGAAGGATATCTCTCAGCATACTTTATATATATTTTTTAAGTATAGGTATGCTAGTAGCACCCAGAGCGGCAAGCCTAATTCTCACTATATTATATATCTTAAGAATTATTATAATTATATAATATAATATTATAATAAATGTTAGATATATTATTTTTTTATAAATGTGGTTTAAGGGAACCACTCCCACAAAAGAACAATAAGCATGCATTGTGAGCACAAAGGTGCAAAGATGTAGAATAAAGAGAGTTTATATATTCATAAACATTTACAAAATTTAGATGAGCATAAGAAAAGAAAAAACTGTCACTTCGAGAGATGGTGAAGGAGGTATTTGGCACCTACATCAAATTTCCCTAGCTATTGTCATCACTCATCAGTCAAGGGAGGATCAAGGAAGCCCATCACGAAGTCATAGGTTTCCATATTATTGCGAATAACTCCCTCATGAAAAAAGGAAATCACACACGCCATATCTTCATTCCCTTGTAATTGCCTTAGTTTGAAAACTCCTCTGTAACCTCCAAAATACATCCATTTGTTGAATGATGAGATAATGTCTAGCATGAGAGATTATAGATGTGGAGCCACCACTCGCTTCACAATGGTCCTTGTAAGGCCCTTCGGACCATGGGCCAAAGTGAATTAAGAAAGAAACTACCCTAGGAAAAAATGTTCATGGAGATGGAGGCCTGCCATAAATCTTAGATCAATAACCTATACCAGATCTCCTAAAGTATCATCATTCTGTATTGTAAACATGCAACATATTTGAGTGAGCACATCGCCGGTGTTGCATGGGTAATGATAACTATGAATTGAAGAAAATGCCATGGGGCAACTAGAGAAGCCGAAAAGAATTATAATAGCCTCTAGAAGTGTGTAAAAAGGAGGATCCAAGTAATCTTATATGGCTTATACTTGGGGAAAAATAAATTTTCCGTCATGTCAAAATCTTCCATCTCAGTGTATCTTTAAAGATTTTTATCAAAATGATGTTAAGCACCTCCAAAACAAACTTCCAAGTTTTTTAATGTAGTCATTTTATGTTAACTCACTTAATGAAGGGAAACCTCCATGTAGATGATTTCCATTTGATTGAGAGGAGGTGGGCACGAATGGGTTAGAAGCAATAAATACAAAGGCTTACTTGATTGAGCATCTAAAGAAGCAAGTAAGAAGACACGTACAGAATCTAGAGATGAGAGGAAGAGGGACAAGTCCAGGTTGGCACCTACATAGGTGCCAACTAGACCAGGGCAACTTGGCCTCGATCCAGAAGAAGTGACCTCAAGGTTTGGAGGAGGCATTGTCTCCTCAAGCCCTTGCAAAAATTTCATGGATGGTGATTTTATCCTCCTAGAAGGGGGCCCTTTTTGCATGTATGAATTAGGGCTGAGATTTTTGGAAGTGTGGTGCAAACCTCTATGATCATTGGTGTTCCAAGCCTTACTAAAGGAGATGAAGCATGAGAATTCTTGAGTGTAGTAGCATGAAGAGGATAGTTTTCCAACTTTGACTAGTTTTGCAAATGCATCATCCCGACATAGGTTGAGCCATGATAAAAACCCATTATGTGTTACAAAGCTTGATGGTTTGTAGTTGGTTCTACCCGTGGGAGAGGAGGAGGTGAGGAAGATCCCACCCCAATTTTGGTGGAGGGTTGGGCCAAGGCATCTTTGTCAATTGAAAGATTGTCCCGAGTTGGTTTATTCATCAGTTGGTGCTCCATAGAAGAAATCTGAGAGCACTTGTCACCAGCGTGTCTGTGGCTCTCATAGAAAAGACAATAAAATCTTTTTTCTTCAACTTCCATGGTTTGAGTCTATTTCTTCTATGTAGAGCAAAGGGTGATTTTGTTGAAATAAGGGATGACAACTGAGAGGGGGGGTGAATTAGTTGTCTCAAAAACTTTAATACTTGTTGGAATTAAATCTTCTTTAACAGATTAAAAATATAATCATGAAAGCATGAATCAAAGACATATAAGCAGAAGCACATTTAGCACTCTTGACACCAAGATTTTTGACATGGAAATCTGATTAAGGGAAAAACCATGGTGGGGGTTAACCCACAAGAAATTATACTCTTTTAAAAGTATTATAAATGAGAAGGCACATGCCTTCGGCCTCACTGCTCAAAAGGACGCTCACTACCTACAGGACTGATTACAAGAAGATTATAGATTGTTTGAACTGATGAACAACATCTACCAATGTAGGAATTTAGTTCTGGTTAAGCACAAAATACTGATCTTACACACTTCATCCTTATTCTATTCTGTTTCACTCTTCTGCCATAATCCGGGCTTAGATCTTTTCCTTCGCACTTCTTTTGCCTTTTTTTTTGCACTTACTCCATCATACACTCAACACACACACCACAAGACTCAAATCCATCGGCTATATATATCCACATCAATAAGTTTTATCAACTGTAGTCATCTTAGAGAAAACTTAGAACATTTGTGAAGACCTCTGTTCTGTCAGCTGAATCCATGCATAATTAGCAATGTGGACCAAAAACTTGTGTTCTCAAATCATCAACCATGTCGACTAATACCATTGATTATCACAAACTACTTAACCAATAGCTTTTATTCATCCAGACTAAGATTAGATACTAGGTCAACCTGTTCTTCTTCTAACTGTGTAGACTAACTGGAACCTGATACTCAGATGCTTATAGTTTTTGAATCCTTCATCAATAGAGGCTAAATTCTTGGATTCAGATAGTTTGGACAATCCTTATCACTCCCTTAGAAGATCCACAGCACACTTTGATTTACTACCAGAGAGATTTGGACTAAGATACCAGACCCTGTCACCTACTCTGATTCTGACTCCCGTACTTAGACAAATCCTCACTTTGACTTCCGGTATGAACAAATATTGTAATGTGGATGTGTAGGATAGACTTAGTTTCCATCAATGACAACACCTGTGATGCATAATAGTGTCTCTTTCCAACAAATTTCTAGTGGGAATTATTTGATGGCAGCAACCTAAATGTGTGCATACAAGTAAGAGTCATGGTCTAAAATTTTAAGGTCCATATTAACCAGAGTGCCTAGAGATCTGCCAGTCTTCCTCAAACAATCTTTAGTTCAAAATTCTAATGGCAGATTGTACAAATAGATCCATTTGGGGCCATCTCAAGAGTCATAGACAGTTAGATCGAAGAGTGTAGACCATTGATGGATATAAAGAGGGATATCATCTTTACTCCAAGACTTTTCTTTTAGAATTGAGTCTCTATCTGTTTCAGATAAGAAGATAGCATTGAAAACCCCTTTCAGTAGGAATTTTAGCACACACTAGGTTTTCCAAGAATTTTTGACCCACAGGATCCCAGATCTAACCTATGCTCAACTTAGGCGCAATAAACTGGTATATTACATCATTTCTAATGACCATATCCACTTATTCTGTGCATTCTTGTGAGAGATCGATGGTAGGATAGGGCAAGGGTTTATTACGACCACCATCTTCTTCCTTTTTGACCTACTTCACATGTTGCTCCCAAATTCACTCGCAATCCATCACTCCTCTGAAATAAACATTAGATATATTGTTATAATATATTATATTATAATTATAATTATATATTATTTTTTAAGGTTCAAATGAAGGTTAGATTTATAACCCTAACCCTAACCCTAACCCTAACCCTAAACCTAATTCTTACCCTATTTTAATTGTAACCCTAACCCTAATTTTAAACAAATCGTAACCCTAATTTTAATCATATATTGAACCCTAATTGTAACCTAAACCCTAACCCTAATTGTAGACCTAACTTCTAATTCGAATCCAAATTTTTTAAAAAATATATGCCTAACCCGAACCCTGATTCTAATACTAATTCTAATTGTAACCCTAACCCTAAATCTAATTATAACCCTAACCTAATGTTAATCCTAATTATGATTATGATTCTATATATATATATATATATATTTTCCCTATTTGTAACCCTAATTCTAAGCATAACCTTAACCCTAATTCAATCCCTAACCATAATTTGTTAGGAACATGTGTTTAACTCTTCTCTTTACTTTGATAGTATATTAGTTGCTATGGATGCATATACTTTGTAAGTCATCCCGTGAGCATATTGTATTATCCCACATTCATGGGAAGTAGTAGTTGTTTAGATTAGACTTAGTATATAAGTACGTGTTGAGGCCAATGAAGGCATCCACAAATTTATTGTATTGAGCTTGCTTAAAGGAGGTTACCCCCTCGAAGTGGCCTGCGATCAATAAATTCCTTTTATGTTTCTGCTATTTCAATAAATATGTTATTTTGTGCATTTTTCTTTATTTGTTGCAAGAGGTTCCTCTCATCTGGTATCAGAGAACTTTCTTGGGCTCGCAGGGTGGGATTTTTCCCAAAAAAAAAATTGCAGTGGCCCTCCATGCACTGTGATTGTTGTAGTAGTTCTTTTTTTTTTTGCATTTGTATTATTCATTTGGATTGCAGGTTCATATTAGGGAACACCCCTATCTTCTTAACTGTGGGAAGTGCTTGGGCATATAGCCCTAAAACTCATTGTGAGGAGTACCACAGGAACCCCGAAGTGAAAGGAAGCTAGGTGTGCATAAATCGCTTCCTACACTAATCTAATGAGGAGAGATGTGTGCAAATTCTTTTTAACCTTTACAATTATAGTGTTATTAACCCAACAATAGAGATATTGCAGAAATACACATACAAATAGAATGTAGATAGAAGAGAGAGAGAGAGACAAGATATATGTGGGGAAAACCCTTATGGGTGAAAAACCCCACACTCCAAAACAGAACTCAAATGTATTCCAGTAAACAATGAAGGTTACAATACAGTTTTAGATCCAATTCTCTTGCAAGAGTCTTTGACACTCGTATCTAGAGACAAACTGACAACATAACAGTACATGTCAATCACATAATACATCTCCTCTCAAAACACCTGCTTAAATAGAAGTTTACAAGGCAAAAATGAGCTTTCCTTGAGATGGGTGTCCAACATGGCCTCATGGCCCAAAACCCACACCTAAGGACACTTGTCCAACACTGCAACATGGTCATGACACTTGTCATATCACCCCATCCCAAAAATGGTCGCCTATTCCCAAGTTGGGCAATGATAGAGGCTCTTACGCATGTTATGAATGTCATAGAATTCATCATAACTGACAACTCTTACAAATGTAAGAGAATCTATCATACAATGACTAAAAATAGCATATTCTCTTACAACATGTCATAACCCTCCTTGAGGCACCCAAATACACCTTCTTCCAAGATGCCTTGTGACACATGTCTTCACCTGTCATAGGATCTTCTATTTTCGACTCTTACGCGTGATAAATTCTGTCATAGGAATCTGTCATAACCGTTTCGGTCAAGATTCACTTACACACTAATCAAGATGTTGACACATTATAGAAAAACTCTACCACACAAAGGGGATGCCTATCTCCACATGGAGTGAGTTGACCATTCTAGTCATCTTACAAGTGGAGTGACAACTCATTGTGCCACTTCACACTAAATGACAAAATAGGATGTGCAACAAAATTACAACATAGGCTAAATAAATAAATACATTACAATAAATAAATGCAAGGAATTACCAAGTTTGAGAAACCTTAATTCCCAACATTCTCCCACTTGTCGAACACCTTGTAAGAGCTAATATAAATAATAGGATTTAACTGGTATAGGCCGAGAGGCCCATAGACTCCGAACACCTTCTGATCTTATCTGTACCCACTGGTTTCATCAATGCATCTGCAACATTCTTCAAAGTGTCTACCTTCTCCAAATTCACCTTCCCATCCTCTACCATGTCTCATACAAAGTGAAACTATACATCAATAGACTTTGTTCTGGCATGGAAAGTTGGATTCTTTGCTAGGCAAATCGCACTCTGACTGTCTCAATAGATAGTAATCTGTCCTACATCAACACCAACATCTAAACACAATCTCTTAAGCCAAATGGCTTCCTTACAAGCATGATTTTCTGCCATATAATCAGCTTCTGTCATGGACAAAGTAACCATAGGTTGTCACTTACTCATCCAACTAATTGCACCGCCAAACATAGTAAACACGTAAGCACTGGTGGATCTCCTACTGTCAATGTCACCTGCCCAATCAGAATCCACGAATCCATGAATACAAATAGAATGCAGAGGTCCTATAGGATTACCATGATAGCATATGGAGTACTTGGAAGTACCCCTCAAATATCTAAACACTCGCTTAACTGCATCCCAATGTACCCGTCTAGGATTAGCCATAAATCGACTAAGGACTCCCACTGCTTGGGCAATGTCTGGTCTTGTGCAGACCATGGCATACATCAAACTACCAACATCACTAGCATAAGGTACTCTACTCATGTCCACCTCACTAGGAGATTTTGGACAATCATTAACAGATAACTTTGTTCCCAAAGATATAGGAACACACAATCGTCTACAATCTACCATGATGAACCTATCCAACACAGTCTTCACATACTTACTCTGGGTTAACTAAAGTTTTCTGTTAACTCTGTCTCTTCTAATTTCCATTCCTAGAATGTACTTGGCTACCCCTAGATTTTTCATCTCAAACTATTCTAACAACTGAGACTTCAAATCAGAAATCATATTTTTACCATTCCCAAATCAACAACATATCGTCAACATACAATGCAATAATGAGAATGAGATCATTGTCAAACTTGTAATATACACAATGATCTAATTTCGATCTCAGAAATCTAATGGACAACACAAAGGTATCAAATTTCATATACCACATCCTAGGAGACTGCTTCAAACCATACAAAGACTTCTTCAGTTTGCAAACCAAATTTTCTTTACCTTTCTCTATGTAATGCTCTAGCTGTGACATGTAAATCTCTTCCTCCAAATCACCATGAAGGAAAGTTGTTTTCACATCCATCTCCTCCACCTTTAAGTCATAAGCTGCTGCAAGAGATAACAAGAACCGAATAGATGTCAGCTTTGCAAGAGAAGAGAAAATTTCACCATAATCAATTCCCTCCACATGTGATTACCCCTTCACAACCAATCTGGCCTTGTACTTTTCAACATTGCCATTTGCATCAAATTTATTCTTGAACACCCATTTGCATCCAACAGGTTTTCGTCCTTCAGGCAAAGGCACCAGGGTGCTGCCACAATAATGGGTTACACTTTCTGGGACATCCTGATTTTTGTTGAAATCACATATTTTTAGAAAATATAATGATTTAATCCTTGAACAGTTCCATTAAAAGGATTTTAATTAAAGAGGGTTTGATCAAACCCCCTTAGATTCAAACCCCCTTGGATAGAACCCCACTAGTTTTAAACCATACCTATAATAAAGTCTCCTTTACACCTATCAAAATGCTGATAAAAAACTATTATAGGGAAAATGTGGATAATATCAACGATTAATAAATAACCCAATAACTCAATGAAATATGCAATAACAAAGATTTAAAATAAAGAATAAATCTTGCAAACCTTATTACCTTGCGGCTTCCATTGTTTGCCTAGTCTCAATTGATCTTTTGTATGAATGAAACCCTAAAAAGCACACTTCCTTGCTTTGTTCTTCAATATGGCAATAGAGAAATGGCTATGATGCTTCTTGTAATGAAGATGAGCTTCAATACAATAAAAAGAGTGATCACAAGCTATGGAATGGATTTGGGTGCCAAAGGCGTGCTATGAATTCTAGAGAGTAAGTTTACTAAAAGTTTGGATCATTGAAATGGAGGGAAAGGGTTGTATTTATAGACTCATGAGAGAGAAGATCAACAGTTGAGAAGATTTGAGAGATGTGCGCGAATAGGAAAAGGACAAGTGTCCTAGTCTATCATGCAATAGGGGAGTTAACAGAAATAGATTGAAGAGTTAATTGAATAGATTGTCCAGTTAACAGAATAGACTAATCAGTTAAGTGAATTGATTAATTAGTTAACTGATTGGAATTGGAGGAGAAATAGGACATGTGGATGAGAGAACAATTAATTAAATATTAAAATATTTAATTAAGTGTGCACATGGATTTGCATGGGTTAATTTTGGTGTTAATCCATTTTTGGAGGAAAAAGAATAATTTAAATAAATGTTTTGATTTATTTCAATATAGAGGATGTTAAGTTTAAAAGAACTAATTAAATAATTGGATTTAATTTAGAATGACTTTAGAATTTAGAAGAGGTAATTAAAAAATTTGATATTATTTAATTTAGAGGAATTTTGGAAGAATTAATTAAATAATTTGGTATTATTTAATTTAGAAGAACTTGGAGGGTTTTAATTAAATAAATAAATTTATTTAATTTGGAGGAATATGAAGGATTTAATTAAATAAATGATTTTATTTAATTTTGTGGAGGAATGTAAATCAAATAAATAAATTATTTGTTTATTTATTGATAGAGGAATTAAACTAAAATAAATATTAGAAATATTTATTTAGACAGAGTCGTGTCATTTTTAGGTGTATACATTTTGCCCCTCTTTGATGCAATGTGTTTTATCACGTTGTTTCAAAGAATAAGATTTTCTGATAATGATACATGCCCCAGTTTGTCCCTGGTATAGATTTACGACGCTAGGATGCCCCCTCGGGAGATTGGACATGAAGAAAAAGTTCAAGGGCATGAGACTGACAATCTCACGATGAGGAAGGTTGGCTGAAATGACAGGGTAGGATCATGAAAAATAGGTTATGGTCCAGAGAAACGGTAGGAAAAGGGCTTGGGAAGTAGTCACAGTCACCACACAGCCAGTTAGGGTTCACTTGCTATAGATAGGAGTTGGGTCCACAATCCTACTCATTTGCACATTTGGCTTTTATTGATAGGTCCTTCAGAGCTTAGGAGAGCACATGAGCTAGAGGAGTCAGTATAGATATGGATATTCCATGTGAGGAGCACCACTTTGAGTGCGTTCGATGGTTTGGGCAGCCAGCTGAGATAGGACCACCAGTATATAGTTCGACAAAACTCACCTAGGGTTATTTATTAGGCTAATAAATGCTAGGGAAAACATGCTTGAATGAATGCACCAAATCGTGTTTCACTACATTTGCTAGCTGAATCTACGCATCTATTGTGGTTCAATGCACTTGCGTTATGAATCGGCGCATATGCTATTTTCGTGCATCTATTATGAAAACCGATGCATCTATTAGGAAGTTTGCGCATGCATGACAAGTAGCTGCACTTTTCTTTGTTCAGTGCATCTATTAGTTAAGGCTACACATTCATGCTAGAGTTGCGCATTTGCTCAAAAGGTCAGTGCATTTGCTTGGATTAGCACATTTTCCTTGATACTGCGCATTTGCAGCCTGGTTTGGTGCATTTGCATTTTGATACTTAGTTACTTAACAAAATTGACTCAATTGACATCTTGATCGATGCGTCAATTGATAAGCGATCTTTGAGATTGATAGAATCTAGACAAGAGATGATATGCTTGTTTTGATCAATTTGATATGTTAAGTAAGTGATAGGATAGTTTGATAATTGAGCAAGTTTTCTTTGATACAGTTATGGTTGACGCATTGTTGTGTTGATCGCAGGAGGATATTTTAGATGTCTTGATGTTGTAGGAGTAGTTTCCCTTGCCACTGTTGCAGTGCTACATGCTTATAGAGGTTGACCGGGTGGTGCTTGGTGCTATGGGTTTGGATTATGTTTGCTTTATGCCCGAGGTTTGTATGAACCTTGGTTTGCTGACTATTGTAGTGGAGCATTTTCATAGTGAGGATGGGACATTCCATCTTCTGACCAGCGAGATGACTATTATGCTAGAGGACATTTACAGGATCTTGCACTTACCTATCCAGGGTGAGCTTGTGGAGTACGACTCATAGCGAGATGCTGGGTTTGCTAAGTGCTAGAGGGTCTTTGATGATCCTGATCTTCGGGGTCAGGTGATCTCCTGGCAAGATATTTATGACTACTATGACTACTTCCTGGGGATTGTGGTAGGATTGATCAAGGGTGTGGTATGCCCTGATAGATGATCTCATGGGTTCCCCATTGGCTGGGGTAGGACACTAGAGAGGATGGTTACAGAGGGCACCCACTTCGCATGGGGTGTCTGCGTGTTGGCTCACTTATACCATGATATGCACCAGGTGGTTTACCGCGGAGCTGCCAGCTTATCTGTAGGCATCTCTTTGTTATAGTTCTAGTTATGGGAGCACATAGCCGTGACTCGGCCAATTTGCATGTTTTCTAGGCAGTGAGGGGAGACTTACTCATATGGTTATGCAGGTGTAGTTTCCTAGCATAAGTTGGGAAAGCTTGAGTATTGGAGGCATCAGGTGGATAATGTGGACAGGGTTACCTGGCGACCTTATATAGACTATGAGCCATGGGACGATGAGGATGACAAGCTTCCATATTATTTTCAGACTCGTTGGTTGATTGGTCAGACTCAGTATATCCTAGAGAGACAGATTGTTAGCCAGGTTCTGAGGCAGTTTGGGAGGACACAGGGTCAGCCATAGGGGTAGGCCTTGTTTGCGAGGACTTATGCGGAGCACTTATGATGGGGCCCTATTGCATCATATGAGGAGGCAAGAGTAGATTTTCTGTAGATACCATACTAGGCTTGGCCTATGAGGCGCGATATTGTGGATGCTGGCATAACTCGTGATTATGAGGATTGGTTTATAGCACACTCGTTCCCTAGATACTTGGGACTAGGAGAGTTAGCTCCTCATCTAGAGGAGGTGGAGTCAGAGGAGGAGGATGGTGGAGGTAGGAGTAGGAGACGGAGGAGGGGGAGAGGAGGATGAGGAGATGGGGGTGGCAGAGGAGATGAGGGTGGCAGAGGAGATGATGGAGGGGATGGTGGAGGGGGAGGTAGGCAGAGATAGAGGTGGAGAGCAGGGGAGGGTCCCTCACAGCAGGCATTACAGCAGCAAGTTGCATAGCAGAAGGTGCCATAGCAGGTAGCTGCTCCACAGCAAGCATAGGTTCAGTAGGTGGTAGTTCCACAGGGATCGCAGGTTCAGCAGGTGGTGGCCCCACAGGGACCGTAGGTTCAGATGTAGCATAACCCATAGTAGCAGGAAGGGGGAGGTGCAGTGGACATGCTTCGAGGATAGGTTTAGATAGATCAAAGCACAGTTGAGAGCTATAGAGGCCCGGAGAGATGGAGACACAGGTATTATATCCGGCATCACCGCAGGGCGAGATGCCTCCCTAGCCAGGGTATAGGGATTGATAGGGGAGAGAGACACAGCACTAGCTAGGGTGCAGGGATTGATAGTAGAGAGGGATGCAACTATAGCTTCCCTCGGTACATACACGGCCACAACGTTTCTCATTACACAGGTGACAGGCCTAGGCTCAGGTTACACGGTTGTAGGGAGAGCTAGCTAGAGCTCAAGTACAAACCCAGTATTACAGAGGTTTGTATCATGGGGTGGTGCCAGCTGATCATAAGGCAATGAGCTATAGGAGTCAATTAGTGGTTTCGCAGAGGACAGGTGGATCATGGTCAATAGCATCAGTGATGGGCCCACAACAGTCTGGGTCGGGCTGCGGTGGAGGAGGAGAGGGCAGTGCTAGGAGTAGCACCCCACAATAGCAAGGTTAGCTGCTACATGAACCAGTATTTTGATTACATATACACATTTTTGATGGCTCATGGATAGCCTGATATGTATGTATTTATCTTATTTTGTATAGTTATCGAGACATGTATCATTATTTTTGTTATGTATGTATTCCCCTTTATGACCCGACTCACAGATGATGGACTTTGACATTGTACACTTGGACATATTTATGTTATGCTTATATATGATGATGTAGCTATTGATGGTCTACATGCATTATGTGATGGCTTATGGATGCACCTTACTCTTGATGTCTATATGGATGCACACTTTGTTGTTGATGTCTATATGATGATGCAGTTTATGATTCTACACTATGATGCTTTATGAGATATGATGCTTATGTATGATTTAGGTCTCTGATGTTACGATGATCTAATGTAGACTTAGATGATTTCTGATGATCTAATATGCAAATGTGAATGCTATCTATATGATTATGCAGTTTATGAGATGATCTACATGTACTTATCTATATTTTTTTGGTTTTATTTTTTGATACTATGTCATGCTGATGCAAATGTATGTGGATGATCTGATGCACTTTTATGTATGCAACTAGGAGGTCACATGCTATGATGGACAATATGATTATGGCTATGTTTTTGATGTTTTTTGGTTAAATGTAATGATATGTTGATTTATGCAGCTGTATGTATGCAAATGATCTAATCAATTTAATGAATGTCTCACCTAATATGAAATGCTAATTGATGCCACATGGAGGACTTAATGCATTTACATGAATGTAAATGATCTAATCAACTTAATGACTATTTTACTTAATACAAAAATGATTACCATATTTTTGATATGTCCAAGTGTACTCAATCAAAGTAGAAAAGACTCGATAGGAGACACAAAGAGAGACAGAAAGAGAGTTTTTGACAGAAGAATGACTTGACAGAAGGACTCACAAGATTTTGTAAACACTGACACTGCGAACCAAATCTTTATTGATGGATGGTATGTGAAATGTTAATGGATGTATTATGGAATGTAATTTGATATGTGGATGCGGATATTTTTCATCTTGATATTGAAAGTATTTTGAAGTGCTTGTTTCATCATTGGACACTCTTTTTTTTTTCTTTTCTCTTTTTGAATTGTTGTAAGAAAATACAAACATCTAGGTATAATTAAATCGAGATGACCTGAGTATTACTTACATGGATTTTGATATAGCAAGTTGATACAAGCATCTAGTCAAAATTAAATCTAGATGACCTGAATATTTCTTGCATTTCAACAGACAAGGATTGCCCCTTTTCATGTTTAGACCTTTGAAGTCGTCGATGATCTTTTGTTGATCATGTCGTTAGACAAAAGTCATCACATTACTAAAGGTTAATCCACAAATAGTAGACAAAGAAAATGATTATGCCCCCATCATAGCTTCTCTAGTTCTTGACATCCTCAAGTAGCATAGAAAGACATAATAACAAAAATCAAGACTCTGTAAGTTAACCTTCCCAAAAACACAAAACATTCTTGCATTAGATGTGTCTTCTTGTCATAATTTAGATAAAATTAGTTTGACTATTTAGGTACTTGTTTTCTTTGCTTTGGATAGGTTGATGTTTTTGCATCAAGATTTCTGCTTGGAAGCGTGCTTTGTTGTGCGTACATGTCTAGTGAAAGGTATTACAATCTGTTGGCAAGAAACACTATATGGAATCATGGTTGTTGTCATTGATGGCAACAAAGGTCATCCCACATATCCGCAAGTCATGGTGTGTCTCTACCGGAAGCCAGAATGAAGACTGTTGTGGTCCGGTGAACAAGAACAGAGCATGTGGCAAGGTCCGACAGATTGGTCCGGATCTCTCAGAGGAAGTGTCTTGGTGCAGTGCGGATTTGGGAAAGTCAAGAGGACTACCTTGAGTGGTATATTCCAAGGATATAGCCTCCGGTGATGGACAAGGAAAAAGTTATGAATAGTTGAGTACCAGATTCCTGAGTGACAATGAGAACAGAGGAAGAACTAACTGACAGAACATCAAACTGTTTTCCGGATGTGTTACTGTTGATGGTAAAGGTTGTGAAGGCATGAATCATGTTTGGCCGACATGATTAATGATATCTACAAGTATATGCTTGATCCGCATTACTTGGTATGCAAGGATTCAGCCGACAGAACAGAGTTTGTGAGAAGATAGACTATTCCGGTTGCCGACTAGAAAGATAATGAAATCACTAGTGCGGATATATATATAGAGGATGGATTCAGTTGTGAAATGTGTTGTAGTGTTGTTGTGGAATGCAAAAAAGTGTAGAGCAGAGCAGAAATAGCTAGAGAGATCCGGTATGTGAAAGGAAAGCAGAATATAGAGAAGAGAAAAAATGAAGTGCAGCAGATCAGTGTACTGAGCCTAACCGGAACTGAACTTCAGCATATGTAGATGCTTCCAATCAGTTCAAGTATTGTATAACATTCTTTTGTAGACAGTGTGTCTCCTTGTAGGCAGTGTGCCTCTTGTGAGCAGTGTGCTCGGGCAGTGAGCCCTAATTGGCAAGTGCCATTTTGTAATTCCTTATTCTTCTAACAGAGAATGATCTTTGGGTTAATCACCCCATGGTTTTCTCCCTTAACAGGGTTTCCACGTCAAAAATACTGTGTCATGTGTTTTTCATTTCATGGTAATGTTTGTTTGTTTAATTCAATGCTGCATTGATTAACAAGAAAGTTCAAAAGAAGAAATAATTAGGATAACTGATTCACCCCCCCTCTTAGTTATCAACAATTGGTATCAGAGCTAAGTTCCTCCTAATAGAGCCTAACAGCTTGAGGAAGATCTGGGAGTTCAAATCGATGCATATGGTTTAAAGGAGCAACTCAAGACTGCCCTTGAGGATCTTGAACAGTCAAACTCTGAAGTTAATGAATTAAAGGAAAGACTCAAATAGGCTGATGAATTCATGAGAGAATTAAAGGACAAATTAAGTCTCTCTATGAAAAAGAGAAAGGAGCTGCTCCAACAATTGGCAAGACAAAGTGAAGAAAGCAATACAAATGAAGAATTGACTGAGAAAACCAAGTTATGTGAAAAATTATCAAAAGAAGTCATTATGGTAAGACATGAAATGGAATCAGGAGTTATAAAGTTTACTCAAGAGATTGAAGAGAAAAGAAAAGCTGAAGACAATCTAAGACAATCTCTTAAGGAGAAATCAGAAGAATGCCATCAGATGGACAGAATTATCAGACATCTTGAATCTGATCTTGAAGATGCCAAAGATAATGAAGAAAAACTTGAGGATCAAATTGTCTCTCTCAAAAGAGACCTTCAAACAACAAATGAATATAAAGAGAAATTCAAGATAAGTTCTGCTCAACTTGAAGTTCTTCTTGGAAGTCAAAAGAGGACAGATGACAAGTATGGTTTGGGATATGAGAAAGGAGAAAGCTCTGGATCCGGTCAAAAGAATTTTGGATCAGAAAATCCAAGGAATAGGCCTAGAAGATTTCCGGTAAGACAACCCAATGCTCAAAGATATCCATCCTTCAATGGATACTGCCACAGCTGCAACCACTTTGGTCACAAAGCTAATCAGTGTAGAAAGAGAATGAATCAGATTAATTCATCCTTCTCTGGACAGTGCTTTAACTACAAAAGGTATGGACACAAGTCTAATGAATGCAGAAATATGCAAATAAACAAATCATTCAATGGTAGATGCTTTGTATGCAATAGAGTAGGTCATGTGGCTAATCAATGCAGATCAAGAGGTTATCAATCAAATATGCAAAGAAATGTTATTTGCCAAATCTGTAATAGGTCCGGTCATAATGCAAAAGTCTGCAGAAGCAAGAATCAGGACAAAAGAGGTCCGGTGTATAATCAGATTCAAGACAAGGGTAAACAAAAGATGAATGCGGATGAAGTTAGGAATCAGATGAACAAGATTTGGGTAAAGAAAAGTTTAGAGAATATAGAAGTTGGATCCGCACCAGACTCTGGTGTTGATATTCCTTCTGGAAATTAAAAGGTGAGCTCTGGCTTAGGGGGAGACTCAAAGAAAATCTTGTTCCCCCAGCCAATCAAATGGTGCCAGATGTGGCACAAGATGTGGAGTAAAGGGTTTGTAGATATAAGTCTTGAGATGATCCAGATAAGACTTCAGAGGTCCGCATGAAGATGTCAAGAAGTTGTGATCGATCAAGCAAGACCTGTTCCGGGAGATGCTCCAGAATGACAGAGGATTACAAAAGGGTCCAGAGAGATCCGGAAGTGCATTATCTTATTCTGCGGATTGGACAGAGTGTTTGGGATGTCCTTGTGATGTGTTATCTTGATTTTGGTTGAAAGTTCCGCACGATGTTCATAGACCAGGACTGATCCGGTTCTTCAAGTTATCCGAATAAGGCAAACCGGAATAATATAGGTCGAGCATTTATTGCCATCAGATATTAGGGTTTGCGGAGCAATATAAGGGATTTCTCATAAATCATTTGCTCATTCTACACTCAAGAAGAAGCGAAAAGTGGAGCTCTGCAACAAGATTCATCAAGCACACCAAAGATCTCCTGCCGAAGTCATTACATAAAGAAATCAATCCAACCACTCCGTGTAAACCGAAGGCGCATAAGGTATTCTCTGTTTTCATTATCTCATTGCAAATCTTTGAAGAATGGCTACTCTGAATATAGTTAAGATCTCTGATAGACCTCACCCCACATTCAAGAAACATCCATACAAATCTTTGGAGGTAGATCCACTAGGAGCCTTCTCTAGTGTTCCGCATGGTGTATTACATACGGAGGACATTAGGGTTTACATCCATGCGAATTTTGAAGACTTTGGAGAATCAAAACTGATGGATATCTATCACAAACAATTAATAGATGACTCCTTTGAGATCAAACCTCAGTACAAAGCCATCCGGGACAAACACTTTGCACAGTGCATTCATTTCCCCTGTTTTGAAGAAGATGAATGGGTCCGGTATGTACTAAGTAGAGTACATGACAACTTCCTATGGTTGAACAAGCCCTTCAAGATCACCAAAGATGCAATTAGGGCTGTAACCGGTCTGCACTCATCCGGTGGATTACCTGTTCTCAAGTCTGTCAAAAATCAAACAGTTAGTGATGCAACCGGATCCAAGTTTGACAAGAGAGCTATGACAGTTGATGACATCACTGAACCGGATGTTAAATTTGCATCTATGATAATTGGTTACAAAATCTATCACTCCAGTAGGAAAAATTCAGTACCGGGAACTGCAATCTACACAGCGTATCAAATGTTAAAGGAGAATGCAGACTATGACTTGTGTGAGCTTCTTGTAAACCAGCTTTTTGAAAATCTGCAGAAGATTAAGAAGGACAAGAAAAACTCCTTCAAGTATGGCAATCTGATCCTTTGTCTCTTCTTTTACTACATGAATGAACTTCCTGGATCCAGTGGATGGATATGGTAGAATGACAGACCGGTTGCCATCCAAATCAGAGACTATTTGCATGGACTTGGGGATGCTAAAGCAAGAAATACAGCTCTATGGGGATATTTCAAGAACTTCCAAAGCATGATGCATGCAAGAGAAAGAATACCCCAATCCCTTGTTGAAAAGTACAAAGACATAGTATGCTTCATGGTATAAACAAATCAGTGTCTAATGGAGGCAGTAGAACCAAGAACTGTATGGATCATGCCCATTGGGTATGAAGTGGATGAACAGATAGTGGAACTGCATGTTCAACACATGCTTAGTCAGCCCAAAGATCCAAAGGCAGAAAGGTTCAGAACATTTGAGGAACTAAGTATCAAAATTCATGTTGAACTCCGAGAACCGAAAATCAAAAGGAAGGTGAGAAAAGAAGTAGAGAATATTGCTCAAGGCCTAGGCATTCCAAAGGAGGCACTTGATGCCAACCGGGAAAAGAGGAGAAAGGATGAGGAAGAAAAGAAAGAGGCAGAAAAGAAAAGTAAAGAAAGTGTTCCGGTTGAAACTTCCACCCAGACCAGATCATCAAAAAGATCTGCACCTCCCACAACCAAAAGTTCAAAATCGGAAGTCCAGGCATCCAGTAAAAGATCTAAGACAAAAGCCACAAGGGCTTATGAAAGCCAAAAGGATGAAGAGGAAACTGAGTCAGATGAGGGAGTAAAAGAAATAAAGAAGCAGAAGAAGAAAGGATCCGGGAAACCCTCCACAGGCCAAGACAAGGAAGAAATGGTAGAGGAATTTGCTGAAAAGCCCACTCTATCCCTAGACAGTGTAGTCAAATCAGTCACTGTGGATGGGAACCTTCAACCAGTAGCTGAATTCTATGATGACTACAATGAGGCAGATCAAAAGATCCTGCAGGAAGCTACAATCAGGTACCTGAACATTTACAATAAAGCTTTTATTGAGATCATCTCCAAAATTCCTAAGAGTCTAGAGAAGGAACTAGAAATAAGAAAGAACAATGCCATGGCAAAAGACCTTGAGATCAGAGAACAGATAGCTATTCAGCTATATCCTTCAATTGATCACAAAACAATGAACATGGTATTCAAAGACTGCAAGGATGAATTTAGGAGCAAAGCAAGGATGAATCAGCTTATGCTTGGTGAGACCGACAAGGTAGCCAAGGACACTGAAGAGATTCTCCGGAAAACCTTCAAAAGGTTTAATCTTCCTGTTGTAGAGGACTTAGGTGCAGAAACAGTTGTGGACTTGGAATCATCTGCTCCGGAAGAAGTGGCCCTTGAACAGACTAACATCTCTCCTCCGGTTTCCCCTACAGTCTCCGGATCCCAAGAAGAAGAGAAACTACAGGAGAAAGAAGCAGCAGTTAAAGAAAAAGAGGTTGACAGCACCAAGGATGCAGAGAAAGAGAAGACTCCAACAGAGAAAACCACAACTGAAAGTGGTAAGAGTAAGGAAGGAGAAAAGATTCCAAAGGACAAAACTGCAGAAGAGAAGAAACATCTGTCTCCGGCAAGAGACACTGCACAAAATGTTCAAGAATTCTTGACAAAAGCCACTATAGAAATTGATGAACCGGACTTGCTAAAAGGACCATTAGATTTTGACTCTTTGTCACCGGTGCAAACAATGAAAATAGCCTCATTTGCAAATGAGAAAGTCAAAGAGAAACTACTGAAATCTCACATGGAAGACTGTGAGCTTATGGAGGTAGCATCTGGAGTGCTGGAAAAGATCATGCCATCTTTTCAGAAGGATCCCACAGCCTCCTCTTCCGGTAATCTCAAAACCTTAGTCAGCAGTGTTAGTACACATTTTGAATCTCTAGAAAAATCAGCTGAAGAAAAGGTCCGGAAGGAATTTTTGGATAAAAGGTTCTCCGAGGTTCAGGGTTTGATCATTAATGATAGGAGAAACATGAACATTGGGATAAAGAGCTTAGAAAATGCTCTTAAGGATGGCGGTGAAATATACAAATTTTGTATCTCCTGGTCCAAGGTAACAGTGGACATTGAGAAGAAAATAAAAGAGCAAGAGGACACACTACTAAGCTTGTCTCAAAGTTTTGATCCTCTTTCTTCCTCTATAACAAATCAAGAATGTCAGACTATTGCAGTCTTGAGTGAAATCAAGAAATTGGAGAAGGAAAGGAAAAATAGAATAAGCAAGTTGAGTGAGCTCAGGGGGTTAATTGTCCCTAAGCTAGAGGCCATGCATGAGGCCATAGCAGAAGCTCAAATCACAGCCCAGACAAGTGATCCGAAAGATCTAAAAAGGGCAGATACATTTGCATTTTTGTTGAGTGGTCACATTTCAATTTTGGATAGAATGAAGGAAAGTTGGGCTATAGAACTGATCCAATTGAAGACATCCTTTGCAGACATTCTTCAGTTTATGTGAGTATGTAATATGCGGCTAAGTATAGTAAATTTTTAAAAATTTACTATGCGGACCCTACCCTTTGCCATTGATGTCAAAGGGGGAGTGAGGAGCAGTGAAAAATGAGGAATCCAACCAAGGGGGAGTTCCAGAAATTGTATATAAAGATAAAGCATCAGCTAAGGGGGAGCATAGTGTAAATACTTAGTCATTTTTCACTAAGTGTTGCCATCAATGCCAAAGGGGGAGATTGTTGGCAAGAAACACTATATGGAATCATGGTTGTTGTCATTGATGGCAACAAAGGTCATCCCACATATCCGCAAGTCATGGTGTGTCTCTACTGGAAGCCAGAATGAAGACTGTTGTGGTCCGGTGAACAAGAACAGAGCATGTGGCAAGGTCTGACAGATTGGTCCGGATCTCTCAGAGGAAGTGTCTTGGTGTAGTACAGATTTGGGGAAGTCAAGAGGACTACCTTGAGTGGTATATTCCAAGGATATAGCCTCCGGTGATGGACAAGGAAAAAGTTATGAATAGTTGAGTACTAGATTCCTGAGTGACAATGAGAACAGAGGAAGAACTAACTGACAGAACATCAAACTATTTTCCGGATGTGTTATTGTTGATGGTAAAGGTTGTGAAGGCATGAATCATGTTTGGCCGACATGATTAATGATATCTACAAGTATATGCTTGATCCGCATTACTTGGTATGCAAGGATTTAGCCGACAAAACAGAGTTTGTGAGAAGATAGACTATTCCGGTTGCCGACTAGAAAGATAATGAAATCACTAGTGCGGATATATATATAGAGGATGGATTCAGTTGTGAAATGTGTTGTAGTGTTGTTGTGGAATGTGAAAAAGTGTAGAGCAGAGTAGAAATAGCTAGAGAGATCTGGTATGTGAAAGGAAAGCAGAATATAGAGAAGAGAAAAAATGAAGTGCAGCAGATCAGTGTACTGAGCCTAACCGGAATTGAACTTCAGCATATGTAGATGCTTCCAATCAGTTCAAGTATTGTATAACATTCTTTTTTAGACAGTGTGTCTCCTTGTAGGTAGTGTGCCTCTTGTGAGCAGTGTGCTCGGGCAGTGAGTCCTAATTGGCAAGTGCCATTTTGTAATTCCTTATTCTTCTAACAGAGAATGATCTTTGGGTTAATCACCCCATGGTTTTCTCCCTTAACAGGGTTTCCACGTCAAAAATACTGTGTCATGTGTTTTTCATTTCATGGTAATGTTTGTTTGTTTAATTCAATGCTGCATTGATTAATAAGAAAGTTCAAAAGAAGAAATAATTAGGATAACTGATTCACCCCCCCTCTCAGTTATCAACACAATCCTTATTGGTGTCCTCTTAGAACATGTGGCATTCAAGAATCCAATTTCATAACTAGGTCAAGGAGTTGCCCCCAGTTTAGACAAAGGATCAATTTATTATGAATAAACTGACAAATAGACATGAAGAAACGGGCCCTAAGGTACTGACCTAGTGCCTCGGGGGCTCATTGATAAATGGCCTTTCCTACATGACGACGCAGAGGCAACGTAGTTTGGGGTGAACTTGGTGTACCTAGGACCTAGGCGATGGGAAATGGTGCGGATTTAGATGGACCAGTGGATGGGTGAAAAGGGTTATGGAACAGATGGGGAAGGGAGCGAGTTGGATCCTCAGGGGCGTATTGATACAAGATGGCCTTGTCTACGTGATAACAGTTCAATGTATTGGCTCAAGATGGATGACATGATGGACGCAAGTCTAGATTGGTAGCTGTGATAGTAGAAGGCGATAAGAATGAGTGAACAACAAGCCATGGTAGGTATACTAATGTGATCAAGTGGATGTTGTTAGGAGTTATGAATGAGGAACAAGGTTAAAAAAGATGGAGAAGGCAGTTTATCACAAGTAGCACCTATTTACCAGGTTTTCACCGCTTGCTTTTATTTGCATGATAGCCAAAGTACACGATGCTTGTTTGCTAGGTTTTCATTATGGTATCTATCCAAGGCGCCTGTTTGCCACATTTTCACCAGAGGATGATTTTTTTGTATTTTTTGATTTTATTGTTTGTTTTTGACTCCCTTACATTGGGGTTTAAGTGTAGAACTTGTGAAGATGCATGCTGTTGATGAGATCATTAGACAGTTCACCTTCTGATGTAGCCAATTGATATACCCTTGACCCATAGGTAGCAATAATAACATAAGGACCTAGCCAATTGGGTTCAAACTTACCTTTCTTTTCTTTGTCCTGCTGATTGCAGGGATTTTCCCTAAGCACTAGATCACCAACATTGAATACCCTGGGACAGACTCTGTGTTTGTAACTTATGGACATCCTTTGTTGATAAGCTTTGAGATGGTTAAAGTCATGTTGCCTTCTCTCTTCTAGTAGCTCTAACTCTTGAAGTCTGGATACTTTGTATTCTTCATTAGATAGGAGGTCTTTTAACGAAACTCGCAAGGATGGGATCTCGACTTCAATGGGTAAGAGATCCA
The DNA here is from genome assembly GCA_027924645.1 of Cunninghamia lanceolata. Classification (NCBI taxonomy): domain Eukaryota; kingdom Viridiplantae; phylum Streptophyta; class Pinopsida; order Cupressales; family Cupressaceae; genus Cunninghamia; species Cunninghamia lanceolata. The sequence continues at coordinate 2,992,515 of BSBN01000433.1, read as the reverse complement.
TAGACCAGGGAGTATGGTGTTGCACCTATAGGTCTGCGGATACTTGTGTGGTAGGCCCACAACATGAGATTCAATTAGATATGCCAATCACATCCAGCATCATTGACAGTATTTTTCAAGATTTTTAAGATGGTTTTATTTGTTGCCTTTGCCTAGCCATTTCCTTGGGGGTAATATGGGGTGGAAAAGTGGTGTTGGATATGGAATTTGTCACACAGTTCTTTAACATTCTAATTTTTGAATGGTCATCCATTATCAGTGATAATGGATAAAGGGATACCATAGCAACAAATGATGTAGTTCAGGATGAAAGAGGCAATCTGTTTGCCTATGACATTGGCTAGGGGTATGACTTCAATCCACTTTGTAAAGTACTCGGTGGCACTGATTATGAATTTATGGCCGCTGGATGATGGAGGGTGGATCTTGCCCACTAAGTTGAGTCCCCATTGACAGAAAGGCCAAGGAGTCGTTAAACATTGCAGCTCTTGTGCTGGTGCATGTATTAGGTTCCCATGGATTTGACATTTCTTGCATCTCTTTACAAAATGATAGGAATCTTTTTCCATAGTTGGCCAGTAGTATCCCATTCGTATGAGTTTCTTAGCTAGGGCAGGACCACTAGAGTGGGTCCCCCATATATTGTTGTGCATTTCACTCAGGGTAGTTTGATATTCCTCACTATCGAGACACCTAAGGAGAGTACCATTGAGACCTCATCAATATAAGGTATTAGCGATAATGGCATAATGAGATGCTTGGCGAATGAAGGTTCACTTTAGGTTATTTGAGAGATCAAGTGGTAAGGTATTCTCTTTAAGATAGGAAAATACTTTTCCATATAGGGGAGAATCAGATCCTATAATGTGGCAAATGATGTGGGATTTGGGAGTATCGTATGCAGGATGGGACACTGGCTCTACCAAGAACTCATATCTTTATTGGTTGTCAGGAATGTCAAGGAGAGATGCAATCATTGCCATGGCGTCTACTGCTTTGTTCTCTATCCTTGGTGGTGCAGGAGCACCTAAAAGAACATCTTGGAGCAAGAAGACACAAATGATCATAGGAGGAGCCCATGGGACCCATCAAGTCAAATGGAACATCCTAGAACCAATTATGGCATGTTATAATGGGCAAAGTGATGTAATGATCAAATGTCCTGAGGGTCCTGGTAAGGACCCTAGGACCAAAAATAATGTAAGTTGGGCCAATAGTGCCTCCAGAGTCAAATAAGAGTCAAATATAGGTGTCTAAGGCTAGGAACAAGGTATAATGATCCTAAGGAAATCAAACATGTTAATTTGGTAGAGTAGAAGTCAATTAAAACAAAGTTTACAATTCAAATTTTTGAAATAAGCCTTTAGGCGGGAAAATTAATTTTGATTAGTTTTGGAAGTTTAACCAACCCCAACCAATGGGAATTGGTTGTGAAAGTTAGGATAGAAGTTATGTAAGCCTACCCAAGGCATTTGATGGTACGGGGGAAGCATTTTGAGGCCTGAGTTGTACGGCAGGCTGCAAATAACAGTAAAATTTAGCTTTTTCTTGCATTTCCTTCTCATTTTCTGTGGATCTTTTGATTGTTGGTGTTTGGTAAGTGTCCTAAGCCCTCATTTAACAATAATAGATCCTATTCTATGCTTTGAGGAGGTTCTAAAAGTGGGTTTTGTTTCTGTTCATCTGATTGCTACAAGGAACAACAGATTGTTCTATGAGTTTTGAGAGGTTACAATGCATCATAAGACCTTTCCATGAATGTAAGATCCTAGTTCTCATGGAATAGGTCCTAAATAACTTGTACAATAGGATTTCTAACCTTTGCAAAATAGGAAGAGTACAAATTGGAAGGTGATCACCGTTGGAAGTCTAGTTTGCATGTGAAAAGAGCTTGGAATGATGGCACAATTATAACAGCCAGAGATCTGTCTTAATAAGGTGATGTTTTTATGATTGATATTGTTTATTGTGGTCAAGGATATTGTGTTAGACCTTTGAATGAGGTCTGGAAGTGATTGGAAGTGGGAGATCTAGTAAACCCTAGGTTTTGGATCCTAGAAATGGGGGTCTGGTGTTTAAACACTTGAATGAGCAAATCTGTTAGATCTAGGGCACACAACTGAGGGGGGGGTGAATCAGTTGTGCAAAGACTTGCTTCTATTTTGAACACTTGATTCTTCTTTGTTAGTTAATAGCATATTAGTTAATCATTCATGAAATCATAATGCAAAAACGCAAGAGCAGATAATCATCAACACATTGGACACCAAGATTTTGACGTGGAAAACCCGGTTAAGGGAAAAACCACAGGGTGATTAACCCAAGGATTATTCTCTGTTAGAAGAATAAGAAAAATGAATGGCACAGGCTAATTAGGGCTCACTGCCCGAGCACACTGCTCACAAAGAGGCACACTGCCTACAAGAGACACACTGTCTATAAAGTGATAAGAATCACAAACTTAAACTGGAGATTGACATCTTTACCATGTCTGGATCAGTTCCATTTAAGCCCGAGATACTTCTGCTCTGCCCTTTGCTCTTTCGCTATACCATTCTCATCCACTACTCAACACACTTTGAAATGAACTCAAAAACCTTTATTTATACAAGACATCGACTTAGGAACAATCATCTAAGTCAGCAATCAACCATAAGGACATCCGCAAGATGATTAATACATCCGGTCGGCCACCACAAGAACATTTGCAAGATGAACAACTCATCCGGTCAGCTAGTCTGAGCAAGAATTTCATCCGGAAGAATATCTTCAATTCTGAGCTCTACCACCAATGTGGACCGACAACATAACCTCAACATGATCCAAGAACCTTCACAAGCTTGCCTGATTAACTAGGTACATCCGCACTTCCTCTACTCACTGGAATCTCTTCTCCTCTTCATCTGGAACTTCAAGAACACAGTCTGCTGCCACTGTCATACTGAAGAAAGTGCTTCCGGACCTCCAAACTTTGTACAAACCAAGATGACACATCACAAGGACATCCCAAACACTCCTTCCAATCCGCAGAGTCTGACAATGCTCCTCCGGATCTCACCGGACCTTTTTGTAACACTCTGTCACTCCAGAACAGCTCCCGGAACCGGTTCTACTTGACCAATCACAACTTTTTCATATCTTCATGCGGACCTCTGAAATCTTAACTGGATCATCTCAAGACTCATATCTACAAACCCTTTAATCTGCATCCTGTGATTCTCAACCTATTGAGTACATTTGCCTTCTTCTTATCATTATTCTTCACTGTTCTTGATTGAGACTACTTTTCTTAATATCCTCAACACATAGCTCATCCAAACCTTCTTACCAATGCAATATGAGTATGTTGACATCAATGGCAACACTGGTTAACCTCATACTTACAACAATCTCCCCCTTTGTCATTGATGGCAACATATAATGTGAAAAACCATCAAGACAAGAACTTCTCTTTTCTGTCACAGCTCCCCCTATCAGCAACAACTCTTCACATGTCTTATCTTCCTTTACTGCTCCCCCTTTGATCATCAACCACTTGTTTTTCACATGTCTTCTCTCCCCCTTTGACATCAATGGCAAAGGGCTCATACTTGCACTTGTAACATATCAGAATCATACCAGCTACTCCCCCTTAGTAGTAGCTCCCCATCATCAATCTGGATCACAAGATGTGACTGTGATATCCACCGGACTGATGCACATCAGTGCATCCTAGTTCATCACCAGAGGGGCATGACCCCTAACTTCTCTCAGAGATACTCAAAAGAGTTCTTGGGGAGAGGTTTTGTAAAAATATCTGCACTCTGATCCTTGGAGGGTACATACTCCAATCTGACTTCATCCTTGTTCACTTGTTCTCTCAGAAAGTGAAACTTGATAGATATGTGCTTGTTCTTAGAATGCAATACCAGATTCTTAGAAATATTAATTGCACTTGAATTATCACAGAAAATTGTGATAGGCTCCTCATATTCAACTTTAATGTCTCTTAGCATCTGCTTCATCCATAAGATTTGAGTGCAACTACCTATTGTTGCAATGTATTCTGCTTCAGTTGTAGACAGAGATATTGCATCTTGTTTCTTGCTTAGCCAAGAAACCAATCTCTTTCCCAAAAAGAATGCTCCACCACTGGTGCTCTTTCGGTCATCCACATCTCCTGCCCAATCTGCATCTGTATATGCATGAAGAGAGAAATCTGGATCTCTAGGATACCATAGACCATACTCAATTGTTCCTTTCAAGTACCTAAAAATTCTTTTGATTGCCATAACATGAGATTCTCTAGGATCAACCTGAAATCTTGCCACAAGACCAACAACCTGCATTATATCTAGTCTAGTCTAAGTGAGATACAACAATCCACCAATCATTGATCTTTACTTTGTTTGATCTGCCTTTGGAGAGTCATCATCTTTGCTCAACTTACATCTGGCTGCCATAGGAGTGTTCATTGGCTTTGAATCTTCCATACCAAATTTCCTCAACAATTCTTTCACATATTTGGTTTGAGAAATGAAGATCCCTTTCTTTATTTGAGTAATTTGTAGACCCAAGAAGAAATTCATTTCACCAAGCATAGACATTTCAAACTCACTTTTCATCTGATTTGCAAAAGTTTTGCACATACTATCTCTTCCTCCAAAAATGATATCATCCACAAACACTTCAACAATCAAAATGTTTTCATGATCAATTTTGAAATATAAGTTACTGTCAGCAGTACCTTTGTTGAATCCAATCTACACAAGATGCTTATCCAACCTTTCATACCATGCTCTTGGGGCTTGCTTCAATCCATACAATGCTTTCTTCAACTTGCAGACCATATCATCATTATCAGACAATTGAAATCCATCCGGTTGTTCAATGTATACTTCTTCTTCTAAATCACCATTTAGGAAGGTAGACTTGACATCCATCTGATATACCTTGAAGTCTTTGAAGGCAGCGTATGCAAGAAATAATCTGACTACTTCAATTCTTGCTACTGGAGCAAAGGTTTCTTCAAAATCAATTCCTTCTATTTGAGAGTAGCCTTTGCAGACCAATCTGGCTTTGTTTCTAATAACTTCACCAACCTCATTTAGTTTGTTCCAGAAGACCCATTTGGTTCCAATCACATTCTTGTTTCTAGGTCTAGGAACAAGATCTCAAGTGTGATTTTTCTCAATTTGCATCAACTCTTCCTCCATTGCTTTTGTCCAATTTTTATCATTGCATGCTTCATTTATTGTCTTAGGTTCAATCTTTGAAATCAAACAACATTCATCTAAATTTTGAGCAATTTTCCTCCTTGTTTGTACCCCTTTGGTTTTGTCACCTATGATTTGATCTTCAGAGTGATTTAAAGTTACATACCTTGGAACTTTGGGAGTCTCTTGCATTGCTGTTTCTTGATCAGGTTCATTCAGACAAACCTCTTCTTCTTGATTTACCAGATCAATCTGAATCTGACTTTTAGGAAGGGATTAAGTTCCTTGAATCAGAGCACCATCCTAATCATCTTCATCATATTCATAAAACCTTGAGGGCTTCTCAATTCCTTCATCAACCTTCACATTTGTACTTTCTATCATCTTTTTCAGTCTCTTATTGTAACACCGGTATGCTTTGCTTTGAGTGGAGTAACCCAAGAAAATTCCTTCATCACTTCTAGCATCAAATTTTCCTAGATCTTCATCTCTTTTGATGTAACACTTGCTACCAAATACTCTGAAATATCTCACAGTAGGAGTTATACCAAACCAAAGTTCATAAGGAGTCTTATCAGTATTATTTCTAATTTGAACTCGGTTAAGAGTGTAGACTACAATGCTGACAGCTTCTCTCCAAAACATCTAAGGAACATTTGCTTCCATCATCATTGTCCTGGAAGGTTCCTAGATGGTCCGGTTCTTTCTCTCAACTACTCCATTCTGCTGTGGAGTCCTAGGAGCAGACAACTGTCTCTTTATGCCATGCTTCTCACAAAAGTCTATGAATTCACCGGATGTGAATTCACCACCTCTATCAGACCTTAGACACTTTAGTTTCAATCTAGTTTGATTCTCTACCATAGCTTTGAAGATTTTGAACTTCTCAAGGGCTTCTGATTTCTCTTTTAGGAAGGTAACCCACATCATTCGGGAATGGTCATCAATTAGCAACATGAAATATCTATCACCTTGCATACTCTTGATTCTTGTCGGACCACAGAGATTAGTATGTACTAATTTCAACAATCTGGTAGTGGACTGATCCTTGCTTTTGAAAGAGACTCTGCTCTGTTTACCTAGCTGACATTCTTTGCACAAACTATTTGTAGGTTTCACCAATTTTGGAAGATCTCTTACAGCCTGAATATTGCTTATCTTGATGATGTTATCAAAATTTACATGACACATCTTTCTATGCCATAGCCAACTCTGATCAACTTGAACAAACAGACAACTTTTATTTGAACCAACCAGATGGAAGATATTACCTTTAGTTTGAGTACCAGATGCAATCTCAGTTTCGGAGCTTGTAAAGATTCTGCATCTTCCATTCTTGAACCAAAGATCATAGCCTTTATCCACTAACTGACCAACACTGAGAAGATTGTGCTTCAATCCTTCAACATATAGTACATTACCGGTTTTGCTCTTTCCATCAAAAGAAATAGTTCCCCTACCTCTGATTCTGCCAGCAGAATTGTCATCAAACTTTACCATTCCTCCTTCATACTTTTCCAAATCTAAGAACTTGTTCTTGTCACCAGTCATATGGTGAGAGCATCCACTGTCAATAACCCAATCATTCTTTTCTTCAATTTGGGCAGCCAAAGCTCTTTCTACAACCTTATGATTGACAGATTTAGAGGATATTGAATTTTCTTCCTTGATGGCAATAAACACCCATTCATTTGTAGATTTGCTTCCTATTTCCGATTCATCATCTGTTACTCCTTCATTGTCATCTTCTTCATGAACATAATAGCAATTCTTTTGAAACCTTTGTCTGTTGGTATTAGACCTTGCAGATCTTTCCGGACATCTTGAAGCAAAATGACCAATCTTATTGTAGTTGAAGCACTTAAAGGGTAGTTTTCCTTCATACTTACCGGATCCTCTTGGCAGTCTTTTTGCAATGAGGGCTTCAAGTTGAGTTGTTTCTGCTTCTTCCTCTTCCATATCTTTCCTTGCTTGTTCATACCATGATAGCTTCCTTGAAGAGTTCTCTCCCAGATCAAATCTTTGTTTGCCTTTCACATAGGCACTGGCTTTGAATGCGGATTCAGTCTTGGGGGGATCATCTCCAAACTCAGTCATTTCAAATGCATCCAGTTTGCTAGCCAGTTGCTCTCTTGTGACAATTGTATGGGCTCTGAATTCATCAATGGCAGCAACCTTGATTTTGTAGGCAGCAGGAAGGGATCTGAGAATTTTGTAAACAATTTCATTTTCATCCAGAACTCCACTAGCATTCCTGATTCCACACACTAGCTCATTCACTCTTGGCATAAAGGTAGTGATATTTTCATCATCTCTCATCTTCAATCTTTCAAATTTCCCTTTCAGACTTTGCAACCTTGCACTCTTGACAAACTCATCTCCTTCATACAGAAGTTCTAGTTTAGTCCAGATCTCATATGTAGTTGGTAGGTCAATAACATTTGAGAGATCTGAGTCATTCAATGCGCTCAGAAGAGCTTCCTTGGTCCGCAAATTGTTTTTAGCATCTATGATTTCATTTAGAGTTGTCGGACCACCCTGTGGAGGTACATATGGTTTTGAGACCATGGCCAAGTATGCTTTTCCCATACACTCCAAGTGACATTTCATGCGACCTTTCCAGAGAGTGAAGTTGGTTCCATCGAACTTCGGACTATCCTTCTTGTATGATGACATCCTAGATTTCCTCAAGCGATTAAGCTCCTTTCAGAGGAACTTGGCTCTGATACCAATTGTTAGATCTAGGGCACACAACTGAGGGGGGTGAATCAGTTGTGCAAAGACTTGCTTCTATTTTGAACACTTGATTCTTCTTTGTTAGTTAATAGCATATAAGTTAATCATTCATGAAAGCATAATGCAAAAACACAAGAGTAGATAATCATCAACACATTGGACACCAAGATTTTGACGTGGAAAACTGGTTAAGGGAAAAACCACGGGGTGATTAACCCAAGGATTATTCTCTGTTAAAAGAATAAGAAAAATGAATGGCACATGCCAATTAGGGCTCACTGCCCGAGCACACTGCTCACAAAGAGGCACACTATCTACAAAGTGATAAGAATCACAAACTTGAACTGGAGATTGACATCTTTACCATGTCTGGATCAGTTCCATTTAAGCCCGAGATACTTCTGCTCTGTCCTTCGCTCTTTCGCTATACCATTCTCATCCACTACTCAACACACTTTGAAATGAACTCACAAACCTTTATTTATACAAGACATCGACTTAGGAACAATCATCTAAGTTGGTAATCAACCATAAGGACATCCGCAAGATGATTAATACATCCGGTCGGCCACCACAAGAACATTCGCAAGATGAACAACTCATCCAGTTGGCTAGTCTGAGCAAGAACTTCATCTGGAAGAATATCTTCAATTTTGGGCTCTACCACCAATGCGGACCAACAACATAACCTCAACATGATCCAAGAACCTTCACAAGCTTGCCTGATTAACCAGGTACATCCGCACTTCCTCTACTCACTAGAATCTCTTCTCCTCTTCATCCGGAACTTCAAGAACACAGTCTGTCGCCACTATCATATTGAAGAAGGTGCTTCCGGACCTCCAAACTTTGTACAAACCAAGATGACACATCACAAGGACATCCCAAACACTCCTTCCAATCTGCAGAGTGTGACAATGCTCCTCCGGATCTCACCAGACCTTTTTGTAACACTTTGTCACTTCGAAACAGCTCTCGAAACCAGTTCTACTTGACTGATCACAACTTTTTCATATCTTCATGTGGACCTCTGAAATCTTAACTAGATCATCTCAAGACTCATATCTACAAACCCTTTAATCTGCATCCTTTGATTCTCAACCTATTGAGTACATTTGCCTTCTTCTTATCATTGTTCTTCACTGTTCCTGATTGAGACTACTTTTCTTAATATCCTCAACACACAGCTCATCCAAACCTTCTTACCAATGCAATACGGGTATGTTGACATCAATGACAACACTGGTTAACCTCATACTTGCAACAAAATCATCATCTAAAACCTTGAAATTCCTCTATTTTGGAACCTCTCCTTAGACTGTTCCAAGGTTTGGAGTGAGTATGACAAGTATCTAATAGGGTTCCTTTGAAAAGTGGGCAAATTAGGCCTTGTAGGAAGGCAGTAGGGTGTCAGGATAGTCAAAATTGGTCCAAAACAATAGTATATGAATCTTCGGTATGTTATAGAACTTGGTAAAGGGTATTCAGGTCAATCATTAGTTTGGGAAGTGCTTTGGGAAAGATTGGAGAAACGTGCAGGTTAGTCACTGAACAGAATTACTAGGATTAGGCCTAGTCAAGAGGATTTGTCAAGAACCAATCGAATTGGTTTGTGAAACCTTTTGAATATTGTTGACTATGGTATATTGAGACCATAGGACGTGGAAGATTGTATCTTAGAAGTTGGAAATAAGTTTGTGTCCTTTGGTGGAGTTTAGGGCAAGAGGAAGACTAGTGAAGTCTTATTGGTTGAAGCCCACAAGTTATTTAAATCTTTTGATCTTGCTAGATTATCTCTGGAGACCTAACATCTCTGCATCACTTGGTATCTGCTCAAAAGAGATCTCAACAAAGTATTCTTTAAAGTCATCTACCATTCATTTGTATGGTATTAACTTCTCATCCTTTGTTTGGTAGTTGTCATTCACTTGGTTGATAACTAGCTATGATTCACCATACACCTGAAGTTCTTTGATGTTCCATTCAACTGCCAGCTTAATGCCAATGACTAGGGCTTCATACTCCACCACATTGTTAGTATAAGGAAAGAATAGTCTGTATGATTTTGGAATGGTGTTGCCATTAGGTGTGATCAACAAAATACCTGCCCTAGACCCATGCTAAGTATAGGAGCCGTCAAAGTAGAGTTTCTAGGTTGTTGTTATGTGAAAGATGGACTCGTCTAGAAGTTTGAAGCTCAAAGGGTTATCATCTATTAAAGGTGCATCTGCCAGCTAATCGGCAAGTACTTGACCTTTTATTGTGTGCCTGTCTACATACTCGATGTCAAAATCACTAAGAAGCATGACCCATTTGGACAATCTACCTATAAGGGCAGCTTTGTTGAGAAAATACTTTAGTGGATTGATTTTTGCTACTAGCTTGATGAAATGCAATAGCATGTAATGTCTCCATTTTTGTGAAGTGAAGACCACAACGAGGCATGCTCTTTCAATTGGCATGTATTGTAGGTCATAACCAACTAGTGTTCTATTGATGTAATAAATTGCTTGTTCTTTCCCTTCATGATTTTGCTATGCAAGGAGAGCTCCTAGAGCTATTGGTGTGGCAGAGATATAAAGTAGCAGAGGCTTACCCTGGATTGATGGCATCAATACAGGTGGTTTCATGAGTTACTCTTTTAACTATTGAAATGCTTGTTTGCATGAATCATTCCATTTGAAAGGAATGTTCTTATGTAGGAGGTGCGTGATTAGGTGGCACTTATCTACCAATTGAGAAATGAACCTTCTGATAGATTACAGTTTTCCCTATAGAGACCTTAGTTGACTGAGATTTTTGGGAGGTGGCATTTCCATGATAGCCTTCACCTTAGCTGGGTCTACTTTGATTCCATTTGCAGACACAATGTATCCTAGAAGCTTGCCAGATGTGACTCCGAATACGCACTTCTTTGGGTTGAGGCACACATTGAACTGTTCCAATCTTGTGAAGGTTTTGTCTAATACTGCTAGGTGTCCTTCTCTTGTGAGTGATTTCACCAAGATGTCATCTACATAATCTTCCATTATGGTGTGCATCATGTCATGGAATATTGTGGTCATAGCTCTCTGATATGTCACCCCTGCATTTTTCAATCTAAATGGCATCACACACCAATAGTAGGTGCCCCATGGTGTGAATGTGGTCTTGTGTTGGTCTTCAAGTGCAATTTTGATTTGGTTGTATCCTGAGAAACCATCCATTAGTGACAGCATAGTGTGCCCTGTCGTGAGATCTACAATAATGTCAATGTTTGGGAAAGGGAAATCCTTGTTTGGAAAAGCTTTATTCAGGTCCCTGAAGTCATTACATAGTCAAACTCTTCCATCTAGTTTGGCAACTGGCACTATATTTGAGATCCACTCAGGATAGTCTATTGGTTTGATGAACCTAACATATAGCAGCTTTTTCAGTTCTTCTTTTACCATGAGGGCGACATGCGGGTGCATCTTCCTGAGGTTCTGCTTAATTGGCTTAGCTCCTAGAGCTAAGGACAAGTGATGCATTATGAGATTTGGATCTATCCCTGGCATATCCACATATGACCAATCAAAGTTGATTTGTTTCCATTTGAATAATTTAGTGAACTTTGGCTTTTCTTGTGCAGTTAAAGATTGTGTCATATGGATCATCCTTGGATTGTCACCTATGCTGATGTTGATATATTCTGCTAGTTCTATCAAGATTGAGGATCTCTCCTGATGTGTTAGATTGGGGAGAGGGTCAAGCCTTTCATCCCTCGGCACCCCATAGGGGTTTTCTCCGTTGGATACGTCTTTCATATTTTTACTATTTTCATGATCTAACACTGCCGCAGAGCAGTTTTCACCATTAGATCTTTCTTTCATTTTTACATTTTTGAGACTGAGAGGCCTGACACTCTCTCCAAAATAAGCCCTGTCATTGAGTTCTATGGCATAGCTAGCCCTGTGATCCCCTGCTGGTATATGGTCTCTTAGATCTAGAAAGTCTATAATGGCTTCATTGTTTTAAAAGGTGTTGAGCTCAGGGGGAGTGTCTTCTAGGTCCCAATCTATGAGTTCTATATGCACTAGTGGTAGAGGGTCATTGGGTTCGTCTAGTTCGAGGACATTGATGGTCAAGATGGAGGACTTAAGGTGGTTGTTATAAGCATTGACGATGCCTATGATGGTACTCTCCACAAGTTGATATGTCAAGTGCGGTATCATTCTTTCCTCATGAATCTCACTATCATTATTATGCGGATTAGACTCTAAAGGTCTAGCCCTTGGACTTTGTCCCTCATTAGTTGCATGGGTAGGGTCATACTCATGGACCACATCAATATCTTTTTCATCACAAGATAGTTTAGAGAGACTATCCCATTCATATTCATTGGAGTCAGTCTCACTCCATCCCAGTAGTTGGTGAATTTGATCTACTAGATTAGTAGCAGATGTTTATGGTTGACTTATATGTTCCTTTGGTCTTTACCTTGCCTGTGTAACCTAGCCCTGTAGTGTCTTGCATTGTTAATGTATGAGGTTGGATAGGTTTACTGATACCTTCCTTTCTCAATCTGATGGGACCATGACCTTCATACCCTAGTCTTTGTAGTATTGAGAATCCTTGACCATACTGTTCTGTTTGCACCATGGAGTGATGGTCTCATTGCTTGGGTAGACTATCTTCATCTTTATATAACCATTGTAGGATGTCTTTTTCATCGCTTTCATCTTCAAGGCTTCCCCATTTAACAAACAAACATTTGGTAGTTTCTACTGCTTTGGGTTTGCTCATGGAGGGCTTTCCATAGGATCTGGGTGAGATAGGGAGCTGTGATAAGAAAAAAGATTGTACAATTGTGTATTCACCGAGACCTTTGTCTTTGACCTTGAGGTTAGATTGGGGTGCCTTCGATGTGGAAGGGAGTGAAGTTGGGTCACCATGGGATGAAGATGAAGTAGAGGCTCGGTTATGGGGAATCACAACTTTAGGTTTAGATTGTATGGAGTTGCACTACTGAAAAGGATTGGGGTCACCTTGTATGGTGATTTCTTGTCCTTCATAGGGGAACTTGATACACTGGTGGTAAGTTGAAGGTACGAATTTCATAGCATGTATCCAAGATCTCCCAAGGAGTATGTTATAGGCAAGCTCCATATCAAGGACTTGGCATACTACATCCTTTACTATAGGTCCCACTCTGATAGGCAAAACAACAACTCCCTTTGAAGTTCTTTCCTCTTCATCATTAGCTTTGATGGCGATTTTCCTTTTAGGATCGATAGCATTCTCCAAAAACCCCAATGCAAGGATTAGCTTTAAGGTGCAAATATTTAAACCAGCTCCTCCATCAATTAGAACCCTCTTTATTTTGTGCTTGTGGATGAAGGATTCTATATGGAGAGATGCATTATGAGGTTGAGTGATAGACATATCATCCTTTTTAGTGAATGATAGGAAATGAGGTGTGGTAATATGACCTACCATGGTTTGAAACTACTCTTCGACAAGGTTTGTTGGAATGATGGCTTTTGAAAGAGCTTGGTCAAGAATGGCTCTGTGAGATGGGGACAAATGTAGAAGTTCCGAGATGAAGATGTGTGCGGGAGTCTTGTGAAGTTGGTCCAGGATGCTGTACTGGTTGGATAGAGAGGATGGCTTGGATGGGACTCCCTTGAGAGTAACCTTTCCACTATGAGTGGTCACATTACAATATGGGGTTTTATTTATAGTGATTACATTGATATGTGAATCACTCTCTGATATATGATTAACAACATAGTCAAATAATACGTTTGTATAATTGGTGTTGTTAGCTCCACTATTGTTTTGATTGGACGGTCTTCCCTGCCCATGGTTGGGGAGTAGATCCTTGAATGCTAAGTGATCATTATTAGAGGCATGCCCATCAAGTGATACCTTTTTCTAGTCCAACAAATCTTGAATGGTGTGTTTGAGCGCTATACAGTCATTGGTTATGTGTCCCTTGTTTCGGTGATATTCACATAAGTCATTGTGATTCCACCAAGGAGGTTTGACTTGTGGTTCATAATCCTGCATCATTGGAAGTGTTATGAGTTTATTCAATAGTAGCTTCCATAGGTTGGTTTCCAATGATTTTCATAGAGGTGTGAATTTTCTCCTAGGTCGACAGTTTGTAAATCATGATTCAGTGTTTCATGGTTTGTTTTGTGGAGGGTTGTTTTGTGGGCTCGACAAGTTAAAAATTGGTTCTTTTGGCACCACAGTTTTGGAATCAACCACCCCATCATTCATGACATTCTTATTCTTAGTCCAAAATCGTGGTTTATCTATGTTGACATTTGCACTAGGAGTGTCCTTGTAAAGTTTGATTTGATCTTTCACTATCAACGCCTTTTCAATGAGTAAACCCATCTTAATGACCTTGCTAAAAGAAGCAAGGCATTGTATTTGAATTTGGTAGATGAGGTCCGTGTGTAAGTTGTGGACAAACATTTTGAGCATTTGTTTTTCTGGTATTTGATGTGGATATTTTCTTTCCAATTGTCTCCATCTCTGTAAGAAAGAGGCGAAGGATTCTCCCCCCTTTTGGTTAGTGTTAGAAAGATCTAAAAGTGAGATGTCATGCTCAATGTTGTAGAAGAAGTGTATGACAAACTTATCCACAAGTTCATTGAAGGTTCGAATGCTGGGAGGTAGTTGAGAGAACCACTCCATAGCTTGTCCTCCCAAGCTCCTTGGGAATAGTCGCATGAGGTAGGTGTCATTGTGGGCGACTTCAAGGCATGCTGTACTGAACTCTTTGATGTGGTCTTGTGGATTGCCCTTTCCGCGATATTTGTCAAATTTGGGTACCTCAAACTTTAAGGGGAAAGGTATCATGATCAAGGTTTTGTCAAAAGGATATGGTGAGATATCCTCTAGAGAGTAGTGTTTTTTTTATGCTCTGGTTTGAATGTCTGCAAACTATTGATGTAAGGCTTGGATTTGTTGAGTCAATAAGCCTAGAGGGTTTGGAGAGTCAATGGTCGACTTACCATTGTCTAGGGTTCTTTCCTCTCTTTGGCTTTCCTCGGGGATTCTTTCTTCTTCGGTTTCCTTTAACGTGTTGATGTTAAAGTCTTTGGGGAGTTTGGCTCCTTGTGTCTCTAGGTAAAAAAAGAATTTGCTAGGGTATTGTTTGAGAAATTTGTCCATCATACGTTGGAACTTTCGGTCTTGTTGAGTGTCTAGAATGTCTTCAGGAGTAAACTCCTCATCACTGTCATGAGGGGATGGGGCCATCTTGTCAAATGTGCCCTCCATTTCAAGTTTTTTTTTTTTTTTGGGATCTAGTTAAGACCATACAATTTGATTCAGGATGGGGTGGTGTGAGATTGAAAGTTTTGACAAGGTGTGCTTGGAGGCTGCGGTGAAGGGGATACTTGTGGTGATGAGGTTCGAACAAGGATTTCCTTAGACCAATGGTGTCAAGAAAGATGGTTGATACAAGATGATAGCCAAAAGTAAGGATGTTTGGAATCCAATTACTTGATGTAGACTAGTTTTACACAAGCCACTAGTTTTATCCTTTGTAGAAAAAAAGTTATGTGCTACAGAATACATATCACTTTAAAAAAATGTTGTTTACTATTAAAAACTAGTTATCAAAGGAGACACAAATTTTTTTACAATTTAACTCTGATTTTTTAAAATAAAAGTATATTTAGAATCTACAAACAAAATCTCACAAATCACTAGTTCGCATCATCTTCAAATTCCTAACAGTTTAGCAGCTATAGGTGTCAGAAAGTGAATATTTAGTTCAAAATGTTGATTTCAGTGTCAAGTTTGTCCAAAACGTGTAACCCATTATTGTGGGATGACCCACCAAGTCCCATGTTTTATTCTTCTCCAAAGAAACCATCTCATCTTCCATGGTCTCCTTCCAGGAACCTGCATCTTTCATGCCCATAGCCTCTATCATAGTTCTAGGCTCACCAGTGTTAGTAAGCAAGGCAAAAGCACAACTAGAATCAAGAAATGAACAACCAAACCTATCAGGTTACTTCCTTGTTCATGTAGACCTCCTCAATGGATGAGGTTGAGGTTCTGCTTCTTCTTCTAAGCTTTCAAAGATGCTAGAGCTCTCCTCATCATCAAGTCTCACAGGGTCTGTCGGTTTAGTCTTCTTAGGGTAGAAGGAAACTAAACCACATCCTCTTTCTTTTCTATCTGTTCCTGTTGTAGAACAATGGGAGAAGGTGTTAGCTCTCTGAAAATAACACTTCTTCTATACAACACTTTTTCAACCACAGGATCCCAAAGCTTGTATCCTTTCACACTGACACCATAGCCAATGAAAATACACTTAATAGCATTATTCTCCAATTTAGACCATTTCTCCCTAGGCGCATATACATATGCCTCACAACCAAAAATATGAAGATGTCTAACTAAAGGCTTCTTACCAAAACACACCTCCATAGGTGTCTTACCAACAAGAGCAAATGTAGGAGACCTGTTTACTAGGTAGCAAGCAATGGCTACAATTTCAACCCAAAACTTTTGTTTGAGGCTTGCTCCACTAAACACGGTTTTTCTTTCCATATATACAATGTTCGCAAAAGTTAAACTCGAGATTACAATCATTTAACCCCTCAATGAGGTTTTTATTTTTTAGGGTTCTAAGACTCTTCTCACCAATGTGGCCAAATCTCATATGCCATAACATTGTCTTTTCAGCAGGAAGCTTAACTTCCGAAGCATGAGCACCCTTGGGTATCCTAGATGCACTTGTTGGAATTAGGACATACAAATGAGAGGGGGGGTGAATTAGTTGTCCCACAATATTAACCTTTTCTTTCTTTTAATCTTCTTTCACAAATTACAAACATATTAATGATGCAAACATTAAAGCATGAAACAATAACACATGAGAAAAAACACAATTAAGACACTTGACACCAAAATTTTTGATGTGGAAACCCAGTTAAGGGAAATACCACGATGGGGGTTAACCCAAAAGATTCGTACCCTATTAAAAGTACTTAAAAAGGGGAAGGCACTTGCCTTCAAGTGCACTACCCAGAGCTCACTGCTCAAAAAGAGGCTCACTACCTACAGAATTTAGTTTAATATAGAAGGAATTAACTAAGAAATAACATCTTCTTCATGCTTGGTTCAGTCTCATTAAGTGCTCATAAAACTTCTACTCTTCTCCCAAATACTTCTTCACTATCACTTCATCGTTTACTATTCTTGCTCCTCTGCTCCTCCTCTTCTCTACTCTGCCTCTGATCCTTTCTTGGGATTTGATTATTTCGCACAAGGATGATTTTCCACAACTTATCAATAAGTATTTATATGCTTTATCAACCTTGGAATAAACATCAAGGTTGACACTTCAAATATTTGACTTCATACGAATCACTGAGATGTCAGCCAAACATAACTAGGATTCAAATCTTCCTCAATCAACACACCACGCTTCATAGAATTTCTCTTAGATCATCTACAACATGCTAGAATCATCTGGTGGGCCAAGACCTGGAAGAACAACAACACCAAGAAGAAAATCTTCAACAACGGGCTTGGTCTTCAATGCGGACCTCCAACACAGCAGACACACAGTCTAGAGACCTCCACAAGTACATTGAATTTAACAAAGACATACGCACTCCTCCAAATTATCAGAATCACTTGCATCTTCTCCCAGAACCCCACTGTCTGCCATGACTTTCACACTAGAAAGATTGCTTACGGACCTTTAAACCATGAACCACTTGAGTTGATGATACACACTGACTCCTAAACATGCCTCCAAAATTGCAAATCATAATATTTGAATGTGGAGCAATCCGGACCAATTTACTATCACTCTATCTCTTCTGAACACAACAAAACTTAGTTCTACTCAGATGACAATAGCTTCTTCAAATCTTCATGTGGACCTCTCAAAACTTAACTAGATCTACTTTAGACAATCTTCTACATAGCCATATGGTCTACATACATTGATCTTCATTAATTTTATCAATATCCTCAACATTTCAGTCTTCTAAACAAGCAACAAAATAGGATGTAGTTGACACCAATTGCAACAAGGATATGTTGACATCAATGACGACACCGATTAGGCACATATTTGCAACAATCTCCCCCTTTGTCATTGATGGCAACATATGATGTGAAAAACTGATTCAACCATCAAGACAAGAACTTCTCCCCCTTTCTCTTATCACTTCTGCAACTACTTTCTTCACTACTCCCCCTTTCATCAGTAACTGGTTTGTCACATGACTTCTCTCCCCCTTTGACATAAATGGCAAAGGGAACATATTTGTAGTTTTTCCTTCCCCTTTTTGTTTTAGACTGGTCTCAAAATTTGCATACTGACTACTCCCCCTGAGTAGTATCTCCTTAATATCAATCTGGATCACAAGATATGACTATGAATTCCACTAGATTGATGCACCCTAGCACATCTTAGTTATGATTAGGAGGGGTAATAACCCCTAACTTCTCTCTGAGATACTCAAAAGTATCCTTGGGTAGAGGTTTGGTGAAAATATCCACAATCTAATCCTTTGAAGAAACAAACTCCAATCTGAATTCATTCTCATTAACCTTCTCTCTCAAAAAGTGAAACTTGATTGATATGTGCTTTGTCTTTGAATGCAACACTAGATTCTTTGAGATACTTATTGCACTTGAATTATCACAGAAGATTATGACAGGCTTCTCAAACACAATTTTGATGTCCTTTAGCATTTTCTTCATCCACGTAACTTGAGTAAAATTGTTTGCTGCTGCTATATACTCTGCCTCTATTGTAGATAGGGATATTGCCTACTGCTTTTTGCTCAACCAAGAAACCAATCTACTTCCCAAGAAGAATGCACCACCACTGGTATTTTTTCTATCATCCACATCTCCTACCCAATCAGCATATGTATATGCATGAAGAGTGAAGTCATTATCCTTTAGATACCATAAGCCATAATCAAGTGTCCCTTTGAGATATCTAAAAATTCTTTTGACTACTACAACATGGGATTCTCAAGGATCAGCTTGAAATCTAGCAATAAGTCTAACTGCATTCATGATATTAGGTTTGGTCTGAGTCAAATAAAGCAGTCCTCCAATCATTGATCTATACATTTTCTGATTTGTCTTAGGTGAGTCATCATCTTTACTTAACTTGCATCCAGTTACCATAGGAGTACTTACTGGTTTTGACTCCTCCATTCCAAACTTTTTCAACAATTCTCTCACATACTTAGAATGAGATATGAAGATACCTTTATCTGACTGAGTGATTTGCAAACCTAGGAAGAAATTCATTTCACCAAACATGGACATCTCAAATTCACTCTGCATCTGATCAGCAAATGTTTTGCACATACTCTCATTTCCACCAAAAATGATATCATCGACAAATACCTCAACAATCAGAATATTCTCATGATCAATCTTGAAGTAAAGATTACTATCAACAGTGCCTTTGTTATAACCTAGATTTAGCAGATACTTATCTAATCTTGCATACCAGGCTCTTGGGGCTTGTTTGAGTCCATACAATGCTTTCCTCAACCTGCAAACCATATTTCTCTGATCAAACAATTGAAATCCTTCCGGTTGCTCAATGTAGACTTCTTCTAATTCTCTATTTAGGAATGTTGACTTGACATCCATCTAATAGACCTTAAAATCTTTATAAGCAGCAAATGCAATAGATAATCTAACTGCCTCTATCCTTGCTACCAGAGCAAAAGTTTCTTCAAAATCAATTCCTTTCACTTGAGAATATCCTTTGCATACCAACCTTGCTTTATTTCTTACAACTTCACCATCTTCATTTAGTTTATTCCAGAAGACCCATTTAGTTCCAATCACATTTTTATCCTCTAGTCCAAAAACAAGATCCCAAGTGTGATTCTCTTCAATTTGCATTAATTCTTCTTCCATTACTTTTATCTAGTTTTCATCATTGCAGGCTTCACTTACTGATTTTGGTTCAATCTTTGAAATGAAAGAAATATCTTCTTGATCTTCAACAATTCTTCTCTTAGTTTGAACACCTTTATTTCCATCTCCTATGATCTGATCTTCAGGATGATTCATCCTTACATACCTGGGAGTTTTGGGATTTGCTTGAACTTCTATTTCTTGAACTTGTTCCTCAACTTTTGCATTAATCTCTTGAGTCATTGGATTTATTGGATCAATTTGGATCTGGGTCTGGGTTTGAACTTGCCTTCCTTGACTTTGACTTTCATCTTGATCATCTGATTCATATCCGCAAGACCTAGAATGCCCTTCTTTGCTTTCATCAACTCTAACATTTGCACTTTCAACAATCTTTTTCAATCTCTTGTTAAAGCACTAGTATGCCTTGCTTTGAGTAGAGTAACCCAAAAATATTCCTTCATCATTTCTTGTATCAAACTTGCCTAGATCCTCATCTCTTTTGATATAGCATTTACTACCAAAAACTCTGAAATATCTCACAATAAGAGGATGACCAAGCCATAGTTCATAAGGTGTCTTACTAGAATTTCCTTTGATCTACACCCAGTTAAGAGTGTAGACAACAATACTCATATCCTCTCTCCAATAGACTTGTGGAACATTTGCTTCCATCATCATGGTTGTAGTAGCTTCTTGAATGGTCTGGTTCTTTCTTTCCACAACTCCATTCTACTGAGGAGTCCTAGGAGCAGATAACTGTCTTTTTATTCCATGCTTTTCATAGAATGAATCAAACTCACCGAAGGAAAATTCTCCACCTCTGTCGGATCTTAGACACTTTATTTTCACACCAATCTCATTCTCCACCATAACCTTGAACACCTTGAATTTGTCAAGAGCTTCTGATTTTTATTTTAAGAAAGTTACCCACATCATTCAAGAGTAATCATCAATCAGTAACATAAAATATTTGTCTCCTTACACATTCCTAATTCTAGCAGGACCACATAGATTAGTATGCACAAGTTCCAACCATCCACTTGAAAATTGTTCTTTTGAATGAAGTTTTGTTCTATTTACCCAATTGACATTCTCTACATATGCTATCAGGTTTCACAAGTTTTGGAAGATCTCTCATAGCCTGAGTAGAACTTATCTTGACAATATTATCAAAATTCACATGACACATTCTCCTATGCCATAACCAACTTTGATCTATTTGAGCAATCAAACAACTTTTGCCAGAACTACTTAAATGAAATATGTTACCTCTAGTTTGAGTACTAGATGCAATTTCGGTTATGGAGCTTTCCAAGATTTTGCATTTTCCATCCTTGAATCGAAGATCATAACCCTTGTCAACCAACTGTCCAACACTGAGAAGATTATTCTTTAGTCCTTCCACATATAGAACATCATTGGTGTTATTCTTACCATCAAAAGAGATGGATCCTCTGCCACGGATTCTACCAGTAGAGTTGTCTCCAAATTTCACAATTCCACCTTCATATTTTTCAAAGCTTGCAAACTTGCTTTTGTCACCAATCATATGATGAGAACATGCACTATAATTCATCCTTTTCAACAAACTGAGCAACGAAGGCACTTTCCACATTTGCATAGCTAGCAGATTCAGTAGACACTAAATCTTCTTCTTTGATAGCAATGAACACCCAATCACCTTCAGTGGAACCTCCATGATCAAATTTATCATCTGTGACTCCTCCATCTTCTTGGACATAGTAGCATTTCTTTTGACCTTTATACCTGTTAGGGTTTGGACTTGAAACCCTCTCCAGACATCTTGAGGAAAAATGACCAATCTTATTACAAGCAGAACATTTGAATGACAACTTTCCTTCATACTTACTGGACCCTCTTGGCATTCTTTTGGCAATAAGAGATTCAAGATCTGTAGTCTCAATTTCATCATCTTCAAGATCCTTCCTTGCCTTCACAAATATGTTTGATCTTCCTGAAGATCTTTCACCTAGATCATATCTTTGTTTTCCATACACACTAGCCTTAAATGTAGATTTAGACTTGGGAAGAGAATCACCTAACTCACTCATTTCAAATGCTGAAATATTACTAACTAACTAATCCCTTCTAACAGTTGTCACAGTCCTGATTTCTTCAATTGCAGCAATTTTATGCTTGTATGCTGCAGGGAAGGATCTAAGCACTTTGGCAACAATCTTTGATTCTTCCAATACTCTGCTAGCATTCCTAATATTGGTTACAAGTTCATTTACTTTCTGCATGTAGGAAGTAATGTTTTCATCTTCAGTCATCATCAACCTTTCGTATTTACCCTTTAGGGTTTGTAGCTTGGCACATTTTACATATTTGTCACCTTCATACAAATTTTCTAGTTTTATCCAGATTTCATGGGTAGTTTTCAATTCTAGAACATTTGCCAATTCTGTATCAGTTAGGGCACTCAATAATACTTATTTGGCTCAAATATTGTATTCAGCTTCCCTGAGTTCATCTAGAGTAGTAGGGCCATTCTTCAAAATCTTATACTCATTCTTTGTTATTGACCAAAAGGCATCACCCATATTTTCCAAATGAAACTACATGCGTACCTTCCAAAGGAGTAATTTGTTCCATCAAATCTCAGACTTTCCTTCTTATAAGTCAACATCTTCGATCTCCTCAAGTGGTTAGGCTTCTTTTAGACAAATTGGCTATGATATCAATTGTTGGACTTAGGATGGACAACTGAGAGGGGGGGTGAATCAGTTGTCCCACAATATTAACCTTTTCTTCCTTTTAATCTTCTTTCATAACTGTCAAACAAATTAGTGATGCAAACATTAAAGCATGAAACAATAACACATAAGTAAAAACACAATTAACACAGTTGACACCAAGATTTTTGATGCAGAAACCCGGTTAAGGGAAAAAACACGGTGGGGGTTAACCCACAAGATTCATACCCTGTTAAAATTACTTAAAAAGGGGAAGGCACTTGCCTTTGGGCGCACTGCCCATAACTCACTGCTAAAAAAGAGGCTCATTGCCTACAGAATTTAGTTTAATATAGAAGGAATTAACTGAAAAAATCTTCATGCCTGGTTTAGTCTCATTGAGTGCTCATAAAACTTCTGCTCTTCTCCCAAATACTTCTTCACTATCACTTCATCCTTTACTACTCTTGCTCCTCTGCTCCTCCTCTTCTCTACTCTACCTCTGATCCTTTCTTGGGATTTGATTATTTCACACAAGGATGATTTACCACAACTCATCAACAAGTATTTCTATGCTTCATCAACCTTGGAATAAACATCAAGGTCTTCACTACAAACATCTGACTTAATGTGAATCACTGAGTTATTGGCCAAACATAACTGGGATTCAAATCTTCCTCGATCAATGTGCCACACTTCATAGAATTGCTCTTAGATCATCCGCAACACGCTAGAATCATCCGATTGGCCAAGAATGGGAAGAATTGCAACACTAAGAATAAAATCTTCAACAACAAGATTGGTTTTCAATGTGGACCTCCAACATAGTAGGCACACGATCCAGAGACCTCCACAAGTATATTGAATTTAACAAAGACATCAGCACTCCTCCAAATTATCAGAATCACTTGCATCTTCTCTCAGAACCTCAAGAACACTACCTGCCATGACTGTCACACTAGAAAGATTGCTTACGAACCTCTAAACCAGGAACCACTTGAGTTGATGATACACACTGACTTCCCAAACATGCCTCCAGAACCACAAATCATAATATTTGAATGCGTAGCAATCCAGACCAATTTATTGTCACTCTGTCTCTTTTGGACACAACAAAACCTGGTTCTACTCAGATGACCATAGCTTCTTCAAATCTTCATGTGGACCTCTCAAAACATAACTAGAGCTACTTCAAACAATCCTCTGCATAGCCATATGGTCTGCATACATTGATCTTCATTAATTTTCTCAATATCCTCAATATTTCAATCTTCTAAACAGGCAACAAAATAGGATATAGTTGACGTATGCAGGAATTTTTTATATCATTTGTAAATAAACATAGAAATCCTACAAACTAACAATAATCTAAATCCAAGAACTCAAACATAAATGTAAAATTAAAAACACAGCAAAATCCCTTAGATTTATTCGATTCTTGTGTGTTGCATGTGGATTGCTTCCTCAGAGTATGCATCCATGTAATAGAGGGCTGCCATGACAAATGATTCAAGTGACATGCAAGTGATAAAAAAGCTTAAAATGCTAAGAAATGACTAGGGCATGGATAAGAAACTATGAAATTGTAGAACAAAAAGTAGAGCTAAAAGTGTAGAAGAAGTGAAAATGAGACCAAAGAGAGGCATTTATAGTGAGAGAGAAGATGAAATGGACGGTGGAGATGCGATGGTGAGATCAACAGTCGAGAAGGGTTGTGAGGAGAAGGGCGAATGTGCACGTGACACATGTCTCCACATGAGTGTAGATAATTTAGAAGTTTCCATAAATGGTGGAGTTAACTCCCATATGATTTTTTATTTAAAATTTGATTTATTTTTATTTCCATTTTGAACTCATGTGCACATGGAGACAAGAAGGGAAGTGGGAAGTGGTTGCCATTTTGAAGTGATGTAGAAGAGGAGAGTGAAAATAGAAAGTGGGAAAAATAATTAAATCCCCATTAATATTTAATTTATTTATTTTTAAATTAATAAATAAATTAAATATAAATGCTTATTTAATTATTTATATAGACGAAATTGAAAAATAAATAATACTTATGGTTTTATTTATTTCATAAGGTAAGAGGGTGAGTCATAATTAAATAATTTAAAAATAAATTATTTAATTTATGAGGTATGTGAGGATTAAAATAAATAAATGAAATTATTTATTTATTTTAAGAGGAAAGGGGATAAGATGATAAATAAAATAAAATAAAATATTTATTTAACTTAATTTAAGAGGAAAGTGGACAAAATAAATAAATAAAATTTATTTATTTAATAATGGTGAATGATAGGATTAAATTAAATAAATGTTGAATTTATTTAATTTAATAGAGGAAATGCTAGTTAGGATGGCGAAGGGGTAGTCTAGGGAAAAAATGCTATTAAATGCCTAGATGATGTGATGTTGCGACAAGTGGGCATTTTTGAGTGTCTACAGTTGACTCCAATGGAAACAAGGATATGTTGACATCAATGACAACACCAATTAGGCACATATTTGCAATAGCACTACCATCAGAATTTGTTACAACATATTTCTTCACTGTTGGTTCAGATGGTGGGGATGAAGTGACTGTAGCTCTTTTCTTCGAGTCGGAAGAACTATTGCACTATGAAGTGCATGCATCCATCTGAAACAAAGTACCTCTTCGAGTAACCTTCAAAAGCACCATAGATCCTCTAGTCATCTTGCATCTGTCCTTTGAAAAGATAACCTACACACTTGCATCATTCAACTTACTTACAGAAAGTAGGTTCCGTGCCAAGCCTGGGATGTGCATGACCCCAGTGATCCCCTTCACTTGTCCATCAGGGAATTGGATTGAGACTCTTCCATGACCAACAATCTTTAGATGAGAATCGTCACCCAGGTACACTCTTCCACCATCGAACTCTTCATACTTCATGAACCAACTTTGATGTGAGGTGATGTGGAATGATGCACCAGAATTAATCAACCACACATCATTAGATGCATGGATGTCCAGAGCTGCGATGAAGGCATCACCATCATCTTGTGACTTGTCAGAATCTAAGTCTGGGACATTCTTCTTCTTCTTTTTCTTTTCCTCTTCACATTCCTTTCAAAAATACCTAGTTTTTCCATAGTTCGAATAGAGAGCCTTGGACTTTCCAGGAGGTTTGGATATCCCATGGGATTTGGGTCTACCCTTCTCAGCTTTCTTGTCCTTCTTTTTCCCTTTCTCTTTGGGTCTTCCATGAACCGCAAGAGCCTCTTTGGCTTCTTCAGAAGACTTTCTCCACATCTCTTCAAATAACAGTGAAGATACCACTTCATCCATTTTGAAAGTGGATGTGGTGCTCCCAATAGCCATAACAAGATGATCTCATGAGTTTGACAAAGAACAAAGCAAGGTCATACAATGATCCTCCTCCTCTATCTTCACACCAATGGATGTCAACTATACAACTAACATGTTGAAAGCATTTAGGTGATCTTCAATAGATCCTCCATCCTCTATCCTTAGAGAATACAACTTCTTTCTCAGAAAAAGCTTGTTCACCAAGGATTTGGCCTGATAAACATCTCCCAGCTTCATCCAAAGGTCTTTCTTGGTCTTCTCCTCATGGACATTTAATAGGACATAATCAGCTAGACTGAGTCTTACGAGACCCTTAGCCTTCCGATCTTTGAGATCCCAATCATCTTGTGCCATTATAGTTGGTTTTACACTACAAATAGTTTCGCATAGGTCTCAATCAACAAGCATGACTTCCATCTTAAGTTTCCATAACTCAAAATTTGTGCCATTGAACTTCTCCACCTCTAATCTTCTGGATGTGCCTGCCATCTCCTTCCTATAACAAGATTACAGAATACTCTGCACAGACACTCAATCTAAGATCAGCTCAAAAAACCCCTACCCAACAACTAGGACCAAAGGTGATTAAGCTCTGATACCAATTGAAAGGAGGCTAGGTGTGCAGAAATCGCTTCCTACACTAATCTAATGAGGAGAGATGTGTGCAAATTCTTTTTAACCTTTACAATTATAGTGTCATTAACCCAACAACAAAGATATTGTAGCAATACACATACAAACAAAATGTAAATAGAAGAGAGAGAGGGAGAGAGAGAGAGACAAGATATACATGGGGAAAAGCCTTACAGGTAAAAAACCCCACTCCAAAACATAGATCAAATGTATTCCAGTAAACAATGAAGGTTACAATATAGTTTCAAAGATAATGCTCTTGGAGGAGTCTTCAACACTCGTATCTAGAGACAAACTGACAACATAATAGTACCTGTTAATCACATAATACATCTCCTCTCAAAACACCTTCTTAAATAGAATTTACAAGGAAAAAATGAGCTTTCCTTGAGATGGGCGTCCAACATGGCCTCATGGCCCAAAACCCACACCTAAGGACACTTTTCCAATACTGCAGCATGGTCATGACACTTGTCATATCACTCCATCCCAAAATGGTCGCCTATTCCCAAGTTAGGCAATGACAGATGCTCTTACGCATCTTACGAGTGTCATAACCCAAAGATACCTTCTTCCAAGATGCCTTGTGACACATGTCTTCACCTATCATAAGAACTTCTATTTTTAACTCTTACGCGCCATAGATTCTGTCATAGGAATCTGTCATAACCATTTCGGTCAAGATTCACTTACACACTAGTCAAGATGCTGACACATGTTAGAAAACTTCTACCACACAAAGCAGATGCCTATCTCCACATGGAGTGAGTTGACCATCCTAGTCATCTTACAAGTGGAGTGACAACTCATCGTGCCACTTCACACTAAATGACAAAATAGGATGTGCAACAAAATTACAACATAAGTTAAATAAATAAATACATTACAATAAATAAATGCAAGGAATTACCAAGGTTGAGACACCTTAATTCCTAACATGAAGCAGCTGGCCCATTAAGAGGACCTGCCAATGAAAAGGACAATGACCCCTACCTGATTGACTAGTTCCCATCTATGAGGTAAACCAAGAGCTATCGTTTGTGGCAAAGCGGTTATCAATTTTACCTGAGCCATGGAGTGAGGGAATTGCCCCAATATGCAAGCCGTTAGACAACATTGGTGGCTGAGTGACTCCCTTGAATCTTTAGGAAGCCAAACAGACTTGGGGCCCATATCTATTGATAGTTGGAAAAGTACAAATTGAATTCGTTCAGAGTAGGAGTTGGCAGACCGTTTCTAGAAACAATCCTTAAAAAAAATTGTTTTTCGCCATATCTTTCTTGTTTTAGCTCTATTTCTTCTAAACTTCACTAGAACATCTAAAATTTCATTCCACACATTTCCTTCCTTGATGACCCTATCCCGAATTCCACTTACTAAAGCCAGAAATCCCATATTTCTCTATTTTTTAGGGTTTGCCATAACTCCTTCGAATCTCACCCAATAGCCTTGAAATTTTACCCCATCATTCCTTTCATATTTCTTCTCCATTGTCTCGCTAGGAAAATTTTCCCATTCTTTCACCCCGCTTCTAAAATCACCATTTTCTTCTCCCATTTCCCTTAGGAAGTGTCCAAACATTAGTCAAACCCTAATTACCCATTGCAGTTTTCCACAAATCAAAATTTTCCTTTACTAAAAAAGTTTTAGCACACTTTTTTTACCCATTCCCCAAAAAAATTCTCCTGCCTATGGTTGTAACTCTAATAGGAGCTAAAAACATGGAGGATGAAATTGTAGCCCTCAAGACCAAACTCTAAGATCTTGATCAAAAAATTCTCGGCCTCAATATTCAGCATTCAGCCATGAACAATAGACGGCAACTAGAGTCTTCTTCAGACACTGGGTTTCTTCTTCCAGCAATTTTCGTGGGCCGAAGCTTGATTTTCCTTGATTCAATGGTGACGATCTGACTGGATGGATATACCAGATAGAACAATATTTTAGTTTGCATAATACTTTTGATGGCAACAAAGTCCCACTTGTATCCTTTCACTTGAAACATGAAGCTCTTCAATGGTTTCATTGGTATATCAAGGCTCATGACGGGCCAAAATGGACTGATTTTTGTAAACTCATTTTGCAACGATTTGGCCCTAGTGCTTTTGATGACTTAATAGGAACACTCACTAAACTTTGCCAAATAGGCACTGTGAGAGAATATTAGATAGAATTTGAAAAATTGGCCAATCACACAGAGGGATTGTTTGATGACTTATTCAAGAGTTGTTTTGTCAGTGATCTGAAGGATGCAATTCGATCTGAGGTTAAAATGTTTCATCCTAGCACAATGATGGAAGCCATAGGGTTGGCTAAGTTGGCGGAGGACAAGATCACAGTCCAACAGCAAATCAAATCTAATTTTGTTCCATTTAGAAATACAGGTTCCCAAAGATCTCAAACAATGCTAGGTACTAGAACAACTCCTATCAAGCATTTGACTGAAGCAGAGATGCGGGCACATAGAGAAAAAGGATTTTGTTATAATTGTGATGAGAAATTCACTTAGGGACATAGATATGTTGAGAAAAAGATCTACCTCTTGGATGTGGATTCTCTGTCTAAATCTAAAGTTTGTGTGGATGCTTAGGATATAGTAGATGATCAGGCCAAAACTTAGTAGCCACTTGTTGACCCTACTTCTCAGGAAGACCACCTAGAGATCTCTTTCCATGCTTTACTAGGAGTCATCACCCCATAAACCATGTAGGTCAGGGATTACTTCAAGAAGGTCCCTCTTACAATACTCATTGATTCTGGTAGCACTCATAACTTCATTGACCCTCGGATCTCCAAATAGGTTGATTATTTTGTCCATCCTTACTCCAGCTTTGAAGTCATGATTGCCAATGGGGGAACATTACCTTGCAAAGGGAAGTGTCGCAATGTGCGTATCTCTATTGGAGATTATAACCTACATTCTAACATGTTTGCCTTGCCCTTAGGCAGATGTGATGTGGTTTTCGGCACCCAATGGTTACGCACACTTGGACCCATCTTATGGGATTTTGCTAAACTTTAGATGCAATTTTCAGACAATGGGCAGAAACACACATTGAAGGGCTTACAACTAGGGTCTCTTAGCATCATAAGTTGACATCACATGGAAAATCTTCTTAAGAAGAATTCACATGGTGTCATTTCCCAGCTCCATTCCATTCAGATGCAACTATCAAAAGTCTTCACTACTCCTTCTAATCTACAACAATTTTGGATTGGTATGCATGTGTCTTTACCAAACTAGTGGGATTTCTAGCTTCATGGCTAGAAGAGCATCATATTCAACTCCTTCCTAGAAGTGTTCCTCACAACATTAGGCCCTACCGCTACCCATTTCACCAAAAGACAGAGATTGAGATGCTTGTTCGATACTTACTAAAGCAAGGCATTATTCACCCCAGTACCAGTCCATTTTCTTCACTAGTTCTTCTTGTCTAGAAAAAAGATGGGGCATGGCACCTCTACATTAACTTCTAAGCACTTAATCACATCACAATCAAGGATAAGTTTTTGATTCCTGTTGTTGATGAGCTTTATGGTGCTCATGTTTTCTCCAAGTTGGATCTTCATTCTGGGTATCACCAAATTCGGGTTCATGAGGATGATATCCCTAAGACTACTTTTCATATGCATGATGGCCACTATAAGTTTCTAGTCATGCCCTTTGGCCTCACTAATGCTCCTTCAACATTCCAAGCATTGATGAATAAAATATTTCGACCCTACCTACAGAAATTCCTTTTGGTCTTCTTTGATGATATCCTCATCTATAGTAAAACATGGGCTGAGCATCTTAAACATTTGGATCTCATACTACAACTTCTCTCTAATCATCATCTCTTTGCAAAATAGTCTAAATGTGTTTTTGGCCAGGATGAAGTGGACTATCTTGGGCATATTGTATCAGCCCAAGGGGTTCGAGTGGATCTTGCAAAAATAGATGCCATAAAAAATTAGCCGCATCCTCAGACACTCGAGAGCCTCCATGGTTTTTTGGGGCTAACTGGCTACTATCGCAAGTTTGTTAAGGATTACGGGAAGATTGCATCTCTACTGACACCTATGTTGAAAAAGGATGCTTTTACTTGGACACATGCTGCTGAGTGTGCATTTGAAAAACTGAAACAAGCTATGTACATACTACACTTGTTCTAGCTATGCCATATTTTTCCAAGACCTTCACTATCAAGAGTGATGCTTGTAGCAATGGACTTGATGCTTTGCTCCTTCAAGAAGAACATTCCATTGCATTCACCAGCAAAACACTTTTTGGCAAGAATTTAGTACTATCTTTGTATGAGAAGGAAATGGTGGCTATTTTGCGTGCAGTATAGAAGTGGTAGCCATACCTATTGGGGAATCATTTTTGCATCAAAACTGACCACCAGAGTCTGAAATATTTTCTAGAACAACGGGTCTCCTCCCCATCACAATAGATATGGGTCAGTAAACTCATTGCCTATGACTATGAGATCACTTACAAGAAGGGTAAGGACAATATTTTGATGGATTATCTTTCTTGCACATTTGATGATCAAGATTCCCTTTCAACTATTTCTATGTTTGTTCCAAATTGGTTGGAATATGTCCAACAAGGCTATGTCAATGACTCTTCATGGTGCTTCTCTACGATACAAGGGTTATCTGGTGCTTCCTCAGAGCATAGATCTTTAGAAGACTGTCTTCTATGAACTCCATGCTTCTCCATCGACAAGGCACTCAGGGTTTCTCAAAACTTATGAGTGGGCACGATGTAACTTATTTTGGAAGGGAATGAAAAGGGAAATTTAACAGATGGTGGCTAAATGTGATACCTAACAATACAACAAGGGTGAAATGACACTCATTCCTAGGTTGCTCGAACCCTTGCCCATCCCCACATGGATTAGGACAGATATTTCTATGGATTTCATTAAGGGGCTCCCTAAATCTGGAGGGAAGATAGTGATCTTGGTTGTGGTTGATTAGCTCTCCAAATATAGTCATTTTTGTGCCCTCATCCATCCCTATACCACTTCCTCAGTCGCACAAATTTTCATGGACCAGATTTTCTATCTTCATGGCATACCTTCTTCCATTGTCTCAGATCGTGATGCAACCTTCACCATTCATTGTTGGACAAAACTATTTCGACACATCAGCACCAAACGGAAGATGAGTTCCAGGTATCACCCACAAACAAATGGCCAGACTAAAATTGTCAACAAATGTTTGGAAAATTATCTTCGTTGCTTCACCTCAAAACAACAACATCAGTGGGCAAAGTGGCTCCCTCTTGTGGAATGGTGGTATAATACCTCCTACCACACTGCATCTAAAATGACTCCATATGAAGCAATCTATATTCAAGAACCGCCAGTGCTCCTTCCATACACCCCCAGTAGTTCACCAGTTTAGGCAGTCGACATGGTTCTCCAAACTTGAGATCTGATTCTTAGTAGCTTGCAGGATAATCTTCACATGGCAAGAAATTAAATGAAACAATAGGCTAATTAGCACTGTTTTGAGTGCACTTTTCATGAAGTAGGTGATATGGTTTTTCTTTGCCTACAACCATACAAGTAATCATCCCTGAAACTCAAAGGGTGTCATAAGCTGGCTACAAAGTTCTATGGGCCATATAAGGTTCTTCAGAAGATTGGGTCAGTTTCTTATAAATTGGAGCTTCCACCTTCTTCCCACATTCATCCAGTATTTCATGTCTCTTGTCACCAATATCAAAGCACAAACTATTTTACTAGAACTTGATAATGAAGGATCCATCCTTTTGGAGCTGACATCGATCCTCGATAGGCGGACTTGTCAACTTCACTCCTGATCCATCACAAAGGTATTAATTCAATGGCATGTAATGTAACTAGAGGATGCAACATGGGAACCACTCTTCCAGATTTAGCAACAATTCCCACATCTTAATCTTTGAGGACAAAGCTTTTCTAAGAGGGAGGGGATGTTAGGAACCTATGTTTAACCCTTCTCTTTACTTTGTTAGTATATTAGTTGCTATGGACGCATATGCTTTGCAAGTTGTCCCGTGAGCATATTGTATTGTCCTACATTCATGGGAAGTAGTAGTTGTTTAGATTAGACTTAGTATATAAGTACATGTTTAGGTCAATGAAGGCATCCACAAATTTATTTTATTGAGCTTTCTCAAAGGAGGTTTCCCCCTTGAAGTGGCATGCGATCAATAAATTCCTTTTGTATTTCTGCTATTTCTATAAATATGTTATTTTGTACATTTTTCATTATTCATTGCAGGAGGTTTCTCTCATAATTCTAACCCTAATCATAGCCCTAACCCTTATTCTAACACTAACACTAACCAAAAGTCAAACCTTAACCCTAATTATATTTGTAAACCTAATTCCAACCCTGATTATAATATTATCCCTAACCCCAACCCTAATTCTAAGTCTAATCCTAATGATCTTTTTTGTTATAAATATTTACCCTAATTGTACTTCTAATTTTAATTGTATCCCTTACTCTAACTCTATCCTCACCCTAACCCTAACCCTAACCCTAACCCTAACCCTAACCATAATTCTAACTCTAACCCTAACCCTAATTCTAATTCTAACCCTAACACTAATTCTAATTCTACCCCTAATTCTTGCCTTACATTAACTCTAATCCTAATTTTAAATCTAATTCTAACCCTAATCCTAATTCTAACACTAATTATCACCATACATTAATTCTAATCCTTATTCTAATTCTAACCAAAAACCTAGACCTTAATTTTATCGTATCCCTTATTGTAATTCTATCCTCACCCTAACCATAACCTAGTTTTGACACTAATTCTCATTCTAATTCTCACCATATTTCTAACTGTAACTCTAAATCTAATTCTAACCCTAATTGTAATCCTAACCCTTATTCTAACATTAACCCTAATTATAGTCATAACCCTAATACTTACCCCAACCCTAATCCTAAATTTAACCCTAACTGTTATTGTAATTTTGTCCCTAACTCTAAGTCTATTAGTAACCTGAAATCTATCCCTAACCCTAATTGTAAGTCCAATTCTTACCCTAATTCTAACTCTAACCAAAATCCTAACCAATTCTAAATGTAACCCTAACCCAAATTCTAACACTAAGCCTAACCTTATTTCTAACTCTAATTTTATCCCTAACCCTAACCTTAATTCTAATTCTAAACCTAAACCTAACCCTTATTATAACCCTAACTCTAACCGTAACCATAACCCTAACTCTAACCTTAAACCTAATTCTCACCTTAACCCTAACCACACCCCTAAAACTAATTCTAACTATAACACTAATCCTAATTCTAACCCACACCATAAACTTGATTATAACCATAAATTTAATCCTAACACTAGTTTGAACCCTAACCCTAACCTTAGTTCTAACCCTAACCCTAATTATCACCATAACCCTAATGCTAACCCTAACCCTAACCCTAACCGTAACCCTAGTTATAACCCTAACCCTTATTATAACCCTAACCCTACTTTTGACCCTAATTCTCATTCTAATTCTCACCCCATTTTTAATTGTAACCCTAAAAATTGCTCTAATTTTAACCCTAACCCTAACCCCAACCCTAACCTCAATACTAACCTAAACTCTAATTGTAACCTTAACCCTAACTCTAATTCTAACATTAACACTAAATATAGTTGTAACCCTAATTCTAAGCCTAAGCCTAAGCCTAATTCTAACCCTAACCCTAACCTTAATTCTTACTCTAACCCTAAGCCTAAATTTACCATAACCATTACTATAACTCTATCCCTAACCCTAAGTCTATCACTAACCTGAATTCTATCCATAACCTTAATTGTAAGTCTAATTCTTACCCTAATTCTAATAGTAACCCTAATTCTAACTCTAACCCAAACCCTAACCCTAATTCTAACTGTAACCCTAACCCTAACCCTAACCCTAATTCTAACACTAACCCTAACCTTATTTCTACCTCTAATTTTATCCCTAACCCTAACCTTAATTCTAATTCTAAACCTAACCCTAACCCTTATTATAACCCTAACTCTAACCTTAACCCTAATTCTCACCTTAACCCTAACCATACCCCTAAAACTAATTCTAACTATAACACTAGTCCTAATTCTAACCCACACCATAAACTTGATTATAACCATAAATTTAATCCTAACACTAGTTTAAACCCTAACCCTAACCTTAGTTCTAACTCTAACCCTAATTATCACCCTAACCCTAACCCTAACCCTAATTATAACCCCAACCCTTATTCTAACCCTAACCCTACTTTTGACCCTAATTCTCATTCTAATTCTCACCCTATTTTTAATTGTAACCCTAAAAATAGCTCTAATTTTAACCCTAACCATAACCCTAACCCTAACTTTAACCCTAACCCTAACCTTAATACTAACGTAAACTCTATTTTTAACCTTAACCCTAACTCTAATTCTAACATTAACACTAATTATAGTTGTAACCCTAATTCTAAGCCTAAGCCTAACCCTAATTCTAACCCTAACCCTAACCTTAATTCTTACTCTAACCCTAAGCCTAAATTTAACCATAACCATTACTATAACTCTATCCCTAACCCTAAGTCTATCACTAACCTGAATTCTATCCATAACCCTAATTGTAAGTCTAATTCTTACCCTAATTCTAACTCTAACCCAAACCCTAACCCTAATTCTAACTATAACCCTAACCCTAACCATAACCCTAATTCTAACACTAACCCTAACCTTATTTCTAACTCTAATTTTAGCCATAACCCTAATTCTCAGCCTAACCCTAACCTTAATTCTAATTCTAAACCTAACCTTAACCCTTAGAATAACCCTAACCCTAATTCTAACCCTAACTCTAACCATAACCATAACCCTAACTCTAAACTTAACCCTAATTCTCACCTTAACCCTAACACTAATTATAATTATAGCCCTCACCATAAACTTGATTCTAACCATAACTTTAATTTCAACATTGATTCGAACCCTAACCCTAACCTTAATTGTATTCCTAACCCTAATCCTAATTTTAATTGTAAGCCTAACCCTAACCCTAATTCTAACACTAACCCTAACCTTATTTCTAGCTCTAATTTTATCCCTAACCCTAATTCTCTACCTAACCCTAACTTTAATTCTAATTCTAAACCTAACCCTAACCCTTATTATAACCCTAACTCTAATCGTAACCATAACTCTAACTCTAACATTAACCCTAATTCTCACCTTAACCCTAATCCTACCCCTAAAACTAATTCTAACCATAACACTAGTCCTAATTCTAACCCTCATCATAAATTTGATTCTCACCATAAATTTAATTCTAACACCGATTCAAACTGTAACCCTAATCCTCACCTTAGTTCTAATCCTAACCCTACATCTCACCCTAACCCTAACCCTTATTATAACCCTGACCATAATTCAAACCCTAACACTAGTCTTAATACTAACCTTAACCTAATTGTAACCTTAACCCTAACTCAAATTCTAACATTAATGGTAATTAATCGTAACCCTAATTCTAAATCTAGCCTTAAGCCTAATTGTAACCCTAACCCTAACCCTATTTCTAACATTAACCTTAATTAGTTATAACCCTAATTCTTACCCTAACCCTAAGTCTAAATTTAACACTAACTATTACTTTAATTCTATCCCTAACCCTAATTGTAGGTCTAATTCTTACCTTCTAATAGTAACCCTAATTCTAACTCTAACCCAAACCCTAACCCTGATTCTAACTATAACCCTAATCCTAATTCTAACACTAACCATAACCATATTTCTAACTCTAATTTTAGCCATAACCCTAATTCTCATCCTAACCCTAACCTTAATTCTAATTCTAAACCTAACCCTAACCCTTATTATAACCCTAACCCTAATCCTAGCCCTAACTCTAACCGTAACCATAACCCTAACTCTAACCTTAAATGTAATTCTCACCTTAACCCTAACCCTACCCCTAAAACTAATTCTAACCCTAACACTAATTCTAATTCTAACCTTCACCATAAACTTGATTCTAACCATAAAGTTAATTCTAATATTGATTCAAACCCGAACCCTAACCCTAACCTTAGTTCTAATTGTAACCCTAAGTCTCACCGTAATTGTAACCCTTATTATAACCCTAACCCTACTTTTGACCCTAATTCTCATTCTAATTCTCATCCTATTTTGAACTGTAACCCTAAACATAGCTCTAATTTTAACCCTAACCCTAACTCTAACCCTAACATTGATCGTAATTCAAACCCTAACCCTAACCTTAATACTAACCTCAACCCTATTTGTAACCTTAACCCTAACTCTAATTCTAGCATTAACCCTAATTATAGTCATAGCCCTAATTCTAACCCTAACCCTAACCATAATTCAAACACTAACCCTAATTCTAAGTCTAACCCTAACCCTAACCCTAATACTAACCCTAACCATAATTCTAACCCTAATCCTAACCCTAACCCTAACCCTAACCCTAACCTTAGTTCTACTCCTAACCCTACTTCTCACCCTAATCCTAACCCTTATTATAACCCTAACCCTACTTTTGACCCTAATTCTCATGCTAATTCTCACCCTATTTTTAACTGTAACCCTAATTTTAATTGTAATTCCAACCCCTATCCTAACCTTAATTCTTACTACAATTCCAACCCTAACCCTAACCATAATTCTAACATTACCCCTAATTATACTAATAACCTAATTCTAACCCTAACCCTAACCATAACTATAATTTTAACCCTAACCATAACCCTAATTCTAACCCTAACCCTAACTCTAACTCTAACCCTACCCCTGACCATAATTCAACCCCTAACCCTAACCTTAATACTGACCATAACCCTAATTGTAACCCTAACCCTAATTCTAACCCTACCCCTGACCATAATTCAACCCCTAACCCTAACCTTAATACTGACCATAACCCTAATTGTAACCCTAACTCTAACTCTAATTCTAATATTAACACTAATTAGTCATAACCCAAATTCTAACTCTAACCCTAACCCTAACTCTAATTTTAATCATAACCCTAACCATAAATCAAACCCTAACCCTAATTCTAACCCTAACCCTAACCCTAATTATAACACTAACCCTACCCCTATTTCTAACTCTAATTTTAGCCCTAACCCTAATTTTGAGGCTAAC
Organism: Cunninghamia lanceolata; assembly: GCA_027924645.1. Classification (NCBI taxonomy): domain Eukaryota; kingdom Viridiplantae; phylum Streptophyta; class Pinopsida; order Cupressales; family Cupressaceae; genus Cunninghamia; species Cunninghamia lanceolata. The sequence goes on along the minus strand of BSBN01000433.1, from coordinate 2,954,862 downwards.
CCTAACCGTAATTTTAATCCTAAACCTAACTTTAACCCTTATTATAACCCTAACCCTAATTCTAACTCTAACCTTAACCCTAACTCTAACCTTAACCCTAATTCTAACCTTAACCCTAATTCTATCTCCAACCCTAACCCTAACAATATTTCTAACTCTAATTCTAACTTCAACCTGAACCCTAACCCTAACCCTAATTGTAGCCTTAATTTCTAATTTGAACCCAAATTGTAACTACAACCCTAACCTTAACCCTAATTCTACCCCTAGATCTATTTAACTCTAATTCTATTCTTAATTCTAACCCTAACCCTAACCCTAATTCTAACCATAGTTCTACATATAGATATAAATGTAAATGACCTTTGTTGTTTTATTTCAGTTAAAGCTAAAGGGTAAGCTCTTCCCTTAACCTTGTTATTCATTTATTTGGAATACTTACATATATGGGATTCTCACACAAAATCACATTTGGTAACACGTAAGATTCCATAAAACCACACAAACCTCACAAATATTTAAGTATTATTTAAATTATAGTGTACTTAAGAAATTATGGTTAGTATTCCATAAAAGAAATATTTATTTTTATTTTATTTATAAAAATAAATGAGTTTATTTTTCTCATATAATATAGAATACTTTAGACTCCATATACACAAACATGAATTATGTTAATAAACTCGGAGATTTTGTAGGGCATTTTTTAAAAATCTAAACAAATTTTAGAAACCTTATATATTCTGTTAATTCATTTTAGAAACTTTAGTAATTTTAGAATCTTTAAACTTTAGTGAATTATGGAAATACATAGCTTTCTTTATAGAAAGGCGTGGGATCTTCCTCCATTAAAATCAATTTTTTAAATTGTTTTTTTAATTTATTTATGATATTTATATTTATTTCTCCATTGTGAAAGATATTTCTATAATACAATTAATGAAAAAAATGTGGAAAATGCTCCTATATCTAAATTCTATCATTATTTTCTTCCTATTCTTTTATAAGATTTTACTCTCATATATATATATATATATATATATATATATATATATATATATATATATATATATATATATATATATATATATATAAACAAACTCAAAGAGCTTTTGGAGGGCATGTTTTCTTTAAAAAGTTAAACAAAATTTAGAAACCTTATATATATTCTATGAATTCATTTTAGAAGATTTAAACTTTAGTATATTATGGAAATTTTCTTTATAGAAAGGTGTGGGATCTTGCCTCCATTAAAATTAATTTTTAATTTTTTAAAATAAAATTATTTATGATATTTCTATTTATTTCTCCAACATTATATAAAGAAATGTTTATATCTATTTATGGTTTAGGCTTTCAAAATTTGGACTTTAATGATTTTATTTAAATTATTTTTATTTTATCTAAATTACAATGTTTTTAAAAAAAGTTTTAGTTTCCATTTAATAATTCTTGTATTCTGAATATCGTTAATCAGTTATGAGGAATAACTTCTTATGATCTGAAAACCATTGTGAAGGATATTTCTATAATACAATTAATGAAAAAATGTGGAAATCATTGTATATCTAAATTCTATCATTTATTTTCTTCCTATTGTTTTATAAGATTTCACTCTTGATTATAAAGGAAAGGCTTCAATAGATTTAATTATTAAGTGACCAATTATTAGCATTCAAATATTTAAAGGAAATATTATATAAAATCCAAAAAAATAGTCACTAACTAAACAAATCCATTTTATGTATCCTGTCATTGTGGCATTCCATGGGACCACATTTCTTGAAAGTGTTTTGTGAATAAATCACAAGTGTGTATTTGTTCTAATTTTTGCACGCATGGTTTCCAGAGTAATAGCATCTTCAATGCTCGATGGAACCCCCTCATTAGCCCATACCCTACGCCCAACCTCTTGTGAAACAATTGAATGAGAGCTATAAAAAATAGAGAGATTTTAACATTGTAGATCTGCAAATATATAAACAATATATGTCTACAAACATTTAATCATAATGGATCCACAAATATATAATGGAAGCCAAAAGAACAAAAAAAAGCGGCAAACAGAGGGTAAATAAAATCACAAATCAATCCGAAGCGGAAAAGTGAGGGTAAGTAAAAATACCTAACACCTACTTGAATCTTATGTGAACGTCTCTCCAGATAATTGGGTGAATTAAATCCTTTGTAAAATGTGAGATTGTGAGCTATAGATCATCTAGAAAGTGCATCCTTCCATGTAGAAGGTCCCTGTGCTCCACACATCCATCTTCTCAGTGTAATCTTTCCTTCAATTTTGATCAAAAATCTTCCTTTTCTTTTGTAAGCCCTGGTTTCTTAGATTTGGAGGAATGAGAATGAAATGTATGGGAATGGATGAGTAATTGAAATTCCTCTACATTCATTCCAAATATTATATTAGCAAATTTTGTAGCCCTCCTCTTCAGCTCACCTCAAATCTTGTAACTACTAAGCAATGTAACTCCCATAAAAATATTATTATTTTGATTTAAATTAGTTTTTTGAATTTTTAATTTTTGTTTATTGGATTTTCGTTTACATCTTTCAACTCTTCCCTTGGCATAATAATAGCAACAATTTCATTTAATTGCTAAAAGAAGTTCAGAAAATGAGGTTATTAGGCCTCCACTTTTTTTAGTAAATTTATTTATTTTTTCTTTATTGTTAACTTGAAACTTTAGTGCACACACTAAAAATATAATTTCCATTGAAATTTTTAATAAATTTTAATGTAAGTGTACTTGAAATGTAATAGTTTTGATGACCCTCCATGTTTTGTTTTCAATATTTCTTAGGAGTAAAAAATAATAGTGTCTCAACAAGGATTCTCTCCTCTAGTGCATCATATTTTTTTAATAAACTTTTCATTATACTTTTTTATTTTTAAAAAAATTTCCATTCATCTCTATTTAAATTTATTGACTTAGTGAACTTAAAAAGGAAATTACTAATAGTAATTAAATATTAAAATATGTATTTTCAAAATTTGAGCTCATGGATCTACTATTAAAGGTTCCAATTGAAACTATTTTTTTCTAAACTCTTGAGGTTGAAACTCATTCATAGAAACTCTTTTGTTCACAATTTGAAAACCTACCTCTATGTATTGTTGAAACCTAGAGTGTTATAGCCAAAATGCTTACTTCCACATAAGAACCATGACATTTTGGTCAAAAGTTCTTTAGTTGGAAATAGTTCTAGTTGGAATGTCTTTGTTGTCTTAAAGTGTGATACATCTTTATTCTCTTACCTTGATATGTACATGTATTTCTTCCTAAAAAACCTTCTTAGGTCAAATCTCATCAACATCAAATGATATGGGTTGATGTTCCTTGTGGCCAATAGACTCAATTAAAGATGTCACTAATTGGGGAGTAATGCTAGAACATGTTGATCATAAAAAATACTGAGAGCATGGGGTGAATCAATATTTTGTAAAACTTCTCTTTCACACATTTATTAATCCATTTACCACATTCAATAACTTGAAAGCAAAACAAACATAAGAACAACAACCATAAAGACATAACACATAGACACCAAGATTTTTACGTCGAAAACCCAAAATGGGAAAAACCACGGTGAGTGTTAGCTCACAATATAGTATGATAACAATACAAAATTACATGAAGGCTCACTTCCCAAGGACTCAATGTCCAAAGAAGTGCTCTAATAGGCTCACTGCTAAGAAAATGGAAGAGAAGATAGAAGAAGGATTGGCTCACTACCAAGAGATGACTGCTCCAAATGCATCTACAGAATGCTAAATTGCAGTTCCATTAATATCTCAGTATATAGACTCAAATGTCTTCATAACATTTGTCCTACTTTTCTGCTCTGCTTCACATATGCTCTGCCTTTCTTCTTTTACTATCCTTTTCTGATCTCAAAATTGCTTTAGATCGCACACACATTTTATTTGTACTTTATTCACATTTTTCCATACCTCCAACACCGAAATCCATTGAGTATATATATCTGCAACAAGATTCCTCTCACAATCAGGTCAACAAGCCAAGAATGAAACATGTATACAAATGTTATACCTTATCGGCTTGATCTTGTGCATAAACAACAATGTGGACCCAAACAAACATATAATAGTCTTCATATAGGTTAGGACCAATCATTCAACCACTTAGATTGATTGTTTAAACAATATATCTTCACCGCATATAGATCTAACATGTCTGTCAACATATCCCTTGAGTACACACTTGACCAGTTCATCTGTCACAACATAACTCCCACTGTGGACCATATGAGACTCTAAAATTCATATCCAACATTCATCATTGACCTCTAAACATGCGTTTAGAACCACAAGACAAAATATGTAACAATGGAGGAATGCAAACCCTTTTACTTTGGTATTGTGCACTGTTCCTATGTTAACTTTGTTCACCCAGACTTAGATATTTCGTAGTATGACTACTAGAGGAAGTCAGGACTTGAACATTGGAACATATCATCACCAAATAGCTATGATTAACATATCTAAACCACATGTAATGATGTTCAACTGCGAAGGCATACTGACCCAATCTCTGACACTTACTCTATATACTGCCCATACTTAGTCATTTTAGGCTTCTGGACCATAATCCTTTTATGCCTTGTTGTCAAACCAAATTGATCTATCAGAGTAAAGTCTCTTTTCCTTGTTGGTGGAATATATTTGCCTTGTTGCCATCAATGACAAAATTCAATCATTCATCAAAGCAGTGTCTCTTGCCAACAATCTCCCCCTTTGGCATTGAATGCAACACTTAGTGAAAAATGCTTGTCTGCACCCCCTTTCTATACACACTCTATTTTTCTTCTCCCCCTTAGGTGTTTTCCCATTTTTCACTAATTCTCTTCTCCTCCTTTGACATGAATGGAAAATGTGTAGGTACAGGAGTCAAAATTTTGTTAAGACAACAAAACTGTAAAAACTATCATACTCTGCCGCATATGTACAAATATAATCTTCAACTTAATTTAATGTGGTTGTGTTGGTATTTTTCCCAGACTGGATGCTTGTTCCCAGTCACCCCTACAAAGTAGCCATCAATGATCGACAAGATTCCTAGGCCAGGGGCCAACAGTATAGGAGATAGACTCTATAAATATCTCCTCTTCTTCTTTAGGCTTTGCAGAACCAAGGGGGGTATTCCCTACTCAACATCTGTGAAATGCATCCATGGATTAGCTGGGATGTTGATACAAAGCAGATAAATCCTCTCTTATGTAGACCAAAACTGTGAGATAGGTGCAAAGGGGGGCTAGCTTCGGGCCTATATTCAGTTGTAGATAGAGGATTTTGGGTCCTAAAACTACTCCTAATATCCTAAAGGTTTGTATGTGAAGTTTGAGTTTGATTTTTAGATGGATGCAAAACTAGGACTTTGGGTTACAACAGAGATACCAGACCAGATCAGTGCTTATCTAGGGCTCAGAGTCAGTAGACATATATATGTGAATGTTTACCACAGACCTAAGGCAGTAATCAAATTTCAAGGGGTCTCTAAAATGTCTGCCTTACAGACATTACCCAAGGGAGAGTATTTAGTTATTTCTACTTACAAACATCCTTACTACAATGTTTTCTTCTCAACACTTAATCCAAAACATTCAATCTACTCCTTGAGCAGAAGTAAGAGACTAAGTATTCAATATAGAAAACCTATATTCTAGAATCTATAACACCCCTTAGATGTTCAGAGTCAGAAGAAAAATACATTCAGTCTGGAGACAAATAAAAAAACACATGCAATGAAGCATTACTCATTTAAATTAACATGAAATTGATAATTTTGTGCATAATACATACAACAAAAAACTCATAAACTCGCAGAAACACCTAAAAAGAGTCACTAGAAAGTTGTATTCCTATTGCAGCACCAAAAATTTTCCAGTTTTCAACAACCAATGAGTAACATAGTTTGGCTTTTATGCCAAGACTGTGTACTCAACAAAATTAATTACAAGGCAAATCAAAAATCCGCCAGATTCAATGCATGAGGAATGGTGCTCAGAAATATTTAATGTTGTGGGGAGACAAAGAGGAATGAGCAGATGGAATCAGGATCCGCACCACCGTTCAAGGACATTCATCTTCAATTGGGTTGTTGACCCATCCATCACCGACCCATACTACTGCAATTCTACCATTAATGCTTTAGCTACCCACAGCATCTCTGAAATGTAGCAACGGTGTACCTCTAAAAATTTCCCACTAAAAAACAGCCGCACATGCTCAGGAAAAATCCATTGCTATAGGTTCAAAACAAGGCTATTGATCCACTCCTATCGCTGAGATCCACCGCCACAAAAATGCCTTGAAAATCACCCACCAGTGATATCGTGCCACGTCAGCACCTCACCCCTCTATCGCTGACTTTTCCGTTCCACTATTTTGCCTTTTCGCCCCTTGTATATGCAAGAACGGATGCATATACAATCGCCACTATTCACCCTTCAAAAATCCCCTGTATAGACAAAATGCATATACATTTGTTTGATATACAAGGCGGACCCCAAACCTGTTTAGAACAAATTGAAATTCAATTCGGGTTTGGCTTGTATCCCATTTTCCTGCATATTTTCCTTGTATATGTGCATATATATATAATTCAGATACAAGCCTCAGATTTCAAAATATATAAAACACATTGCATCCACCTTGAAATCCGGCTTGTACCTCATCCTTTATATATCGGCATGTACAAACACCATATACATGCATGTCACGGACCCCAAATATTTATGAAGCAACCTGAAATATTCATCGGTTCTGGATTGTATGTCTTCCTTTGTATTTCGATCTTGTATGTTGCACATGCAAAAGCAAATTTACAAGTCACGAACTCCAACTCATTTATCAGCTAGATTGGAGAACCTTTTGAATCTGACTTGTATCTCATCAAATGAATGTTTTGTTTGTATGCAGAATATACAAACACAAACATACAAGCAGGGAATCTTTTTAGAATATGTCTGCGATGCATCTAATCATTGTATGTGCGCCCGAATGTATATTGCATATACATTCCACCTTGTACATCCATGGCACTGTTCAATTTGCATGTCACCGGCCTTTGTATAATTTTCAATGTACATTACCTTGCACATACAAACAAGGAATCTTCTTCAGAATATTCCTGCAAAGTATCTTTTCCTTTGTATGTTTTTCCTTGCATGTTCTACATACAAGCTCGATATACAAGCAGGGCCGATATACAAATGGAGAATATAACCAGAATCTTACAGAAGATTCCCCCAATGTATATGCAACCCGATATACATCAAGAAACGTATATAACTCAAATTTTTCACCATCTCTGGAATCTGATTGGGATTTCACAAGCTTGTCAATAGATTTGACCTTTACAGACACAAAATTTAGCATTTTTCTCAAGTGTGACAGGAAAAAATAGTAAAATATTGCATATAAGTCGAGGAGCAATTCAAACTAAGGCACTAGGGGCTTGTGGGAATAAACACAGGAACCTGCAAACCCAATTTCAGAATCCTAATCCTAGGTGAACACCACCAGTGGCTCCGACTGGGGACGTGTAGACGCAAGACTACTGCGAGATCCAAACTACTCTGGGGCAGACCAGACAAAAACACAAAACTCAAAACATAACTGACTACACAAGGCATGTACAAAATATTTACAACTAGTTTACAGTGTGCACAAAAGGTAACCATTATAAGAAGTAAAGCTTCAGGAACTGATCGTGCACTGGCAATTCCAGTAATTCACCACTTAGGGCTTGGAGAAAGTAAGAATCTCCTCCATGAGTGTCGCTGATTAGGTGTGGGCCTACCCATAAGGGCTCAAATTTGTCGTGCTTGCCCTTATCCTAGTTCCTTGCATTCCATACAAGGACCAAATTACCTCTCTGAAACCTTCTTTCTGTAGTTCTCTTATCAAATAGATATTTTACCCCTTGTTGTCTTTTGATGTTTGTTTTCTGCACCTCCCTTCTCATTTCATCCAGTGTAACTAGTTGATATATTCTTTCAATCATTGAGTCTTCAATCTCCTCCTCATTTTTTTGCATGAATTTATAAACTGGTAGGAGGTTGTTGACAAGCAATCTAGCTGCTATACCATATACTAATTCAAAATGTGATCTCCCAGTTGCTTTCTTGACTATCACCTTGTCAGCCCACAACACCATTTTCAGCCTTGAATCCCAAGCCCTTTTGTTTTTACCTACCATCCTTTTTACAATTTTCATGAGGCTTTTGTTGCTTGACTCATCTTGACCATTTCCATGTGGGTGATATGGTGATGCATGTAACAAATTAATTCCATAATTACTACAAAAATTAGTAAATTCACCAGACTTGAAGCACATAGCATTATCTGTGACTAATTTTACCAGTACTCCAAATCTGATAATAATATTTTCGAGAATAAAATCCATCACCACTTTGCTAGTAGCTCTTTTAGTTGGGATGGCCTCAATCCATTTGGTAAAGTAATCAGTGGCAACCAGAATCCAACCGTGTCCTCCACTAGATTTTTCTAAGATTTCCCCTATGAAATTGATTCCCCATTGTTGAAATGGAGCTTCTACAGTTATAGTCCTAAGGGGTAATGCACCTTCATATTTCATCTTACCTAAGAACCTTTTGCAAGGATCACACACCATCTTCTGCGCATCTGAGAAAATAGTTGGCCACCAGTAGCCAGCTCTGAGAATTCTATGGGTTGTTGTCTGGGCAGTATAATGTCCACCACATACTCCACTGTGCATGTCACTTAGAGTGTCCCTGGCCTGATCTTTATCCACATATTTGAGTAATACACCATCATGATTTCTCCAATACAACTCTCCTTGAACAATGATGTATTTAATAGCATGTAGCTTCAGGGTCCTTTTCTGATTGTTACTGAGGTGGGTAGGATAGTTTAAATTATGCAAGTAATATACTATGTCCTTATACCATTCAGATTCTGACATATTTATAACTTCATTATGCACTATATTCACTTGGCATGCCTCTAGATTTGACTATGTCATCAGTCTTGCCAAACCTTGTCCTCTTACCAACTTAGTGATCTGTATTTCAATGTTGAACTCTTGCAATTTATTTATCCATCTGCATCTCCTTCCAGTTACCTCCTGCTGAGTGAAGATATCTTTGACTGCTGCATGAGGCACATATGCAATTATCTGAGAGCCCACCAAATATGCTCTTGACTACTCTAACCAGTGCATATGCTTGTTTCTCCATGATGTCATACTTTAATTTAGTAGCCTGCAATGACTTACTAAAGAAAGCAATAGGTTGTTCAAACCCTTCTTCATTTTTTTGCAATAAGCATGCAGCAATAGTGTGGAAAGAAGCAAATGAGAATAACTGAAATGGCTTAGAAAAATCAGGAGACTTTAGCACAGGAGCCATCTTTATAGCCTCTTTTATATTTTGAAATGATTTAGTTGCTTCATCCTCCCATGTGACAGTTGCACCTTTCTTCAACATCTTGGAGATGTCTCTTGTGATCTTTGCAAAGTTAGGCATAAAATCTCCTAACAAAGTTAATTTGTCCAAAGAAGGACTGAACACCTTTCACTATTTTAGGGACTTGAATTCTGTCAATTGTAGCCACCCTCTCAGGATCAATCCTAACTCCATCCTTGGAAACAATGTGTCCAAGCAATTTTCCTTCCATTACCCCAAAAGCACACTTCTTTGAGTTGAGTGAGATGCCATACTCTAATGCTCTAATAAAAATTTGCTCCAAATGCATACAGTGTTGCTCCTCTTTCTTTGAAAAGATAGTTAAGTCATCTTGATACACAGCCAAGATTGAATCAATCAATCCTGCAAAAGCAACATCCATTGCCCTTTGAAATGTGGCACCTGCATTTGTCAGTCCAAACGGCATCCTCACATATACATATGTTCCCCATGGAGTAGTGAAAGTAGTCTTGAATTTCTCTGATTCCTTTACTTTCACTTGATTGTACCCTGAAAATCCATCCATCATGGATAGAAGTTCACAGCCAGTTACCTTCTGCAACATGGCTTCCATGTTTGGCAATGGATAATTGTCCTTCAAAGAAGACATATTCAGATTTCTGAAATCCACACATAGCCTTACGTCACCATTCTTTTTTCTAACTGGGACAAGGTTGGACACCCAAGTTGAATGTCTAATAGGCATAATTATTCTAGCCTCCCTAAGCTTCATAAGTTCTTGCATTTTTGGAGCTAAGGTTGGATTGATAGGCCTTTGTTTTTGTCTAAATGGTTTAGCTCCAGGCTTCAAAGGGATTTCATGCTGAAATAAATCCTCTCTATAAGCTTTGAGGTCCTGATAAGACCAGGCAAAGACATGCTTATATCTTCTTAGTAGTCCAATCAGCATAGTTCTGATATGTGGCTTGAGCTGTTTGCCAATGTATACCTTTTTGGGGGCATGAGATGTCCCCAAGTTCATCTCTTCTAAATCATTCTTGTTTGTCGGAGATGATTTGGTAACAAGTTGGTCCCTATTGTCAAAAGCTCTGTCTAAAGCAACCAGCCCTCTAGGGATCTTATTTGTCTTGAGTTAAATTATTTCTTTCCCTAAGAGAGTTTCTTTTCCATCTACAACCTCTACAAGGTTCTAAAAATCCATTTCTTTGTTCTCATACTCATCAATGCAATGTAGAAATCTCAGTAAATCCTTGTCATCATCAAACACTTGCCAGCTGCATATATTATCTGGCACTGCAAGTCTAAGTTTGACCTCAACATTTGTGACATCTGACAGAGTGATATCATCTGGCCTTATGGCTACATTGGCTAGAAAATCTGCCATGACATTTTTTAATCTCTCAATCCAGCTTATTGAAAATGCATCAAACAATTCAATTGTATCCCAAACAGCATGCTTATATTGTTTTAACCTTTTATTTTTTGATGTATACCTATCTCTAACTTGGGAAATAGCTAACTCTGAATCACCAAATACCTTGAGCATCTTAATTCCATGCTTCAGAGCAACATTTAATCCTAATAACAAAGCTTCATACTCTGCAATATTATTTGTATAGGCAAATTTCAGCAAGAAAGAGAATTTTAGAAGATTACCAGATGGAGACAGAAATACAACTCCAGCACCAGAGCCTTCCTTTGAACAAGCTCCATCAAAATACATGGTCCAAAGACCCTATTGATCCAGTTCTTGAATGAAAATATTTCCCTCTTTATCTCCTTCATCATCTGAGACAACTCTGAAATTATCATAGTCATTATCCACAAAACATATATGCTCCTCTGATTCTTGATCCTCCACTATCTCTGATGACCTTTCTTCTCTAATCAATTTGACATCCATGTCATTCATAGGGATCATAGCATATGACAAATCCAATTGCATACTCCCACCAATCAATGCTGCCCATCTTCTTGACAGCAACATGCCATACTGTGGCTTGATATCAACAACTATTATGTTCATTTTGTAGGTCTTCTCAGGATAAGCCGCTAGTCTAAAGTCAACATCCTTCATGATTCCAATGACAGGTACCTCCCTAGCATCCATTGCATAGCACTTCCTACATGCCTTATCTATTTTTAACCCAACTTGCTGCATGATGGCCAAAGGCATGACGTTTGTGGATGCTCTTGAGTCAAGCATACAGTTCTTAATTATTTTTCCATTGATGACAAGGGAGACATACAACGGTTCCACTTGGGAAGGACATTTTGTCATGGTCATCCCGAGATATACCTCAGGAACTTCATCTTCATCAATGCATAGGACCTGTTTCTTACCCTGAGTCTCAATATTCTGATTAGCTTGACAGGGTACTCCTGAAATCAGGGACAATGTTTTATTTTTGAATTCTTCAACTTTCATCAGCTCCATTAGTGGAACATAGACTTTTATCTATGATAAGACTTGAGTCATGTCAAATAGAGCATAATTTTGAATAACAGTTGTAAATTGCTCCACCATTTTACCCTTATCCTGGGGTGACCCAGCCTTAGTTTTCATGGCTCCTAGACTGTCATTCTTGCCCTGAGAATTTTTATTCTGATCCTCAACCTGGGGAACTGTATTTTCTATTTTTTGAGGATCACAACCTATTTTTTGCTTAAAATCTTGCTTGTTATTGTTCCATTGTTTCTTATATGTTTCCATCCCCTTATGATCGTGCATAGGTTGGCTCACAAAAGTATTTTCTAGTTGGTGTGAATTGCTTACCTGAGCTTTACCCCTTAGGTTGTAATTGATTTTAACTTGAGCTACTGCTGCAGTTGTGAAGACTAATTTTTTCATCAGAAGGTCTCCTCAAGTTATTCAAAAAATTATGTGAATCTTGAGCATAAGCGTAGCTATCTTCCTCATCTTCATCATAGGGAAATTGCTTCCAGACCTGAATCTCATCATTTGCACTTACATAGCATCATGAGAAGAGTATTCTCTATTTGTAGACAACATATTGACATTCTCATCTTCCATGCAATGTGGCTCATTACACTCATGACAGGCAACAACATTGTTGTATAGAGATTGAGCAATCATACATTGTGACTGTGAGTGAGGCATTTGACATATGATACACCATGGGGTGTCATTAACAATATTTATAGCCTTCCTCAAAGGATCAGGTGTTTCCTTTGCATTTTGAGCTCTTTGATTTGTATTGCTGTGCGGGAGGATGGGTTTACCATTATGTCAATTGGTATGATATGGCATGTCATGTAATGATGGTCTTCTTTCTTGCCTTTGGTAAACTGGTCTGTTAGGACCTATCCCCTTTTTATTTTTAGCCATTCTATAACCTAAGTCCTTGACAATAGTTGTCAATTTGTCTAATTTATCCTCAGAGGCAGATGCACTGCCTTGAACAGTTTGAGCTTTAGTATTTGGATTTTGCAAGATTTTCACATCATCTCTTCTATTTGTCTTACCAAATGCTTTTATGTTATTTTCAATGTTTGTTGCAATCTTGAAGGCATCTCTAAGGCTAGTAGGGCTCTTGTCTCTCAATCCATAAGTTGTTTTAGCATCAAAAGCATTTATGTACAATACTATGCACATAGTGTTGGCAAGAGACACTAGATGGATTCATGATTGTTGTCATTGATGGCAACAAAGTTCATCCCACACATCCACAGGACATGGTGTGTCTCTACCGGAAGTTAGAGTGAAGAATGTTGTGGTCCAGTAAGCAAGAACAGAGCATGTGGCGAGGTCTGAGAATCAGGTCCGGATCTCTCAAAGGAAGTATCTTGGTAAAGTGCAGATTTGGGAAAGTCAAGAGGACTACCTTGAGTGATAGATTCCAAGGATTTATCCTCTGGTGATAGATGAAGAAAAAGATATGAATACTTGAGTATTGGGTTCCTGATTGGTAGTGTGGACAGAGGAAGAACTGACTGGCAAAACATCAGACATTATTCCGGATGTGTTACTGATGATGGTAAAGGTTATTAAGGCATAAGTTATGATTGGCTGACATGATTGATGACTTCTACAAGTATATTCTTGATCCGCATTACTTGGTATGCAAGGATTCAGGTGACAAATCAGAGTTTGTGGAAAATATTGACTATTTCGGGTGCCGACCAGAAAGCTGATGAAATCATTTTTGCGTATATATATATAAGATGGATTTAGTTGTGAAATGTATCATGGTTGTTGGTGATGTGCAAAGAAAAGCAGTAGAGCTGAATAAAAGCAAAAAGGAAGGTCCAATATGTGAAAGGAGAGTAGCACAAAAGAAGAGAAAAGATGAAGTGCAGTAGATCAGTATATAGAGCCTAACCGGAACTGAACTCCAGCATATGTTGATTCTCCTTATCAGTTCAAGTATTGTATTACACTCTTTATAAATTGTAGACAATGTGTCTCTTGTAGGCAGTGTGTCTCTTGTGAGCAGTGTGCTCAGGCAATGAGCCCTAATTGGCAAGTGCCATTTTGTATTTCCATTCTTCTAACAGAGAATACAATCTTGGGTTAATCACCCCATGGTTTTCTCCCTTAATAGGGTTTCCACGTCAAAAATATTATGTCATGTGTATTTCTATTTCATGGTTATGTTTTCTTGTTTGAATTGATGCTGCACTAATTATTAAGAAAGTTCAGAAAGCTGAAATAATTAAGATAATTGATTCACCCCCCCTTTTAGTTATCAACAATTGGTATCAGAGCCAAGTTCCTCTTAACAGAGTCTAACAACTTGAGGAAGATCTGGGAATTCAAATGAAGGTATATGGTTTAAGGGAGCAACTCAAGACTACCCTTGATGATCTTGAGCAGTCAAACTCTGAAGTCAATGAATTAAAGGAAAGACTCAAACAGGCTGATGATTTCATGAGAGAACTAAAAGACAAATTAAGTCTCTCTATGAAAAAGAGAAAGGAGCTACTTCAGCAATTGGCAAGTCAAGGTGAAGCCAATGATACAAGTAAAGACCTGAAGGAGAAAACTAAGTTATGTGAAAAGTTATCAAAAGAAATCATTATGGTAAGACATGAAATGGAATTAAGAGTTATGAAGTTTACCCAAGAGGTTGAAGAGAAAAGAAAAACTAAAGATAATCTAAGACAATCTCTCAAGGAGAAATTAGAAGATTGCCACAAGATGGATAGAATTATCAGACATCTTGAATCTAATCTTGAAGATGCTAAAGATAATGAAGAGAAACTTGAGGATCAAATTGTCTCTCTCAAAAGGGATCTTCAAACAACAAATGAATATAAAGAGAAATTCAAGATAAGTTCTGCTCATCTTGAAGTTCTTCTTGGAAGTCAAAAGAGGGTAGATGACAAGTGTGGTTTGGGATATGAGAAAGGAGAAAGCTCCGGATCTGGTCAGAAGAATTTTGGATCAGAAAATCCAAGGAACATGCCTAGAAGACCTCTGGTAAGGTAGCCTAATGCTCAAAGATATCCATCCTTCAATGGATATTGCCACAACTGCAATAACTTTGGTCATAAAGCTAATCAGTGCAGAAAGAGAATGAATTAGACTAATACATCCTTCTCTGGACAGTGCTTCAACTACAAAAGGGTAGGTCACAAATCTCATGAATGCAGAAATATGCAAATGAACAATGCATTCAATGGTAGATGCTTTGCATGCAATAGAATGGGTCATATGGCTAATCAATGCAGATCAAGAGGATATTAATCAAATATGCAAAGAAATGTTGTTTGCCAAATTTACAATAGATCCAGTCATATAGCAAAATTCTGTAGAAGCAACAATTAGGACAAAACCGGTCCGGTATATTATAATCAGAATCAAGATAAGGGAAAACAAAAAGTGAATGCGAATGAAGGTCAAAGTGAGATGAACAAGATTTGGGTGAAGAAAAGTATAGAGAATGTAGGGGATGGATCTGCACCAAACTCTGGTGCTGATATTCCTTCCAAAAATTAAAAAGTGAGCTCTGGCTCAGGGGGAGACACAAAGAAAACCTTGTTCCCCTAGCCAGTCAATTGGTGCTGGAACTGGCACAAGAAGAGTTACAGATTAAAGGATTCATAAGAGAAACATCCAAACAAACTATGGTCAAGATTTGGAAGATCTGAAAGATGTTTAAGATCAAGATTGATCTGGTTTTTCAAGTTATCTGAATAAGGCAAACCGGAATGACTTAGGTCGAGCATTTATTGCAACTTGACATTAGGGTTTATGGAGCAATATAAGGGTTTCCTCATTAAGCATTTGTTCATTCTGCATTCAAGAAGAAATGAAAAGTGAAGCTCTGTAACAAAATCCTCAAGCTCATCAAAGATCATTTGCAAAAGTCAATTCATCCAGAAATTGATCCGGCTAACTCCGTGAAACTGAAAGGCGCAAAAGGTATTCTCCGCTATCAAATATTTCTTTATAAATCCTTGAATGATGGGTACTCCAAATATTGTGAAGATCTCTGATAGGTCTCGCCCCAAATTCAAGAAACATCCATACAAATCTTTGGAAGTAGATCCCCTAGGAGCTTTTTCCAGTGTTCCGCATGGTGTGTTGCATACAGAAGACATTAGGGTTTACATACATGTGAATATTGGAGAATTTGGGAATCAAAGTTAGTGGATATCTATCACAAATAGATAATAGATGATTCTTTTGAGATTAAACCTCAGTATAAAGCCATCTGGGATAAGCATTTTGCATAGTGCATTCATTTCCCCTGTTTTGAAGAAGATGAATGGGTTCGGTATGTGTTGAGTAGAGTTCATGACAATTTTCTATGGTTGAATAAACCATTTAAGATCACCAAAGATGCAATTAGGGCAGTAATCGATCTACACTCATTCGGTGGAATACCTGTTCTCAAATCTGTCAAGAATCAAACAGTAAGTGATGCAACCGAATCAAAACTTGACAAGAGAGCTATGACAATTGAAGACATCACTAAACCGGATGTCAAATTTGCATCCATGATAATTGGTTACAAGATTTATCACTCCAGTAGAGAAAATTTAGTACCGGGAACTACAGTTTACACAGCCTATCAAATGCTAAAAGAAAATGCTGACTATGATCTGTGTGAACTTCTTTTAAGCCAACTTCTAGAAAATCTGCAAAAGATTAAGAAGGATAAGAAGAACTCCTTCAAGTATGGTGGCTTGATACTCTACCTATTCTTTTATTACATGAATGAGCTTCTCGGATCCAATGGCTAGGTATGGCAGAATGACAGACCGGTTGCCATCGAAATCAGAGACTATTTGCATGAGCTTGGGGATGCTAAAGCAAGAAATATAGCCCTGTGGGGATATTTCAAGAATTTTCAAAACATAATGCAAGCAAGAGAGAGAATTCCCCAGTCTCTTGTTGAGAAATACAAAGACACAATATGTTTTATGGTAGAGACTGATCAGTGCCTAATGGAGGCAGTAGAACCTAGAACTGTATGGATCATGCCTATGGGGTATGAAGTTGATGAACAAATTGTGGAGCTACATGTTCAACACATGCTAAGTCAACCAAAGGATCCAAAGGTAGAAAGGTTTGGAACCTTTGAAGAGCTAAGTGTAAAAGTTCATGTGGAACGTAGACAACTAGAGATCAAGAGGAAGGTAAGAAAAGAAGTTGAAGATGTTGCAAAAGGCTTTGGCATATCAAAGGAGGCACTTGATGCCAATAGGGAAAAGATGGAAAGGGCTGAGGAAGAGAAGAAAAAGGTAGAAAAGAAAAGTGAGGAAAGTGTTCTGGTAAAATCTTCCACCCAGACCAGATCATCAAAGAGATCAGCACCTGTCATTGCTAAAAGCTCAAGGACATCAAAACTGGAAGTCCAGGCATCTGGAAAAGGAGAAAAGAGAACAAAGAAAAAGGCAACAAGGTCCTATGTTAGCCTAAAGGATGATGAGGAAACTGAATCAGATGAGGAGATAAAGAAACTGAAGAAGAACAAGAAATCATCCAGTGAATACTCTACCAGTCAAGGAGAAGAAGAGAAGGAAGAGGAATTTGTTGAAAAACCCACTCTATCCTTAGATGTTGTAGTGAAAGTAGTCACTATGGATGGGAACCTACAACCCTTAACAGAATTCTATGATGCATATAATGAAGCAGATAAAAAGATTCTGGAGGAAACCACAGTTAAGTTTTTGAACACTTACAATAAAGCTTTTATTGAAATTATCTCTCTAATTCCCAAAAGCTTAGAGAAAAGGTTTGAGATGAGGAAGAACAATGCTCGAGCAAAAGATCTAGAAATCTGGGAACAGATAGCAATTCAGCTATATCCTTCAATTGATCCCAAGAAAATGAATATGGTATTCAAAGATTGTAAGGATGAGTTTAGGAGCAAAGCAAGGATGAATCAACTTATGCTCGGAGAGACTAACAAAGTTGCAAAAGAGACAGAAGAGATCCTCCAGAATGCTTTAAAAAGATTCAACATTCCAATTATAGAGGACTTGGGTGTTGATTCCTTGGTCACAGGTGTTGAAAAAGAATCCACTGAGCAAGTCATGGACACCGGTGTAGAAAAGGATACGGACTTGGAATCTTCTACTCTGGAAGAGGTGGCTCATGAACAAACAAATATCTCTCCTCCGGTTTCCCCTACAGTCTCCAGATCTAAAGGAGAAGAAAGAATACAAGAGAAAGAAGCAGAGGTGAAGGAAAAAGAAGATGACAGTACCAAGGTTGCAGAAGGAGAGAAGACTTCAATAGAGAAGACCACAACTGCTAGTGGTAAGAATTTAGAAGGAGAGAAAGCTCCAAGAGATAGCTCTAAGAATGCAGAAGAGAAGAAAAATCTGTCTCCGGCAAGAGACACTGCAAAAACTGTCCAAGAATTCTTGAACAAAGAAACAATGAAGATTGATGAACCGGAGCTTCTACAAGGACCATTTAATTTTGATTCTCTTTCTCTAGTACAGACAATGAAGATAGCTTCATTTGCTAATGCAAAGGTTAAAGAAAAACTCCTGAAGTCTCACATGGAAGACTGTGAGTTGATAGAAGCTGCTTCCGGAGTGCTAGAAAAGATTATGCCATCGTTTTAGAAGGATCCCACAGCCTCCTCATCCGGTAATCTCAAAACTCTAGTTAATAGTGTTAGCACACATTTTGATTCCCTAGAGAAGTCAGCAGAAGCTAAGGTCCAGAAGGAATTTCTTACAAAAAGATTATCAGAGGTACAAGGGTTGATAATTAATGATAGGAGAAATATGAATATTGGGATAAATAGCTTAGAAAATGCTCTTAAAAATGGCAGAGAAATATACAAATTTTGTTTATCATGGTCCAAAGCAACATTGGACATTGAGAAGAAACTAAAAGAACAGGAGGACAAACTGACAAATCTATCAAAGAATTTTGATCCTCTCTCATCCTCCATAATAAATCAAGAATGTCAGACTATTGCAGTCTTGAATGAAATCAAGAAGCTAGAGAAGGAAAAAAAAATAGAATAAGCAGGTTGGGTGCACTCATAGGGATAATTATCCCCAAGTTAGAGGCCATGCATGAGGCCATAAAAGAAGCCCAGATCACAGCCCAAACTAGTGATCCGATAGATCTAAGAAGGGCAGATGCATTTGCATTCCTATTAAGCAGTCATATATCAATTTTGGACAAAATGAAGCAAAGTTGGGCAACAAAATTTATCCAATTGAAGACAACTTTTGTAGACATTCTTTAGTATATGTAAGTATGCCATATGTATATACTTATGTGGCTAGGCATAGTTGCAATTTTGAAAATTTTGGTATGCGGACCCTACCCTTTGCCATTGATGTCAAAGGGGGAGTGAGGAGCAGTGAAAAATGAGGAATCCAACTAAGGGGGAGCTCCAGAAAATGTATATAAAAATAGAGCATCAGCCAAGGGGGAGCATAGTGTAAACACTTAGTCATTTTTCACTAAGTGTTGCCATCAATGCCAAAGGGGGAGATTGTTGGCAAGAGACACTATATGGATTCATGATTGTTGTCATTGATGGCAACAAAGTTCATCCCACACATCCACAGGACATGGTGTGTCTCTACCGGAAGTCAGAGTGAAGAATGTTGTGGTCCGGTAAGCAAGAACAGAGCATGTGGCAAGGTTCAATAGTCAGGTCCGGATCTCTCAGAGGAAGTATCTTGGTAAAGTGTGGATTTGGGAAAGTCAAGAGGACTACCTTGAGTGATAGATTCCAAGGATTTAGCCTCTGGTGATAGATGAAGAAAAAGATATGAATACTTGAGTATCGGGTTCCTGATTGGCAGTGTGGACAGAGGAAGAACTGACTGGCAGAACATCAGACATTATTCTGGATGTGTTATTGATGATGGTAAAGGTTATTAAGGCATAAGTTATGATTGGCCGACATGATTGATGACTTCTACAAGTATATCCTTGATCCACATTACTTGGTATGCAAGGATTCAACCGACAGATCAGAGTTTGTGGAAAATATTGACTATTCCGGGTGCCGACTAGAAAGGTGATGAAATCACTTTTGCGTATATATATATATATATATGGATTTAGTTGTGAAATGTGTCATGGTTGTTGGTGATGTGCAAAGAAAAGCAGTAGAGCTGAATAAAAGCAGAAAGGAAGGTCTAGTATGTGAACGAAGAGTAGCACAAAAGAAGAGAAAAGATGAAGTGCAGCAGATCAGTATACAGAGCCTAATCGGAACTGAACTCCAGCATATGTTGATTCTCCTTATCAGTTTAAGTATTGTATTACACTCTTTATAAATTGTAGACAGTGTGTCTCTTGTAGGCAGTGTGCCTCTTGTGAGCAGTGTGCTCGGGCAATGAGCCCTAATTGGCAAGTGCCATTTTGTATTTCCATTCTTCTAATAGAGAATACAATCTTGGGTTAATCACCCCGTGGTGTTCTCCCTTAACAGGGTTTCCACGTCAAAAATATTGTGTCATGTGTATTTCTATTTCATGGTTATGTTTGCTTGTTTGAATTGATGTTGCACTAATTATTAAGAAAGTTCAGAAAGCTGAAATAATTAAGATAACTGATTCACCCCCCCTCTCAGTTATCAACGCATAGGTTCATTAGGTCTCAAGTCCTATGGTAATTTGTTCAATACCTTAGTGAATCTAGCATTGAAATCAGCAACCTGTTCATTTGATCCTTTGGTGATGCCAATAAATTCATTAATGAAGAAACGAGGATCAGTTTTGTCACCATATTATTCTTTGAATATCCTCCTAAAATCCTCCCATGATGAAATACTTCTATCAAGTAAACCTTTATACCATTCCTTGGCTTCATCAACTAAGGATTGCATAAATGATTTCATGAAAATATCTTCATGCTCAACCTCAAAGTTGTCCATGATATTCTAAAAAGCTTTTAAAGGGTCTTCACCTGATACAATATTATTTCCTAAAAATTTAGGCACTTGCAGCCTCACATGTTTGTCAATAGGATTGGGGTAACCAGGAATGCCATCGAAAACTAGTTGTTTGAATCTGTCTAGCTGCATAGGTTGTCTACCAAATTGATTAGCATTTGCATTTCTATTTGCATTCTCATTTCTTACATTATTTAATGGTACTCTAGCATTATGTGTGTTCTGTCTTTGATCATTGTGTTGATCCTGTACTTCATTCCTGTGTTGATTTCTTTGTAT
The DNA here is from genome assembly GCA_027924645.1 of Cunninghamia lanceolata. NCBI lineage: Eukaryota > Viridiplantae > Streptophyta > Pinopsida > Cupressales > Cupressaceae > Cunninghamia > Cunninghamia lanceolata. Next base: position 2,933,785 of record BSBN01000433.1, on the reverse strand, counting down.
ATTTGCATTGCCAAGGGTAGGAACTGAATCATTCTGAGCAACTGTCAGAGCTTGTACTTTCTCTCTCATGTCATCTCTAATCTTTACTACTTGCAAATATTCTAATTCTACCCTTAAGCTCTTAATTCCATCAACTAGTTCCTCTTCTCTAGGCATAGAAGAAGATGGCCCCACTCCATTTTGGTCATCATTATCTTCATCCCTTGGAGACTCAACCTCTTCAAATCTATCACTGGGATCCAAGAAAGGGCATTCTTGAAAAACTTTTGACCTTATTCTCAGAGCACCACCCTACTGTTTCTCATATACATTTTGGATTTCAACTTCTGTGTTTGAAAAATAAGGCATTGTTTGCTCTGAAGATCCTAGATTGTCCTGAATAAATTCATTTATCCTGGGGCTAGGAGAACCATCTTGACTGGTTCAAACAGTCCCTTTTTTCCTATACATCATTTTTATGGGTAACTCTTCAAACAAAGGGTTACGTTGGGATCTTCTCCCTTGCATACAAATTTTACTTTACCGGTTGGGAGATTAGTTCAGAGTCGCCACCTATTACTAGGAATTGTTTTCTTTTAAAAATCTAGGTTCTCTCATAAAGCATCCCTAGCTGAGTCGCCAATTTCTGTTGGTATTTTTCCCAGACTGGATGCTTGTTCCCAGTCACCCCTACAAAGTAGCCATCAATGATCGACAGGATTCCCGGGCCAGGGGCCAACAATATAGGAGATAGACTCTATAAATATCTCCTCTTCTTCTTTAGGCTCTGCAGAACCAAGGGGGGTATTCCCTACTCAACATCTATGAAATGCATCCATGGATTAGCTGGGATGTTGATACAAAGTAGATAAATCCTCTCTTATGTAGACCAAAACTATGAGATAAGTGCAAAGGGGCTAGCTTCGGGCCTATATTCAGTTGTAGACAAAGGATTTTGGGTCCTAAAACTACTCCTAATATCCTAAAGGTTTGTATGTGAAGTTTGAGTTTGATTTTTATATGGATGCAAAACTAGGACTTTGGGTTACAACAGAGATACCAGACCAGATCAGTGCTTATCCAGGGCTTGGATTTAGTAGACATATAAATGTGAATGTTTACCACAAACCTAAGGTAGTAATCAAATTTCAAGGGGTCTCTAAAATGTCTGCCTTACAGACATTACCCAAGGGAGAGTATTTAGTTATTTCTGCTTACAAACATCCTTACTACAATGTATTCTTCTCAACACTTAATCCAAAACATTCAATCTACTCCTTGAGCAGAAGTAAGAGACTAAGTATTCAATATAGAAAACCTATATTCTAGAATCTATAACACCCCTTAGGTGTTCAGAGTTAGAAGAAAAACACATTCAGTCTAGAGACAAATAACAAAACACATGCAATGAAGCATTACTCATTTAAATCAACATGAAATTGATAATTCTGTGCATAATACATACAACAAACAACTCATAAACTTGCAGAAACACCTGAAAAGAGTCACCAGAAAGTTGTATTCCTATTGTAGCACCAAAAATTTTCCAGTTTTCAACAACCAATGAGTAACATAGTTTGGCTTTTATACCAAGACTGTGTACTCAACAAAATTAATTACAAGGTAAATCAAAAATCTGCCAGATTCAATGCATGAGGAATGGCACTTAGAAATATTCAATGCTGTGGGGAGACAGAGAGGAATGAGCAGATGGAATCAGGATCCGCACTGCCATTCAAGGACATTCATCTTCAATTGGGTTGTTGACCCATCCATCACCGACCCATACTGTTGCAATTCTACCATTAACGCTTCAGCTACCCAAAACCTCTCTGAAATGTAGCAACGGCGTACCTCTGAAAATTTCCCACTCAAAAATAGCCGCACACGCTTAGGAAAAATTCATCGCTGTAGGTTCAAAACAAGGCTATTGATCCACTCCTATCGCTAAGATCCCCGGCCACAAAAATGCCTTGAAAATTGCCCACCAATGATATCGTGCCACGTCAACACCTCACCCCTCTATCACTGACTTTTCCATTTGCCTTTTCACCCCTTGTATATGCAAGAACGGATGCATATACAATCGCCACTGTTCACCCTTCAAAAATCCCCTGTATATGCAAAATGCATATACATCTGTTTGATATATAAGGCAGACCCCAAACCTGTTTAGAACAAATTGAAATTCAATTCAGGTCCAGCTTGTATCCCCTTTTCCTGCATATTTTCCTTGTATATGTGCATATATATACAATTCAGATACAAGCCTTGGATTTCAAAAAATATAAAACACATTGGATCCACCTTGAAATTTGGCTTGTACCTCATCCTTTGTATATCGGCATGTACAAACGCCATATACATGCATGCCACGGACCCCAAATGTTTATGAAGCAACCTAAAATATTCATCAGGTCCAGATTGTATGTCTTCCTTTGTATTTCCATCTTATATGTTGCACATACAAAAGCAAATATACAAGTCACAGATTCCAAGTCATTTATCAGCTAGATTGGAGAACCTTTCGAATCTGACTTGTATCTCATCAAATGAATATTTTGTTTCTATGCAGAATATACAAACACAAACATACAAGCAGGGAATCTTTTTAGAATATGCCCGCGATGCATCTAATCATTGTATGTGCGCTTGAATGTATATTGCATATACATTCCACCTTGTACATCCATGGCACTATTCAATTTGCATGTCGCCGGCCTTTGTATAATTTTCAATGTACATTACCTTGCACATACAAACAAGGAATCTTCTTCAGAATATTCTTGCAAAGTATCTTTTCCTTTGTATGTTTTTCCGTGCATGTTCTACATACAAGCCCGATATACAAGCAGGGCCGATATACAAATGGCGAATATGCCCAGAATCTTACAGAAGATTCCCCCAATGTATATGCAACCCGATATACATCAAGAAATGTATATTACTCAAATTTTTCACCATCTCTGGAAGCCGATTGGGATTTCACAAGCTTGTCAACAGATTTGACCTTTGTAGACATAGAATTTAGCATTTTTCTCAAGTGCAACAGGAAAAAGTAGTAAAATATTGCATATAAGTCAAGGAGCAATTCAAACTAAGGCACTAGGGGCTTGTGGGAACAAACACAGGAACCTGCAGACCTAATTTCAGAATCCTAATCCTAGGTGAACACCACTAGGTTGTGGGATGTCATTGAAGTTGTTCTTGATTTGAGCCAACTCTCCCTCCCAATTCCTCTTTGCATTTAACAAAATTTGAATATGGCCATTTATTAGGAAGACTAATTTCTCTACCTTTTGTATCTCAAAGGGTGTGTCAATTAGTGCCCTTACATTCAGTGCTTCTGCTACAAGATTTGACATTGAGTCTAGCTTAGGAATTATTAGTCCTCTTAATTGAAACATTCTATTTTTCATTTGATCCCTCTTATTTATTAGGCTACTTATGTTAATATGAATACTAATGACTTGTATCTCTTTGCTACTTGTTGACTCAACTGTTGGGTCAAATGACATAGAGCTATTTACCAGTTGCAATTCTTGATCCTTGATATTTTCTCCTAAATCTTTTGTGGCTTCCAGCCATGATAAATGGAATTTGTACAAATCACAAGCTTCTTTAATGGCACTTTGTATACATTTTATTCCATTTTCTAACAGAGTTTTATCATTAGCTAACATGGTCTTCAATTCAACTAGTCTCATTTCATCAAACTCTTTTCTAACTTTTGTCTCTCTAGATTTTTCAAAAGATTCAAAATGAGTTGTGATTGATTTTATCATACCTTAACTTGATCAGTTGATGATAATGATGTATCTTTATGGTATGCAGGCATCAACTTCTCCAACACATCATATGTTGAATCAATGATCTCATTGTCCTGTATATGTGTTTTCATCATCTCTTCCTATGCCTTTGCTTGAACAATTGACATTAGTTTGAATTTTTGTACAGGAGACATTGAGGCCAAATTTCTTGGTCCTTGTAGGAGTTTAGACTCATCCAAATCTTGTTGTCTCTCCAAAAGTTCCCTAGCAACAATGTCTCTTGTCATTTCTTCAAACACTTCTTGATTTTGTTCCGGAGGTTCCATGTCCATATTTTCTTGTTGATTAATATTTTGCTCCGGTGCAGGGCTCATCTTTTCTAGATCAAGTTCTTGATCATCAACTTTGATCTTCTCATCAATCTTCTCATCAGTTTGTCAATCTGGAGGAGGACTTGTTTCAGTTTGGTCCCTTTTTGCAGTGTCTAGGTTACCAATATCAGGGGCTTGATTTTCCTTTTCTTTCATCTATTCATTATTTTTATCTGGCCCTTGGTCCATGCTGACATCTGGAATAGATGTGTCATCTCCAACATTTGTTTCTTCATTATCATATATGGTTGGGAGATGAAATTCCTTCAACACTCTTAGGGTGATCTCCTCAGTTTCTTTGACTACTTTCTCAATGTCATTTGCCATTAGATTGTTCATTCTCCTCTTTGTTCTAAATTCTTTATGAAGTGCTTTGGAGATTTTTGCCTTTTCTTCTGGGGTGATTTCAAGACATAGTTTTATTAATGTATGCTCTCTAAGCTCAACATCTGTAATGCCCCTCGCATTTTGTCTTGTGATAGTTATTAGTTCATAATTCTCTCTGATAGTTCTGAGATAGTTGCTAGTCTTTCATTGCACTTAACAGTTCTGAGACACTTGGATTAGTAGGTTATGGTCTATGTTTACTTTGATTTTGATGGACTATGTTCGACTGATATAGTTAGACATGTGTTATGAGTTTCTGATGACATTATTGTTACTTCAGTTATGATGGGTTGGACATGATTAGTAATGGATTAATATTTGCATGTTTTATTAGATACGTTGATATTTATTTTCAAATGCAGTGGTTATAATCTTGTTCAAGAGCAGGGATGGTGTAGTACTACTCGCTTCGATCACCCTACTACACTGCGATTCTCTGACTCTCTGTGTGTAGAAATATATGTATTTGATCGGATATAACCAATTGTTCAGATGTAGGCTGCAGGTACCGAACCTTGACTCCACCTGATATAGCAGGTTTGAGCGGGTTCTTGCACCAATGGGTATCAGTGATGGGAGATAACGTGAGGTCTATTCCACTAGGTTAGTCCTTATCTTTTGTTGTGGTCACGAGTCATGTTGTGACGCTTGGTCCTAGCCTTGTATGTTTGGTAAGCTTGTGTTGTGGAGTATAGTCGAGTTGTGTTAATAATGCTCTTGTGTGGTTGGATAATACTTTAATGATTTATTATTAACTAATAATGCTTCTATTATGTTTATTGGATAATATTTGCTTTAGCCTAGAATTTTGTATGACACCTTAGTTAAATTTTATAATAGACTAGAATTAATTATCTACTATCCAAGAGTATTTGTGTCATAAGTTGTGGTTATGGGTAATAGTATGTATTTTGTTTAAAGAATAATTTTTGGTAAGTGAAATTAATGCCATGAGTTGGCAATTTTGAAATTGTAAGATTTGGGATCTCTTTTTATAAGAAGATTTTTTGAATTCTCGGAGGAGTGGGATGTTGGGTAACGGATGCATGTCTACATTAATTTATGAGCTGAACCATTTTTATTTTTTGGGGGGAATTTTGTTCTGAGGGGGAGTTGAAAAGAGAATTGAGATATTGGGGAGAAGAATAGAGAATTTGGTGGCAAGAATTGGAGAAATTTTGAGGTGGGACTGAAATTTGGGTATGTACTTTGTCTCTCTCTATGAAAATTTACAATTGTTGTAGCTTGTAAGTTAAATTTTAATACAGCATGTTCCATGTGTGTAATTTGCATGTCCTATAAATTGGAATTTAAATATCTCTATGGCTTGTATCATCTTGTGCCTGTGTAGTCGAATGTTGCTCCAACCTCTGTAGATTCTTTCGAGATGTTATTCTTCTAGTTTAGCCTTTGTCTTAAACCTTCTTGAAATCATAAGCACAATCATTTGTAACCCTTTAATGTGATCTCAATTCTAAGAAATAGATGACTCAATTTTAATCTTTTATCAATCTCTTATCCCATTTGTTCTTGCAAATTTATCTCACATATGCATCTCTCAGACAGAAGTGAAATGCCCAGAAGAAAGAGTATCCATTATGCACATCAATGTGCCTTTCTCTACTAACAAATTGCTACTACCCTTATTCAGTGGCAACTTGAATGAGTTGAATGCATCTGAGGCTATTTTATGCTCCACCATTCCTCAGAAGGCCTTTACATATTCTTTTCCATGTCACCTTGCGTAGAGTGCAATACCTTGTATATTCTTTGCCTGTGAATGAAATTTAGTTTTCCTTGTTCTTTTATCGAACCTTCTGTTGTATATGAACTTTACATTTATCTTTATCTGTGTGTCTTGTACTACCATTTAATGGCATTATGCCCTGCATGTAATCATATCGAACTTCCTTTTTAGACAGTTGAATTCTTTCTGGTTTTTTTTCCAAATGTGGTCTGGCTGAATCTTTGTTAAATCTACCTCATTTTCATAACCCTAGAGTACACAAATTGTATAAACTTTGTTGAAGATTTCTATGTGCCAAGCCATATATATATTTCTATGTGATAAAAATTGGGATGTGAGTTGTTTCGTTTTGGCAGTTGATCTTTCTTTTTCAAGTTTCTTTGTTGACTGTGACTGGCTGACTGCATTATCTGGTTTGGACATAGAGTTTTGGCAGTTTCTTTCCAAATATTACATATTCTAATTAAACCTATTCCATGTTTTAAGCTAGAATGACCAGATATCCAGGTTGTTAGAGTGTATTATAGGGTAAGGTATTTGTGTTTGTGGTAGTCACTAGTAGTAGACTGTAGTCATTAAAGGTTGGTATCACGTAGTATACTAGTTAGTTGAAATGTATAGCAAAGAAAATGTGTATACTTTAGCATATTGTTGCCGTCATAGGAGTCTTCGAGATGGTCAAAACTAGTAGCAAGTTACATGTTTTTGAAGTTGCCTTTTTATGTCATTGTAGTTCATAAGGTGGTGAATGGGATATCACTTTTGTAAAGTGTTTTATTAGAGTTTGAGGTCACCATTTAGTGGTTAGGGTAGTTGTTGTAGGTACTGGGAGTCATGTTGCTTTCATTCTATTAAAACTATAGTCGTCAAAGGTGTTAGGTAGTCGATTACCCTTAGCAAAATGATTGGAGTTTGGAGTTGTGTATTAGTTTTGAGTTAGGGGTGGCGATGGGGAAAATGCATAATTTTGCTTTGGGTAGTTGTTTTGAAATTGTGTTGTTAGATGATATTTGATAATTAATGTTGGTAAAAAAAAAAAACATTCGTACACTTGTTTATATTAGAAATTGTTAAATGTTAGTTGGGAAAACTTAGGCTTATAGTTGTTTTATTAGAATTATAGATAGAAGGTATCGTTGGAAACTTATGACAATAGAAAAATGCGTATAGTTGTTATTGTGCTTATTTTGAAATAGTAATGGTTGTATATTAGATGAAAAAGTTTTGTTTATGGGAAAAGAAGTATATTCGTATTTGTAAGTGTTTTTATGTGAATGGTAATTCTTGCACATAGGAAGATATTTATATAGTTGTTTTGTTTTTACTAGAATTGGCAGTTGGTAAATGTAATGGAAGCTATGCTTATAGTGAAGTATATAGATTCATAAATTTATAGTTGGCAATCCAATCGATTAGGAAATAAATTTGTATTTGTAGTTAGTGAGATATTTTAGATTATTATAGTTGTCTCTTTATTAGAAATTGTAGTTGGTGGAATGTTAATGGAGTATGGATGTGGTAGGAAAAATGGTTATATGTTTGTAGTAGTTCAAAGTAGAAAGTGTAATTAGAGAATCTTAGTTAGTAATTCTGGTTTAGTATATATGCTTTGGTTTGTTCTTTTGTTAGATGAATATACTATATATTTATAGTTGTTTGACTAAATTTGTAGTTGGTTTAATGTCGATGAAAGATTATGCAAATAATTACTTATAGATGTTTTATTAGAAAATGGTAGACAATAAATTATTAGATAGGAAATTATATTTGGAGTTGTTAGAAATTATTACGTTCGAATACTAGAATATTCCTTTAAAGAAAGAGGAAACCTTTGTTTAATTTCTCATTTAGGAAAGAGTATATTGAATCTCATTTTTGGGTTGTTGTCCTTATCGTATCTATATATGTTGTTTTGGATCTTTGTGTTTATTTTTGGGGTGGAGTTCATGTCTAAGTTTTGGTTTATTGTGAAGTGGGAATCTTGAGAGATGTCATGGCTACTTGGTGTCAAAATGTTGAAGCATTGTCCTTGTTAGATAATGGTTACTTTTCCATTGGTTTTGTACCTAACTCCAGAGGTGTGGTGTCTTGGTCTTTGGTTCAGATAGTGGCATGTCAATGTAATGGGATAATTGGATTTTCGTGTCCTGTAATGAATGGGGAAATGGTCTCTTGGATATAGTACTTGGTATCTGTTTTGTATCATGATGAGATGTGATGTCTTAAATTCCTTGCTCTTGCATGTCATTGTTTCAGATGTTGGATAAGGGAAGCTAGTGTAGGATGGAGAGTGGCTTCCATGGTGGGGCCGATGCCCAAAGTGTCTACCAGGATAACCCCATGGAAGTTGTAATCAAGTGATAATTTTAAAATTTATATATAGGTGGGTCGGGTAGTCTTTCACATAACAAGATAAGTATGTTGCCTCACCCATGCCTTGAGTGCTCTCGAAGGCTAAGGATGGGATGAGAAGGCCTAGTCAGCAAGGTTGACCTCCTTGTCCACATGAAAGGATGTGTCACCCTATGGGGCCAGTGCCAAAGGGTCACCAAGATAGCCATAGATGGAGGCCGGCTTCTAGTGAGAGATAGCATGGATAACCCATGATTAGGACCATGCGATGACACTCTCCTTGCTGCAGCTTAGCTTCTTCCCTCTATGCTTTCATTGTTACCTTTGGAGTGATGTCTTGTCTCGTGCAGTTCTGTTGATATGGTTGGTTGTGTTACATATATTTATTTGGTTATTTTGGATGTTGTCTCTTTGGCTTAGTGGAATCCTCGTTGTTATCTCCTAGCTCGGAGGGGTGGACCTTAGGGTTCCACATGGTTGGGTGGCAGAGCTATCCATTGGTCTTCTTGGAGATTCGGTTCGAGTCCTGTACAGAGGTGTTCCAGGTCCATGTTGCTTTCCACCTCAGAGTTGTATACTTTCTTATGTATTCAGTTGTAAACTGACACGATCAATCTTGTAATCTTGTATTGTAACTTTGTAAATTAACTATTTTGCAAATGTAAGAGTTGTCCTTTTTTTAATAGTAGTATAATGTATATCACTTGTGTGGTTTTAACTTTATATTCATTGATGCAGTTATGTTGCCCTAGAGGTGTTAGAAGTGCACTTTTCTTTACGTTGTGTATTGTGATATCTTTGGTTACTAATAATTTAATTTCTTGCTTTCAAAAAAGTGCATCACAACATCCTTAGCCATATCAGCTTCTTTCATTGTAGATATTATACTTCCCAAGATTTTTGGGAGATCAATAATTATTTCAATGAGAGCTTTATTGTATATGTTTAGTTACTAGATGATAACAGCCTCAATGATCTTTTTATTTGCATTGTTGAAGTCATCATACAATTGGTCAATAGGTTTTAGATTGTCATCAACTGTAATGGCCTTCAATACTTCCTCCAGACTCATTATAGTCTTGTCTTCTGCAGGTGCTTCATTCTTAGCCTTCTTTCTCCCTATATCCTTACCAAAGGTCTTCCTATTTGTGGCATCAGAGGGTTTTCCTTGCTGAGAACTGGAGGGTGGTGCACTCTATGCCTTCATCTTCTTCACCTCTTCATCAGTCTCAGTTTCCTCATCATCAACTACACCAACACTGACATACACTCTCTAGCCTTTGGTCTTCTTCCTCTTTCCTATTTGCACTTCTGTATTTGTTGAGGAGAGAATACTGGAGGGTTCAGATGTTGTTCCAGAGGGACTTGCACCTCTTGTTCTTCTGTTTGGTGCAGTAGGTGCTTCTTGTTGCACCTCTTGAACTTTTGGAGCTTTATTAGCTTCCTTTTCTTTCTCCTCTTTTTCTTTTGCTTCTCTTTCTACTTCAGCTCTAGCTCTTGTGGTTGATATAGATACTTTGGTGAATCCTTTTCTTTGTGCATATTCTTCTGCCATTTTCTTAGCCTTTTTCTAGATTTCAGGCTTCCTTAGTTCAACATGAACTTTTACAGATAGCTCTTCATATGTGCCAAACCTTTCCTCTGAAGTGTCCGTAGGTTTACTTAACATGTGATGGGCATATCCATCTAACACATCAGCTACTACTTCATAGCCCATTGGCATAATCTAGATTGTTCTAGGTTCAACAGCCTCCATCATGCATTGATCCTTGTTGACAATGATGCATATATCATTTTTATATTTTTCCACAATTGTCTTAGGGATCCTTTCCCTAGATTGCATTACCCTTTGGAAGTTCTTAAAATAACCCCATAGGGCTATAGTCTATGCATCATGACTTCGTATACTGCTTAGATGATCTCTAATTTACACTGCAACCGGTTGACTATTTAACCAGAACAAATTCTTCATACTTGGTAATTCATGCATGAAATAGAAGAATAAGCAGATGATCAACTTACCAAACTTGAAGGGGTATTTGTTATCCTTTGTATTCTTTAGGTTTTCTATTAATTGTTGTCGTAGCAATTCATAGAGGTCATAGTCTACATTTTCCTTGATCATCTGATAAGTAGTGTATATTGTAGTACCAGAGATAGAATTCTCCCAATTTGTGAAGTAGATTTTGTAACCTAGCACCATGGATGCAAGCCTTACAACATGGTCTTCAATATCATTGATTGTCAATGCCCTTTTGTCAAATTTAGCTCTAGTGGCTACTATCACTATTTCATTCTTTATAGATTTTAATACTGGTATTGTATTGGTGGAGCTTAATCTAGTCATAGCTCTTATTTCCTCCTTTGTGATCATGAATGGTCTCTCTAGCCACATGAATTTGTTGTGGATCCTACTCAGAACATACCAGAGCCATTCATCCTCTACAAATGTTGGGAAGTCCTTGTACTGAATGAATTTCTTCACTTCCAAAGCCTTTGTATTCTTCCTTCAACTCAAATTGGTCACCACTTAAGTGTTTTAGATATAAATCTATGAATTTACTGTCACCATGTATTTCTAGGAAAACATGAATATAAGCCCTAACATCTTCCGCATGCATAACACCAAACAAAATTTTTTAAAATGCACCAATTGGATCGACCTCTGTTGATTTGAATAGATGCTTCTTGAATTTTGGTTAGTCTCTCTCGATTATAGCAATCACTTGTGGTGTTGCCATTTTCATAAAGACTTAAACAAATTCACAATAGGGTTTCAATTGGAAATACCTTTTTTTGATGAGCTAGGGTTTTCTTTGCTTGAGATTGATATGGCTTGCTTTGAATCACTTTGGAAATTGTTGTAGTTATTTGGAATTTCACTCTAGTTCTCCTTAGGCACTTGATAGTTGAGTGTAAAGTGATTATCCTTTTGAATCTAAGAATTTTAACTTTGGATTGCCTTAACCTAATCTCCATAAATGCAGTCTTTCAAAACCTATCAAACTCTTCTCTATTGAGCACAGTTGATCTTGATTGCTCTGCAATGTTCCACATTTGATTCTTTTCTCCAAAATTACTTTCAAAAGATCTGTCACATGAAACTTCACATCATATCTTCGTGTTGGATCCCAGCACTAATTATCTGGCTAGGGGATTTAGATTTTTAATACAGTTCCCCCTAAGCCAAAGCTCCCAATTTACTTCCCAGAGGAAGTATCTGCACCAGAGGTTGGTGCGGATCCATCCCTAACCTCATTAATATCCTTCTTAATCTAGACCTTGTTCATCTCCTTCTTGATTTCCACTAGATCAATCTTGTTCTTACCATTGTCTTCTCTTTGCCTTTTTTTCCTCTTCTCTGCAAAATAGTCTCTTTTCTCAGTCTTGTATCTGTAAAATTTTGCAACATGTCCAAACTTATTGTAATTGTAGCATACCACATTCCTCTATCCCTAATTCCTTTTGTTGATTGGATTCATTCTTGTTCTGCATTGGTCACCCATATGTGCAAATCTATTGCATGCAAAACATTTTCCATTAAAGAATCAAGTATTCCTTGCATTGTTAAAACCATTCCTTACTAGACTTCTACATTCACTTGATCTATGACCAATTTTCTTGCAGTTGAAACATTGACCAGAGAATGATGGAGTATTTTGATTCATTCTACTCCTACACTGAGTAGCCTTATGACCAAACTTGTTGCATTTAAAATAATGGCGATTGAAATATGGGTACCTTTGAGCATTTGGTTGCTTGACCAGAGGTCTTCTAGGTCTTCTTTGATTTTGGAACTGGTTGCCTTTGTTTTTCTTCATCTCGATGTTTTCTTGACTTGATTTAGAACTTTCTCCTTTTTCAAATCCTAAGCCTTTCTTCTCATCTGAACTCTTCTGACTTTCAATAAACTCCTCAAGCTTTATAGAGCTTATTTTGAATTTTTCTTTATAGCTATTTGTTTCTTCTAGATCATATTTCAGAAGTAACACATATTTTCCCAATTTTTCACATTCCTTGGACTTATTGTTTAACGTTTGATTCAAATGTTTCTTAGCTTTTTCTTTCTCTTCAACCAACCTTGATAAATTATTTAGGATTTCATTTGCTTCAATCAATTGTTCACTTAGCTCTCTATTTCTATCCTTTGATCTATTAACTTGCTCTCTTAGCTTTAGGATGCATTCATCTGCATCTTTGATGTTTTCTTTCAAATCCTAGATCTCTGCTTCATACTTATCAAGATCCTCAAGAGCTATTTTTAATTCTTGATCAATTGTGCCATTACTTGGAGTAGGATGCCTTCTGACTGTCATGAGTATTCTTTCCCAGATCTTCCTCAAGCTATTAAACTTCTTCCAAGGAACCTTACTCTGATACCAATTGTTGATCACAAAGAATACTGAGAGGGGGGTGAATCAATATTCTATAAAACTTCTCTTTCACACATTTATTAATCCATTTACCACATTTAATAACTTGAAAGCAAAACAAACATAAGAACAACAACCATAAAGACATAACACATAGACACCAAGACTTTTATGTGGAAAACCCAAAAAGGGAAAAACCACAGTGAGTGTTAGCTCACAATACATTATGATAACAATACTGAATTACATGAAGGCTCACTGCCCAAGGACTCACTGTCCAAAGAAGTGCTCACTGCAATAAGCTCTTTGCCAAGAAAATGGAAGAGAAGATAGAAGAAGGATTAGCTCATTGCCAAGAGATGACTGCTCCAAATGCATCTATAGAATGCTAAACTACAATTCTATTAATAGCTTAGTATACAAACTCAAATGTCTTCATAATGTCTACCCTACTTTTCTGCTCTACTTCACATATACTCTACCTTTCTGCTTTTACTATCCTTTTCTGATCACAAAACTACTTTAGATCGCACACACACATTTTATTCACATTCTTCCATACCTCCAACACTGAAATCCATCAATTATAGATATCCGCAACAAGATTCCTCTCACAATCAGGTCAGCAAGCCAAGCATGAAATGTGTATGGAAATGTTATACCTTGTTAGCTTGATCATGTGCACAAACAACAATGTAGATCCTAACAAACATACAATAGTCTTCATATAGGTCAGGACCAATCATTCAACCACTTAGATTGATTGTTCAAACAATATATCTTCACCGCATATAGATCTAACATGTCTATCAACTTATCCCTTGAGTACACACTTGACAGTTCATCTGTCACAACTTAACTCCCACTACATACCATATGAGACTCTAAAATTCATATCCAACATTCATCATTGACCTCTTAACATGCCTTCAAAACTGTAAGACAAAATATGTAACAACGGAGGAATGCAAACCCTTTTACTTTGGTACTATGTACTGTTCCTATCTTAAGTCTGTTCACCTAGACTTTGACATTTCATAGTATGACTTCCAGATGAAGTCATAACTTGAACATTGGAACATATCTGAACTACATGTAATGATCTTCAACTACGAAGGCATATTATCCCAATCTTTGACACTTAATTTGTACACTGCCCATACTTAGTCATTTTAGGCTTCCAGACCAGAATCCTTTTATGCCTTGTTGTCAAACCAAATTGATCTATCAAAGTAAATTCTCTTTGACTTGTTGGTGGAATCTCTTTTCCTTGTTGCCATCAATGATAACATTCAATCATTAATCAGAGCGGTGTCTCTTTCCAATAGAACCAACTTGGATTTTCTCTAAAGTTGTTTTCATTATAGCTCTATAAAAAGGTGATGCACACACTAAGTTCCATAGATATATTTTGGCTTGAATGCTTTACAATTGTTGAATAATAAATTGTTCTCTTTTATTTTAGATGTGACTTGAGGTGTAGGAGGTAAATTATGTGTATTATTGGTAGGATGGGTGGTGATAGATTAACATCTTGTCCTCTTCCTAATCTTTAATGAGTATGCTCGACAAGATTATAATCATGTGAATCAAGGGCTACATGAAAGGTAGGTATAAGTGACACAAAATCCATATTCATAGATGGTCAATTAGGATCAAACGATTACTTCTGAGGGAACATATCTAAGTCCATGATATCCTTATGTGAACTATGGCTAGAAATGTAAGCAATTAAAGCATGAGGCAAATTTGTGAAAGAAGTGTAAATCAAATAAAATTAATAAAACAATTGTAAGTCTCTACCACTTAAATATAATATAAACTCATTTATCAATAAGATATCATCATCTAAATATTCATAATTAGCAAGTAAAATTGATTGATATGTGACTAGGCATTCATAGAACCATCATATAATCATTATGTAAAATCTCTAAACTAAGGTTCATAATGTCACTAAATAATGAAAATGTGTAACATCATCACTAACATCTATATTAATAGGTAAATATGTATCACTATATGGAATGACACCTTTGTGGGATGTGTGAGTGAAACAAATATGAGATGTAGAAGATTGATCAACATACATATCACATCATATATGTGAGGTGATATGTTATCGAAAAAGCATGACTCTATGTATGTAAGATCATTATGACATGTCGAAAAAGGATCACCATTAGATGAAACGATCTCATGAAGGGATCATGAGTAGCTAAAGGAAGTAAGATTATATATTGTCAATGTTCTTCTTACAAGGTGCATCAAAAGGTAGATCATCACTTGGCATGAACTAATCACTATCATAATCCATATAATCATCTCATGGATAAACAAAATTTAATATATGTAATAGGCATGAATGAACACTAATCAAATTCATGGAGGGAGAAGATGAGACATAATAAAATAAGACCTCCATATAATGCATATCCATATTCTTAGTATAATGTGTTATGAGAATATCAAGGATAGAGGCATAATGTCTAATGAATGATAGGAACCTATCAAGATTTTAAATATGTGTATGTAAAGTAACACAAAAGTAAGATAAAAAGGAGTCATAATGATAGAATATCTTGAGGTGGGAGGGTAGAAAGAGAGCTAAATCAGTATGTATGGCCAAACCCTAATTGCAATGAATAAGTAAGTGTAGATCAATCCCTAAGAAATATAGAAATGGATAACAAACTATCTAGTTATGTTAGATATGAAAAATATAATACTAATGAGAAGCCGTAGAAGGAAACTAAGTCATGTAAAATCAAAGGGTTTATAACACCCTGCCAGGAAACCCCGGAGAATAGCTCAACTATGCTATACAAAAAGGACAATTTTTTTTTAAGGAAAGAAATAACAAAGAAATGTAAATCATATTTATTCATAACATCAAGTTAAGCTTATCCTCTAGTGTTCCACGACTGCATTACTAACAAACTATTAACAAGATCTAACCAACATTATGAATTAACTAACAACCATCGTTCATTCTAAATCTAATTGCATCAATTGCATTGACACATACATTTCCATATTATAACATCAGATAAGTAATCATTAAGGTCCTATATAAAGGATTACAAGTACATATACAATTCCCTTTACATGAGGGTACACCATTACATTGCTTACAATATCACTTTCCTGATTACATTGGAGTACATAGATCAAGATAATAGTACATGATTCTACTGATATACAAAAATGTAACATGAACATAAGTTTCTATCTCCTCAAGCTAGAACAAGATCTGAAATCTGCCACATAAGGTACATCCTTCTTGCACACAAACAACAGCAAGGGGAACCAATGTAGATAAAAGTACAACTTCCTGACCATGTGGAACCCTAAGGTCCACCCCCATGCTAGGAGATAACAATAAGGTCCCACAACATGAAACAGTTAAGAAGACATGAACACAACACAAAAGGCTAACATGACTCCAACATACAACTACACATGACATTCACAACAGAGTCACCACTTCCTCCAATAATCAAAAAGATAATAGACTAACAGGTGCAAGGATTACACATGACTCCAAAACAACACCATTCAATAAGGACATCATAATTAACTCAAACATCACTTCTAGAGGTATTCATAAAATAAAGGAGAGAACACAACTAGAGAATGCTAGACTACAGTAGGGAAGAGTGTCATTGCATGGTCCTAACATGGGTTATCCTGGCAGTCTCTCACCAGACGTTGGCTCCCATCTATGGTTATCCTGGCAGTCTCTCACTAGACACCGGCCCCATAGGGTGACACATGCGGAGCCAACATTCCTTTCATGAGGATAAGGAAGTTGATTTTGCCAGCCATGACCTTCTCATCCCATCCTTAGCCTAAACGAGCACTACAGGCATGGGTGAGGCATCCAATTATCTTATTTAGTGTGGAAACTACCTAACCCTCTAAATTTATTATTAAGTTATCACTCGATTAAAAACTTCCAATGGGTTATCCTGGTAGCCACTTTGGGTACCAACCCCACATTGAAAGCCACTCCCCTACTTGCATCTAGAAGACCTTATCCATGAAACAAGACAATTACAATCACAATGACAAGTAATATATACAATGCAAGGCATTTATCTTCTTGCATACAAACCATAATCATAGGGACCAATTCTTATATCCTTGTCCTAAAACATAAACCAACCATGAACTATCACATTCTCATCATGATGCATTTACAACACAAAATACACATCATTTCACATCACACAGAGAAAGGCATTATCCATCTTGCATAGTCATCATAACCACATGAATAGGTACACTGAGCAAGGCATTATACATCTTGCACATGTATCATACCAACATGAATAGGAGGCAACATTTTAAGAATCCATTTCATTCAACTCGCATGATGCACACAAAGCCAACCCCCACACATTCATACCCTCCTAGGCCTCTGGAAACAACTTCCCCAAATGATACAACACTTGACACCATTAAAAATGCAATGGTTTCACATCACATTCACTCTCAAAGCACATCATAAACTAATACTCTTCAACAAATATTTTTTTAAGGATTGTAACATTAATCCAAGCATGAACAATCATCTAACAGTTATAAAGTGAATCTATCTCAACAATATAGAACTATAACTTTCTAATCACCAATAGCAGTTACAATATGATGATAAAATATAAGTGTCCATGAGTAACAATATTTTAACTAATAATTCTCAAGACTTATTTTAATTTCATTTAATTAAAATGATTGCGAACAACATACAAATACCCCTAAGGCATACAAATTAAACACACCAATTATTTACACTATTTACACTGATTTAGATTTCATTAATAATCTAGACAATTTTGTAAATACTATTAAATATAACTGTATAAGCAAGACTAAAAGCCCATTCTATAAATCTCTTACACTAGTAGAATCACAAGATACAAAACCTGAAGCTACAATAAAAGAACCTTGTTCTAAGGTTAGTTTGAGAGGAAAGGAATACAGAACAACAAAACATTCCTATAGATCTAACATCTTCATCAAATCTACCACACTTTTAACCACATGCATATGATAGGATCATAACACATTTAAAGGATGGTTCAAACCAAGTAGAAGTATCATGGCTAAAGCAACTCAAGAGTGAACACTAATAGGGCACAAGTAGAAGACAATCTTTTTCTAGGTTTTACCAAATTCCATTCAACACATGAATAGGAAGAGAGAGGCTTAGGTTGCTATGGGAAGGCTTAAGTGTCAACTTAATCAATCTTCTATAAACCACTACTACATTGGTCCTATGAATACCAAAATGATCATACCTAACACAAAGTTTTTCTAGAGATGTCTAAACCTCATAATGATTACCAAGCTTGTTAAAATCCCTTACCCAAAACTAGTATTAACGGAATAAACCAATATAAAGCATTCTAACCTGTTAACTTACCAAGTCTATGAATAGAAAAGGGTTGATTGAGTTCAAGACATAAATATGATACAAACATTTTCTCAATAACGAGGTTAATAAGAATGTAACATTTCTTAAGCACAAGTAATAAACATGCTCTATACAACTAATGAACCACCACATCTGTAAAGGATGTTATTATCACATCAAAATTCACTTACAACATAGCATACACAGGAAATTAGGACATACTAATTTATGCCTCAGGAAAACTAAACCTCGACAACATGACCCTATTACGACCACTGATACAATTTACATAAGTTCCATTTACCTAATACAATTCCACTCATAATCAACTAATTTCTAAAACAAACTTATAAATCAAATCTTAAATACATTGTTTACAAATCTAAATTCCAAACCTACTTATCATATTTCTACTAATAAATCATAATAAAATCAATATCAATTTAAATTAAATTTATCAACATTAATATACAATCACTCTATCCAAATTGAATTCTTCTACTTCTATTTATAGAGATTTAATAGCCTTCTTGTAACATAACAAACAACCAAAATGGCATAGGAATGTCTATCACTAATTGATACATATCTCTGAATTGGCAAACTGGGTAATGCTAATTTCTAGATGTAGTTTTCATAGGTTAAAGCTGAACCTTACATAAAAAAATTCTGAGAAACCTAGTTCAAAAATATAGAGTTATTGGCGACGCAACTAACTGTTTTAATAGAGACAAAATGGGTGAAAGGTAGACAATCACAAAATATTCATATCTCCAAAATGACAAACTGGGTAAGGCTGATTTTTGGATATGATTTAGATAGCTAGGTCATGCATTCTATAGAAAAAATTTAGTGGAACTCATTTTGAAAAAATAAAGTTATGGCTAACGCAATAGACTGTTAAAATAGAGATGAAATGGGTGAGAGATAAACAGTCATAAAATATTGATATCTCCAAAATGAGAAACTAGGTATTGCTGATTTTTGGATATGATTTAGCTAACTAGATCATGCACCATATATAAAAAATTTAGAGGAACCTTGTTCAGAATAATAAAGTTATGGCTGGCGCAACATACAATAAAAAATAGAGATGAAATGGGTGAGAGATAGACAATCACAAAATATTCATATCTCCAAAATGACAAACTAGGTAAGGCTGATTTTTGGATATGATTTATATAACTAGGTCATGTTGGTTTATCCCAGACTGGATGTTTACTCCCAGATTTCCCTACAAGGTAGCCATCAATGATCAATAGGATCTCTGGGCCAAGGGCCAACAGTGTAGGAGATAGACTCTATATTTTATCTCCTCTTCTTCTTCAGGCTCTGCAAAACCTAGGGGGGTATTCCCTACTCAACATCCATGAGGATATGCATACAAAGGCTGGGATACTGACAGAAAGTAGATAAGTCCTCCTGTAAGTAGACCAAAACTATAAGATAAGAGCAAAGGGGCTGGCTTTGGGCCTATTTGCAGTTGTAGACAGAGGACTTGGATCCTAAAACTAATTCTACTGTCCTAATGGTTGTTTTGGAGTTTGATTTTGATTTTATATTTGGACGCAAAGCTAGACATGGTATGTAACACAAACACAAAGCTAGATCAGTGCCTATCCAGGGCTTGGAGTTAGTAGACATACACCTGTGAATGATCAGCATGAACAACTAAAACTGGATTTTAGGGGGACACATGTGATATCTTCCTTACATATATCTCCCAATACAGAGTGTTAAGCTATCTATACTTATGGCATCCCTACTGCAGTATATCCTTCCCAATATTCAATCTGAGAATAATTTAATCTACCCCTTGAGGAGAAGTTAAGAGATTAAATATTCAACACATGAATTCTATGTTCTAGAATCTTAGATATTCCTTAAATATCTGGACTCAGAAGAAAGATACATGCAACACTGGAGACAGAATTAGCACAACACATGCAAACATAGCATTACTCATATAGGATTAACCATGAAATCAGTGGATTCATGCAAAAACATACAACAGGAGATACATAAACTCACAAGTTTTGCTGCACAGAGCAACCAAAACCAATTGTATTATATTACAGAGCCAAATGTTCAACTTTCAACAACCAAAACAATGGTAACACAGTCTGCCTATATCGGCCAGAAAGTGTACCTCTAGCAATTAATTACATGCTTTTGACAAAAAACTAGCAGATACAGTCCTCAGAAGGAATGGCGCTCAGAAGTTATTGCTGCAACAGACAAGAGAGTAGACAAGGGTGGCCTCGAGCCCTATGCCACCATTCGGGAGTCTTCATGCCAAAAATTGGGTACATGACTGTTCAACAACTCGCCCACGCCTCAGCACAGTCACCATTTATGGCTCAACCACCCACAGCCACCGAGAAAACAGTCGCAGCATTCAAAAAAGAACTTCCCACCAAAACGCATTTTACTGAAGGTTCAAAATATGCAGGGAGATTAATCCCACATGCACGGTGCGGAGACCACTTTAGTAGTTTAAAAACATAGCCGCATGTATAACAAATGTCGAGCACCTTTTACCACGCTCGACGCACAAGCCTTCGCCAAAAGCCCATCGCCAAGACTAACACCATCGGCCAAGCCCACGAATCTCCTGCCAACCACAATTTTCTCACCGACTGCTACATTACAAACCCCTCCATCGGCCAGAGATGAACCATCGGGCCAACTCTCCAGACCCTTACCGATCTACCAAGTCTCTCCGACAGCACCTTTGCCATCGGCCAGACCAACACCGTCGGTCTAGCAAGAAACCCCTCTGCCGATATAACAACTCCTGCCAATAACACATCAGCTTGCCACCTCCGTCGATGTGACTTACACCGTCAGAATAGCATCTCAAACCTATGCCGATACCTGTCATCATGCCGGTGCTTACCTTCGCATTCCTCTATCGGTGAGACCCACGTCGATGACATCGCATCGGCCAAACATTGCATATCGGCAACCCAAGAAAATACTTCGCCGATAGCCAAAGTGTTGGTGATGACCTTCCAAAACTCTCGTCGGTATGACTAACCCCGTGAACCTATTGAATTGATGAACCGGTTCAACCCGATGGTTCAATGGCGAGGTTCAAAGCTAAGGTTCACCGGCGGGGTTCAAACCTCAAAAATAATACTCCATCGGCAAGACACTCGTCTATCGGTGCCACAAAAAACTCCTCGGCCAACAATACCACTCTCGCTGATAGACATCCAAATCCTCATTGGCCTGACCAACTCCTTCGGTGGAACAAAAATTTCCTTCATCGATAGTACAAAGTCTTGGCGATGGAAGAAGATATGACTGCTACCATCATGATCGCCAAGACAAATACAAACTCATGCCGATGGAGAAAACATGAAGACCACCTCCTCAAGAACTATGATGCAAATGTTGAAAAACACTGAGGGGGTGCCAAAACTTAAATTTCTTTGGATCTTTTGGGAAGCTGCCTGCATGAAAATTGCTTAGGAACTGACAGTCAATTTAGGCACCAATAGTGGCTCTGTCTAAGAATGCATGCCTCTTGCAGGCATGGCAAGAACCACATAACTCTGGGATGCAGACCAGCCCCCTATCCATTGGGCATAGAGTTAAACTTGCACCAATCTGCATCACCAAACACATTATTTCAAAATAAACATTGTGGCCCAGGGCCACCAAAAAGGAAAAACTAGACTTTTGCTTTGTCAAACACCTGATTTTCTTTTGATTTCTTCAAATGAAGCCTAAAAGAATTTAACTGTCTGCAACAAGCCCCTTGGCAATTATTTGTGCTGCTGCTCATTTCTTTTTCTTCAACAAATCTACAACTAGCTTCATTAGCATATATTATTATCAGTTGTAGAATGTCATCATCATATGAGTCACTAATGTTGCTTGGAAAAATAAATGACTCACATGAAACAAATGAATCCACATCAGAATTTTGCCCTTCCTCAAAAAATAAGAGCTCCTCTGTATCAAACATGCAATATTCAGGCACAAGCAACATCTCATAATCAAATTTATCTTAATGAACATACAGATATCCATCATCATCATGCACAACAGTTTTGTGACTAACGTCCACCTGAAATGTCTCAAGAGAAGGCATAAAAAGCTCAGAGTGCAACCCTTCATCAAAAGCTTCATAGTTACCCCTACAATCAACACTATCCCCGACTGTATGAGCATATACATTAGCAACTTGTCTATCCACTTTTGAATAGTGACCCTGTCTTTCCTCTTCACCAATGCACTGATACCCAAAAGCAAATTTTTTAACCTCTGCATTGTGAAAATGGTTAGAATCCTCAAGGAAACATTCATATTCAGCATCCAAATATATTTCATCATCTGAAAGGCTCACACATACATCTAAATACTGACAATCACTAGCATATTCACTACCATCCCTTAAATCAATGTTTTCTATATTCAGAGTGAAGCCTTGCATATCCACCTTATACAAATAGTCAGGAATAACTAGGATATGCCTATTGCTACAAGATGCAACCTCATGTATATCTTTCATTTCATCATCTGGAGAGCATCTTGCACTTGCAGGCTTTTCTTCTAGAGGCAGACAATAATCTTTGTCCACATCATTATAGGATGTGCCTACATTTTTAGCAACATTTTCTTCATGCATGACATCATGGCTGCACACATTATTCTGAAATATATTTCCCTCTACACAATCATCTTTTAAGGCACATACTGGGAGAGCTAAAATATATTCACTTTGATAACTGCTTTGACAACTTGTAGCCATGAAACCTACTGGCATTCCATATTTCTCATTGTTTTCTATGTCCATAGCAAATTTGAAAGCCTGGTGAAGTGTGACTGGTTCTTTATCTCTCAATAGATAACTCATTTCTTCATCAAATGCAGCCAAATAAATTGTCAAGCACAATGCATTATTAGGTCTCATATATTCAGGGATCTGCCTGAGCAATTTAATAAACCTAAGATTAAAGGCTGGAACTAGTTCCTCATCTTCCCTTTGGATATTCATAAAATGTATGATCAATGAGGCCACATCAAACCTTTCACCAAACTGCCCTAAGAATGCAACTTCTAAATCTATCCATGAAGAAACTAAACAAATAAGCAGGTCTAAAAACCATATCCTAGCATCATCTTCCAATGACTAAACAAAGAGTCTCATTACTACATCTTCATCCTCTACCTCATAATCTTCTATTAAATTACAAAATCTTTGCAGATGTTTGTTTGTCGATTCAGAATCTGATCCACTATATTTTGGCAAACATCTTCTAATTTTATTGGGAATAATATTTGGGTAACCATATATCCCTGTGAAATTTAGGGCTTTATATCTTTCAATAAAGAATGGTCTTCTCTGAGAGCACGACCAGGCTTGTTGTTCTAAACTCAACATTTTGAATCAAAGATGAATACCTGGATATATGTTGCAGCACTGATAGGTTCTTTCAACAGAGTCGCCACCTCTCAGAGAGAGGATAGAATGTCAGCAAGGCACTTTTGTTTTCTGCATTCATCACCCCAGCAGAGCACCACATGGTTCCTTTTTGCTGCAACAACTTCACTGGAAACTAGATTTTCCAGCCCTCAGGTTACTTGACTCTCTCTCTCCCTAGTAGAGTCACCAATTTCTGTTGGTTTTTTCCCAGACTGGATGCATACTCCTAGATTTCCCTACAAGGTAGCCATCAATGATCAACAGGATCTCTGGGCCAGGGGCCAACAGTGTAGGAGATAGACTCTATATTTTATCTCCTCTTCTTCTTCAGGTTCTGCAAAACCTAGGGGGGTATTCCCTACCCAACATCCATGAGGATATGCATACAAAGGCTGGGATGCTGACAGAAAGTAGATAAGTCCTCCTATAAGTAGACCAAAACTATAAGATAAGAGCAAAGGGGCTGGCTTTGGGCCTATTTGCAGTTGTAGACAGAGGATTTGGATCCTAAAACTAATTCTACTGTCCTAAAGGTTGTTTTGGAGTTTGATTTTGATTTTATATTTGGACGCAAAGCTGGACATGGTATATAACACAAACACAAAGCTAGATCGGTGCCTATCCAGGGCTTGGAGTCAGTAGACATACACCTGTGAATGATCAGCATGAACAACTAAAACTGGATTTCAGGGGGACACATGTGATATCTGCCTTACAGATATCTCCCAATACAGAGTGTTAAGCTATCTATACTTATGGCATCCCTACTGCAGTATATCCTTCCCAATATTCAATCTAAGAACAATTTAATCTACCCCTTGAGCAGAAGTTAAGAGATTAAACATTCAACACAGGAATTCTATGTTCTAGAATCTTAGATATTCCTTAAATATCTAGACTCAGAAGAAAGATACATGCAACACTGGAGACAGAATTAGCACAACACATGCAAACATAGCATTACTCATATAGGATTAACCATGAAATCAGTGGATTCATGCAAAAACATACAATAGGAGATACATAAACTCACAAGTTTTACTGCACAGAGCAACCAAAACCAACTGTATTGTATTACAGAGCTAAATGGTCAACTTTCAACAACCAAAACAATGGTAACACAATCTACCTATATGCCAGAAAGTGTAACTCTAGCAATTAATTACATGCTTTTGACAAAAAACTGCCAGATACAGTCCTCAGAAGGAATGGCGCTAAGAAGTTATTGCTGCAATAGACAAGAGAGTAGACAAGGGTGGCCTCGAGCCCTGTGCCACCATCTGGGAGTCTTCATGCCAAAAATTGGGTACATGACTATTCAAAAACTCGCCCACGCCTCAGCACAGTCACCATTTATGGCTCAACCGCCCGCAGCCACCGAGAAAATAGTCACAACATTCAAAAAAGAACTTCCCGCCAAAACACGTTTTACTGAAGGTTCAAAATATGCAGGGAGATTAATCCCACATGCATGCTGCGAAGACCACTTTAGCAGTTTAAAAACATAGCCGCATGTATAACAAATGTCGAGCACCTTTTGCCGCGCTCAACGCACAAGCCTTCGCCAAAAGCCCATTGCCAAGATTAACACCATCGGCCAAGCCCATGAATCTCCTACCGACCACAATTGTCTCGCCGACTGCTACATTACAATCCCCACCATCGACCAGACCAACACCGTCGGTCTAGCAAGAAACCCCTCTGCCAATATAACAACTCCTACCGATAACACATCGGCTTGCCACCTCTGTCAGTGTGACTTACACCATCGGAACAGCATCTCAAACCTATGCCGATACCTGTCATCATGCCAATGCTTACCTCCACATTCCTGTATCGGTGAGACCCACGCCGATGACATCGTATCGGCCAAACATTGCATATCGGCAACCCAAGAAAACACTTCGCCAATAGCCAAAGTGTTGGCGATGACCTTCCAAAACTCTCGTCGGTATGACTAACCCCGTGAACCTATTGAACTGATGAACCGGTTCAACCTGATGGTTCAATGGCGAGGTTCAAAGCTGAGGTTCGCCGGTGGGGTTCAAACCTCAAAAACAATACTCCATCAGCAAGACACTCGTCTATCGGTGCCACAAAAAACTCCTCGGCTGATAATACCACTCTCGCCGATAGACATCCAAATCCTCATTGGCCTGACCAACTCCTTCGGTGGAACAAAAATTTCCTTCGCCGATAGCACAAAGTCTTGGTGATGGAAGAAGATATGACTGCTACCATCATGATCGCCAAGACAAATACAAACTCATGCCGATGGATAAAACATGAAGACCACCTCCTCAAGAACTATGATGCAGATGCTGAAAAACACTGAGGGGGTGCCAAAACTTAAATTTCTTTGGATCTTTTGGGAAGGTGCCTGCATGAAAATTGCTTGGGAACTAACAGTCAATTCAGGCACCAACAGGTCGTACACCATATATATTTAAAAAAATAGAGGAACCTAGTTCGTAAAAATAAAGTTATAGCTGACGTAACAGACTTAAAAAATAGAGATGAAATTGGTGAGAGATAGAGAGTCACAAAATATTCATATCTCCAAACTGACAAACTGGGTAAGGTTGATTTTCAGATACGATTTGGATAACTAGGTAGTACACCATATATTAAAAAAATAGAGGAACCCAGTTTGTAAAAATAAAGTTATGGCTGACGTAACAGATTAAAAAAATAGAGATGAAATGGGTGAGAGATAGACAGTCACTTCAATCGGTGATTCCCAGAAATGCAATGATACAGACATGCACAATTGGATCTGTTAACAAGGCTTCTAACCTCTCAACCAAATTACAATCAATAGGATAAATCATAAATCAAACATTTGCTTCAACAGAAAACTGAAACAAAAATTAGAACCAAAGGAACCTGATTTTGCTTGCTTGACTGAGCTGAAGATTAGATGCTGGGTTCAACTGTTGCAGCCACAAACCAGTTTCTCCCCCCAAAAGTTCTATCTACTGAAGATTATTATGAGAGAGAAATCCCCCCAATATCTTCCAGAAGATTCCTCCCATTAAAGGCAATAAATTCTGCCTAAATCCCTTTCTTACAATTTGCTATTTTTTTTTCATTTACAACCAGACCAGACAATATATTTTTTTTATCTTCTTTATTTCCTTTACAACTAGACAAGAATCATTTTTATTCTTATTTATTTAGTATCTACTATATATGAGTTTTATGACAACTCATAAATATTATCTATTTTTATTGCCACTAAACACAACATTTAATTATATTAATTAATTTATTTATCTTTAGCTAGCATTTACATTTATTATTATTATTTATTTCTATAAACTCAAATTCTCATAAAGGCATTTATATATATTTATTTATTTAACAAAAATGTTTTCATAACTAATAATATTATTTTAATGCAACAATTAACCAAAGAAACAATCAAACAATGCCAAACTAAATAACCTAAATGCCAAACAATACCTAACACTATGCATGATCGAAAAGCATGTCCACAACGACAATGACTGACTGTCATGCCCATACAGACAACACTGACTGGGTGCAAAACTAGATACTCATCCTTTTCAAGGATGATGGCTAACTAGGGGACCATATGTTATCTCCATTTAATAGTTCCATTAGTTCTAAGGCACGCTTAGACCTGTCAATTCAGGTGGAGTCGATGTCTGATACCTGCAACCTACAGCACACAACACGGTCTATGCACAAGTATAATAAATATCAAATGGTCACGGAGTGAAAGAGAATCACAACATTGCTGGACGCTCATAAATGAGTGGTACAACATTGTCTCTTTTCACACCACACAATAATCAGATCATCCTATAATACAAAATTAATCGCATAAAAATCAATTCTAACATATCACAATCATAGTAAGATGAACATCATAATCACCTGAATGTAAAATAATGTTAGAGCATATGAATTAACACTGTCGCAACAAGTATTATCAATAAAACATGCTAACTGTCATATGAAACCACACATGAGGATAATCAAGAATGTCACCAACATGAATGTACCATCTACCAACATAATATAATGTATAGCATCAATTGTGTAACATACCCTAAATATTCATATTATTTTACTTTCATCTTCATGCTCATTAGCTAGATTATCTGCACATCCAAGATGAGAATGGAGGGGCACTACATCCTCCCCCCTAAAACTTGACTTACTCCTGGAAGTCACAGACTAGGGTGGAAACATAATATATTAGTATTGCAATTTTCTATTACCAACATACGCATCCATATTAAGCAATTGTTCATAAGACAAGCTCAATCATTTAATAAGGACAAGAAGAACATCAATTCCTTACCTTTAAGGCATATCATGTGACCAAATTATAACCAATCACACATATTTTGAGAATTTCATATGATTTAGAGAATTGCATTCACATATTAATAAGGAAAAATACATCTCATCTCTTAGTTCCGCTTTGATTCCAACTAATTACCAAACATGTAAAGTACAATTCTCCACGAAGTCCTCCATTAAACACACTATCAGAGGTTCGAAATGAACATGATAGAAAAAACACTTAACACAAAATGGAGCCAATAGAAATAAACATTCTAAATAGCCACCATAGAAATTTTAAAAAATGCAAACCCAAGTGGGGAAATGATCAAATTCAATCTTAAATCACAAAATGCTAGCAATTTTCAACAATAAATCAAGTATAAAGAAAAGAGTTTTGGTGACCACTCCTATCATAAGAGAGTTCAAAGAAAAAAAATTCATTGTTATCTTACCAACAACACATGAAGCAACTATCAAAAATTCTAAAACAACCAATATTACAAACAAATCCACATCATGGTGTGACTAATTTTAGCCACAAAAGGGAGTATCTGCCACACAACACCCCAAGACTCAAAGTCTAGAATGCATTAGAGAATGTATACCAAACACACAGACAACTAAGTTTTCTAAATCTTCATAACTAGGCAACTTTTATACAAAAATTTTAAGGTAACACAGTCGCTACTTATATACAAAAATTTTCTATCATTAATGCAGTACAATTTCTTTTTTACCAAGCTATGAACATATGCAATTACTTCCTTATGTAAGAAGATATTTATAGAGGGAATGTATGATGTCACACACAAGAATAATTCAAAACTCTAATTGACTTGCAGTATCACATTCATGATCTCATGGGTCCAACACAAGCTCCAATTCAATCTCCTACAAATGGTTCTTACACAGGCATACACAATGATAACTTCCACAACAAAACTTCCACATGAGCTCATGGCCAACAAGGAGATAGATATCAGATTATCAATCAACCATGTAAAGATACCCCACACATGACAACACCACATAACCACATGACTCGTGATGCATGATGCCACCGAATAATTAAATCATTCCAATACTTACACATATACAAAAATAATGCAATTAACATAAAGACGGTATGGTGCTTCTACACCCATAGCTAAACATAATCCCCCAAGTATGATTACTTCACCACACCAAGGAACACAAGACACCACTGGCCTTTCACAACACCCCACATAGAATGGGTATAGGACATTCACATCACTAGAGGGGGCAAATACCACTCTCCTAATTACATGCACTAATAGTAATCATGCTTCTTTCTTCTAAAGTACTAGAGACCACAAGAGGAACTCAAGGCCTCAACAAATCAAAAAGCACTAACATACAAGAAACACATATTGTCAGATACATCATCACATTTTTAGAAAAGGAGGGAGAACACATAGCAGACACATAAGTAAAACAAGGCATAAAGAATTTACTTCTTCCAAAATCAAAGAACAAGTTTGTAAATTTACCAACCTTTTAACATCATACTAAGGCACATAGGTGAGAGGTACTATTAGCAACTCACCACAAGGAGAAAAACACTTAACCTAGAGCAACAACAACAATCCAAAGGTCCCAGTGTTGCAACCTAGGCTCTGATACCAAATTTAACACCCTGCCAGGAAACCCCAGAGAACAGCTCAACTATGCTATACAAAAAGGACATTTTTTTTAAGGAAAGAAATAACAAAAAAATGTAAATCATATTTATTCATAACATCAAGTTAAGCTTATCCTCTAGGGTTCCATGGCTGCATTACTAACAGACTATTAACAAGATCTAACCAACATTATGAATTAACTAACAACCATAGCTCATTCTAAATCTAATTGCATAAATTTAATAGACACATATATTTCCATATTATAACATTAGATAAGTAATCATTAAGGTCATGTATAAAGGATTACAAGTACATATATAATTCCCTTTACATGAGGGTACACCATTACATTGATTACAATATCACTTTCTTGATTACATTGGAGTACATACATCAAGATAACAGTACATGATTCTACTGATATACAAAACTGGAACATGAACATAAGTTTATATCTCCTCAAGCTAGAACAAGATCTGAAATATGTCACATAAGGTACATCCTTCTCACACATGAACAACAACAAGGGGAACCAATGGAGATAAAAGCACAACCACTTGACCATGTGGAACCCTAAGGTCCACCCGCCATGCTAGGAGAGAACAATAAGGTCCCACAACATGAAACAGTTAAGAAGACAGGAACACAACACAAAAGGCTAACATGACTCCAACATACAAGTACACATGACATTCACAATAGAGTCACCACTTCCTCCAACAGTCAAAAAGATAATAGAGTAATAGGTGCAAGGACTACATATGACTCCAAGACAACACCAGTCAATAAGGACATCACAAGTAACTCAAACATCACTTCCAGAGGCATTCACAAAACAAAGGGGAGAAGACAACTAGAGAATGCTAGAATAGAATAGGGAAGAGTGTCATCACATGGTCCTAACATGGGTTATTCTGGCAGTCTCTCACTAGATGTCGTCCCCCATCCATGATTTATCCAGGCCATCCAGACGCTGGCCCCCATCTATGGTTATCCTGGCAGTCTCTCACTAGACACTAGCTCCATAGGGTGACACATGCGGAACCAACATTCCTTTCGTGAGGACAAAGAAGTTGATTTTTCCAACCACGACCTTCTCATCCCATCCTTAGACTGAACGAGCACTACAAATATGATCAAATTCAAACTTAAGTCACAAAATGCTGGCAATTTTCAACAATAAATCAAGTATAAAGAAAAGAGTTTTGGTGACAATTCCTATCATAAGAGAGTTCAAAGAAAACAAATTCACTATTATCTCACCAACAACACATGAAGCAACTATAAAAAATTCTAAAACAACCAATATTACAAACAAATCCACATCATGGTGTGACTAATTTTAGCCACAAAAGAGAGTATCTGCCACACAACACCCTAGGACTCAAAGTCTAGAATGCATTAGAGAATGTATACCAAACACATAGATAACTAAGTTTTCTACATCTTCATAACTAGGCAACTTTTATACAAAAATTTTAAGGTAACACAGTCGCTACTTATACACAAAAATTTTCTATCATTAATGCAGTACAATTTCTTTTTTACCAA
This sequence comes from Cunninghamia lanceolata, assembly GCA_027924645.1. Classification (NCBI taxonomy): domain Eukaryota; kingdom Viridiplantae; phylum Streptophyta; class Pinopsida; order Cupressales; family Cupressaceae; genus Cunninghamia; species Cunninghamia lanceolata. The sequence goes on along the minus strand of BSBN01000433.1, from coordinate 2,902,433 downwards.
GCTATGAACATATGCAATTACTTCCTTATGTAAGAAGATATTTATAGAGGGAATGTATGATGTCACACACAAGAATAATTCAAAACTCTAATTGACTTGCAGTATCACATTCATGATCTCATGGGTCCAACACAAGCTCCAATTCAATCTCCTACACACGGTTCTTACATAGGCATACACAATGATAACTTCCACAACAAAACTTCCACATGAGCTCATGGCCAACAAGGAGATAGATATCAGATTATCAATCAACCATGTAAAGATACCCCACACATGACAACACCACATAACCACATGACTCGTGATGCATGATTCCACTAAATAATTAAATCATTCCAATACTTACACATATACAAAAATAATGCAATTAACATAAAGATGGTATGGTGCTTCTACACCCATAGCTAAACATAATCTGCCAAGTATGATTACTTCACCACACCAAGGAACACAAAACACCACTGGCCTTTCACAACACCCCACACAGAATGAGTATAGGACATTCACATCACTAGAGGGGGCAAATACCACAATCCTAATTACATGCACTAACAATAATCATGCTTCTTTCTTCTAAAGCATTAGAGACCACAAGAGGAACTCAAGGCCTCAACAAGTCATAAAGCACTAACATACAAGAAACACATATTGTTAGATACATCATCACATTTTCAGAAAAGGAGGGAGAACACATAGCAGACACATAAGTAAAACAAGGCATAAAAAATTTACTTCTTCCAGAATCAAAGAACAAGTCTGTAAATTTATCAACCTTCTAACATCATACCAAGGCACATAGGTGAGAGGTACTATTAGCAACTCACCACAAGGAGAAAAATGCTTAACCTAGAGCAACAACAACAATCCAAAGGTCCTAGTGTTGTAACCTAGGCTCTGATACCAAATGTAATACCCCGCCAGGAAACCCCAGAGAATAGCTCAACTATGCTATACAAAAAGGACATTTTTTTTTAGGAAAGAAATAGAAAATAAATGTAAATCATATTTATTCATAACATCAAGTTAAGCTTATCCTCTAGGGTTCCACGGCTGCATTACTAACAAACTATTAACAAGATCTAACCAACATTATGAATTAACTAACAACCATAGCTCATTCTAAATCTAATTGCATAAATTTAATAGACACATACATTTCCATATTATAACATCAGATAAGTAATCATTAAGGTCCTGTATAAAGGACTACAAGTACATATATAATTCCCTTTACATGAGGGTACACCATTATATTGATTACAATATCACTTTCCTGATTACATTGGAGTACATACATCAAGATAACAGTACATGATTCTACTGATATACAAAACTGGAACATGAACATAAGTTTCTATCTCCTCAAGCTATGATAAGATCTAAAATATGTCACATAAGGTACATCCTTCTCGCACATGAACAACAACAAGGGGTACCAATGGAGATAAAAGCACAACCACTCGACCATGTGGAACCCTAAGGTCCACTTGCCATGCTAGCAGAGAACAATAAGGTCCCACAACATGAAATAGTTAAGAAGATAGGAACACAACACAAAAGGCTAACATGACTCCAACATACAAGTACACATATCATTCACAATAGAGTCACCACTTCCTCCAACAGTCAAAAAGATAATAGAGTAATAGGTGCAAGGACTACATATGACTCCAAAACAACACCAATCAATAAGGACATCACAAGTAACTCAAACATCACTTCCAGAGGCATTCACAAAACAAAGGGGAGAAGACAACTAGAGAATGCTAGAATAGAATAGGGAAGAGTGTCATCGCATGGTCCTAACATGCGTTATCTTGGCAGTCTCTCACTGGACGTCATCCCCAATCCATTGTTTATCCTGGCCATCCAGTCGCTGGCCCCCATCTATGGTTATCCTGGCAGTCTCTCACTAGACACTGGCCCCATAGGGTGACACATGCGGAACCAACATTCCTTTCATGAGGATAAGGAATTTGATTTTTCCAACCACGACCTTCTCATCCCATCCTTAGCCTGAACGAGCACTACAGGCATGGGTGAGACATCCAATTATCTTATTTAGTGTGGAAACTACCCAACCCTCTAAATTTATTATTAAGTTACCACTGGATTAAAAAACTCCAATGGGTTATCCTGGTAGCCACTTTGGCCACCAGCCCCACATTGAAAGCCACTACCCTACCTGTATCTAGAAGACCCTATCCATGAAGCAAGACAGTTACCATCACAATGACAAGTAACATATACAATGCAAGGCATTTACCTTCTTGCATACAAAACATAATCATAGGGACCAATTCTTATATCCTTGTCCTAAAACATAAACCAACATTGAACTATCACATTTTCATCATGATGCATTTACAAGACAAAATACACGTCATTTCACATCACACAGAGCAAGGCATTATCCATCTTGCATAATCATCATAACCACATGAATAAGTACACTGAGCAAGGCATTATCCATCCTGCACATGTATCACACCAACATGAATAGGAGGCAACATTTCAAGAATGCATTTCATTCAACTCACATTATGCACACAGAGCCAACCCTCACACAATCATACCCTCCTAGGCCTCTAGAAACGACTTCCCCAAATGACACAACACTTGACACCATTTAAAACACAATGGTTTCACATCACATTCACTCTCAAAGCACATCATAAACTAATACTCTTCAACAATATTTTTTTAAGGAATGTAACATTAATCCAAGCATGAATAATCATCTAACAATTATAAAGTGAATCTATCTCAACAATACAGAACTATAACTTTCTAATCACCAGTAGTAGTTACAATATGATCATAAGATATTAGTGTCCACGAGTAACAATATTTTAACTAATAATTCTCAAGACTTATTTTAATTTTATTTAGTTAAAATGATTGCAAATAACCCTAAGGCATACAAATTAAACACATCAATTATTTACACTATTTACACTAATGTAGATTTCATTAATAATCTAGACAATTTTGTAAATACTATTAAATATAACTGTATAAAAAAGACTAAAAGCCTATGCTATAAATCTCTTACACTAGTAGAATCACAAGATACAAAACCCAAAGATACAATAAAAGAACATTGTTCTAAGATTAGCTTGAGAGGAAAGGAATATAGAACAACAAAACATTCCTATAGATCTAACATCTTCATCAAATCTACCACACTTTTAACCACATGCATATGATATGATCATAACATATTTAAATGATGGTTCAAACCAAGTAGAAGTATCATGGCTAAAGCAACTCAAGAGTGAACACTAATAGGGCACAAGTAAAAGGCAATCTTTTTCTAGGTTTTACTAAATTCCATTCAACACACAAATAGGAAGAGAGAGGCTAAGGTTGCTATGGGAAGGCTTAAGTGTCAACTTGATCAATCTTCTATAAACCACTACTACATTGGTCCTATGAATACCAAAATGATCATACCTAACACAAAGTTTTTCTAGAGGTGTCTACACCTCATAATGATTACTAAGCTTGTTAAAATCCCTTACCCAACACTAGTATTAACGGAATAAACCAATACAAAGCATTCTAACCTGCTAACTTACCAAGTCTATGAATAGAAAAGGGTTGATTAAGTTCAAGACATAAATATGATACAAAAATTTTCTCAACAACAATGTTAATAAGAATGTGACATTTCTTAAGCACAAGTAATAAACATGCTCTATGCAACTAATGAACCACCACATCTGTAAAGGACTTTATTATCACATCAAAATTCACTTACAACATCGCATACACAAGAAATTAGGACATACTAATTTATGTCTTAGGAAAACTAAACCTCGACAACATGACCCTACTATGACCACTGATACAATTTACATAAGTTCCATTTACCTTATACAATTCCACTCGTAATCAACTAATTTCTAAAACAAACTTATAAATCAAATCTTAAATACATTGTTTACAAACCTAAATTCCAAACCTACTTATCATATTTCTACTAATAAATTGTAATAAAATCAATATCAATTTAAATAAAATTTATCGACATTAATATACAATCACTCTATCCAAATTGAATTCTTCTACTGTGATTGTATAGAGATTTAATAGCCTTCTTGTAACCTAACAAACAACCAAAATGACATAGGAATGTCTTTCACTAATTTATACATATCTCTGAATTGGCAAACTGGGTAATCCTAATTTTTGGATATGGTTTTCATAGGTAAAAGCTAAATCTTATATAAATTTTTTTAGAGAAACCCAATTCAAAAATATAGAGTTATTGGTGACACAACTAACTATTTTTAACAGAGACGAAACAGGTGAAAGGTAGACAGTCACAAAATATTCATATCTCCAAAATGACAAACTAGGTAAAGTTGATTTTTGGATATGATTTAGATAACTAGGTCATGCACCCTATATAAAAAATTTAGAGGAACCCAATTCATAAAAATAAAGTTATGGCTAACGCAACAAACTGTTAAAACAAAGATGAAATAGGTGAAAGATAAACAGTCACAAAATATTCATATTTCCAAAACAACAAATTGGGCATTGTGGATTTTTGGATATGCTTTGTATAACTAGGTTATACACTATATATAAATAATTTAGAGGAACCCAGTTCATAATAATAAAGTTATGGCTGGCACAACAGACTATAAAAACAAAGATGAAATGGGCGAGAGATAGACAGACACAAAATATTCATATCTCCACAATGACAAATTAGGTAGGGCTAATTTTCGGATATTATTTAGATAACTAGGTCATGGACCGTATATAAGAAAATCAGAGGAACCCAGTTTGTAAACATAATGTTATGGCTGATGTAATAGACTAAAAAAATAGAGATGAAATGGGTGAGAGATAGATAGTCACAAAATATTCATATCTCCAAAATGGCAAACTGGGTAAGGCTGATTTTCGGCTATGATTTGGATAACTAGGTTATGCACCATATATAAAAAAAATAGCGGAACTGAGTTTGTAAAAATAAAGTTATGGTTGATGGAACAGACTGAAAAAAATAGAGATGAAATGGGTGAGAGATAGACGGTCACTTCAATTGGTGATTCCCAAAAATGCAATGATACAAACATGCACAATTGGATCTGATAACAAGGCTTCTAACCTCTCAAGCAAATTACAATCAATAGGAAAAATCATAAATCAAACATTTGCTTCAACAGAAAACTGAAACAGAAATTAGAACCAAAGGAACCTGATTTCGCTTACTTGACTGGGCTGAAGATTCGATGCTGAGTTCAACTACTGCAGCCACAAACCAGTCTCTCCCCCCAAAAGTTCCATCTGCTGAAGATTATTATGAGAGAGAAATCCCCTCAATATCTTCCAGAAGATTCCTCCCATTAAAGGCAATAAATTCTGCCTAAATCCCTTTCTTACAATTTGCTATTTTTTTTTCATTTACAACCAGACCAAACAATATATATTTTTTATTTTCTTTGTTTCCTTTACAACTAGACAAGAATCATTTTTATTCTTATTTATTTAGTATCTACTATATATGAGTTTTATGACAACTCATAAATATTATCTATTTTTATTGCCACTTAACACAACATTTAATTATATTAATTAATTTATTTATATTTAGCTAGCATTTACATTTATTATTATGTTTTTTATTATTTATTTCCATAAACTCAAATTCTCATAAAGGTATTTATATATATTTATTTATTTAACAAAAATGCTTTCATAACTAATAATATTATTTTAGTGCAACAATTAACCAAAGCAACAATCAAATAATGCCAAACTAAATAACCCAAACACCAAACAATACCTGACACTATGCACAATTGAAAAGCATGACCACAACGACAATGAATGACGATCATGCCCATACAGACAACACTGACTAGGTGCAAAACTAGATACTCATCCTTTTCAAGGATGATGGCTAACTAGGGGACCATATGTTATCTCTGTTCAATAGTTCCATTGGTTTTAAGGCACGCTTAGACCTATCAATTTAGGTGCAGTTGATGCCTGATACCTGCAACCTGTAGCACACAACACGGTCTATGCACAAGTATAATAAATATCAAATAGTCACAGAGTGAAAGAGAATCACAACATCGTCGGATGCTCACGAATGAGTGGTACAACATTGTCTATTTTCACACCACACAATAATCAGATCATCCTATAATACAAAATTAGTCATATAAAAATTAATTCTAATATATGACAATCATAGTAAGACCAACATCATAATCACCTGAATGTAAAACAATGTTAGAGCATATGAATTATTAGTGTCACAATAAGGATTATCAATAAAACATGCTAACTATCATATGAAACCACACATGAGGATAGTCAGGAATGTCCCCAACATGAATGTAGCATCTACCAACATAATATAATGTATATCAACTATCTAACATACCCCAAATATTCTTATTATTTTACCTTCATCTTCATGCTCATTAGCCAAACTATCTACACATCCAAGATGAGAATGGAGGGGCACTACAGGGTTTCACAAAAATGTAAAGGAAATAATCATTTCCTATGTTTAATCTAGGATAATCCAATCAAATGCATTTAAATAAGAACACATTAACCTAAATTAATAAATGAATTATATTTTGATAATTTTCTATGGGCTAAATATAGTTTGAATTAAATGCTAAAGTACATGAATCAAATGCAAAGAAAAGAGGTACATAGCTTTGTGACCTAAGGATGAATGTCCTCGATGAACATTATGGAATCTACTCTGTCATGATCCTAGAAAGGTGTACTCTCTATATGTATCTTGCATCATGATCATGAAGTCTTGTCTATGATATAAAAGGTTGAGTCTGGATATTAGGGTCAAATGTTTTCTTGCAAAAATGTCTTCTACCTATGGAAATGGTTTGGTGGTATTTGTATCTCTACTTTATGATTCACCTATTTGTTTTTTGTCTACTCTACCTTTTTCATTGATCTAAAGATTGATGATATTTTTAAATACCTTTGAATGGTTGTTGTGTTACTAGGGACACGTTCTCTTAGGTCTACCCCCAAAAATGTGAGTAAAAGATTGAAGACAATAGGTCTTAGCCATCTAAATGGTTCTAGGATCAATGTGCAAATCTAGATTTATTTAAAAGCACCAAACTAAAGTGTTTCCTTCCTAAAATACAAATGATAATGTTTAGAATGATTGGAGATGAGAGGATACTTGAGGATGTGAAATGAATGTGTTAGAGTGGAAAAGAGAGACTTAGCCTAAGAGATTAAACTAGGTCAAACCCTCTTCCATTTAACAATGAGACACACACCAAGCTTGGCTTCTACCCACGAAGGAGAGCCAAACTACAGGGGTTTTGTCCCTTTATTGTATAGAGGAGTGTCAACCAAATTCAACCAAAACTGACCAACCAAACTAGGGCAAAATATGAAACATTAATTCACCAAAATATGAAAATAGATGACTGTCAGAAATAGATACATAGATTTTGAAAGCACATAAGAGATTAGGAAATAGAAGAAAACCTAGATCTAAGTTCAGGGGCATAGAAAGAATAGGGTACTAGGTGCGCTAGACCCTATTTAGGGTTTTACAGAATGTCAAAGTCTGAGTGTCTTAGCCTATTAGTCATCTTTAGTTCTGTAACTCCTTATAGTTTGATTCTTCCGGATATGACCTACACACATGCAAAGAGGAAAAGGTTGTGTTGTGTTAAAGGGATTGCCTTAGTCAAACCCCATGTTAATGTTTCCATCTCCTCTACAATGATGATTAGTGATCCAAGAGTGCGTGCCCTATGAGGACAGAGGCAAGATCAACAATATTTGATTAAAGTATGAATGAAATGATAAAGATTACCACAAGATGTAAAACCCTAGTTGGAGTAGATAACTCAAGATCATGCACCAACAAGGAGATAGATAGAGATAGCTTGAACTTCCTTCAAGACCTGCAAATGAGCATCATAACATCCACAAGCATACAACAATTCCAAGCATGAAGAGCACTTGAGTATATGAGATCAATCATGTACAAAATTCTAATCCTTCTCATAACAAGCTTGTAATCATCTCATAACATCCTAGGTTACAAATGAATAACAAGACTCCTTTCTATATGCATTCCTGCTCACCAACAACAAATAAAACAAAATGGGGCCGACATGTAAAAGTTAGGGAGGCATTCTAAGATGATACCAAAAAGATAGGGCTAAAGTAACCATCTAGGACTAGGGTGCTAGGTGCTTTGGTCCTTTAAGCCCACAAATATTGGGGAGTGTTAAATGTGGTGGGATTAGGCCATTCCTAAGTTTACTTTGTCAGGTTTATTCATCGAGAATGAGATTTAATCATTTAATGTTCAAAAAAGTGTTAAAATAGGTCCTGATTAACACTTGGGTAAACATTTTACTCCATAACATTTACCTTCCCACTTTAGAGTGGGTACGAAATTACATTTGAACTCACTATTTTAAGGAGAAGATAGATTTCAAACACAAGAACATGGAAGCCAAATAATTCTGCCAAGTTGTGGACTATATTAGCCCCCAAGATTAGGATATTAAGGTTGCAAACAAGAGAGAAATTGTAACATAATTCACACATACATGAAGTGCAACAAACATGTATAAGGAATACACATGTAACATAATGTCCAATCAATACAATAAAAACATGCAAAGTACTTGAATTATATCTTGAAAATGGTATATTTTCAAAATTTCAAATTAGCATAAGATTTACATTTCGTAACATCAAGATGTTAACCTTATATCATTTCATAGATCATCATCATGATACACTTCTATAAATTAAATATTAACAAGTTACGATATTGGATTAGGAATTCCATCCACATAATCCACCAATTTACATCAAATATACAAAATTGATCATTCATTACAATAAATTTGATCAACAATCGTAGTCTTCTCATCTAAGTGCAAGAAATCTGGTTGTTAAGTTGTAGGAAGGAGAGCATCATCTGAGCGCTTACCTCCTGTTGCAAATATGTGCCTAAGTGGTGTTGTCATTGATGTCAACATATCCTTGTTGCCATTGGTGTCAAATGTATCCTATTTTGTTGTCTATATAGAAGACCAAACTGTTGAGGATATTAATAAAATTAATGGAGATCAATATATGTGGACCATATGACTATGCAAAGGTTTGTCTGAAGAAGATTCAGTTAAGATTTGAGAGGTTCACATTAAGATTTGAAGAAGTTATAGCCATTTGAGTAAAATCAGTTCTTGCATTATTCAAGAGAGACATAGTGATAGGAAAGAGGTCCGGATTGCTCTGGTAATGTAAAATGATGATCTACGGATTGGAGGCATGTCTAAGAAATTAGTATGTATCATCAACTCCAGTGGTTCATGGTTTGGAGGTCCGCAAGCTATCTTTCTAGTTTGACAGTCATGGCAGATAATGTTCTTGAGGTTCTAGAGGAAGATACAAATGATTCTGGTAATTTATTTTAAAGTGAATGTTATTGGTAATTTCAATGTGTTTGTGGAGGTCTCTAGATCGTGTGGCTACTATGTTGGAGGTCCATACTGAAGTTTGAGCTTGTTGATTGAAGATTTCTTCTTTGAGGTTGATGTTCTTCCCAATCTTGGCCAACCAGATGTTCCTAGCATGTTGTGAATGATCCAAGAGCATTTTTATGAAGCGTGGCATGATTATTGAAAAAGATTCAAGTCTCAGTTATGTTTGGTTGATAGTGTGATGATCCACGTCAAGTTTAGCTGACCTTGTTGATCATTCCAAGGTTGATGAAGCATATAAATACTTGTTGAAGAGTTGTTGAAAAGTATCCTTGTACACAATGAATTAAATCCGAAGAAGGGATCAAAAGCAGAGTAGAGAAGAAGAGGAGCAAAGGGAGTATAGAGTGAAGAGTCAGTGGAGAAGAAATTGAAGATAAGAGTAGAAGTTTGAAGCCTTCAAAGGAACTAATTTAGACATGAATGTAGATGCTATTTCTCAGTTCATTATTTCTATATAAATCATAATTTCTTATAGGCAGTGAGCCTCTTCTTAAGCAATGAGCTTTGGGCAGTGCGCCTGAAGGCATGTGCCTTCTATTTTCTTAAGTACTTTTAACAGGGTACGCATTTTTGTGGGTTAACCCCCACCATGGTTTTTCCCTTAACCGGGTTTTCCATGTCAAAATTCTGGTGTTGTTTGTTCATGTTGTTTCTGCTCATATGTTGATTTATGCTTAAAAGTTTTCATCATTAATATGATTATAAAGAAGATTTAAAAGGTTCAGAAAAGGTTAAAGTTTAGTGACAACTGATTCAGCCCCCCCTCTCAATTGTCTGGACTATTTCCAACAATTGGTATCAGAGCCAAGTTCCTCTAAAAGAAGCTTGACCGCTTGAGGAGATCCAATATGTTGATCTACAAAAAGGAAAGTCTAAGATTTGATGGAACAAATTACTTCCTTTGGAAGGTATGCATGCAGTGTCATCTAGAATGTATGGGTGATGGCTTTTGGACAATAACCAAGAATGTGTATAAGATTTTGAAGAATGGACCTTCAAATATAGATGAACTCAGAGATGTTGAATGCAATACTTGAGCCAAAGTAGCATTATTGAGTGCCCTATTTGATACCAAATTGGCAAATGTTCTAGATTTACAAACTGCTCATGAGATCTAGAGTAAATTGGAAAATCTGTATGAAGGCGACAAATATGTTAAATATGCCAAGCTACAAATCCTGAAGGGTAAATATGAAAGATTGGTAATGAGTGAAGATGAAAACATTACTTCTTACATATAGAAAGTAAATAAACTTGTGACTAGTATCAGAAATGTAGGTGGAGTATTGGATGAATCATAAATTGTTGCCAAGGTGCTCAGATCCTTACCTGCAGCCTACAAGCACGAGGCTATAGCCATTGAAGAAATCAGGATAGTAACAATAGTCACAAGAGATTAGTTAGTTGGCAAGCTTTCAGCATTTGAAATAAGTGAGTTTGGTGATTCTCTTCCTAAGTCTAAATTTGCATTCAAGGCCAGTGTGTATGGAAAGCAAAGATATGATCCGGGTGAAATATCTTCTGCAAGATCAAATAGATTTGTGAAGACAAGAAAGGATCTTGAAGATATTGAAATAGAGACTATAGATCTTGAAGCTCTCATTGCCAAATGGATGCCAAGAGGATTTGGTACAAGGGTTATAAGTGTATACGCCTAAAAATGACACAAATCATCCTAAATAAATATTCTAAATATTTATTCCATTCTTCTATTAATTAAATAAATATTCCAAATTTATTTAATCGATTCACTGTTCCATAATTAAATAAATTCTATTTATTTAATTAAAATCCTTCCATTCGTCCTTCGCAATTAAATAATCATAAATTATTTAATTAAGCCTAATTCCTCTATCCTAAAGTTCTAAATTCCAAATTCCACATCACCTTTACACCTCACCTTTTTCCACCTCACCTTGTCCACCTCACCAGGTTGCACATGTAATTAAATATATTTAATATTTAATTATCTTATTTTCCCTCACCCACATGGCCTATTTCTTCTCCAATCAGAGGTCAGTTAACTAATCAATCAAGTCTGTTAACTAACCTGTCAGTTGAGTCAAATCCTCAATCAATCCAGTCAGTTCCACAATCCACTCTTCTAACTGATCAATCAATTCTGTTAACAGACCAGTCAATGGAGTTAACTCTCCAATCAGTTTTGTCACATCCCACCTTTCATGATGGAGCTGGGACACTTGGCACGTTTCCACTGGTTGCACATTCCTCAACCATCCTCAACCGTTGATCTTCATATCTTCTCTCAACCGTTGATTCCTATTCCTCCGAGTCTATAAATGAAGCTTCATCCCTCCATTCTAATCATCCAGGCTTTTGACATCGTTACTCTGCAGAAATATCACCAGCGCGCCTTTGGCACCCATTTGTCATCCACAAGCTTGAGATCACCATTGTTGCATTGGAGCTCACCTTCATTGCATATCACACTACAGCCGTTCACCATCGACTTCCTCCAACAGCTTTTAAAAGATTGCACTCTCTGAGGGCTCATCTCATCTGCGAAAGGACGATTCGTGATAGGCGAACAACAGAAGTTTCGAAACGGAAGAGGTTTGCTGTGTTTGTTCATTGCTTTGCTTATTTGAATCTTCTTTGTTTCTCTATTCTGTTGATGTTTGGGTCATCTGTTATTCATTTGATTGATGCACTATTTTACCCTCACATTTTTGGCGCCCACCGTGGGGCCAACTGCCCCTTTATTTTACCGTTTTTGAGCTTTTTTGAAGGCAGGTTCCGTACAGACCCCGCAGAGTCACGCACAGGTTCTTTCGGCGCATCTGTTCATTTTTCTGGCGCTTTTGAAGACTGTTACGGCGCTTTTGTAAAACTGCGCATTTGTTGACTGTAACGGCGCTTTTATGCACTGTTGCTGCGCTTTTGTTTAAACTGCGCATTTGTCAATTTTTGCTGCGCTTTCATATAATATTGCTGCGCATACGTTCAAACGGCGCATCCGTTGTCTGTTACGGCGCTTATGATAAATGTTACTGCGCATACGTCAAAACCGCGCATCTGCTCATTTTAACGGCGCATCTGCTCATTTTAATGGCGCATTCGTTAATATTGCGCTTCTGTTGATCACTTCTGCGCATCTGATCACTGAAGCTGCGCATTTGTAACTGGCTCAGGTTTTGGTACTTTTCTAGGGTATTTTGCTAACGCTAACCCTTTTGCAGGTGTTTGCTGGAGCGGTTTTTGCAGGTTAGGCTCGGGTTCAGTTACATGTAGTTGCATCTAACTAGCTCACCTTTCATTTCTTTTGGGAAAGAGTAAAATGGCTGTTCATTACAAATCTTCATCTAGTCTTAATTAGGGAGGAAGTAAACTTGTTTATTTCATGCTTGCATTGCAAACAAACTTCCAAGTTATTGCTATCTAAGATTTAAAATTGAACTCACAACTGCATTCTGGAGTTAAAATGAACCATTGCTATATCGTGAGATCTGAATTTCAAAGTTAACAATCTCGTGCAACGTGGACTTAAAATTGAACTCACAACTGCATTCTGGAGTTAAAATGAACCATTGCTATATCGTGAGACCTGAATTTCAAAGTTAACAATCTCGCGCAACGTGGATTTAAAATTGGACTCACAACTGCTTTCTGGGACTTAAAATTGAACCACTGCAATATTGTCAAAATCACTTCAAAGTTTTGTTTGACTAGCTTAGCCCATTTAGTTTTTATCTTTTTAACTAGGGTGGATTAAATCAGTGTATTCTGTGTTTGCGAATGACAATAGGCTTATGCTCTCCCCTCTTCTGGGTGATCAGAATGCCAGACTTGTCATTCTACTTGTCTAACCTTTAGGAGGGGCCTGCCCTTGGATGCACGCTTGTCCAAGCGGGAACGACCCTGAGTGGTAACAGGCTAACGCCAAGCCCTACCGAGCCACTTAAAATAAATTGTGCTTGAGGTGAAAACCTCCTGCAACGAGTGCTGTTATGTTACACCGACGGCCAACCTCCCCCAAAACCCTCTCAGGCGCAACCCTGTGAGGCTGGGAGACTCCATAACGGAGAGTAGCGCCGCCGCACGTGTAACCACTTGAACGGTTGCCCGAATTACAAACCTCTTGTTTTAGTGGCCCAAATCCCTTATAATCCATTTCTCGCCTAGGATTTTTGTACTTGCTTTTGTCCAAAATAGAGTCGAAAAACTACAAAAACAATGAAAAACTACAAAACATTTTTTTGTGCTTGCTGTGTTTTCTTGCTAAATTAATTCATAAAATCATATCAGGAAGACTTATTCCAGCCAAAAAATACCCAAAAACAGAGAAAAATCCCAAAAATTTGCCCAAAAATACTAGAGCTGCGCATATACCCATTTCTGCGGCGCATATACAGTGACTTGCTGCGCTTTTGTACCGACTTGCGGCGCTTTTATACTTTCTGCTGCACATATACTCTGTTCTGCTGCGCTTTTTCAGCGACTTGCTGCGCATATACGCCGACCTGCTGCGCATATACTTTTCTGCTGCGCATTTGCATACTGTTACCGTGCATACATATCTCACCAGAGCGGCGCTTATACTACGACTTACTGCGCATTTACCCATTCTTGCTGCACATCTATTCCTGCGCATGCGTGACAGTGAGCATAAGCCTTATTTTTGAGAAATTTTCGTCAGCTGTCCGGAGTACCCATTTCAGCCTAGTTTCATTTTCCGAGGTCAGAATCAACCTTGCAGTCAGTTTTCATCCATTTCACCCATTTCTCTCTCTTTCGACAGTCGTCCCAGTCACCTCTTGTCCTAGTCACTCTTACCCCAACATCATTCTGTCCCATACCGATTCGACATAGGTCCTTCTTTAGTGAATTCACGTAAGCCTAGTAGGTCACAGTACCTTTTGCTAGTAGTCTTGTTGAACGACTAAGCCCTACACAGTGAGACTGGTATCGACTACCCTTGCTAGTGGCTAGAGTCTTGTGTCAACCGTCTTACCTGAAGTCATTGAGCGAGAGAACCCTTTGTCCAAATCTTGTCCTAGGTATCCCATTCACTACAGTCTTAGTCGGCACCTTGCCAAAATTCTCCATCCTAGTCCATTTCATCTCATCCCACCTTGCATGGTTCTTACTCGATCCCAGTACAACAAGCTAACTGAAATGGCCGACTCTTTTGATCACATCGCCCCACCACACGATGATGATGAAGAAATTTCTCGTGAAGAATTAGTGGCACACATGCAAGATAGCAAATTCCAACGCCTAGTGGAGAGAGTACTCCTTGAGGATCCCACCAAGTATTTCCATCATCTTGCTAATCTCGGACTCAAACTCCCTGCAGACTTTGACATTAGCTCCATCATGGAAAATGCAGACAATGAACGTGAGAGGGACATGAATGCCACAGTCCCAAATGCACATGAGAAAGGCACAAATGACACAGTCCCCCAAGCTAATGAAAGAGGAAAACAACACATAGATCAAAATGCTCCTATAGCGGATGTGAGACAACAAATTGAGAGTCTCAAGCTAGAAATCTCCAACCTTAAGATCGGCACCAGCTCCAAGAACTACTCCTTGGAGGATATAGCACCGTACCCCTTTGACAGAAATTTGGTCATGAAACCATTCCCCTTTCAGTTCAGAATCCCGAAATTCGACAAATACAAAGGGAAGGGGGACCCTAGAGATCATATCAGGGAATTCACTGCAGCATGTTTAGAAGTAGCTCACAACGAGACCTACTTAATGAGACTATTCCCAAGATCTTTAGGAGGTCAAGCTATGGAGTGGTTCTCGCGTCTTCCACCAGGAATCAAAACTTTTGATGAGCTTGTCAATAAATTCATAACGCACTTCTCTTACAACATAGAACACGAAATATCTATGCTAGACCTATGCAACACCAAACAAAAGGGTGGTGAGTCTTTCGCAACCTTCTTACAACGATGGAGACAGCTAGCTAGCAAGTGTTCTTACGACATGCCTGAGAAACAACTATTGGAAATGTTTGTCCACAATTTGAATCCCGACCTTAGCTATCAGATTCAGATACAATGCCCTACCTCATTCACCAAAGTCATCGAAATGGGGCTATTCATTGAGAAAGCTATGATCGCTAAAGGGACTCTCAAGCTCTACAAGGACACACCTCCTTCCAATCACACAACTGACAAGTCAAAGTTTTGGACCAAGAACAAGAATGTGGTCAACGACGGAGTAGTGGATGCCAAGGCGGCAGCCCCTAAACAACAACCCATCTTCACTCTTAAGGAAGAAGCAAATCACGGTGCACTCAACAAGCCATCCCCTCGGGAATCTAGACCTTGGTTCAATTCAAATCCAAGGAGAAAATTCACGCCGTTAGGAGAATCTCAAGAGTCCGCTCTCAGGAAATTGTTGGCTAACAATGAAATTTCTCTACCGCCAACAAGTGACTATGAGCCCATAGTCAAACCTCCCTATTGGAAGGACACAGACTATTGCGAGTATCACCGAGGAAGGGGGCACACAACCAATAATTGCATCCGTCTTAAGAACGTCATACAGGATATACTGGATCAGAATCAGGGAGGAACACAACAGCATACCTCCAATGAATCTCATGTGGCCTACCGGGACCCTCTCCTAAACCACAACCGGCCGTATAACAACAATCACAACAACGGTCACAATAACAACAATGGTCACACTGGCAACAATCCCAACAGTCATAACAATAATGACAACAATCGCAACAGGCCGAACCAGAACAGTGGGTCGAGTAATGCTAACTATGCAAGCGTTCCCTTTGAGTACACCATTAACTGCATTTCTGAGCACATCCCGCAAGTCAACGTCATATCCCCCAACCAACAACCAGGACCTAACGGAACTGGTTGTAGTATACTCACCCGCAGTGGTAGAGTCACTATCAACAACACTCCTCCCAGGTCGTCGCCATCTTCGTCCAACCCCCGCCCATATAATGTTATCGACCAATTGCAAAAGACTCCGGCTCATATCTCTATATTGGAGCTCCTGCGTCTATCTCCTTCTCATAAGGAGATTCTAGAGAAAGCCTTAGTGGAGACCACTGTCCCCACTAACCTCGCCCAAGAAAAGTTTCAAACCATGGTGGGTAACTTGACATCCTCCCCTTCCATATCATTCACGGAACAAGATGACCTTTCCATGTCCCAACCCCACAACACTCCTCTGCACATTGTCGCATTCGTGCACAGACACCGCATCAAGAGGGTCCTCATTGATGGGGGTGCCGGGTTGAATATTTGCACTTTGAAGCTAGTCCTTGCATTGGGGTTCTCTGAACAGGCAGTGGACCCGCGGAGAAAGATTACCATAAAGGCCTATGACGAGGAGGAACGCACCACAAAGGGCACGGTTGTCCTACCCATTCAAGTGGGACCGGTAATTAAAGATGTGGTGTGCCAAGTCCTTGATCGGGAGCTTGCTTACAACATTCTACTAGGGAGACCATGGATCCATGCCATGAAAGCTGTCCCCTCCACCTACCATCAGTGCATAAAGTTCCCACACGATGGCAAGCAGGTCACCATACACGGCGACCCCGATCCCTACCAGCATTGCAACTCATTCCAAGTCAAACCGGAATGTGTCATTCCCAACAACCGAGCCCATATCTCCCCCACTCCGCCACAAGACCATACTGCTGAAGCTTCCTCTTCCCAGCCCAAACCAATGAAAATCACCATCAAAGAAAATGGCGTGGGGGAATACCAGATTGAACACAGCCTCAACCTTGCAAAAATGCCCTTGTCTCCTCGCTCCTTTGGCCAGCCCAAGCATCAACCCAGGCATTTTCCAAAGCCCTCTGCTCCTCCTACGACTCCCGCAAACCCCTTTGTAAAATGGGGGACCTTATCCGATGAATCAGAGGAGCGAGATCTCTTGCAATGGCTCTACGCCGAAGAAGAAAACACATCCCAAGATCCACCCAGACTCCCTACAGAGCTCTATGGGCGAGGTGAAACCATCTTGCATAGGATGGGATATGAAGGACAAGGCCCTATTGGCCTCAGAAAAGAGGGGATCATCGAACCTATACAACCCTCTTCCTCCTCTTCGGCTAGAAACACGACTGGCCTAGGCTACAAAGGTAAAGGTAAAGCCAAAGAAAATGCCTGCCTAGTGGAGACAATTCAAACACTCCAAGGGGATAGTGATGCAGATTCAGATGATTCCAATCAGTATGAATGGGACGAGCTGACAGAACACTCCTACGATGATAAGGAGATTGATACCATCCAAACCCTTAGCCCATATCATGAGAGACAAACGCAACGGGACAGACCACTGGAGTCTGATTTGCCCCTCCCTGAAGTTATGACTTTCAAGGAAAGTATCGATTCCATCGCGATAAACAACCTGGAAGAAAGTACCACCCAGAACACTACCCCCACCTGTGCTCCCAATATTTCCATCCACACTATCAACGAATCAGGTCTTTCATCCGACTCCCTTCCCCTCTTACACCCTGAACTTATCGACTGGGACCTGAAAGGGACCCCTCAATTAGATGTGTTCCAGAATGATGATGCCTACATTGACTATATGGAACTTCGAGATCACTTACCAAAAGGAGATCATAAAGTCGGCTTCACTATCGAACTCAATACTGTAGCTTACTTTGGGGAGGGTGCCAAGCCTTCTAGTCGCAAAAATGTAAAGATCAAAAAGGGATCTGACGGTGAAAACCGCCATGCGGCAGTGTCAGATCATAAAAAAGTAAAAAGAAAGGACGTATCTGAAGGTGAAAACCCAACTGTGGCACCTGACGATGGATTGCTTGACACCCTCCCAAGTGACATGTATCAAGAAAGGTCACAGATCGTGGTAGAGCCAACAGAGCCAGTCAACATTGGAACCGAAGAGCAGCCTCAGATAATCCACTTTGCAAAATCTCTCACGCCGCCTGAGAAGACCAAGTTTGTGCCATTCTTTAAAAAGAAGAGAGGCAGCTTTGCTTGGTCATATGCCGACATGCCAGGTTTGGACCCAAACCTGATTCTACATCACTTGCCATTGGATCCAGGGGTGAAGCCCGTAAAGCAAAAACTGAGAAAAATGCATCCCCATATTGCCCTCCTGGTCAAGGAAGAACTCAAGAAATTGTTAGACGTGGGGTTCATCAGGGCCATTGATTACCCCGAATGGATATCAAACATCGTGCCAGTATCTAAACCAGATGGCAGGGTGCGACTATGCAACGATTTTAGAGAATTAAACAAAGCATGTCGCAAGGATGACTTCCCCTTGCCTAACATCGATATCATAGTCGACCTCACGGCGGGACATACAATGCTGTCACTAATGGATGGATTCTCAGGGTACAACCAGATCAAAATAGCACCAGAGGATCAGCACAAAACCGCTTTCACTTGTCCTTGGGGTACCTTTTGCTGGAATGTCATGCCATTTGGGCTGAAAAATGCAGGTGCTACATATCAGCGAGCCATGACAACTATATTTCACGACATGATGCATGTGACCATGGAAGATTATGTTGACGACATCTTGGCAAAATCACTCACCAGGGACTCACACCTAGACACATTAGAGAAAGTCTTCCAACGGCTAGACCAATTCCAAGTAAAATTGAACCCGAAGAAATGTGTGTTTGGGGTCACATCAGGGAAGCTGCTAGGCTTCATCGTGTCAGCAAACGGTATAGAGGTAGACCCGGCCAAGGTCAAAGCAATCATGGACATGTCTCCGCCCAAAACTCTAACACAGTTGAGATCCTTACAGGGCAAGCTACAGGCCATCCGCAGGTTCATCTCACAGTTGGCCGACAAGTGCCATCCTTTCAGCCATCTCCTACATAAGAACGTTCCATTTAAATGGGATGAGCAGTGCGAAGAGGCATTTAACAAGCTCAAGGAGTACCTCACGAATCCTCCTATACTCATGCCTCCGATCCAAGGAAAATCTTTGATCCTCTACATATCCGCTACACCTACTGCTCTTGGGGCTCTCCTAGCGCAGCAAGACTATGAGAACAAGGAAAGAGCTGTGTACTATATCAGTCGAACCTTAGTGGGCTACGAGCTACAGTACTCACAGGTGGAACGTTCATGCCTTGCGGTGGTTTTTGCCTCACAAAAACTCCGACACTACATGTTGGCACATCCTGTCAAACTCATTGCCAAGATCGACCCACTAAAATATCTTCTCAGCAAAGCGGCTCTCACAGGTCGACTAGCCAAATGGGTTATGCTTCTTAGCGAATATGATATAGAGTATGTGGACAGAAAAGCCGTCAAGGGGCAAATCATCGCGGACCAACTAGCTGAGGCACCATTACAGGACACTTCACCAATGCAGTTTGAGTTCCCCGATGAGTCTTTATTCACTCTGTCCACATCTCCTTGGAAACTCTACTTCGACGGGTCTTACACCAACCATGGATCGGGGGCAGGTATCTTGTTTATCACTGCCCAAGGCGACACAATTCCAAAGTCTTACAGGTTGTTATTCCCATGCACTAACAATATAGCAGAGTATGAGGCTTTGGTAATTGGTCTCAAGATGGCCACGGAGTGGAAAATTCAAGCACTATGTGTCTATGGTGATTCGCAGCTTGTCATAAACCAGGTCAACGATGAGTATCAGACCAAAGATGAGAAGCTCATCCCATACAAGCGAATGGTCGACGATCTCAAAGAACATTTTGGGACCATCTCGTTTGAGCAAATACCCAGGATAGAGAACAAAGCAGCCGACGCAATGGCGACCATAGCCTCTCTTCTTGAGATACCTGAATAGGAGTCACGGTATGAGTTCCTAGTAGAAACAATTCGACAGCCGGCTTATGATCTCCTTGAAACCCATTCCATCTGCGACCTAGTGGGATCTGATTCACCTTGGTACGGTAAGACCTACACTTACCTCAAGGACAATATCCTTCCTTTGGACCTCTCTTCCAACCAAAAACGAACCTTCATCCGACAAGCCTCCCATTACACCATTATCGCCAATACCCTTTACCGACGTGGTCTGGATGGTACTTTACTCCGTTGTCTAGAGCAGGAAGAATCTATTACTGCCTTGCGAGACGTGCACGAAGGGATCTGCGGAACACACTCCAGCGGTCCTTCCTTAGCTAAGAAACTCATGCGTTTGGGTTATTACTGGCCCAATATGGAAATGGATTCATACCAGTTCGTCAAAAAGTGCAGACAGTGCCAGATACATGGGAACCTGATTCATGCACCTGCTCAGGAGTTGAGACCTCTAACGACACCCTGGCCCTTTTGCCAATGGGGACTAGACCTCGTGGGAAAGATTCACCCACCTTCTTCCAACGGCCATAAATTCATCATAACCACCACTGAGTACTTTACAAAGTGGATTGAAGTCGTTCCCTTATCAACCGTCACAGGAAAGCAAATTTCCTCTTTCATTCTGAATTACATCATCTGCCGATATGGCATCCCTTCATCCATAATAACGGATAACGGGAGACCTTTCAAAAATCAGGATATCCAGGAACTTTGTGAGCGTTTCAAAATCCAACATCGCTTCTCCACCCCATATTACCCCCAAGGTAATGGCCAAGCTGAGGCATCAAACAAAACCATTCTGAGAATCCTAAAGAAGACTGTCAATGAAGCTGGTCGCGATTGGCACGTCCAGCTCAATCCCGCTCTGTGGGCCTATCGAACCAGCATACGCACTCCCACAGGTGCTACACCCTACGCCCTCGTCTATGGTTCCGAAGCCATCCTTCCCATTGAGGTCGAACTCCCATCCCTTCGGGTGTCGTTGAAAGGTCTCATAACAGACGAAGAGTACAGAGTCTCCCGACTGCAAGAGTTAGAACTACTAGAGGAACGGCGCCAGAAAGCTTTTGACCATCTCAAAGCCTATCAACAGATGATGTCAAGAAGCTACAACCACAAGGTTAGACCGAGATGCTTCAAGGTTGGGGACCTAGTTCTAAAAGAGAACCCTCGCAACCAGCAGGACAGAGAAAAGAAAGGTAAGTTCGAGCCTAACTGGCTGGGACCCTATGTAATTGTAGCAGCTTATGGATCGGGGGCATATCAGTTGGCCACATCAGAAGGTGAGTTGTTTGATGATCCAATCAACAGCATGCACCTTCGCAGGTTCTATACCTAAGAGAACCCCAATGCAAGGGGGCACAATAAAGTCAAAAAAAAAAAAAAAAAAAAAAATCGTCCTTTGGTGAAAACCTGGCAAACAGGCGCCTTGGATAGGTCTCATGATGAAAACCTGGCAATCAGGCGTCATGTTACTTTCTAGCTTCTCGTGCAAATAAAAGCAAGTGATAAAAACCTGGTAAACAGGTGTTACTTGTGACAAACCGCATTCTCCATCTTTGGGAATCCAATCACCTTGAGCCCATTCTCTCTCTATTTTCCCCATTCGACCCATATCCATCCCACAGTAAACACTTGACAGTTACCTATCATGGCTTGATACTCATCTTGTGGCCTTGTCAACCAAGGTTTTGTCCCATACCGTCTCCTCGCAGTGAGCCTAGTGTAGTGTCTCTCGTCAGTGTCTATGGTCTGAACCCGTGAACTACGTTGCCTCTGCGCCGTCACGTAGGCAAGGCCATTATTCTAATGCGCCCCCGAGGCTTCCATCTCTCCCAAGGTCCCATTTGTCTCCCCTCTTCTCTTCATTCTTGTCGTCTTTCTTCTAGTCCATCCATGGTCCATTAGGGTTTACCCCGAACTACGTTGCCTCTGCGTCGTCACGTAGGCAAGGCCATTTAGCAATGAGCCCCCGAGGCACTAGGTCAGTCCCCTAGGGTCCGTCTTCTCAATAAGGATAGTGCAAATCTTCTCACCAAGCAAGCAAATGCGAGCAAACACCCGCGCTTCAAGCAAAAACCTTGACTATGACCATCTTAACCCATCCAATGCAAAGCAAATACCTAAGGTCTTCTAAATGATTTTATGCAAATTAAGGCAAGAAATAAACACATATCAACGCAAATATGCTTTGTAGATCAGAAACAGGGTTAAGTTACAGAGTCTTGATTTTTGCTATCATACCTTCCTATGCTACTCAATGATGCCAACAGCTAGAGATGCTATGATGGGGGCATGATTACTTTCTTTATTTGTTGTTTGTGGATTAAACTTTAGTAATGTGAAGCCTTGTCTTAGGACGTGATCGGCAAAAGATCACCGAGGACATCAAAGGTCTAACATGAACGGGGGCAATCCTTGCTTGTTGAAACGCAAGAGGTACTCAGGTCATCTAGATTCAATTTTGACTAGATGCTTGTCTTAACTTGCTAAATCACAATCCATGTAAGCAATACTCAGGTCATCTCGGTTCAATTATACCTCGATGCTTGTATTCACTTACAACATTTCAGAAAAGTACCAAAAACAAATTGCCCAATGATGAAATAAAGCAATCTAAAAGCAAAGCATCCATCCTATACCCATATACACATCCATGCATCCATATCCCATACAATCCTCATTATCCAAACTATGCAGAGTAACGATGTCAAGAAAAGTTCCCAAGTCATTCTTTCGCAACCATTCTTCCATCATGTCATTCTTGTGTCGATATAGTACATTTGGACATCACAAAAACAAAGCATATAGGAGCATATCATGTCATTCATAGGACTAGTCATGCACATGATTAGGTCAGTAGAATGCACCATCCAAGGCATTAGGTCACCAATACATCTGCATCACATCACATCTCAAGAGCACAGAAAATCAAAAAACAAACATATCCACATGCATCATATATCTATACAGCATCATAACATAGAAAGCATGTTCCATATACATACATTTGCATTAGATCATATAGACATCACGTATACAGTTACATCATAACATAGAAATCATGTTTCATATACATACATTTACATCATCACATAGATATCATATCACATTTTGCATTCATTTGTCACATTAGATCATATAGAAATCATATAGCAGCATATCAAAATGTATCTCATATAGCATCAGATAGACCATCTAACTATGCAATAGAATCACATCATACAATAGAAGTACAATCATCATCTCATAACGCACGCAATAGATACACAAAGCTGCATCATCATCCATACTATCATATACAGGGATGTCCAAATGTACAATATCACCATCTCTCTCAAAGTCAAAGTGTCATATACAATGTACGTCTAAATAGACGGTGATACATGTCCCAAAATGTGCAAAATCTAGTCTCTGACTACCCCTGCGGCTGTGAGCCACCACTGCCGGCTCCTGACTGCTGAGGTCCCATGACAGATGCCCCTGACTGGGATGGACCTGCTCTGTGAGCCACCCCAGACTGAGTCCTGAAACTCCCTGCCCTCTGGCTCGCCGACACGGCACCATGGTACAAGCCTCGGTAGTACTGTACCTGCTGCTGTGCTCTGGCTAAGTCTGTCTGTGCCTGTGCCAACTGCGTCTGCAACTGGCCTACCTGTGCCTGTGCCTGCTGCACCTGCCCAACCAAAAAGGTACTCGCTGCATCTGTGCCCATGGCAGCTACTGCTGTGTCCCTCTCTACTCGGATCAGACGTACCCGGGCATCTGCCATGTCTCGCTCGCGAGTCAAACCAGCGATCACTGCTGCATCTGTATCTCGCATCCTCTCCACTCTCCTCAGCTGTGCCTGCAGCTCCCGCACCTGTCCTCTCAGGCTGGCTATGGTCCTGTCGTGTGCCTCACCCTGCACTGGCCCCTGTGCTGCCCCTGCCTGTCCTAGCCCCTGCTGCTGGGGCACCTGCTGCTGTGGCACCTGCTGCTGTGGTACCTGCTGGGGTGGTGGCATCTGTACCTGCTGCTGTCCCTCCCCCTGTCCTGGCACTGCCTGCCCAGCCCGGTCTATCCTCCACCGCGCCCTCGTCCTCCTCTAGCGGCCCTCCGCCCTGGACCAGCCTCTCCCTCCTCCTCTGAGTCCGCCTCGTCGATACGAGGCACCAGCATACCAGGTCCTGAATATCTCGGAAATGGATGTGCAGTAATCCAGTCCTCATACTCCTGCGTAACCCCAGCATCTGCAATCTCTCGCCTCATATCCCAGGCCACATAGGGCAACTGCTGGAACTCTGCCAGAGCCTCCTCGTAAGAAGCCATCGGCCCCCATCGGACCCTCTCTGCATGTGTCCGTGCAAACATGGCCTGTCCCTGCGGCATGCCCTGTCTCCTGCCGAACTGTCTCAGTACTCGGCCCACCGTCTGCCTCTCCAAGATGTGCCGTGTCCGGCCAATCAACCACCTGGTCTGGAAGCAGAAAGGCAGCTCATCTCCCTCATCGTCCCAAGGCTCGCAGTCCAGATATGGTCGCCAGACGACCACATCTATCCCATCCAGCGTGTGCCGCCAATACTCCAGCTTCCCCAGCCTGTGCTGGGAAATCACTCCTGCGTAGCCATAGCTGTACGGCTCTCCCCTCTGCCTAGCAAAGACACATATCGGCCTGGTCACCGCTATGTGCTCCCACAGCCAAAACTGTAACAGCAGCACCCCAGCCGATAGACTCGTGCTGCGGTGGTACACCACCTGATGCATGTCGTGGTATAGGTGAGCTAGCACGCAAGGTCCCCACGCGTATCGGGTGCCCTCGGTCACCATCCGCTCCATAATCCTGCCCCATCCAACGGGGAACCCGTGAGATCTCCTGTCAGGGCATACAACGCCCGCAATCAGTCCAGCCACGATCCCAGGGAAGTAGTCGTAGCAGTCATAGATATCCTGCCAAGGGATGACCTGTCCCACCAGCTCGGGATCGTCGAATACTCGCTGACACTCGGCGAGTCCCGCGTCCCGCTGTGCGTCGTACTCCACCAACTCGCCTACCACGGGCAAGTGCAGTATCCTATAGACGTCCTCCAACGTCACAGTCATCTCTCCAGTAGGGAAGTGGAAGGTCCCGTCCTCGCTGTGGAATCTCTCCACGGCAGCTGTCAGCAGTCCTCGGTTCGCCCGCACCTCGGGCATGAAGCAAACGTAATCTAGGCCCATGGCACCAAGCGCCACTCTATCAGCCTCCGTCAACATATGTCTCTGCAGTAGAGGCATAGGGAACGTCTCCCTCGACTGCAATGTCTCTTGTATCTCCTCCTGCAAGCACGCAAAGCAAGGCGTCAGTCTCAAACCGCATATACCATACTCAACATATCTATTGGACTATATCAACTAAACTTAGCATTTCAAATTGATCAAAACAGCACACTACATCTCTTGACTAGATTCCTGCAATCTCGGAGATAGCTCATCGATTCCTGCGTCAAACAGGACGCTAATCGAGTCAGTTTGGCTAAGTAATTTGCCAGCCCAAGCAAAAGCGCCACTACAGGTGGTAAATGCGCCATTTTTGGTATATGCGCCGCAACAATCAACATATGCGCCGCAAAAATGCATATGCGCCGCAACAGGGCACATATGCGCCGTTCTGACGCATGCGCCGCATAAAGCCACGTATGCGCCGCTAAATAACGCATGCGCCGCAGGAAGTCACATATGCGCCGTTTCAGCAAATGCGCTGCTACATTTCACGAATGCGCGGCGCAAATACAAAAGCGCCGCTAAATTACGAAAGCGCCGCTAGAGCGCACACATGCGCAGCTTTCACGCATGCGCCACCGAAACAGGCATATGCGCCGCGAAATCACAAAAGCGCAGCTTCGCGAGGCATATGCGCCGTTCTGTGTTTCGGCGCATTCATTTCACCTATTTTCTATGAGCATTTATGACACCTAAATTCGACCCTAGGAGAATTTTTTCGAAGCACATACCGGGGGTCCTGCCTCTGCTGGCCGCCCGAATCGTCGGACTCGCTCGAATCGATGCTCCTCGCGTGGAATGTCTGCTGCTCTGGCCGCCATGCTGCTCTAGGTTTGCTCTGAGCTCTCCTTCTCCAATCCAGATCAACCAAGTGTGCAAATGACTATTCTTGTGGACCCAGCTCCTATTTATAGCCTCCAAAACCCTAATTCTGGCTAGGTGATGACTGTGACTACTTCCCGTGTCCGTTTTTCCTCCCGTTTTCTTCCCGCATCCCTGACCGCGTCCCTTTTCCTCCAACCTATCCTAACCCCTTCCTCGTCGTGAGATCGTCCGTCTCCAAAACTTTCGCCGTTTTTCCCGTCCACTCTCCCGAGGGGGCATCCTATCGTCATTTAACCTGTACCAGGGGCAAACTGGGGCATGTATCATCATTCAGACTATCAAATTTCTTTGAAGCAATGCCGTAAACTGCATTGCATCAAAGAGGGGCAAAATGTATACGCCTAAAAATGACACAAATCATCCTAAATAAATATTCTAAATATTTATTCCATTCTTCTATTAATTAAATAAATATTCCAAATTTATTTAATCGATTCACTGTTCCATAATTAAATAAATTCTATTTATTTAATTAAAATCCTTCCATTCGTCCTTCGCAATTAAATAATCATAAATTATTTAATTAAGCCTAATTCCTCTATCCTAAAGTTCTAAATTCCAAATTCCACATCACCTTTACACCTCACCTTTTTCCACCTCACCTTGTCCACCTCACCAGGTTGCACATGTAATTAAATATATTTAATATTTAATTATCTTATTTTCCCTCACCCACATGGCCTATTTCTTCTCCAATCAGAGGTCAGTTAACTAATCAATCAAGTCTGTTAACTAACCTGTCAGTTGAGTCAAATCCTCAATCAATCCAGTCAGTTCCACAATCCACTCTTCTAACTGATCAATCAATTCTGTTAACAGACCAGTCAATGGAGTTAACTCTCCAATCAGTTTTGTCACATCCCACCTTTCATGATGGAGCTGGGACACTTGGCACGTTTCCACTGGTTGCACATTCCTCAACCATCCTCAACCGTTGATCTTCATATCTTCTCTCAACCGTTGATTCCTATTCCTCCGAGTCTATAAATGAAGCTTCATCCCTCCATTCTAATCATCCAGGCTTTTGACATCGTTACTCTACAGAAATATCACCAGCGCGCCTTTGGCACCCATTTGTCATCCACAAGCTTGAGATCACCATTGTTGCATTGGAGCTCACCTTCATTGCATATCACACTACAGCCGTTCACCATCGACTTCCTCCAACAGCTTTTAAAAGATTGCACTCTCTGAGGGCTCATCTCATCTGCGAAAGGACGATTCGTGATAGGCGAACAACAGAAGTTTCGAAACAGAAGAGGTTTGCTGTGTTTGTTCATTGCTTTGCTTATTTGAATCTTCTTTGTTTCTCTATTCTGTTGATGTTTGGGTCATCTGTTATTCATTTGATTGATGCACTATTTTACCCTCACAATAAGAATTGTTACTATATTCAAGAAGCTGGAGAAGGAGTCACAGATGATTAATCTGACCATGGAGAAGGTGATTGGGTGTTTATTGCTATTAAAGAAGAAGATCCAATGTCTACCAAATCTGCTACCTGTGTAAATGTAGAAAGTGCCTTGGCTGCTCAGGTTTTTGAAAAGGATGAATGGGTGATTGATAGTGGATGTTCTCATCATATGACTGGAGACAAGAGTAAGTTTTTGAGTTTTGAAAATTATGAAGGAGGACTTGTGAAATTTGGAGACAACTCAGCTGGTAGAATCCATGGCAGAGGATCCATCTCTTTTGATGGTAAGAATAGGACCAATAATGTTTTGTATGTGGAAGGATTGAAGCATAATCTTCTCAGTGTTCGACAGTTGGTTGACAAGGGTTATGATCTTCATTTCAAGGATGGAAAATGCAGAATCTTGGAAAGCTTTAGAACTGAAATTGCATATCATGTCCCTATATTGGTAATTTATAATTGAATCCATTATGTATTATTTATTCAAATTAAAGATATGAATAATATTATAAATGGAATCTATTTAATATATTTTAATAATATTTATTTCAAACAATTAACAAAATATATTATTATTATATTTATAAATAACACATATAAATAATATAATATAAATCATATACCATTTATTATAATGATATAATATAAATACAAATAATATAAATAAATAATAATATAAACAAACATCTTTTAACCTATCCTCTTATGATAAGGGGGTTACGTATGGTTAGAACTAGTTTTACCACAAAAGGGAATTAATATAAAGTAATAAAAATTATAAGAGGGTATGTCTTTTACCACCAAGCATAATAAGAGACGTGCCTCTTCGAACATATCCCTTGAAAGGGAAATAAATAAAGGTTGTGAGATAGAAGGAAAACATCATCGGAAGAAAATATAAAAAGAGTATCAGATAAATACATATATTTAGATCTGCATTATATATATTTCTGAGTCATAAGTAGGAAAGATATCATAAATTAATATATAGAGATATGCACATCAGCAGTAAAAGTGTGTGAAATATATATTATAAAATATATAAACGGCAACAACAATACAATAAAAATTATATTAATAGGTAAGAAATCCCAAGTAAAGCTATAGCAGGTAAGTAAGCAATTATATTTACTTATGCAATTTATGATTTGTAAGAATTTATATTTACTTGTTCAATTTATAAGATATAAATGATAAGGTTATAAATGTTGTGAATAATCCATTGAATGCTAGGAAGATCTAATAATCTCATATTAGGAAAGCTAATAATAGTAGAGTAAACATCTAATGAAATATGCATTCAAAGGGAAATATAAATATACTAGTAATTATTGAATATCCAAGAAAGTGAATTTTTAAATAGAAGGCATGATGCGTAGAATAATAAGTATGTTCTATAAAGAGATTGATTATGACCATGGAGTATCGGGCTAGGATTAGTAGCCTTCCCCTTAATCCACCTACACACCTTATTAGTATAAGACTGGTGGTCAGAAGGAATCTAGTGTCTAGCACTCGAGCTGGCAAGTCATTGCCTCTCAGAGCTAAGAGAAAAGTATTGCCAGGTGTAGTATGAAGCTCTTAGACCTAGGGTAAGAACGAAGAATTTTCGGGTGTAGCATGAAGTTCTTGACCCTATGGTTGTGTAGGACCTAGATAATATTAATGGCCTAATGGTAGGTGAACCTCGAGCTGTCTATAAGCCCCTCCGAGCCAAGACTGAAGTACGTCTGGGTGTGAGGTGAAGCCTTGGGCTTATGGCCATGGGTCTTGGAATCCTTAATCCACCCTCTCATATTAGGTGAGTGGTCTGATTAATGGGTAGGATTATGAACGTCCTCCCTGAGGTATGTCCATGACTCATGTGTGATTAATGATATAAGATAGATCATGAACATGGATATATGACTAAAAAGATACGAAATAGATAGAGTTTATTATTGTTAAGCACTTTATGTGAACATGATGAAATCATTTGTATACTAATGTGCTCTTTTACAAGTTGAACTTGTTTGTAAGGTTGCAAAAATTTTGGCTTGCTAGAAGGGGACATTACATTGCATCCAGTACTTAGACTAAAGGTAACATCTTTCACTTAAGTAGTTCATGCAAAAGTTGTTTGATTGCTCAAACAGATCAAAGTTGGTTATGGCATAGGAGGATGTGTCATGTAAATTTTGATAACATTGTCAAAATAAGTTCCACTCAAGCTGTAAGAGATCTTCCAAGACTTGTGAAACCTAATAGTATATGTAGAGAATGTCAATTGGGTAAACAGAACAAAATTTCATTCAAAAGTAAGGAACAAGGTTCAAGTGGGAGATTGGAACTAGTGCATACTGATCTTTGTGGTCCTGCTAGAATTAGGAGTGCAAGGAGATAGATATTTCATGCTGTTGATTGATGACTACTCCTGGATGATGTGGGTAACCTTCCTAAAATAAAAATAAGAAGCTCTTGATAAGTTTAAGGTGTTCAAGATGATGGTTGAAAATGAGATTGGTGGGAAATTGAAATGTCTGAGATTTGACAGGGGTGGAGAATTCACTTCCGGTGAGTTTGATGCTTTTTGTGAAAAGCATGGGATAAAAAGAAAATTATCTGCTCCTAGGACTCCTCAGCAAAATGGAGTTGTGGAAAGGAAAAATTAGACCATTCAAGATGTTACTAAGACCATGATGATAGAAACAAATGTTCCTCAAATTTATTGGAGGGAAGCTATGAGTACTGCTGTCTACACTCTTAACCGGGTGCAGATCAAAGGAAATTATGGTAAAACTCCTTATGAACTATGGTTTGGTCATCCTCCTACTGTAAGATATTTTAGAGTTTTTGGTAGTAAATGCTATATCAAAAGAGATGAGGATTTAGGCAAGTTTGATGCAAGAAGTGATGAAGGAATATTCTTGGGATACTCTACTCAAAGTAAGGCTTATCGATGCTTTAACAAGAGGTTGAAAAAGATTGTTGAAAGTGCTAATGTTAAAGTTGATGAAAGCAAAGAAGGTCATTCCAAGTATTGCGGATATGATTCAGATGATCAAGATGAAAGCCAAAGTCAAGGAAGGCAAGATCAAATTTAGACTTAGATCCAAATTGATCTGGTAACTCTAGTAACTCAAGAGATTAGTGCAGATGATGAGGAACCAGTTCAAGAAATAGAAGTTCAAACATTTCCCAAAACCCCCAGGTATGTAAGAATGAATCATCCTGAAGATCAAATCATAGGAGATAAAAATAAAGGTGTTCGAACTAGGAGAAAAGTTGCTGAAGATCAAGAAGAGATTTGTTTGATTTCAAAGATTAAACCTAAATCAGTAAGTGAAGCTTACAATGATGAAAACTAGGTTAAGGCAATGGAAGAAGAATTGGTACAAATTGAAAAGAATCACACTTGGGATCTTGTTCCCAGACCTAAGGACAAAAATGTGATTCGAACCAAATGGGTCTTTTGGAATAAACTGAGTGAAGATGGTGAGGTTGTAAGAAACAAGGCAAGGTTGGTATGTAAAGGTAATTCTCAAGTGGAAGGAATTGACTTTGAAGAAACTTTTGCTCTGGTGGCAAGGATAGAGGCAGTCAGATTATTTCTTGCCTTTGCTGCTTTCAAAGATTTTAAAGTTTATCAGATGGATCTCAAATCAACATTTCTAAATGGAGATTTGTAGGAAGAAGTCTACATTGAACAACTGAAAGGATTTCAGTTGTTTGATCAGGCAGATATGGTTTGTAGACTAAGAAAATCCTTGTATGGACTCAAGCAAGCTCCAAAAGCCTGGTATACTAGATTGGATAAACATTTTCTTAAGCTAGGATTTAGCAAAGGTACTGCTGATAGTAATCTATACTTCAAGATAAATCATGAGGATATTCTAATTGTTGAGGTCTTTGTTGATGATATCATTTTTGGTGGAAATGAATGTATGTGCAAAGCATTTGTTGATCAAATGAAAAGTGAGTTTGATATGTCAATGTTTGGTGACATGAACTTCTTCCTAGGTTTGCAAATTGTTTAGTCAAATAAAGGTGTCTTCATATCTCAGACCAATTATGTAAAAGAATTATTGAATAAGTTTGGAATGCAAGATTCAAAGCCAGGACGTACTCCTATGGTAACCGGATGCAAGCTAAGAAAAGATGATGACTCCCCAAAGGCAAATCAGAAAAGGTATAGATCAATGATTGGAGGATTGCTCTATCTGACTCAGACTAGACCTAACATCATGAATACAGTTGGACTTATTGCCATATTTCAAGCTGATCCAAAAGAATCCCATGTTGTGGCAGTCAAAAGAAATTTTAGATATCCCAAGGGGACAATTGATTATCAACTGTGGTATCCAAAGGATAATGATTTCACTCTTCATGCATATACAGATGCTGATTGGGCAAGAGATGTGGATGATAGAAAAAGTACTAGTGGTGGTGCATTCTTCGTGGGAAGAAGATTAGTCTCTTGGATGAGAAAAAAGAAAGAGGCAATTTCTCTGTCTACTGTAGAACCAAAGTATATAGCAGCAGTAAATAATTGTTCTCAAGTTCTGTGGATGAAGCAAATGCTAAAGGACATCAGAATTGTGTTTGAGGAGCTAGTCACAATTTTCTGTGGTAATTCAAGTGCTATAAGCATTTCCAAGAATCTAGTATTGCACTCAAAGACAAAGAATATATCTATCAAGTTTCACTTCTTGAGAGAGAAAGTTAATAAGAATGAAGTTAAGTTGGAGTTTGTGTCTTCCAAAGATTAGATTGCGGATATCTTCCCTAAGTCTCTTCCCACAGATACTTTTGAGTATCTCAGAGAAAAGTTAGGGGTTATCAACCCTCCTAATTAGAACTAAGATGCACCAAGGTGCATCAGTCTGGTGGAATTCACATTCATATCTTGTGATCCGGATTGATGTTAAGGAGGTACTACTCAAAGGGGGAGTAGTCAGTATGCAAATTTTGGAATCAGTCTGAAGAAAAAAGGGAGAAAAGATAGAAAATATGTGCCCTTTCCATTGATATCAAATGGGGAGAGAAGTCATGTGAAAAACTAGTTGCTGATGTAAGGGGGAGCAGTAAAGAAAGTAATTGGAGAAGTGAGAAGAGAAAGGGGAAGAAGTTCTTGTCTTGATGGTTAAATTCATTTTTTCACATCATATGTTTCCATCAATGACAAAGGGGAAGATTGTTGCAAATATGTGCCTAAGTGGTGTTGTCATTGATGTCAACATATCCTTGTTGCCATTGGTGTCAACTGTATCCTATTTTGTTGTTTGTATAGAAGACCGGACTGTTGAGGATATTGAGAAAATTAATGGAGATCAATATGTGTGGACCATATGGCTATGCAGAGGTTTGTCTAAAGAAGCTTTAGTTAAGATTTGAGAGGTTCTCATTAAGATCTGAAGAAGTTATAGCTATCTAAGTAAAATCAGTTCCTGCATTATTCAGGAGAGACAGAGTGACAGGAAAGAGGTACAAATTGCTCTGGTAATGTAAAATGATTATATGTGGATCTAGATGCATGTCTGGGAAATCAGTGTGTATCATCAACTCCAGTGGTTCATGGTTTGGAGGTACACAAGCTATCTTTCTAGTTTGACAGTCATGGTAGATAATGTTCTTGAGGTTCCAGAGGAAGATACAAATGATTCTGGTAATGTGGTTTAAAGTGAATGCTATTGGTAATTTCAATGTGCTTGTGGAGGTCTCTGGATTGTGTGGCTACTATGTTGGAGGTCCACACTGAAGTTTGAGCTTGTTGACTAAAGATTTCTTCTTTGAGGTTGTTCTTTCCAGTCTTGGCCGACCGGATGTTGTTGATAACTGAGAGGGGGGGTGAATCAGTTATCTTAATTATTTCAACTTTCTAAACTTTCTTAACAATTAATGCATCATCAATTCAAATAAGCAAACATCACCATGAAATGAAAATACACATGACATAATATTTTTGATGTGGAAACCCTATTAAGGGAGAAAACCACGAGGTGATTAACCCAAGATTATATTCTCTATTAGAAGAATAGAAATACAAAATGACTCTTGCTAATTAGGGCTCACTGCCTGAGCACACTGCTCACAAGGGGCTCACTGCCTACAAGAGACTCACTGTCTATAAGTTGTAAGAAGAATAACAAGATCCTTGAACTGATGGGAAGCATCCACATATGCTAAGGTTCAGTTCCGGCTAGGCTCAATACACTGATCTGCTACACTTCATCCTTCTTCTTTTTTGGTGTTGTTGACCTGTCACATACCGGACCTGTCTTACTGCTTTCACACTTTTCTTCTACTTTTCTTTGTACACCACAACACTCAATACACACCTTCATATCGAAATCAATCTGGTATATATATCTACACCAAGGATTTCATCCACTTTCTAGTTGGCATCCGGAATAGTCAATATTTATCCAAATTTTGATCTGTCGGCTGAATCATTACTTATCAAGTGATACGTATCAAGGAGATGCTTATAGAAGTCATCTAACATGTCGGCCAATCATGGATGATACCTTAAGAACCTTGATCAGCATCAACAACTCATCCGGATTGAGGTCTGATACTCTGTCTGTCAATTCTTCCTCTGTCAACTCTACCAAATCAAATCCCAATACTTAGATGCTCATATCTCTTCACTCTTACATCACCAGAGGCTCAATCCCTGGAATCTATCAATTAATGTATTCCTCTTGACTTCCCCAAGTCTATACTTTACAAAGATACTTTCTCTAAGAGATCTGGACCTGACTGTCGGACCTTGCTGCATGCTCTGTTCTTGCTTATCGGACCAAAGTATTTTTCAATCTGACTTCCGGTAAAGATACACCATGTCCTATGGATGTGTGGAATGGTCTTTGTTGCCATCAATGACAACACCAATGAAGCCACACAGTGTCTCTTGCCAACAATCTCCCCCTTCAGCATTGATGGCAACACTTAGTGAAAAATGACTAAGTGTTATACTACACTCCCCCTTGGTTGATGCTCTGTTCTATTGTACATTTTACTGGAGCTCCCCCTTAGTTGGATTCCATATTTTTCACTGCTCCTCACTCCCCCTTTCACATCAATGGCAAAGGGTAGGGTTCACATACTAAAATTTCCAAAAACAATCTATACTTAGCCGCATAAGTATATATACATGCTTATACTTACATATACTGAAGTATATCTGCAAAAGATGTCTTCAACTAGGCAAATTATGTTGCCCAACTCAGCTTCATCCTGTCCAAAATTGAGATGTGAGCACTCAATAGGAATGCAAAAGCTTCTACCCTTTTGAGATTTGTCGGATCACTCGTCCGGGCTGTGGCCTGAGCATCAGTTAGGGCTTCATGCATGGCCTCTAACTTAGGGATAATCATTCATCTAAGTTCACCCATTCTACTTAATATGTTCTTCCTCTCCTTCTCAAGCTTCTTAATCTCATTCATGATT
Organism: Cunninghamia lanceolata; assembly: GCA_027924645.1. NCBI lineage: Eukaryota > Viridiplantae > Streptophyta > Pinopsida > Cupressales > Cupressaceae > Cunninghamia > Cunninghamia lanceolata. The sequence goes on along the minus strand of BSBN01000433.1, from coordinate 2,867,139 downwards.
ACAATAGTTTGATATTCCTAGCTTATTATGGATACAGTGAGAGGATCAAAATTCTGAGAGAGGTTTGATAGCTTATCCTCTTGTTCTTTTACTTTCTTCTCAATATCCTTTGTTACTTTAGTCCAAGATATACAAAATTTATATACTTCTCCTACATCCTTAAGAGTATTTTCTAAGCTCTTCATCCCAATGTCTATATTTCTCCTATCATTGGTTATAAGCCCTTGTAACTCTGAGAATCTCTTATCCAAAAACTCTTTCCAGACTTTCTCTTCTGCTGCTTTCTCTAAAGAATCAAAATGTGTATTAATAGAATTTACAAGAGACTTTAGATTACCAGATGTGGATGTTGTAGGATCCTTTTGAAAGGATGGCATGATCTTTTCCAGTACACTGGATGCAGTTTCTATGAGTTCACAGTCTTCCATGTGAGACTTCAGCATTTTTCTTTTGCCTTAGCTTGAGTGAAGGAAGCTAGTTTCATGGTTTGGACCGGAGAGAGGGAATCAAAATTGAATGGACCTTGAAGCAATTCTGGTTCATCAACCTCCATCATTTCTTTGGTCAAGAACTCTTTAACTGCTTCTGCTGTGTCTCTTGCCGGAGACAAAATTTTCTCCTCTTCTACAGCCTTACCACTATCATCTACGGCCTTCTCTGTTGGAGTTTTCTCTCCTTCTGTAGCCTTGCTACTATCATCTTATTTCTCTTTTGCTTCTTGACTGATCTTCTCTTGTACTCTTTCTTTTTCTTTGAATCCGGAGTCTGTAGGGGAAACTAAAGGAGAGATGTTTTCTTGATCATGGACCTCTTCTTCTGGAGCAGAGGAATCTAAATCCTTACCTTTTTGCTCACCTGTCTCCTTTACCTCTTCTACCACTGTCTTAGTAGATTCTTCTTTGTCATCCATGGCAGAGGACTCATCACTTATGTCCTCTATGATAGATATGTTGAACCTTTTGTAGGCATTCTGGAGGATTTCTTCAGTTTCTCCAAGCATAAGCTAATTCATTCTAGCTTTTCTTTGGAACTCATCCTTGCAATCTTTGAAAATCATATTCATTTGTTTCTGAGTGATTGAGGGATAGAACTGAATAGCTATTTGTTCCCTAATCTCAAGGTCCCTAGCCTTGGCATTGTTCTTCCTGATTTCTAGTTCTTTCTCTAGGCTCTTTGGAATTAAAGATATAATCTCAATGAATGCTTTATTATAAATGTTAAGGTACCTGACTGTGGCTTCTTGCAGGATCTTTTGATCAGCCTCACTATAGTCATCATAAAATTCAATCATTGGTTTCAAGTTCCCATCCACAGTGACTGATTTGACTATATCGTCAATGGACAGAGTGGGCCTTTCAACAAACTCTTCTGCCATCTCTTCCTTGTCTTCACCAATAGAGGGTTCACCAGATACTTTCTTCTTTTTCCTTATTTTTCTTACCTCCTCATCTAATTTTATCTCTTCTTCATCCTTTTGGCTTGTGTAAGACCTGGTTGCCTTTTTCTTGGTTCTCTTCTCTCCTTTTCCAGATGATTTTGCTTCCGATTTTGATGCCTTTGAGCTCTTTGTAGTGGTGGGTGCAGAGGTCTTAGAGGATCTGGTCCAGGAGGGGACTTCCACCAGAGTACCTTCATTTTCTACTTTTTCTTTTTCTTTCTCTGCCCTTTCTATCTTCTATTTGCGTCAAGTGCTTCTTTTGAAATTCCATGCCTCTTGGCAAACTCTTCTACTTCCCTCCTCACTTTTCTTTTTATTACTGCTTTTCTTAACTCCACATGGATCTTCACACTTAATTCTTCAAAGGTTCCAAACCTTTCTACCTTGGGATCCTTGGGCTGACTTAGCATGTGCTGAACATGCAGCTCCACAATTTTCTCATCCACTTCATACCCCATAGGCATGATCCACACTGTTCTTGGTTCCACTACCTCCATTAGGCACTGATCAGTTTCTACCATAAAGCATATTGTATCTTTATATTTTTCAACTAAAGATTGGGGGATTCTCTCTCTGGCTTGCATCATGCTCAAAAATTCTTGAAATAGCCCCAGAGAGCTATATTCTGTGCCTTGGCATCACCAAGCCCATGTATATAATCTCTGATTTGAATGGCTACTGGTCTATCATTCTGCCATACCCAGCCGCTGGATCTGAGAAGCTCATTCATGTAATAAAAGAATAGGTAGAGAATCAAACCACCGTATTTGAAAGAGTTCTTCTTATCCTTCTTTATCTTCTACAGATTCTCCAAGAGTTGGTTCAGAAGGAGCTCACAAAGATCATAGTCTGCATTCTTCCTCAACATTTCATAAGCAGTGTATATAGAGGTTCCAGATACTAAATTCTCCCTACTGGAGTGATATATCTTATATCCAATTATCATTGATGCAAACTTGATATCTAGATTTGTGATATCCTCAATAGTCATTGCTCTTTTATCAAACTTTGATCCGGTAGCCTCACTGACAATTTGGTTTTTGACAGATTTGAGTGTAGGCATTCCACCGGTTGAGTGTAATCTGGTTACTACCCTAATGGCATCCTTAGTGATCTTAAATGGCCTGCTCAACCACATGAAGTTGTCATGCATTCTGCTTAAGATATACCGGACCCATTCATCTTCTGGAAAATAGGGGAAATGAATGTATTGTGCAAAATGTTTGACCCGAATAGCTTTATACTAGGTTTTGATTTCGAATGAGTCAGCTTAGATTCCCCAAAATCTTCAATATTTGCATGAATATATGCCATAACATCTTCTACATGCAGAACCCCATGTGGAATGCTTGAAAAGGTGCCTAGGGGATCAACTTCTAGGGATTTATATGGATGCTTCTTAAATTTAGGGCATGGCCTATCAGAAATCTTCACCACATTCGGAGTAGCCATCTTTCAAATATTTACAGAGAGATATTTAAGAATGGAAAATACCTTTTACACTTCTAGGTTTTACGGAGTGATCCGGATCGATTGCTGGATGAATCGACTTCTGCATATGATCTTTGATGGGCTTGAGGAAATTTGTTGCGGAGCTCCTTTTCGCTTCTTCTTGAATGCAGAATGAACAAATGCTTAATCAAAAAAACCCTTATATTGCTCCGCAAACCCTAATACCAAGTTGTAATAAATGCTCAACTTAAGTCATTATGGTTTGCCTTGTTTTCCTTATTCGGATGACTTGATGAACCAAAACGATCTTGTTCTAAACATCTTGCGGATCTTTCATATCTTAACCACAGTTTATTTAGATGTTTCTCTAAGAATCCTTTAATCCACAACTCTCCTTGTGCCAATTCTAGCACCAATTAACTAGATGGGGAAAAAATGTTTTTCCTTGTGTCTCCCCCTGAGCCAGAGCTCATTTTTTAATTTCCAAAAGGAATATCAACACTAGATTCTGGTGCGGATCCATTCCCTACATTTTGTGTACTTCTCTTCACCCAAATCTTGTTCATCTCATTTTTAACTTCATCCGCATTTACTTTTCCTTTTCCTTTGTCTTGATTCTAATTATGATGCACCAGACCCCTTTTGTCCTGGTTCTTGCTTCTATAGAATTTGGAAATATGACCGGATCTATTGCAATTGTGGCAAACAACATTTCTTTGCATATTTGAATGATATCCTCTTTATCTGCATTGATTATCCATATGTCCCATTCTATTGCATGCAAAGCATCTACCATTGAATGAATTGTTCATTTGCATATTTCTACATTCAAGAGATTTGTGATCATACCTTTTGCAATTGAAACACTATCTGGAGAAGGATGTATTAGTCTAATTTATTCTCTTTCTGCATTGATTAGCTTTATGACCAAAGTTATTGCAGTTGTGGTAGTATCCATTGAAGGATGGATATCTTTGAGCATTAGGTTGCCTTACCAGAGGTCTTCTAGGCCTATTCCTTGGATTTTCTGATCCAAAATTCTTCTGACCGGATCCGGAGCTTTCACCTTTCTTATATCCCAAGCCACGCTTGTCATCTACCCTCTTTTGGCTTTCAAGAAGAACTTCAAGTTGAGCAGAACTTATCTTGAATTTTTCTTTGTATTCATTTGTTGTTTGAAGATCCTTTTTAAGAGTGTCAATTTGATCCTCAAGTTTTTCTTCATTATCTCTAGCATCTTCAAGATCAGATTCTAGATGCCTGATTATTCTATCCATTTTGTGGCAGTCTTCTGACTTCTCCTTGAGAGATTGTCTTAGATCATCTTCAGTTTTTCTTTTCTCTTCAATTTCTTGGGTGAATTTCATAACTCCTGATTCCATTTCATGTCTTACCATAATGACCTCTTTTGATAACTTTTCACATAACTTGGTTTTGTCCTTCAAATCTTCATTTGTACCATTGTCTTCACTTTGACTTACCAATTGTTGAAGTAGATCTTTTCTCTTTTTCATAGAGATACTCAGTTTCCCTTTTAGTTCATTTATGAAATCATCAGCCTGTTTGAGTCTTTCCTTCAATTCACTAACTTTAGAGTTTGATTTCTCAAGATCATCTAGGGTAGATTGAAGTTGCTCCCTCATACCATACACATCCATTTTAGTTCCCAGATCTTCCTCAAGTTGTTAGGCTCCTTTTGGAGGAACTTAGCTCTAATACCAATTGTTGATAACTGAGAGGGGGGTGAATCAGTTATCTTATATATTTCATCTTTCTGAACTTTCTTAAGAATTAATGCAGCATTAATTCAAATAATCAAACATCACCATGAAATGAAAATACACATGACACAATATTTTTGACGTGGAAACCCTGTTAAGGGAGAAAACCACAGGGTGATTAACCTAAGATTGTATTCTCTGTTAGAAGAATAGAAATACAAAATGGCACTTGCCAATTAGGGATTACTACCCGAGCACACTGCTCACAAGAGACTCACTACCTACAAGAGACTCACTGTTTATACGTTGTAAGAAGAATAACAAGATCCTTGAACTGATGAGAAGCATCCACATATGCTGAGGTTTAGTTCCGGTTAGGCTCAATACACTGATATGTTGCACTTCATCCTTCTTCTTCTTTGGTGCTATTGACCTGTCACATACCGGACCTGTCTTACTGCTTTCACACTGTTCTTCTACTTTTCTTCACACACCACAACACTCAATACACACGTTCATACCGAAATCAATCTGGTATATATATCTGCACCAAGGATTGCATCCACTTTCTAGTCGGCATCCGAAATAGTCAATATTTATCCAAATTCTGATCTGTCGGCTGAATCATTACTTATCAAGTGATACGTATCGAGGAGATGCTTATAGAAGTCATCTAACATGTCAGCCAATCATGGATGATACCTTAAGAACCTTGATCACCATCAACAACTCATCCAGATTGAGGTCTGATACTCTGCCAGTCAGTTCTTCCTTTGTCAACTCTACCAAACTAGACCCCAATACTTAGATGCTCATATCTCCTCACTCTGACATCACCGGAGCCTCAGTCCCTGGAATCTATCAGTTAATGTATTCCTCTTAACTTCCCCAAGTCCGTACTTTACAAAGATACTTTCTCTAAGAGATCCGGACCTGATTGTCAGACCTTGCTGCATGCTCTGTTCTTGCTTACCGGACTAAAGTATTCTTCAATCTGACTTCTGGTAAAGATACACCATGTCTTGCGGATGTGTGGAATGGTCATTGTTGCCATCAATGACAACACCAATGAAGCCACACAGTGTCTCTTGCCAACAGATGTTCCTAGCATGTTGCAGATGATCTAAGAGCATTTTTATGAAGCATGGCGTGATTGTAGAAAAAGATTCAAGTCTCAGTTGTGCTTGGCCGATAGTGTGATGATCCACGTCAAGTTTAGCCGACCTTGTTGATCATTCCAAGGTTGATGAAACATATAAATACTTGTTGAAGAGTTGTTGAAAAGTATCCTTGTACACAATGAATTAAATCAGAAGAAGGGATCAAAAGCAGAGCAGAGAAGAAGAGGAGTGAAGGGAGTATAGAGTGAAGAGTCAGTGGAGAAGAAATTGAAGATAAGAGAAGTTCTGAGCCTTCAAAGGGACTTATTCAGGCATGAATGTAGATGCTATTTCTTAGTTCATAATTTCTTATAGGTAGTGAGCCTCTTCTTGAGCAGTGATCTCTGGACAGTGCACCCAAAGGAACGTCCCTTCTATTATTTTAAGTACTTTTAACAGGGTATGCATTTTTGTGGGTTAACCCCCATAGTGGTTTTTCCCTTAATTGGGTTTTCCACGTCAAAATTCTAGTGTTGTGTGTTCATTTTGTTTTTGCTCATATTTTAATTTATGTTTAAATGTTTTCATCATTAATCTGATTATAAAGAAGATTTAAAAGGTTTAGAAAAGGTTAAAGTTTAGGGACAATTGATTCACCCCCGCTCTCAGTTGTCTGGATTATTTCCAACACCTCTAACCATAGACCAACATTCTTCCACACACCTTCCATCTAGAAGTGGCCCTTCCCTTCATTGAGGGTTATAGATGGTGATGTTTGGAGTAGAACCAATCTAAGAACCAAGTACAAATATAAAATGTAGTCACTTGTCATATGCAGCCTATCATAAACCTCTAGACTCCCTCTAGCTAACATGATATCTGACTAACATGGACTCTATGGTACAGTGAACTAACGATGTATACAACTATAACATCACTTTAGCCAAATAATTCAAATATCATTCACATAAGTGCAGGTCATCTGTTCACAACACTACTATCTCTTGATTGACTCACCCACAAGATTGTGTAAAAATAATGAAAACACTAAATCAAAAACATAAATGGACACACTAGGTCGAAACATATCATCGCTAGACTCTTGACATACTTTGCCTCAAAGTTGTACTTTAACATATAACATCATTTACTTCTAGTGTATCTCACCTATACAATAATCCTATTGAATTCATCTTGAAAGACTGTCAATTTAATCATCATAATACAAGTGTGGAATATCACATAATTATTTACTAAAAATCTACTCTTGACACACCTTACCCATGAGTATCATTCTCAATGGTTCCTAGTGTCAATACTATTTAAATATGTTGTAAGCATACAATATCACATAATTTAATTATCGAATAACTACCCCTGGCATACTCTACCTATGAGAATTATCTTAAAGCAAAAAATAAAGAGTCAAAACTATTAAACTCCATTCCTTCAAGCCTTGTTATCTTACACATTATTTTTCCAAAATAAACCTTCATCTAGAATCATAAATTTGTTTAACATAAATACAGTCAAGATAAAATCTCCCCATATGCCTAACTCAAAGTGGGTTCTTTCAAGAAGCTGACCATAGAGTTTAACTATTGTTTCCAAATTCCAAGAATTATTTTCTCTAGAGATAGTTCATGACTATAATGTATGCAAAGATAAGAATAAATGTGATAACCAACCTCCTAGTATACCCATACCCTTGAGACGATTTACCAAACACCATATTTACAAAAACATATAGATAGCTATAGTTGACAACTTCTTAATGTCTCTTATCCTAGATTGAACACTATTTTTCACACAACCCCTCAATTAGTCAAATCTAGCTAAAGCCTATAAAAATCTTAGACTCTATCATCCATCTAAATGTCTAGGATGCACTGGAGACTACAAAATTAAGAACAACTTAGATGTAGCCTTACAACCTACAACATGATTAGATGACTCTTTAGGGAAATACCCCTAACTCATTACATAGTCGATTCAATAGACAGTGAATATTAGTCGACAACAACAGCATACAACTCCCAACTGAGGGTTTAATGCACCAAGAAGGCATTAATGGTAAACATGTTCTATGTTCAAAAGACATCACAACAATATGACCAAAATAACCATGTGCATAACTACGGAATGAGGGTTGTTTGGTCCTTTAAGATCTCTATGATGTAGCTTGCTTTGACTGAATCCTTAAATATTACAATATTAAGATTGGGAACTATAAGGTTCTTTCTCAATCCATAAGCCACAATCACTATATCCTCATCACCTTTGTATCCATTGATGGTCTGTGTCTAAAAGACAAAATAAACTATAGCTAATCGATTCATAAATGAATTCATACATCCTTTGCAATCATGTAGATTCTTATCCATAAAACTAAGCCTTACTTAGATGGACCTGCATAATGCATTATGGGTAGACTTTTAACTATATGGATATAGTCTTATCTAAGTGCCTAGGATTGGCATAGGTATATTGACAATAGATTTTACCCTAAATTTGAAGAAAGTTAGCCTTTAATAATAAACATAGAGGTGGATAGTAAATAACTACCTCTTGTGATTTGAATGGCCTATTTGGAGAGGCATGTTTCAATATTAAATATTTAAGAACTTTTCCTGAGTTATGACTCGGCCTTTATTTAAGAAATTAAAAACATAATCAATAAAACTGCTATATGTAAACAATGCGGCCCTGCTAATTATGATACTAGTTTTTTTTTAACAAATGAAATAACACTTAAGGCTATCGAGGTGAGAAATACGGCTCTACATGAAAGTATAAAAATTTCAGTTATAACCATAAACAAAATCATTAATACATCTGGGAGAAAACATAGCTCCAAGAATAATAACATTAATTATTCAAGCAATCTTGCATTGTATTAAGCCTCCATAGTATCATTGCGCAATCATTGATGGTTGACTCATAGCAAAGGAAAGACATACAAATTATAAGATCTAGCGCTTAATATTTTTTTGCATGCATTATAAATGAATAACAATCATAAGTAAATAAACATACCAGGGTCCACATTAGGGTTAGTCCCCTCCTCAAACTGGTTTGGGAGCTTTGGATTTTAATGAAGTGGTGAAGCTTGTTCTTCCCAATATTTACATTTTAAGGATGACTCCTTGATAGGAAAAGTGAGTCTTTACTTATAAGAAATGTTTTGCATGCCTCAAGCTAAAATCACCATTGGGACTACTACCTGCAATGTAGAAAAAGTGTGAATAGGTTTATATGAATGATATGCCTAGATCCTCCTTTCACTACACACATTCAAGGATATTTAACTGAGTTGAATCACAACTTTTGCAAGAGGATTCACCTACAAGTTGGTTTTCACTTGTAATGATAGGGAGATTTGGAAATTAATGATTATTATGTTAATTTAATGCCCAATTATGCTTAAAATCCTAATTATGCAAATTCGTAAGTAAACAGACGAATCCCAACAAATGTTCGCACACAGATATGTTATATTCAGAGTATAAACATACCAAATTTTGAGATTCAGGATGTGGAAAAGTCAGGGTATAAAGAGCAGGTGTCCAAGCCCAAGGAAGGAATTTCTTCAGGGATTTCTAGAAGTTGTCTGCTACTGTTCATCACTATCCCAGAGGTTTTTAGGCCTACAAATCTGAAGGGCTTCGGGGTGGGTGCCCAAGCCCAGGTACTACTTTTTTCTTCAGATTCAGGATCTCCACACTCTGCCACAGACCTCTGCAACTCCACTCCGCAATATATGACACATGTCACTTGCAATCACAAAGAATAGGTTTGGGGGTTGCAGTGTTTAGGAGCTTGCCTCAGTCAAGCCCCTGAATGGCATTCAAGCCTTCTAACACTGTCGTTTGATAAAGAGGGCATATCCCTATAGGATAGAGGTAAAAACAAATTGATAAATGATTGATTCAACAAAAAAGATATCACCTCAGAGGTGTAGCTCGCATATAGATGAAGATCCTTCAACACATGAGAAGATGAAGCCAAATCTGTAATAACAAACACAACAACAATATTCTGCTCTGCAGTAATGAATGCTTTGAATGGTCTAAAATCATAAGTTCACCAAAACATCATCATCATCTTTTAGTTTACAAATGAAACCCTAAACATTCTTATATATATGCATTCCTGCTTTAATTTCGTAATTTCAACTTGAGATGTCGACAAGGGGGACCTTTAACGATCTCATTGTCGTCATTTAAAATTTAGGTCTCGACCAAATAGGACAGGACTAGGGCATGAGCACCCAAGTCCTAGGCCCCATTTTTAAGGAAAAATCAAGTTCAACAATGTCCCCTTAGCCCCATTTGACATGGATTTCTAGGGATTTTGCATCAGGAGTTAAAATGAACATGCATGATGAAAAACAAGGGACCTGGGAGCTGAACTTAGGAGGTAAAAGTCCTAGGGGGACATTTTACGACATAACATTTAGCCGCCACTTTAATGTATGTGTGATCTTACGACCCATACATGCATTAAAACATGATCAAAACACAACAAACACACCAAGCACTTGAAGCTAATGCATACACAGATTGAGGAACTATTTCTAGCCCCCAGTCTCGGGTAGACATTAGAGAAAACACATCACAGACATGTAAAACATGGAGAAGAAAGTAACAAGTACGTAAAACATGGAGAATATAGTAACAGTCATGCAAGACATGGAGAAGACAACATTGAAGACACACAAAACATGATGAAAATAGTGAATGCAATGATTATTTCTTTTTCATTTTCACATATAAATAAATAAATGCAGATACATGGAAAGTAAAAATGTAACACACAACCCCAAAATGTAGGAGGGGCATTTCACCACACCCTTGAGACTACATAAGGGGTAGAATACACACCAAACAAATCCCATAGTGTAGAAGGGGCATTTCGCAACACCCTTGAGACTACACTTGAGAACAAGCACGCCATACAAAACCCAAATCATAGGAGGGGCATTTCACCACACCCTTGAAACTATGCTTGGGAGAAAACACACCATACAAAGCTTGAGTCTAGGAGGGACATTTCACCACACCCTTGAAACTACACACAGAAGACACATGGAAAACAAGAGTGCCGTATAGTATGCCAAAAACATACTATACATCTAAAACATGACAAACAAGGTGATGGAAGGAACTTATTGCTAAGCCCCCACCATCTCAAGGATGCTATAGGCACACCTGATGGTTGGGCTTATGCCACAACAACCGCTAAAGACACACTCAAATGACTTTTGAAATAAAAAGGATGTGCACTAACTCAAGAGGTACACCATCCCCGCCTTTGTAGAGGCCTTTGAATAAAAGGATATACACAATATTTTTACCTCTGCAAAGCGATTTCTGATTGCAATATAGGAAAGATGTGTACTCGTACTAGAGATACAACATCCCACCTCTGCAGAGGGCTTACAAACACATTTCATTAGTACCAAAATAATTAGACAACTTACCTTTATATGTCCCCACCTTAAGGTAGTTGATATCGTGTACCGATATCAAGCCGGTTAAGGTAGAGAGAAAACACACAAGAGAACAAGAGATTTCGCAAAATGCATGCCCCAAAAGGTGAGGTGCTCACGATTGCTGAATGTTCCCACAAACACACACTTCTTAATCTAAGCAATGCATGAAAACAAAGAAGCCAAGGCTACAAAAATGGGCTCAAGTCCAAGTATAGTTGTGGGGCTTATACTGCAAGCATCTCAAAACTAAGTGTAACAATAAGGAAAGACACCCAAAATAATCAAAGTGCATGAAACATATGCATTGTTATGATTTGTTAGTAAAGATAAGACAACATCAAATATATCATGAAGTGATTCTACTAACCAAGCATTGGATATATAAATCAACCATTCTTCATATATGGACTAGGTCCATTTTTGCTTGCTTGCTGAAGGGACACACGGTCCGTATCAGTATATGTTTGTTTTTCGTCATCCGCCGACTAGATAGAATCACTAGAAGAAGGTAAAAAATAAAAAGAGAGGAAAACAAGTTCCTTATGAACAATCATGTAGGAGGATGCCCCCAGGTCGTCAACTGCAACACTATGTGCCTAAGACACAACACACAACAATGAAAATAGAGGAGAAACAAGATAGAAGAATGATGATGCAAATAGAAGAATGGTCACAATAGATGTGGTCTCCAGGTATCCTTGACCTTACAATAGTATCAAGGGTCATCCAAGGAGGTCTAAACAATACATAACACATCATGGGGAGAACACAACACAAGAGGGGAGGTCACATAAACAAGAAAATAATGCTACAACATAGGTGAACACTAGGGTTAGAAATACTTACTTGATACAACACAATGCTAACAACATATATATCTAGGAGGAGGCCACCCTTGTGAGCAACTAGAACATGTACTACAACAAGTGTGGCTTAAGGAGGGAGAAATACTTACCTGATTCAATGGGATATTTTTTGGTGGATCAGTCATGTCTATCATCTCAGGATATATCATATTTAGTCTTGAAATTGTTGATATTATAGTAGCATTAGTACACTTATTCACTATCCTCTTAGGAGGTGGAAGAAGTGATTTGTTTTGAGTGATCACAACATCCATCCATAAGGGATTTAATATGAGAGACCTTTCTTCATTCACTAGTGCTGCATCTTTTGGAGAGAAAGCATATGAATGAAGGTAAGGTAAGGTGTTGTGAGGATAATTGTTAAAGTTTATATCTTTAGTGATGCTCAAAGAATATGCAACCAAAGGAGAGCTAGTCAATGCTTTTAAATCCATAGTGATATCCAAATGACTTGAATATTCAATCAAATGAGGGAGATTAAGGGTCTTCTCTTCTTTAGTGATATCCAAGGTGTGTGAACAATCAAGTAAAGGAGGAAGGTTGATGGGATGATCCATAGAGGCTTCATACACTATGGTAGGGATAGAATTTTTAATATTGTTAGATGAATTCTCATTATTTATCCATGGAATGTTCTTTGTTAGAGGGGGTTCTTCATTCACTAATTCTTCATGGCTAGAGAGAGCATTGGAATGGAGAGATTGTGGTGGTTCTTCATTCACTAATGCTTCATCTTGGCTAGAGAGAGCATTGGAATGAGGATATGGTGGTATGATGTTAAGGGATGTGTCAATGAATTCATCCTCTTTCGCTAAAGTGTCCTCATAAGTGGGAACAAATTTGGGAGAGAGATAATAAGGTAGATCTAAGTTACCATCACATGTTTTAGCAATATGAGTCATAGTGGAATGTTCAATAGAGATAAAGTCATCTAAGGGTTCATCTAACATATTGAATTCATCACTACTAAATGTATTATTGGCTATAAATTTAGTGAGATCATCTAATATCAAAAGATATGTTCTCATGAGGCTTGTGAAGCTATCAAAATTAGATATATAGCAAAGGATTTCATATTTGGAACACATAGAAATATCAACATCATATATGCATACTATTTGTTTCAAGACTTGAGGATATTCATGAGTAAATTTAGAAAAATTATCAATGTCTATGATGTATGCAAAGAAAGCTTCAAAAGATGAATAAAAATAAGTATCCATGATGCTCATTTGAAAGAACTCCAATACATGTACGAATTCCACAATGATTAACAAGGCAAAACAAGTGAAACTATTTCGTACCAAAGCACTTGTTTGAGGGAAACGGGTACTAAAAGACACAAGGAGTTCACAAAAAACATAGTGGGTAGGAGGAAAGAGTACAACACAACAAGGCCCAATTGATGATTTTATAGGTTTTGATCAAAAGATGTGAATGAAGTGTGTGAACAACTAGTGTTGAAATACACACTGTGTAATTAAAAAGATGCCAATTTTCACACAATTTAATGAAATAATGTCAAATTTTCAAATGATAATTGAATGGATACTTTAATATGAATGTAAGATCTGAAATGAAATATATTTAGGGTGAATATAATGAAACAACACCAATTTATGTTTGCTTATGTGCCTAATAGTGCTTAAATTTTCTACTTTTTTTTCAATTTTTTCAATGCAAATGCCTAAAAGATGTAGTGTTGTGATAAAATTGCAAAGGGGCAATGAATTAAATCCTTATTATCAGTCCAATAATGCAGAAATATCTTTCACAACACACCTATGATGCAAATCTAGGTGAAAGGTAAGTCAAAATATAGTGAAAATGCAAGGATTTTAAACCCTAATTGTGAAATTAAGGCATAAAACAATGCAAAATAATGTATGAATGAAGTCTAATCAGATTTATGATGTGAAATAGCTTAGATCAGATCTGAAAATGATGTCACAAGTTCTACAATGCTCAATGCAAGTGCAATTTTAAGGAAAATTGAGTGAATATGCTAGTTTTGTTGAAATTGACTACATATAAATGCAAAATTTGAGATGTAAATGCAAAGACACACAATAATGAAACACTAAAATCTGAAATCAGACCTAAAATAGTGTTTAAAGGAGTAGTAAAACCCTAGCTTTTGGAAAAACTAGGTTATATGAAAAATGCACAATTTCAAGTAAAATCTAGCAATTTAAGCATGAAAATACAATGCAAATGACTATAAAATGATGTAATGCTGTAATTTATATCATAGATGATGTAAAAATCAGATATTAGATGAAATGTAATGAAATTAATACAAACTATGCAAAAATGCAAGCCTAGGATGCCATTTTTTTTTCAAAATTTTCAAAATTTTCAATTTTTTTTGTAAATTTTCAAATGCAATAAGATAAAAATGAAATTAATGAATGTAAATCTAAAGTAAAACACTTAGAAAGGTGTAAAATTCAATTAAAACATGGGTTCACCAAAATGTAATGTAGGAAAATTGAGAATAGGGTTTTATGAATGATATGCCTAGATCCTCCTTTCACTACACACATTCAAGGACATTTAACTAAGTTAAATCACAAAGTTTGCAAAAAGATTCACCTACAAGTTGGTTGTCACTTGTAATGATAGGGAAATTTGGAAATTAATGATTATTATTTTAATTTAATGTCTGATTATGCTTAAAACCCTAATTATACAAAATTGTAAGTAAGCAGACAAATCCCAACAAATGCTCACACACAGAGATGTTATATTCAGAGTAGATACATACCCGATTTTGAGATTTAGGGTGCAGAAAAGTTGGGGGCTAAAGAACAGGCACACAAGCCCAAGGAAGGAATTTCTTCAGGGATTTCTGGAAGTTGTCTGCTACTGTTCACCACTGTCATAGAGGTTTTCAAGCCTGTAAATCTGGAAGGCTTCGAGGTGGGCACCCAAGCCCAGGTACTACTTTTTCCTTCAGATTTGGGATCTCCACACTCTACCACAGACCTCTATAACTTCATTCTGCAAGATATGACACTTGTCACCTGCAATAACAAAGAATGGGGTTGGGGGTTGTGGTGTTTAGTAGGTTGCCTCAGTTAAGCCCCGGAATGGCATTCAAGACTTCCAACACTGTTATTTGATAAAGAGTGCATATCCCTGCGGGATAGAGGAAAAAACAAATTGATAAATGATTGATTCAACACAAAAAGATATCACCTCAGAGGTGTAGCTAACATATAGATGAAGATCCTTTAACACATGAGTAGATGAAGCCAAATCTGAAATAACATACACAACAACAATATTTTGCTCTGCAACAATGAATGCTTTGAATGCTCTCAAATCATAAGTTCACCAAAATATCATCATCATCTTCTAGTTTACAAATGAAACCCTAAACATGCTTATATATGCATTCCCACTTTAAATTTGTAATTTAAACTTGAAATGCCGAAAAGGCAGACCTTTAATGGTCTCATTATCGTCATTTAAAATTTAGGTCCCGACCAAATAGGGCAGGGCTAGGGCGCAAGCACCCAATTCCTAGGCCACATTTTTAAGGCAAAATCAAGTTCAACAATGTCCCCTTAGCCCCATTTGACATGCGTTTCTAGGGATTTTGCATTGGGAGTTAAAATGAACATGCATGATGAAAAATAAGGGACCTAGGAGCTAAACTTAGGAGGCAAAAGTCCTAGGGGGACATTTTACAACATAACGCTACCAATAGCATTGCATGTGATCTAATAGATTTCTACCATTCATAGCTCGCTCAACTTCTCTTTCCATTAGGTGCAAAATTCTACTTAGATTTCATAGTAATACTGATGGTCATTCTTAGCTTGTCTAGACGGCTTGCAAGCTTTAGAGACATCATAATAAAGGTCATTAGATACACAGTCCAAGAAAATACACAATACTAGTGCTAGTATTAGTACTATCTATCGCCATTGACACTGCATCCACAGTAACAACCACCACCTTGCCCTACGCTAGTCTCTTGCTACTAATGCGATCTTCAAATGCAACCCTGCACCCATCAGATTGCCACCATATTATTAACACTCCTCTCATTACCTCTCTCCCTTTCTTACTACGCCCACCTCTTTCCATTTTTTCTCTTTTAATTATTTCCTGGTGTACTAAAAACTCTCCCATGCCTGTGATGATATCTTATTAGTGGTGTTTTACCCATAATTTTTGGCAAAATTATCTCCATGACTTAAGAACATAACTCAACCTTTATGAAGTGTATGACCAGCCTCCCACAAAACATTCTCCATGCCTTCTAGCACTATGAGTGCATTCAAACTCCCTTCTTCCACTCATCAACCATGTTTGATAAGAGGGATTTTTCTCCCATTTTCATGCAAAGATCAACCAAGAAGACTTTACTTTATTCACATACCCAAGAAAATCTCCTCAAACTATTCCCATGACTCTAAAACTAAAAGAGCAATAAATTAACTCCACTACAATGGTTAAATGCTCCACTCTCTCACTTCAAGAGTGTGCCATAATGGCCTCTTAATCATGCATTAACCTCCACAAAGAGTGAGGTGTTAGCTGCCATAATTGCCCAACAACCTCTCAACTCCCATGGAAAATAATTATACTCTAACTTCTAATAAATGAATGCAAAAATTGAATATTACTCATAATAATAATAGTATTGATGAAGATGAGATAATTGGATATAAATATTTTTAGCATCAAGGGAAATCAAATATAATAATGGTTTAATTTCCCATGGAAAAGAATTAATATCTTTAATTCTCACAAACAACAAATAACTATTTGTCGTATAAATAAATATACTAAAATTGTAAAGCGTACACATACTGATGTGATGTAAAAATGCTTTGATGAAGACCAAACAATGATCAATATGTCGACAACCAACTGCCAAAATGTCAATGACATTAAATAATAAATAGCATGAAATATTGTTAGAAATGAATGTGCAAACCACACAACAAAAATTTGATTTAAACCTTATTTATGTCCTCTAAACAATGTAGAATCAATGGAGATTGCAACAAAAATAAAACCCACTACACCGAAATAACATGCATTAAGAACTGATCACATAACACAGTATGTAATGTGGAGAAAACCCCTTTGGGTAAAAAACTCCAGCAAGAAAAGAGGCTCCAAGTTGTATTATCTTCAAAAATGAGATTACAATACATGCACTTCCTCTATTTCTTCAGTCTTCAATCCAGCACTGCCTGTTACTCTCAACTCTAATAAAAATGTAGTACAAATATCCTTATAAAGGGGGGTTTCCTTCTAGGGAAAGAAAACTGACATAATATCGACCATCAGATATGTGACCTAATGACAAATAGTCCAGATTTACAATGATAAAATATAAATAAAATGTGATTTCGGGGGCACTGCCCTTGAACCCCCACCAGGGCGCGCAGCCCCCAGACCCCCCATTGGGGGAATGATCCCCTTAGACCCCTTGCAGGGGGGAAACCCCCCTGCGACCCCCCTTCATAGATGAATTAGCATCAAGGACCGAATATAAACATGTAGCTGAAACAAGACCACTGCTGGTGAAACCTTTCATCCCTTATGGGTGATTTACAAACAATATTAGGAGTAATTAATTACACAAGATTTACAAGGTTGATGGTACCTTAATCCTAACAAATATATGATAAGAAAAATAAATTATTAAACAACTTATCTATGTCAACAAATAAGTGCAGTTACAACACACGACTCTATCTGCGAATGAAACTCAATGCTATCAAATGCAGATAACTTTGCAAGAAGAACCATGACAGTAGAAAAATACACATATCAAAATGATTTCAATGAATGCAAAACATCCTCAAGTTTGACATTAAGTCAATGATGTAGAGAGCCCTAACATAACATTGTCTAACTACCAATATAGGCAAAGGACTATGTGTGTGGTTCTCTAATGTTCTGGTTCTTCCACCAACTTGTCTCCATCTATCATCCTCTCTCAGATGATACTCTCCCTCAACCTATCAGAGGGAAGTTATCCTGCATCTACCTCAAGCCAATATATCGGTAATTAGTATGACAAAATATTCTAGAATATTCCTTTTTCAGAAACAAAAATAAAATAGAATTGCTCACATTAAAACATCGAATTGGCTTTCCTTGAACAATTTATGTAACCAAATTAAATATTCTAAAAAGAATAAGTGATGGAAAAATGGGGTGTGACAACATGCAAGAGACACACAATACACAATGCATACACTCTTGACATGAAGCATACACACAAGGCATAGAGTATACATGGAAAACACATGGAAAACATGATGAATACACATAAAACACATGGAATCATTGAGAGAATACAAGTTCAAACAATACTAACAAACAAGCAAACATGGAAACAAAAACACAAGGCACATGACTCTAACACTAGCTTGCTATGTCGCTAGGGGTCATGTGAGGAGAAGTGTTTTCATGGATCATAGACTAGTAAGGACCACCAAATTACTAGGTGACCATAACAAGTCACATGAAGCACATGGGCTAGTAAACTTCGTTATACTAGGTGGCTCATGGACCAAGCACAAAATGAAAACATCATGGGCTAGTGAAGACCACCGAGTCATTAGGTGAGTTCCATATCAACTATAATAAACAAGTATATAATCAAAAAGAGCATAACATAATGTATACCCCCACCTTAAAGTGATTGCTAACTCCTATGAGGGAGTAATTGCTTTAAGGTAGACCAAACTACAAGATAGGCATGAGAGTTTTCTGGAATGACATGCCCATATGGTATGTGTTCCCAAAAGCTACATCGCAACAAGGGGTTGTCCCCACAAAAGGCAAAATGAGGCAATGTTGCGAGAATGATACATAATGGCTTGTGTAGTCATGGTATGACGTCG
This sequence comes from Cunninghamia lanceolata, assembly GCA_027924645.1. Taxonomy (NCBI): domain Eukaryota; kingdom Viridiplantae; phylum Streptophyta; class Pinopsida; order Cupressales; family Cupressaceae; genus Cunninghamia; species Cunninghamia lanceolata. Next base: position 2,848,187 of record BSBN01000433.1, on the reverse strand, counting down.
AGCATAAAAAGGTGCCACATAAATCAAATCATACAAGAAAAACACAGGTTTAAATTGAATACTATAAAGTAATAACACAAATGGATCTACCTGACTGGTGTCAGTATATGAATGGTCATATAATTAGATTATAAATATCAGGAACTATCATCATCTGACAATTAGTAGAACTATGAAGATAAAGGAGAAAATATCACATGAAAGAAAATATAAAACCTTAGGTCAACAAGGAAGGATGCCAAATCACCCTATGCCTTGCATCATCCCCAAGGGAAACAATAATGCAGTTTACAACATATAGAGGAATGATGATACACATAGAGAGAATGTGACACTAGATTTCAGTCCCTTTATATCCTTGTACCAAGAAGGGTAGCAAGGGTCATCTAAAGAGAGCTTAAAAAACACAAATACATATCAAGAAACACAATACGAGGGGAAAACAATGCATGCAACCATAACACAAAAGAGAGAGAGGCCACATGTGCAAGTCAACCTAAAACAATTCATCTTCCTCCCAATCTTGCTCATCATAAAGGGATGGAGGGCAAGATGTAAGAGGGACTATACTAGAATGCGTGGTGTAAGGAACAAGAGCCATACATGTATCATTATTATCTTCAAATTTGCTATCAGAATATAGCATGATAGGTTCTGCTGCGGTTTGTGAAGCATTATCCTTCACTAGAGGAGACAAAATACTAGTAGATGTCTCTTTTGCATGCGTCAATGATAAATGCTTGTGAGGAGGGAGATTCTCCTCTCTTGTGGAAAGGCAAGCCATAGCATGACGATGCTTATTTCTTTCTCTTGCAATTTTATTTCTCTTAGCTTTGTTCATGATGTTTGATAAGGGAACCATGGTATCTTCCAACATGGGTTCCTTTTCTTCCTTTGCTTCAGGAACATTAGAATAAACGAGAGGAACCACCAAAGGTTGAGAGACCATGAGGCAAGGGTTCCTCAATGTGAGCTTCTCTTCCTTCTCAACTTGTGAAACAAGTGGAAGTACTTGAGTATCCACAAGTGGTTAAGAAACCTTAGGAAACAAAACATGCACAATCGATTGATTTCCACTAGTCTCCATAGAGGCAGGTGGGACAAAAGTAATATTGTGATTGCAAGGAGGTCTATTTTGTGCTTTACGGTTGCCTCATTTTTCTTGGAAAGATGGTGGAGGAGGAACCTCAGCATAACTACCAAATGCTCGGGGATGGGTAGGAACCTTAGATTCGGGCTTAACTTTATTTTCCACTTGTGGGATAGGGGGAACTACTATCATAGCCTCAAAAGATCGAGGGTGTCCAGGGACATCACAAGGAGGAATGTTACTAAGCGACAATTCTACAATTTTCTTTGCTTTATATTTTTGATATGATAAAAAGAATGAATCCTCTCTAGCTTGAGAAATTCCAACTAGTTTTGGCTAGAAGTAGTCAAGTGTAAATTGTCCATGGTGAGCGATGGGCTAGTATCGATTATGATGTACAGTGTGTACACATCCCTCAAATGGAAACTTTAAGCACTTATGAACCATAGAGGGGACTACCTTCATGGAGCGTAGCCATGGGTGACCCAACTTCACATGATATAAGTCTTATATTGGAATGACATAAAAGTAACATCCAAAGATCTTGGCCAGACCTTGATAGCAAGGGTCAAGGCATCAAGAGTTGGAAGAATAGACCCATCATGTGCTCTAATCGCTATTTCTAATACATCATAGTTATTACAATGTAAACCATGCATGTAGATGAACTCTTTAGTTACTACATTTACCATGCAAATAATATCAATCATAGCACCTCTTATGGGTTTATCACTGATTCAAATGGTGATGTATAGAGGTCCATCAGGAGATTTAATAGTAGCAACATGAGTAGCGAAAGATATAGTCAATTCAGCTTCTGCTTGCTCTTTATGATGGCGAGCATCTACCATGCAAATATCACCTTCATAATCTTGTTCTTGATGAGTATAAGTACATAGCATCTCTTGAGATGGATCCACAACATTAGATTCATGATGAGGTAATGGATTTGTATATATTTGTAAGTTTTTATTAGGTGGAGCCACTGATTTATTTCCTTTGTTGTTTACACCAACAACTTGAATGACATTGGAATCAATGTGGTCTTGAACTTCATGTTTAAGATGCATACATCTTTCAGTATCATGACCAGCGGTGCAGTGAAATTGACAAAAGGCCTTTGAATCAAAAGAAGATGCTTGCATCTTAGTTGGATAGAGAGGTCGAATGGGTGGAATTTTGATGAGATTGTTGTTCAAGAGTTGCATCATTATAGAGTAGAGAGACTCTGATAATGGTGTGAAATGTCTTGTCTTTGGTTTCAATTTATATGGGGCAGGAGTAGAAGGTGATGCAACCACCACATGTTTTCTTATCTTACTTGATGAAATTGCAATGATTTTGATGAAATTTTTGTTGTGTCTCTTGAATGAATGATTGTGTGAGGCTTCAGATTGACCAACAGGAGCCAATGAGGGATTATTCTCATACTTACTAACTAATAGTTGGTAATCACGAAGAGCCCTACAAAGGTGAGTGAAAGAATCATAACGCATCAATAATATTTTGTCATGGATGTGAAGTTGTAAGTTTCCAATGAAGATTCTTTGTACATCAGCATCCAGAATAGAATATTGAACTTGTGAAAAGAGAGATTGATAACACCCTATAAAATCTGTTACTTTGTCTTTTATTCCTTGTTTGTAATGAACCAAGTTGGTCAAAGAGACTTGAGGTCCAATGTTCACTTGAAAGTGTTCAATAAATTTATTGATGAGTTGTGAAAAGTAAGTGATTGAATTAGGAGGCAATGAGCAAAACCAATCCAAGGTTGTGCTTTTGAGTGACCTAGGAAAGAGTTTTGCCAAAATTGCATCTTCAAAGAATAAATCACTACACATTGTTGTAAAGGCTGCCACATGGTTGTTAGTGTATCCCTTCCCATTATACTTCTCAAAACGAGGGGTTTCAAACTTCTGAGGCATTGAGCTCTTAGGATAGGATAAGATAAAGGGTTGTGAATATAATGTGATGTCATGGCGGGTTTGGTGGGAATTTGGTTTATGCTTGCTAATTATTGTTGGATGGAGTTCATATTTTTCAAAAGTTGATCAATGACAGGGTCAAAAGGTGAACTAGGTTGATTGGTATGATTGGATAAAGCTAACCATAGGCTGTGACACTGTATGATTGGCCTTTTGGCTGAAAGTGATAGTAGGGTTAGTTTGATTTGATGTAGGTGGGGTGACACTAGGTGTGGTATTTGGATAATTGAATGGAATGGCACTATAATGATGAACATGATTCCTAGTGGATAACCCAACACATCTGGTAGCACTATTACTTGGTTGTGTAGTTGGGGTGAGAATAGTAGAAGTGTATGTAGGAATAGGGAGTGTTGGTATGGGTACCGACACTTGAGTCCCTATTTGATTAGAAGAAGTCACACAAGTGATGATTTTGGTGCAACTAGATGTAGACATAATGTTGTTGTGCACTATGTGAGCTAGACCACGTAAAACTTCTAGTCCCTCTTGTCCTTCAAGCAACAAACTTCTTAGACTCTCAACAATAGGGACAACCTCCTTAGCTATATGTTTCGAGCCTACAAATTGCTGAAAATTAGCAACTCAGTGTGTAATATTTGAATTTGAGCTTCACGAACATGAGCCACAAGGTCGTCTATGTTAATAATTTCATGAAAAGTTGATGCTTCCAGGATATGTGAAGTAGGGATATCAAGAAGAGGTGATGGTCCTTCTTGTGTGATAGGACTTGCAAATTGGGGTTTTGATGTGTTGATATTAGAGCTATTCAAAGCATTAGAACCCATAATTCGAAGACTTCTTTGCACAAGCGTGTTTGAATTAGGGCGTCGGGTCACAAAACTCATAAATTGTTTGCAAGCCTTGGTGACACACAAGATGCACACAAAGAAGAGATGAATGAAGTGATGAAAGAAAAGTTTGACTTTATGTTTAAATGAACCAATGTTTTACTCTTTTGATTAAATTAAAACATATATAATGCAATAACAAATGCTTTAATCAATTTCAACTTTAATCAAAGCCAATTAGATATCATCAATGCTCATCTTCAAATCAAACCCTAAATTTATTATTTTTTTCAAAATGTAACAAATCAACACTTATTCTTCCTTTCAAATTTCAATATACGATGACATTTATAATGTATCAAAGAAAAGTAAAATCAAATTTGGAATGCAAATATCATCAGCAAAATCTAAAACAAGATATGAATCACAAAACCCTAGGTTTCAAAATTACCTCTAGTTTTTAACTTCTTTTTAAAAAAAACCCAAACAATGAAGAGGTTCAAATGAAAAATATAGCACTATTAAATGATTAATTTCTGCAATATCAATTAGATCTAATGCAAAAGTTATAAATTTATATTTTTCTATGATGATTTATGCTTATGACATCAAAACAAGGCAATAAATATGCTCTTTCCTAAGCCTAAAATGCTTGATTTTTCTATTTTTCAATGCAAATATGCAAGAATCTATTTTCTTCAACACAAGGGTGATATGCTACAGCAAATGAAATCAATTTAGTCATGCTGCAAAGATCTAAAATAATTCACTAATGTACAAACCCTAGGTTCAAGACTAGCTAGATTTTCTAGAAATGCAAGGTTTTTGTAAACCCTACTTTTGAAACAATGTATAAATAAGCTATGTATATATGCAAAATGATGAATGAATGTAGCCTAATTAGATCTAGGGCAGTAACCAAGTCATATCTAAAGTAAGAAGGATGCAAAGGTGCAAGACATGTCAGGTTCACCAAAATGTTAAGGTGGAAAAGAGAGACTTAGCCTAAGGGATTAAACTAGGTCAAACCCTCCTCCATTTAACATTGAGACACAAACCAAGCTTGGCTTCTACCTATGAAGGAGAGCAAAACTACACAGGTTTTGCCCCTTTGTTGTATAGAGAAGTGTTGACCAAACTCAACCAAAACTAACCAACCAAACTAGGTTAAAAGATGAAACCCTAATTGACCAAGATTTGCAAATAGACGACTGTTGGAAATGAATAGAGAGATTTAGAAAGCACAACAAAGATCAGGAAATAGAGGAAAACCTAGATATGAGTTCAGGGGCACATAAAGACCAAGGCGCTGGATGCCCTAGACCTTGTTTAGGGTTTTACAGAATGTCAAAGTATGAGTGTCTTTGCCTGTTAGTCTTCTTCAGTCCTACAACTCCTTATAGTCTAATTCTTCCAAATACAACCTACACACAAGCAAAGAGGAAAAGGTTGTGTTGTGTTTAGAGGCTTGCCTTAGTCAAACCCCGTGTTGGTGTTTCCATCTCCACTACAACGATGATTAGTGATCCAAGAGTGCGTGCCCTAGGAGGACAGAGGGAAGATCAATAATATATGATGAAAGTATGAATGAAATGATAAAGATTACCAAAAGATGTAAAACCCTAGTTGGAGTAGATAAATCAAGATCATGCACCAACAAGGAGATAAATAGAGATAGATTGAACTTTCATCAAGACCTGTAAATGAGCATCATAACATCCACAAGCATACAACAATTCAAAGCATGAAGAGCACTTGAGCATGGGAGATGAATCATATAAGCAATTTTAATCCTTCTCATAACAAGCTTGTAATCATCTCATAACATCCTAGGTTACAAATGAATAACAAGACTCCTTTATATATACATTCCCGCTCACCAACGATGAATAAAATCAAATGGGGCCGACATGTAAAAGTTAGCGAGGTGTTCTAAGTCGACACCATATAAATCGGGCTAAAGTAACCATCTGGGACCAGGGCGCTAGGCGCCCTCGTCCTTTAGCCCCACAAACTTGGAGGAGTGTTAAATGTGGTGGGCTTAGACTAGTCCTAAGTTTACTTTGTCGAGTTTATTCATCAGGATCAAGATTTAATCGTTTAATGTTCAAAATGGTGTTAAAATAGGTCCTGATTAACAAGGGTAAACATTTTACTCCATAATAGAATGTCTTTAAATACCAATACATAGCTATAAATCATGCAAATTTGTGTTTAGTCGGCCCTTGGTTAGAATGGAATGGGTTGGAGTCGACCAAATTTTAAATTTGAATTTTAAAGTTGTGAGGGTCAATCACAAGTGTAGGGTCGACTCCACGACTATGGAAATGGCCTAGAACATAAAATAGTCATATTAGGGTGGCTAATGTATACATGAGAATCTGTGTGTAGATAGGTGTGATTAATGTGCAGATAAGATGAATATATCAAGATATGTATACATATGGATTCGACAAGGAATAAGGGTATTGAAATATAAATGCATGGATAGACAAATAGTATGGAGGAAGGAACCTAATTTTAAAGAAGATTATAGCATTTACCAATATATAAATATATTAAGACACTCTCTTCAAAATAAACACGAAATTTATCAATATTTAAATATATTAATTAAAAATTGACATGGGTATACAAATGTCAGCATTACAATAATGCTCCGAGTACACAAACCAAATTCGGTCAACTTTCTCTTGTATTATTGTATATAATTTGGCCTTCGCATGTGGAAGGCCTGTCGAAGGCCGTGTCTAACGGCCTGTACCACATCAAAAACATAAAGATTATAGCCAATAAGGATGTGGCCTCACAAAGTGTACTGCACTTGTTATTTTGCATTTCCATCAGTGGATTTCAATGTTGTTGAAGAAATAAAAGGAATCTTTACTGTAAAAAGTAGAGCGAGCAAATTTGTTTTGAGAACAGATTACTTGAAAGACTAAATTAACAGCTGTTTAACGGAAAAAATTATGTTTCCTGGTACCATTTTTCTACAGATTTTTATCACATGTTAAGAAATAGCGATATTCTATTTCCATGGGACCACTGCATACATTTTCACTGCGTACTCACAGTCACCATCCCAGCATTTGCATTGGAAAACAAATTAATATCTATAGGAATGTTTGGAAGGCCGTATTTAACGTCACATTGAGTCCATTAAAGGCGAAATTCAGATTGCAGATAGAGACATAAATTATTAAAACTTACACGCTGCAATATCAGCAATAACATTATATAATATTATCTTTTTTGGAGAAAAATATCAGTAACTTGTATTGTTCCAGTTGCCTTGGCTCGTGCTTCATTAATTGGTGACAGCGAATGCCTACCAATCAGCCAAAGAAATGAACAACCAAGTTACTATAAGAAATAATGGGATAGTTTTCTTCTTTCTTCGATCTGTACGTTGTGCATCGTACTTTGCTGGCCAATAAATGGTAAGAACGGTCACTGTGTCTATCTGCTTTAGACATTGGATCTTTTGTTGGAAGCTAGCCTTTTTTTTTGTTCAGTAAATTAAAGACACTGCCTTAAGGCCTTGTTGTTTTGTGGATGCTTTGAGTGTATATTTGTGCCCTGTAAGTTGTTGGTTATAGGGCTATTTGAATGACCTTGACAATTGAAGAAACAATCAATTTTAAGGAAGTAGGAATGAGGAATATGTTCTTGGGTCAAGTGTTAGGTAGGGCTAGGCTATCCTTAATTTTGAAGTGAGGAAAGTTCCGGAAGATAAGAATAGGACCTAGGGTTTGAATTTGATGGTTTTATTTGGGTGTATCATATGAAAGGGAAGATTTTGGATAGACCGTCAAAATTTATATATATGACAGTAACATTTCTTTTAACATAAATTTAAGTTAATTAAATAAATGTAATTAATCATCACACAATTAACCTAAATTTTATTAAGGTAATTGGTTGATAGATGAATAAAAATAAATAAATGTGATAATTAGATGAGAGGAATTAGGTACTTAGCTTTGACAACAACATTGGAGAATTAATGTTCATGTCATGTAGAATCTAGTCATCTAGATACATAAATGACTGTTCCTAATTTGCTTTATGTCTTGCTTCTGAATAGTCCTGTAAAACTCTATTTTAGATTTGAGCCCTAGTGATTGAACCCAAGCTCCACAAAACTAGAATTTATTTCAAGTGTAGAAATGATTTGTAATTCATGGGATCAACTTAGTTAAATACAAACTCCTAAATAATAACCTCCCCTTGATCTCTATATCTAAATGTATTAAGGATGGTATAATACCCCTCATTTTTATTCATTATTAATTAGGATAATTCTAATTAATTAATTACATTATTTGATTATTAGATGTATTTCATAATTTCATTTTAATAGGGTACAATTAAATTAATTAATTTATGAGTATATAATATAAGTAATTATCTTTAAATGTAATTTTAAAAGTTAAACTAAGTATTAAGTGAATCAGAATTTATTTATGGGCAAACCATGTTATGTGGATGATACCAACTTTTATTGACCCCATAGCCTTAGGCAACAGAAAATATTATACTTTCACATAAACCATATTGTCAACTACATTCAATTCACCAAAGAAGTTGAAACCCATAACCAACTTTCCTTCTTAGATATCCTGCTCATTAGGAAAGAAGATAGTTTCCTAGCTCCAAATCTCTTTAGAAAATCCATCCACACTGATCTCTACCTTCATTCTTCCTCACACCACTATCCCACCCAAAACACTAGTGGCTTAAAGACTTTGTCCACTAGGGCCTATCACAATTGTGACAAGGAACACATTAAGCAAGAGCTTCCCCCCCTTTTTAAAGTATTTATGTTGAATGGATTTCACAACAAGCACAAATCACTACAAATTTTAGACAAACCAAATATCATTGGAGTTCTAAACCTAAAAAGGATTAATGTCATGCTATTCATGTTGTCATCCTGCCTTATATTGAATGCATCTATAATAAGATCTCTAAAATTCCCTATAAGAAAGGCCTCAATTGTGCCTTCAAACCTTATCTGACTATTAGAAACCTCATCCCATCCACCAAAAATTTGAAACATTTTGCTAATCTCTAATGTCTACAAGATTGATTATTCTTGTGGCAATTAATACATTGTTGAAACTAGTCACTACATCAACATTAGAATCAAATAACATAGTGTACAAATTCAACATGAGTGGATTTCTAAATTTTCCCATACTAAACACTCCTATACCAAACACCACATCTACCTTGAGAATACCCAACTCCTTGTTAGTGAAAACCCTTTCAAAAGAAAAGTCCAAGAAGATATCCATAATTGTAATCACCCTACCAATTTCAATCAAGACGATACTTGGAACTTGAGTCTAGCATGGAAACCTCTATGAGATTCCCTAATAAACTAACATCCTTCCTTTTTCCTCTCTCCCTCCCTTTCTCTTCCCTTGGTTCCTATTTTTATCTTATCTTCCCTCCTCTTAGCTCCTTCTCTTGCCCTTTCCCCTTCCCCCTTTCCCATCAATAGCCTTTGTTGATTCCAAAAACTGCAAGTCCATAATCCTAGAGTATGTTTTCACCTTCAAGGCCATGGGGTGTCATCAAGATGGTGGAATAGAGGCTCATCAACATGTTGAGGATGATTAAGGGCTAGTTGATGAGAGTGGTTATGCTCTCCTACACTTCGAGCTCAACTAGACCTAAGAGAGTATTGCCAAAGGTATCAAATGAAACAAAAATAATAATCATAGCCATGCCAACATACACTTAACCCCTATATTTTTCACTAGGCGAAGACAAATTGGCTTCATAAAACCTCTAATTAAGTTGATTACTACACCTTGGAAATGTACCAACAAATAATAACAACATAATATTTCTTAAGATGAATTCACTTAACTTCTCTTACATAGTTTACAAGGTGAGAGCATGCAAGAACATGATTTACAAATAATTTTAAATAGTTTTAGGTTGCTTTAGATTAATCTCTAGTTGTAACACTGAATTATGAATAGCATGAGAAACCTAATCTACTCCTACAACTACATAGGATAGATGATGATTAAAATAGAGTGTTGGTCATTCACCAACCTAGACTGGTGCCTACTCCATTGGGAAATAGAGTCATAGAATGCAAGGAGGAAAAAAATGCGTGCAATAAAACATCCACAAAACTAGATATGCATTTACATACATATCAAAGATTACATCTCATACAATGGAAATACTTAATAATCTTGAGAAGAACTGTAATAAACCATATGCAACCGAAGAAAGACCAATACAAAAGATTTGTATTGCATTAGATGTTGTCACACATACATCAAACCTTGGTTACAATCACACTAGTAAATGTGGCAAGAGAAAATACATAGATTTGACTATACATTCTCCCAAATCATCACAAATGGCCATGGAGACATACCATTACATAAAGATGTGCATTCAAAATCCTCCCTACAAGTTACAAGATGGATTACATCCCCTTACAAATCAGTCAAGCTTTATTTAATGCCCTAGAATCACCACAAAGTACTTGCAAATCCAAAAATTGGCTCAATGACCAACCCTTTAAAATGAATACAACATTTATTTTTATAGCCTTCAGATGCTGCACCCTAATCAAAGCCTCTTTCATAGTTCTAGGTTCATGAGTGTTAGAAATCAAAGAAAAAATGCAACTAGAATCAAGCAATGAATAACCAAACCTCTCTGGTTTCTTCCTAATGCATGTAGACCTCCTCACAAGTTGGGGTGGAGGTTCTTCTTCTTCTTCTAAAATTTTAGAGCTACTAAAGCTCTCCTCATCATCAAGTCCAATAGATGTCTTCGGTTCAACTTTGTTAGGGGTGGAAGGAAGCTAAACCAAATCCTCTTTCTTCTCTTCTTTCTCTAGTTGTAGAACAATAGAAGAAGGAATGAGCTCTCTAAAGATCACCTTTGTGTTATACAAAACTCTCTCAACCATTGGATCCCAAAGCTTATACCCTTTCATAGCAATACCATAACTGATGAAGATACATTTTACTACCTTATTCTCCAACTTAGACCTCTTCTAATTAGGCACATGTGCATATGCCTCACAACCAAATATTTGAATGTGTCTTAATGAAGGTTTTTTACTAGACCACACCTCCATAGATGTCTTATCAATGAGCGCTGATGTAGGAGACTTGTTAACTAGGTAACAAGCAGTAGCAACAACTTCAGTCCAAAACTTTTATTCAAGGCTAGCTCCACTTAGCATACTCCTAGACCTCTCCATCAACATTCTGTTCATCCTCTCTACAACTCCATTATACTGAGGGGTATATGGAGTTTTCTTGTGCCTCTCAATGCCTTGTTCTTTACAAAATTTGTCAAAATTTGCTAAGAAAAACTCACCACCATTATCAATTCTCAAACACTTAATCTTTCTATCCTTTTGATTCTCTACAAGAGCTTTAAACTCTTTGAATATTGCAATGACTTCATATTTACTTCTAAGGAAATAAACCCATGTCCTTCTATTATAGTCATCAATGAATGAAAAAAATATATAGATTTCGAAATTGAAGGAACATTAACAGGACCAAATACATCAAGATGAATCAAATCCAACACCTCAAAAGATTTGTGAGAACTAGAATAAAACTGAACATGGTTTTGTTTACCATATATGCAATGTTCACAAAAATCAAACTCAAGGTTACAATCATTCATACCCTCAATGAGGTTTTTATTTTTTAGGGTCCTCAAACCCTTTTCACCAATGTGGCCAAGCCTTTGGTGCCATAACATTGTCTTCTCTACTGGAATTTTCATCTCCACAGAATGAGCACCCTTAGGTACCTAAAAAGCATGACCGTCAGAAGTAGATGCAATAGTCTTCTTAGCTTCTAGTTCCAATGGTGAGGATGAAGACTCTGAAGCTCTTTTCTATGAAATAGAGGCACTATTGCATTGAACCGTGCATGCATCAAGTTGAAATAGAGTTCCAATCCAAACACCCTTAGTTAGCACTATAGCTCCTCTAGTCATCTTGCATCCTCCATTCGAGAAAACAACCTACACACCCACATCATTCAACTTACTTATAGAAAGAAGGTTCCATGCCAAACCATGGATATGTAGAACACCATTGATCCCCTTCACTCAACCATCATGGAATCTGATCAGGACTCTTCCACAACCAATAATTTTCATGTTAGAGTCATCAACTAGGTACACCTTCCCACCATCAAACTCTTCATACTTCAAATACCAATCTATGTGTGAGTTCACGTGAAAAGATGCACTAGAGTCGATTAGCCACACATCGTCAAATGCATGTGTTGCCAAGGTAGTGACAAATACGTCTCCACCTTCTTGAGAGGACTTGTCAGAATCTTAATCAAATTTCTTCTTTTTCTTCTTCTCCTCCTTGTACTCCTTACAAAAATGACTAGGTTTTCTGCAATTCCAACATAGAGCCTTCGATTTTCTAGGAGACTTAGATCTCCAATGAGATTTAGATGTTCCTTTGTCTTCTTTCTTCTTGTCCTTTTTCTTTCCCTTCTCTTTAGATCTACTATGAACCATAAGAGCCTCCTTATCTGACTCAGAAGACTTTCTCTGTAACTCTTCAAATAACAATGAAGAAACCACTTCATCCATCTTAAAGGTGGTAGTGGTACTCCCAATAACCATGACAAGGTGGTCCCACAAATTTGGTAAGGAACATAGTAATGTCATGCAATGATCCTCCTCCTCCATCCTTATATTGAATGCATTTAGATGATCTATGAAAGATCCTCCATCTTCCATCTTAGGAGAATACAATTTCTTTCATAGGAATAACTTGTTCACTAGGGATTTATCTTGATAAACATCTCCAAGTTTCTTCCAAAGATTTTTTGCAATCTTCTCTTTATGGATATTTAGGAGCACTAGATTAGACAAATAGAGCCTTATCAGACCCTTAGTCTTCTAATCCATTAGATCCCAATCTTCGTGTTTCAAGATTGATGGTTTGGTTTTAGATACTGCAAGCCATAGATCTCTATCCACTAACATGTCCTCTATCTTGAGTTTCCACAACTCAAAGTTACCTTGATGGAATTTCTTAATTTCAAATCTCCCAGATGTGCTTGCCATCTCATTCCTACAACAAGATCACAAAATACTCTACACAAGATCCCACTCAATTGAAGATCAGTACAAAAAACCCTCTACCCAACAACTAGTACCAAAAATAGCCAGGCTTTGATACAAACTGAAAGAAAGCAACGTATGTGGAATAGCTTCCTACACTGAACTACTGAGGGGAGTGTTATGCAAATTTTCTTAAATCTTATAGTTATAGATATGTGGTACACATTAACACAGAGATTAAATAAACATCTGTCATGTCAGAAATTGTCCTCCTATATGGAATGGCACGATTTCCCATGGTTTAGCTCCTCTCCTTTGGTGACCTTTTAACCTAGTTTATTACAGACCTTCTCAAACCCTGACTAACTTAGGTCTAATTTGAAGAATGTCATATTTTGGAGTAACTGAAGATAGAAGGTGAAAAGTAAACCTAAATTTGGGGTCCCCTAACCTCCTTGAGGTAGTCGTAAGTAGGAAATTAGGGCTTGGACTTGGGCGCTAGTGCCCTTCTCCTACCCTATTTCCCAGGGTCTTGAATTTTGGAGGGATGTCAGCTATTGCTATACATTCTAGAATTTTATTTTCAAATTTTCATTTTTGTGCAATGTTGACATCTTATTTAGAAATTTAAAATTCCTAAGGTTAGATATAAAAAGACATTTAAAAATCATTTTATCACACACAATCTCTATGCAAGTTTTATGCCAAAACTCTGCCAAAATTGCCATTGAAGATTAGTGATTTGTTGAAGCTCTCAAAGTTATTTGAATTTGCTTTCATGGAGACAATGGATGGAGATTAGGAATCAAGATCTTGAGACTATCTTTCTCTTCCTAAGGTTTGTACACCTTTTGCATGATCGGGAGAAGGATTGAAGCCTCCAACATCGAGCTTGGAGATCCTTCACGAACATTGTTGATTCACCTTCTTGTTCATGCAAGTCTTCATTATTTTCATCTCCTTGAGGTGAAGTTGTATTTGTTCATTAAGTTGATGCAAGTCATTGATCTTCCCTTGATTGTGACATCTAGGGTTTGATATTTCTGCATACACTTTGTTAGGTTTGCACACACTTATGTAAATCTTTATCTCTTGCTATTGTTGAGGTAGGAATACTGAAAATGGGGCTTGACTGAGGCAAGATCCTATATAGATGCAAACATCTTTCTCCTCCTTTTGTATGTGTAGGTTGGATTTGTTGAGATCCAACAGAAAGAAGCAACATGAAGACTGATATTACAAACACAGTCATCATGGAATTTGAATTTCATGACTCTGAGACTTTTGAGACATAGGAACTAATGACCTAGTACAACTAGGTGATAATTCTAAGATCTGGAAACCTCAAGAGAGTGAGAAGTAGCTGGTGTAGAAAATCCTAACATTCAAAAATCTTTAGGACACTAGGACTAACGCCCTAGTCCAACTGCTCCTTAATTATTGGGTACATGGTCTCTGATCTGTTTACTTTGTATTTCTGTATTCATTTTAGTTCTAACTATATCTGGAATTCAATTATTATAGTTTCATTTGGAAATTAGAGTTTTAAGGTTAGATAGAGACACTAGCTAGTAAAACCTAATTCAAACAGTCATGTAGACACAATATATAGGAAAAGAGAACATTGTAAATCAATAGTTTATCCCTAAACCTATCATTTTATTCTCTAATTTTTTAGTGCCCATGAAAGTGTGGAACCTAAAACCTCATATCTTGCTTCTACATTTTCACCCTAAACATTTTGGTGAACCCGTACTCTAAATAATTTTCATCCTTTACAAACTCATATTTGAATTAATTTGCTGTCCTAAAACATATTTAGATTACAAACCCTCTTTTGCAAAAGTACATGCATTGAAATTTGGTAATTTCTTTTAATCCTTTGATTAAAAGAATTTGAAATTGGAACTTTGTGTGTGGTGTGGTGTTATTCTATTACATTTTCACAAAGTTTTTGATTAATCATTTTACATTTAACTCTTGGGTTAATTTGAGAATGTTAAAATGTCTGATTACTTTTTGCAAGACTTTCATGTGTATGATGAGCCATTTAGTTGTGATGATTTCAATATGTTAGATGAAGCCCTTGAGGACTTTATCTCAATTGAACATTCCACTATGACTCTTAAAACATCATTGTTTGGAAGGCTTGTAAATGTAATTTGTATTCCTAAAACTAAAGAAGAATTTGTGAAACTAAAAATAGTGATCACTTTGTGTTCATATGCCATTCAACCTACTTCTAAACTAGTGCTCACTATTAGAGGTTCTCCACCTTCTTCTTGTCCTCATGATTACATTTATAACTATGCTAAACAAATTACACATCAGAATTCACAACAACCTAGTCATACTGTGGTTTCTCATACTTACAATACTTAGAATAACAAATAAAGCAAACAACAATTGAGCATTCCGATATCTTTACCATCTTCTAAACCTATGCTTCCTCAAGCACCTCGTTTAACACATAAGGTTGGTCAAGATTATGATCTTGTTGAGCAGCTTCGTGCTACTCCTGCCAAGATATCTCTTTGGGAACTTATACAAACTTCACCTACATACCATGGAATGCTCCAAGAAGTTTTACAAAAAGTGATTATACCACCTACTGTTAAACCTAATGATGTAGCAGCTCTTCTCGTTTGTATGCATGTGACAAAAATGGATATTATGTTTCAACGACATGAGTTGCCATCTCTTGAAGTTCAAAATCAGTATGATCCTTTAATTATATTCATTACAATAAACAAGAAACTAATTAAATGAGTTATGATTGATAATGGATCAAATCTTAATGTTTGTAGCATCAATCTATTGCATAAGATTAAAATTGATACATTTTTTTATCAAACCAGATAGGATAAGTATTTGTGGCTTTGATAATGTTGGAAGACAATTTGTAGGCACTATAACTTTACTTGTACAAGTTGGTCATGTAACTCTACCTATCCTGATTCATGTCATGCCTTGTTCTCTATCTTACAACATGATTCTTGGTAGACCATGGATTAATGCACTAGGGACAGTTCCTTCTACCCTTGATTGTCCAATCAAGTTTGTTCATAAAGATAAACTTCACACTATTCATGTTGATCTTGAACCAGATCTTTGTTTACAAATTGAATCACAAAAGCAAATTGTTCAACATAAGATCTTAAATAATCTCAAGGTTGACTTATCAACCCCTCCTATTATAGGTAATGTTGTGCAAGAATCAAAACAATTGAATGCATTTCTTGGTGATGATTGTAGTTTGTTAGATTTTTCATCTCCCTCTACAGACGAGTATAAAATTAACAACTCTACTCCTAAGACATCAAGTCCTGCATTGATTTCATCTCATTGTTCAAATACTAAAGCCTCTTTGCTGACAAATATAGAAAATACCCTTTCTTACACTACAGATTATGAGACTTATGAAGCCCCACCTTCTTCCAAAGAGATGGCTTCGCTCTATGGTTTAGGATTTTAGATCCTTTATAAGAATTGTGATTATGCAGGTAATAGTTGCGGTATTAATCAACAAGGGATTTGTGTACCTATAGAATCTACTTCATGACATTACTCAAGTGGTATTGGATATAATCCTTTTAGGGAATCTAAATCTCGTAAACATCCTACTCTTAATGTGAATACAATATCCATGCTTAACTTGATATTACTTGAGATGATTGACACTAATTGTCCTCCAAGAGAGATCCCTTTAGACATCTTTTCATTAGATTAAGCAATAATTGAATTCTTGGGTGCTTACGACTATATTCCTTGTTACCATCATAAACATGGATTGCCTTATCATTTGAATAGTGATGCATATTTTGGAAAGTCTACTAGCTTAATAAATATTACTCTAAAACTTGAAGAAGAATCTTAAGAATTACTACAATCACCCAATCTTCTAGACCACAATACTCTACTTAATGGAAAGACTATTGATGTTTTCATGGAGAAAGATAACACTGAAAACATTATCCCTATAGGTGATTTCTTAACTGTAGAAGAAAAAGAAGATATGATGAAGTTATTACATGAATTCTCTGAATTGTTTGCTTGGAACAATTTAGATATGCCTAGTATTGATCCTCAGATTGTAACACATAATATTATATTGAAACCAGATGCTAAGCCATTTAAACAAAAGATTCGTAAAATTAATCCTAAGATCACATTACTTGTGAAGGTTGAAATAGAAAAGCTATTACAAGATTGCTTTATTCGCCCTATTGACTATTCACCTTGGATCTCGAATATAGTGGCTATCACTAAACCTGATGGTTGTATTCGCATGTGTACCAATTTTAGAGATTTGAACCTTGCATCATTGAAAGATGATTTCCCACTTCCTAATATTGATATGATTGTGGATTCAATATCTGGCCATGAATTACTTTCCTTCATGGATGGATTTTTAGGATATAATCAAATCCATATAAACCCTCATGATCAATATAAAACTACTTGTATAACACCTTGGGGTACATTCTGTTGGGTAGTCATGTCGTTTGGACTTAAGAATGCTGGAGCAACTTACCAATGTGCCATGACTCTTATCTTTTATTATTACATGCATACTATCTTAGAGTACTATGTTTATGACATCTTGGAAAAGTCCATTCATCGTCAAGATCACACCATGACTCTTCAATAGATCTTTGAGAAAATAAAGAAATACAACATGCAATTAAACCCCCGTAAGTGCATACTTGGTGTCAATAGTGGAAAACTATTCGGATTCATAGTTTCAAATCATGGTATTGAAGCAGATACAAAAAAGATTGACACGATTGTTAACATGCCACCACCTAAAAACATATCTCAACTTCATAGTTTGCAAGGGAAGAAACATGCCATTCACTGATTTGTTTCACAACTTGCGAATAGGAATCGCCCTTTTACTCAACTACTAAAGAAGGATTCAAAATTTCAATGGAATTCAAAATGTCAAAAGGCTTTTGAGGACTTAAAAAGTTATCTTGCTAAACCTCTTATTCTACAGCCTATTGTTCCTGATAAACCATTTATACTCTACACTTCCACATCTAATAATGCTCTTGTCGCTCTATTAGTACAACATAATACTAAAGGCAAGGAATGTGTTGTATACTATATCAGTCAAACATTGCTTGATTATGAAGTGTGATATACTATCATTGAGAAACAATATTTAGCTCTTGTCTTCACAACACAAAAGCTTAGGCATTATCTCCTAAATGCCGAGATACATGTAATAATAAAATTTGACCCTCTAAAACATCTCTTTGCTAAAACTGATCTTTTTAGTCACCTTGCTAAATGGATTATGTTATTAACTGAATTTGATCTCAAATTTATATCTCAGAAAGCGATAAAAGGACAAGCATTAAGCGACCATTTAGCTGAGGTACCCTCCCCTTTTACAACACTAAATCAGGAGACATTCCCTGATGATCAAATCTTAGCTATTGATACAGAAGATATATGGGAATTGTATTTTGATAGATCAAGATGCTGAACCAGCTCCGGTGCTAGTGTCATACTTGTACCCCCTGTAGGTAAGCTGATTCCTATGTCTTACCATCTAATCTTCTCATGCACAAACAACATTGCTGAGTATGAAGCTCTTATTGTAGGACTTCGTGCCGTCTTGGCTTTAAACATAAAAAACCTTACTATATATGGTGATTCACAACTCATTGTAAGACAAATAAATGGATCATATCAAGCTAAACAAGACAAATTATCTCAGTATCATGATTTTGCCTTGACTTTATTAAAGTATTTTCAATCCTTTTCAATTGATACTATTCCAAGAAAAGAAAATTGACATGCAGATGCAATGGCAAGCACAACTTCCCTTATATCCCCTAATGATTCTCTTGATGCATTCACTTTTCTTATTCATAATATCAAAACTCTAGTCATAGAAGATGTTGTAGTTACAAGTTTGGACTATTTCTATGACATAAACATTGATGAATGGTCCTCCCATATATACAACTACTTGCGCAATGGAACCATCCCTAATTCAACATCTAAAAATGCCTGAGTTTGCCTATACAAACTTGCAGCGTGCTATACAATATTATCTAATGTCTTATATAGATGAAGCTATAATGGTATCCTTCTCTGATGTCTTAGTAATTTAGAGATTCTGATAGCTTTAGAAGAATCTCACTCCGGTGCTTGTGGAGGGCATTTTGGAGGAAAATCATTGGTACAAAACTTAATACGTATGGGATATTATTGGCAACACATGGAACAAGATTCCTTCACTTATGTCAAGAAGTGTTTGCAATGTCAACAACATCAACATTTAATCTGACCACCTACCTAGGAACTCCATGCCCAAGTGTCACCTTGGCCATTTTATTTCTGGGGCTTGGATCTAATCAGTAAAATTTTTCCACCATCCTCTAAAGGACATACATACATTTATTATCACTACAACAGATTACTTCACAAAGTGGGTCAAAGCCATCCCTTTATGATCCACGACTGCTGATGTAATTTGTCATTTTATACAAGATAACATAATCTCTCGATTTGGTATACCTTCCTCCTTAGTTTTTGACAATGGCACACCATTCAAGAACAAGGAAGCAAAGAAATTTCTAGAAAAATATCATATTCAACATCGCTTCTCTATGCCTTATTATCCTCAATCAAACGACCAAGCAGAAGCTTCAAACAAGGTCATAGGACAAATTTTATGCAAAATCATTAACAAGCATCAAAGAGGCTGGAATATTCAATTGTCTTATGCATTATGGGCTTATAGAACAAGCATTCATATGGCTACTAGAACTACCCTGTATAATCTTTTTTATGGCGCTGATGTGGTAATACCCTTGGAACTCGAAATCCCTTCATTAAGAGTTTCCTTGCAAGACATTATTGATGATGATATGGAAAGAGAAAAGAGACTACAACAACTTGAGATGCTGGATGAACAATGTATCAATGCTCTTGAGCATCTTAAGGCCTATCAATAGAGTATACAATGATTGTACAATGAGCATGTCATACATGGTTCATTCAATGTTGGAGACTTGGTACTTTATGAAAATCAACGCAATGTAAACACACCTCCTAGAGAGAAAGGAAAGTTCAACCCTAATCATCTTAGACCGTATGTCGTTACTGAAGCCTTTAGATCAGGAGCATATAAGTTAGCCAATAAACAAGGTACACCGCTTAAAGAACCTATTAATGTTGTGTACCTTAGGAAATTTTATGCTTAAGATTATATGTTAGATGTTACTTTAAAAAGCAAAACTTATTAGTTAGTTTAGCTTCAATTTCGACAAGATATGATTATTTTGTCTTAATTCATTTAACATAGAAATCTCTTTCAATTAATCATTTTGGTATCTTGTTAAACATGCTTTATTAAGATCACTTTTGTATTAACTTTGCATAGCATAGAATATTAGTTGTGTGAAAATCATTAATCATTGTGCTTTTACTATATGTTCTATAAAGAATTGTTTAGTATCACATTGGCATTAATTACATTTACTCATGAGCATTTAACATTTATCACTAGTTGCATTTTACATAAATCATGTGTGATAGATTAGAAAATACTAGAAATAGCAATGAGAAAACATCTTATATATATATATATCATAATTAGTTTGCATATACATTTGAGTCGACTATCCCGTATATCAAAATGGGATGTCATAGTAAACCATATGCATCACATAGTTGAACCCCTTTCACCTGTGCCCTCAGGACCTCGTGGTGCACGTGTGATGGAGGCATGACCATGTGTGGCTATAGATCACGAATGACTCCTAGAGACACTCTGCAATCGTAACCCCCTGATCTCTCTTCTCAGTCCTAGCACCTCACCTTGTAACTCCATATACATCCATTGATACTGGTCTCTCTCTACCTAAGCCATGTCTCTATCAGCTCTCACCTGACATAACTCAAAAAGTAGGATCTCACTAATGACATGATCTATCTCTGGTGCAGGTGCATCTAGTACTTGATCTTGTAGCATCTAGAGATCTACTTCCACATGCTTGGCTCTCTAGATAGCCTAATCTAGAATAGTCTCCACTGATAACCGATACCTCACAAAAGGCATAAAGATTTCCACATGCCACCCTATGGATGGTTGTGGAGAGTATCCCACCCATACCCACTACTCAGCCGCATCAGTTGGAACCATCTCTGCTATGATGTGACTCACCATGTCGTGCCAAGCCTCTATCCCAACTGCAAAAAGAAAATAAAATGAATACTAGTACCTAATGTAAATAACATAAACAAATAATCACAAACAACTACATCTAAAACATAACAAGCATCCTACCTAGATCTCCATCTCGCCAAGATGGATCTTAGATAGATGATGGTGTGATTAGCTCGATAGCCACCTTTGTAGCTAGGGGCATGTAATGCCCCCTTGGTTTTGGCTTGTGATAGTTGTTAGTTTTGCATTACTCTCTGCTTGATCTAAGATAGTTGTTAGCTTTTTTCCGCATCCAGACAGTTTTGAGACATATGTTTTAGATTTAGGATAGACAACTAAGAGGGGGGATGAATCAATTGTCCAAAACTTTTCTTCCAATTAAACACTTAAATCCACTTTGTAATTCAGTAACATAATAATAAATCAATCATGGAAACATAATGCATTAAATCAAGAGCAACAATACATCAACACATAAGACACCAAGATTTTGACATGGAAAACCTGGTTAAGGGAAAAACCACAGGGTGATTAACCCAAGATTATATTCTCTATTAGAAGAATAGAAAGAACAAAATGGCATATGCCAATTAGGGTTCACTGCTTGAGCACACTTCTCACAAGAGGCTCACTACCTACAACAGATGCATTGTCTACAAAATAATAAGTATTACATACTTGAACTAGAGAATAGCATCTCCACCATGCTTGAATCAATTCCATTTAAGCCCAATACTTTTTCTCTACCTTTTGCTCTCCTTGCTACCACACTCTCATCTCTACAAGATATGATTGAAATGACTTTACAATCCCTTAGTTATACAAGACATCAACTTAGGAATAATCATCTAAGTCGGCAAAAAATACAAAGCAAATACATCATGACTAATTACAAAAGACTTCATGCAGATCAACACACTATTGGCCACATAGATCTGAGACTTCAATCTTCTTCTAAGAACACTCCAATCTTCACATAACATCTTCAAGATCATCTGTAGGATGTGTAACTCATTTGGTTAGCCAAACTTAGGAAGAACACCATCATCTTAATGTTATTCTTCAATTGCAAGCTCAAAATCCAATGTGGACCACAAAAACAAATTGGACACAATCCAAAGACCTCCACAACCTTGCCTGAATCATCAAGAAAATCCACACTACATCTGCTTACTGGAATCCTTATCTCCTTCATCCAGAACCTCAAGAACACAGTCTGTCATCACTGTCACAATGGAACAGATGCTTGTGGACCTTTATACCACAAACCAATTGAGTTGTCAATTCAAATTGACTTCCTAAACACTCCCTCAAATCTGTAGAATAGGATATTGCATTTCCGGATCTCACCGGACGTATTTGTGTCACTGTATCACCTCTGAACACTTGCCAGAACCAGTTTTACTTAAGCAGCCACAACTTCTTTAGATCTTCATGTGGACCTCTAAAATCTTTACTGGATCACCTTAAGACACATATCTACAAACCCTTTGAACTACATCTTCTGATCTTTATCTTATCTAGGATTTTTAGCTCACTGTCTTCATTGTTCTTCTATGTTCCTGATTATAACTAATTTTCTCAATATCCTTAGCATACAGCTCATCTGAATCCTTATCATCGATGCAACAGGAGTATGTTGACATCAATGACAACACCAGTTAGGCTCATACTCGTAACAATCTCCCCCTTTGTCATTGATGGCAACATATAATGTGAAAAACTATTTTAACCATCAAGACAAGAACTGAACTTTACTGACACAACTCCTCCTATCACCAACAACCATTCACATGTCTTCTCTTCCTTTACTGCTCCCCCTTTGATTAGAAATCACTTTTTTTTCACATGTCTTCTCTCCCCCTTTGACATCAATGGCAAAGAGTACATACTTGCAACTCCAACACTTCAGAATCATGCCAGCTACTTCCCCTGAGTAGCAGCTTCCCATCATCAAGCCGGACCACAAGATATGACTGTGATATCCACTAGACTGATGCACATCAGTGCATCTTAGTTCATCACCGGAGGGGTAATAACCCCTAACTTCTCCCTGAGATACTCAAAAGAGTCCTTAGGTAGAGGTTTAGTAAAGATATCTACAATATGATCCTTAGAAGGCACAAACTCCAATCTGACTTCATTCTTGTTCACTTGCTCTCTCAAAAAGTGAAACTTGATGGATATATGCTTAGTCTTTGAATGCAACACTGGATTCTTAGATATATTTATTGCACTTGAATTATCATAGAAGATTGTGATAGGTTCTTCATACTCCACTCAGATGTCTCTTAGCATCTGCTTCATCCACAAAACTTGAGTGCAACTACCTGCTGCTGCAATGTATTCTGCTTCAGCTATGGACAGAGATATTGCCTCTTGTTTCTTTCTTAGACAAGAAACCAATCTCTTCCCTAAAAAGAATGCTCCACCACTGGTACTCTTCCGGTCATCCACATCTCCTGCCCAATCCGCATCTATATATGCATGAAGAGAAAAATCATGATCTCTGGGATACCACAATCCATACTCAACTGTCCCTTTTAGACATCTAAAAATCCCCTTGATTGCCATGACATGAGATTCTCTAGAATCAGCTTGAAATCTAGCAACAAGACCAACAACATTCATAATGTCAGGTCTAGTTTGAGTGAGATACAACAATCCTCCAATCATTGACCTGTACTTTTTCTGATCAGCCTTAGGAGAGTCATCATCTTTACTCAATTTGCATTTGGTTGCCATGGGAGTACTCATTGGTTTTGAGTCTTCCATCCCAAATTTCTTCAACAATTCTTTCACATATTTGGTCTGAGAAATGAAGATTCCTTTCATAGTTTGAATGATTTGCAGACCCAAGAAGAAATTCATTTCCCCAAGCATGGACATCTCAAATTCACCTTTCATTTGATTTGCAAAGGTTTTGCACATACTATCTCTTCCTCCAAAAATGATATCATCAACAAATACTTCAACAATCAAGATGTTTTCATGATCAATTTCGAATACAAATTACTATCAGCAGTACCTTTGTTGAAACCAATCTTCAAAAGATGCTTATCCAATCTTTCATACTAGTCTCTTGGGGCTTGCTTCAGTCCATACAGTGCTTTCTTCAACTTGCAGACCATATCACCATGATCAGACAATTGAAATCCATCTAGTTGCTCAATGTATACTTCTTCTTCCAAGTCGCCATTCAGGAAGGTAGACTTGACATCCATATGATATACTTTGAAATCCTTGAAGGTAGCAAAAGCAAGAAACAATCTGACTGCTTCAATTCTTGCCACTGGAGCAAAGGTTTCTTCAAAATCAACTCCTTCTATTTGAGAGTAACCCTTGTAGACCAATCTGACTTTATTTCTAATTACTTCACCAACTTCATTCAGTTTGTTCTGGAAGACCCATTTGGTTCTAATCACATTCTTGTTTCTAGGTCTAGGAACAAGATCCCAAGTGTGATTTTCTCAATTTGTATCAGCTCTTCCTCCATTGCTTTGGTCCAGTTTTCATCATTACAGGCTTCATTCACTGTCTTAGGTTCAATCTTTGAAATCAAACAATACTCATTTGAATCTTGAGCAATCCTCCTTCTTGTTTGGACACCTTTGCTTTTATCACCTATGATCTGATCTTCAGAGTGGTTCAATCTTACATACCTAGGAACTTTGGGAGTTTCTTGCACTTCTAATTCTTGATCAGGCTCATTAAAACTCATCTCTTCTTCCTGATTTACCGGATCAGTTTGAGTCTAAATTTCAGAAGGGGCTTGGGCTCCTTGAATCAAAACACCATTCTGATCATCTTCATCATATTCATAAAACCTTGAGGGTTTTTCAATTCCTTCATCAACCTTCACATTTGTACTTTCTATAATCTTTTGTAGTCTCTTGTTATAACACCGGTATGCTTTGCTTTGAGTAGAGTAACCCAAAAATATTCCTTCATCACTTTTAGAATCAAACTTCTCTAGATCTTCATCTCTTTTAATGTAACATTTGCTACCAAAGACTTTGAAATACCTCACAGTAGGAGTGATGCCAAACCAAAGTTCATAAGGAGTCTTACCAGTATTGCTTCTGATATGTACTCGATTGAGAGTATAGACTGCAGTGTTGACAGCTTCTCTCCAATAGATCTGAGGAATATTTGCTTCCATCATCATGGTCCTAGATGCTTCCTAGATGGTCCAGTTCTTTCTCTCCACTACTCCATTCTGCTATGGAGTCCTAGGAGCAGACAACTGTCTCTTTATACCATGTTTCTTACACAATTCTATGAACTGACTGGATGTGAATTCTCCACCTCTATCAGACCTTGGACATTTTAATTTTAATCTAGTTTCATTCTCTACCATAGCCTTGAATATTTTAAATTTCTCAAGAGCTTCTGATTTCTCTTTTAGAAAAGTAACCCACATCATCTGGGAGCAGTCATCAATTAACAACATGAAGTATCTATCACCTTGCACACTCCTGATTCTTGCTGAACCACATAGGTCAGTATGAACTAAGTCCAATAATCTAGTAGAAGATTGTTCATTCCTTCTGAATGAGATTCTACTATGTTTACCTAACTGACTTTCTTTGCACAAGCTATTTGTAGGTTTCACCAATTTTGGAAGATCTCTTATAGCCTGAGTGTTACTTATCTTGATGATGTTATCAAAATTCACATGACACATTCTCCTATGCCATAACCAACTCTAATCAATTTGAACAAATAGACAACTTTTACCAGTACCAACTAAATGGAAGATATTACCTTTTGTTTTGGTACTGGATGCAATATCTGTTCTGGAACTTTCAAAGATCTTGCATTTTCCATTCTTGAATCAAAGATCATAGCCTTTGTCCACCAACTATCCAACACTGAGAAGATTGTACTTCAATCCTTCAACATACAGTACATTACCAGTTTTGTTCTTTTCGTCAAAAGAAATAGTTCCTCTACCTCTAATTCTACTAGCAGAATTATCACCAAACTTTACCACTCCTCCTTCATACCTTTTCAAATCTATGAACTTATTTTTGTCACCTGTCACATGGTGAGAGCATCCACTGTCAATGACCCAATCATCCTTTTCTTCAACTTGGACAGCCAGAGCTCTTTCTACAACTTTATGATTGACAGATTCAGAAGACATTGGATCTTCTTCCTTGATGGCAATAAACACCCAATCACTTCCAGATTTGTTTCCTATCTCTGATTCATCAACTGTTACTCCTTCATTATCATCATCTTCATAAACATGATAACAATTCTTTTAGAACCTTGATTTGTTAGGATTTGGCCTTGAAAATCTTTCTGGACACCTTGAGGCAAAATGACCAATCTTATTGCAGTTAAAACACTTAAAAGACAATTTCCCTTCATACTTATCGGATCCTCTTGGTAGTCTTTTTAGAATAAGGGCTTCAAGTTGAGCATTTTCTACTTCCTCTTCTTCTATGTCTTTTCTTGCTTTTTCATACCATGATGGTTTCCTTGAAGAGTTCTCTCCCGGATCAAACTTGTGTTTACCTTTTACAGAGGCATTGGCTTTGAATGCCGATTCAATCTTGGGGGGGACATCTCCAAATTCAGTCATTTCAAATGCAGCCAATTTACCAACCAATTGATCTCTTGTGACACTTGAATGGGCTCTGAATTCTTCAATAGCAACAACCTTGTATTTGTAAGAAGCAGGAAGGGATCTGAGAACTTTTCCAACAATCTCATCTTCATCCAAGACTCCGCCAGCACATCTAATGCCACAAACAAGCTCATTTACTCTTGGCATAAAAGTAGTGATATTTTCATCTTCTCTCATCTTCAGATTTTCAAATTTTCCTTTCAGACTCTATAGCCTTGCACATTTAACATACTTGTCTCCTTCATACAGAAGTTCCAGTTTTTCCCAAATCTCAAAAGTAGTTTGTAAGTCAACAACATTTGTCACCTCTGAATCAAACAAGGCACTTAGAAGAGCTTCTTTAGTCTGCAGATTGTTTTTAGCATCTGTGATTTCAGTTGAGGATTTCAGGCCATTTTGTGGAGGAGTATACTTCGTTGTAGCCATGGTCCAATACTGCATTCCCATACATTGCAAGTGACATTTCATGCGACTTTTCCAAAGATTAAAATTGGTTCCCTCAAACTTCGGACTATCCTTCTTGTAGTATGACATCCCAGATCTCCTCAAGCGGTTAAGCTCTTTTAGAGGAACTTAGCTCTGATACCAATTGTTATATTTAGGAAAGATAACTGAGAGGGGGGGTGAATCAGTTGTCCAAAACTTTTCTTCCAATTAAACACTTAAATCCACTTTATAATTCAATAACATAATAATAAATCAATCATGGAAACATAATGCATTAAATCAAGAGCAACAATACCTCAACACATAAGACACCAAGATTTTTACGTGGAAAACCCAATTAATTGAAAAACCATGGGGTGATTAACCCAAGATTTTATTCTCTATTAGAAGAATAGAAAGAATAAAATGGCACATGCCAATTAGGGCTCACTACCTAAGCACACTGCTCACAAGAGGCTCACTACCTACAAGAGACTCACTGTCTAGAAAATAATAAGTATTACATACTTGAACTGGAAAATAGCATCTTCACCATGCTTGAGTTAGTTCCATTTAAGCCCAATACTTCTGCTCTACCTTTTTCTCTCCTTCTTGCTACCACACTCTCATCTCCACAAGATACGATTGAAATGACTTTACAATCCATTATTTATACAAGACATCAACTTAGGAATAATCATCTAAGTTGGCAACCATTACAGAGAAAATAGATCATGACTAATTACAAAAGACTTCACGTGGATCAACACATTGTCGGCCACATAGATCTGAGACTTCAATCTTCTTCTAGGAACACTACAATCTTCACATAACATCTTTAAGATCATCTGTAGGATGTATAACTCATTTGGTCAGCCAAACTTAGGAAGAACACCATCATCCAGAAGTTATTCTTCAATTGTGAGCTCAAACTCCAATGTGGACCACCAACACAAATTGGACACGATCCAAAGACCTCCACAAGCTTGCCTAAATCATCAAGAACATCCACACTACATCTGCTTACTGGAATCTCTATCTCCTTCATCCAAAACCTCAAGAACACAGTCTATCATCACTGTCACAATGGAATAGATGCTTGCAGACCTTTAGACCATGAACCAATTGAGTTGTCAATTCAAATTGACTTCCTAAACACTCCCTTAAATCTGCAGAATAGGATATTGCATATCTGGATCTCACCGGACCTATCTATGTCAATCTGTCACCTCTGAACACTTGCCGGAACGAGTTTTACTTGAGTGGCCACAACTTCTTCAAATCTTCATGTGGACCTTTAAAATCTTTATTGGATCACCTTAAGACACATATCTACAAACCCTTTGAACCGTATCTTCTGATCTTTATATTAGCTAGGATTTTTAGCTCACTGTCTTCACTGTTCTTCTCTGCTCCTGATTAGAACTAATTTTCTCAATATCCTCAACATACAGCTCATCCAATCCTTATCATCAATGCAATAGGAGTATGTTGACATCAATGACAACACCGGATAGGCCCATACTTGCAACAATATGAGCTATTGAGACTATAGTTTATGCTTATTCAGAGTGTGATAGATTAGATTCGACTGATCTAATTCTGACGTGTGGAATGAGTTTATGATGACATGGTTGTTTTTTTTCTAGTTATGATGAGATGGACATGTTTAGTGATGGTTTGATAATATCATGTTTATGCATCTAATTTTCAATAGAAATAGCGATAGTCTTGTTTTGGGGTGGGGACAGTGTAGTACTGCTCGGATCGAGTACCCTACTATGCCACAATTCTCTATTCCAGTGTGTGTTTAATATATATACATATATAGTTGATCTTGTACAATCCACTAGTTTTCATGTAGGTTCTAGGTATCGGGCCTTGACTCCACCTGACTTCGTAGGTCTAAGTGGGCCCTACACCATGGATAATGTTGACAGAGATAACATGAGGTTTATTCTGCCAGGCCAGTTCCAGTCTTTTGTTGTAGTCATGTGTCGTGATGTGATGTCCGATCATTGTTTCTTGTTGTTGGTTGTCACATGTTGTGGAGCATTATTGAGTTTGTTTAAGCATGTCTATGTGTTCTTTGTTATCATTATGCTAAATCTTATAGTATTTTTGTATTGTCGTAAAATTTGAATATTGTTTAAGTAAAGTCTATTATTTAAAGAATATTTAATAGTTGGTCGAATATTATAGTATTTTTCTTAAATTGGAATATTATTTAAATAAATTCTAATATAGATTAAGTGTAATATGCTATGATTTTATCAGTATCTATGTCACAATTTAATATGATTAATTAATATATCATATTTTTTTGAAAAATAGTATTGGATGCTAGTTTAATGATTTCTGAATAATCATTTATTGTTGGTTAGTTGTCGAGAAATAGAAAATTCTATGTTAAGTAAAATTTCAAATTTCTCTTAACGAAGGGGATTGTGCATCAGATCTGAGGGTTACTAGATTTAATGGTGGTTGTCTATTTTTGGTCCCGGGAGGTTTTGGTGTGAGGGAGTTTTTATGTCAGTGGTTATGTTTGTTATGGGATTTTTTTGGGGGCAAGGGGATGTTTCAGAGAAATATTTTGTAGAGAAAGGAAAGGAAATTTTGAAGAAGATTAGATTCTGGAGCATGAATTGACCGGGTATGTCTTGTGAATTTCTGTATTTTCTCTGTCTTTGTTTGCTTTGAAGAATTAGAGTTCTTGTTGAATTCTTGTCGATGGTTACGCTGGCATAGAATCAACCTATTAGTCACCCTTGTCACAGTTGTAAACTCCTTGCTCTTGTTGGTTGCTCATTGGAAGGATTGGTAAAACTTTTAATTCTTCAAGTAATCTTTTCAATCTCAACCTATTTCTCTGATAGATTACTGCAATTTTTGCCAGTAGATCAATTCTTGAACTTTTATTTAATGATGACATTTTTCTTCTCCAACTTGATTGATGAGCATGTAAATCCTTCCTACTTTAATCTTCAAATCCCGTTATCATTGTATCTTGCCCCAACCATTAATTCCTTTTTCAACTTTTAGTGATGGTCTCTGTAGCAGCCCACATCAATTTGTAAGGCACATGCAATCTCTATGGCAGAGCTTCTTCCTTGAATGCTAACAATCCATTCTCATTAGATATTGGCCATTTCATGACACACCTTATATGGGCCATTCCTTTTTTTTTTGCTTCTCTTAAACATTATACTAGAAAATTTTAACCTTCAAACTGCTCTTGGGAATCTATTGGTCGAATCTTAACAAATATGTCGAATGCTAATAACAATTTTGTTGAAAATTGTTAACCACTCCTTTCTACTGCTGCCATGCAACTCATTTGTACCATTGTAACCAAGACCTTGCCATTAGAACGATGCTGGTCGAAGCAACATTTGCTCTTTGATAGCTCTCCATAGCACCATATGATGCCTTTCTCATTCTATGCTCTGCAAAATGAGGTCTAGAAAATCCTTACCAGAGCTTGCTTAATCTCTTGAGCAATCCACAAAATAATTAGTCAGCATTTGATTATGTTTTACGAGTCTAGATCCATTCCTCTGAGTGGATTTACCTACGTTTACTGCAGGAAAATTTTGTTTGAAACCTCTATATTCTGCTTGTGTTTGGAATGGTTCGCTTCACAACCTCTATTCTTCTAAGCCATCCTTTTATCTAACGTTTCTTGTGAGGATCGACATATATTTCGTAGGATAGATTTGTAGTATTATATCTTTAGAAAAATTCCTTCTTCTCTGTGAGTTCTCAAGACATCAGTGCAACAAGTTTCATTGTATTCTTGTTCAAACTATTTTAATAGGGTGCAAGTGAGACAATTAGTCCAATTAGAAACTGACCATAGTAATTGGAATATCTATTTTCATTGCTTTGTTTAGTACCACTATCGACTTTAGTAGTCGACTAGGATAACAGTCTAGAAGTCTACGTTAGTTTATCTCAACGACCGAACCATAATTTGTAGTATGGAATGCATTTTGCTAAAAGCTAGATTCTAGTTGCTATTAGAATTAAAATAGTAAGTTTAACTACTTTTTCTTTTATCCAACGTCACCTTGGGAATAATAAATAAGTGAATGTTAGAATCATAGTGAGATTTGTGAGTTAGCATTCCATTTAGAGGGATCATTTGTTTTTTTAGTAATACGTATTTCTAAATAGCTTACTTCTAGCCTTGTTTTAGTAAATAAATAATTAGATAGAATTTAAGTGAGTTTGAGATAGCATAGTAGAGTTTTATAATGGAAGGATTAGATTGCTAATTTTCATTCTCATAGAATGTAATCATACTGTTTGGAGTGGCAAGTTAATATTAGGGAATTTAAACATGGTTTTAGAATAGTTGTGTTGTTTATTGGTTTAGGATATTGAATTTCACATTCCTATTTTTAATAATAGCGAGTTCACTAATTAGTCAAGATTGGTAGTTATAGTAGTTCATATAGATAGCCAATAAGACATGAATTTATCTACAATGTTAACTATAAGTTTCTTTTTATATCTAAAATTAGTTCTACCTTAGATATTTGTTTTAAATCAAGCATTATTGAAGTTACTTAATAATTTAACATTTAGTGGAATATTGATTGCTTTTGGCAAATATAATTTTGTGATTAACGTAATTGTAATTATATATTTCCTTAATATGGGAGATTGAGGTTTATGTATGAATGTTAGTGTGTTAAATAGTGTTGTGTGGTAATGTGTGCTTAGGCCTTGAATGGTTTTTTCTGGAATTTCGAAGGCAAGAGTTGTATAATGGTTCATTATGTATACTTGGGTCTCTTGGTCTTTTGATTCCATTGGAATATTCTTGACAGTCTAACTTTGTATTCCATATTTGGGGAATGTACTTCTATATAGTGGTAGGGATGTTCATAATGCCAACCCAGAGGTCTAACCATTGGTTTTCAACTTGGTATTTGTGTCTTGCTATTTTATGATGTATGGTTGAGCTTGAGGAAGGCAATGGGAATTGTATTGTTGTGGCCAAGTGAATGACATACGTAATGTATTGGAATCGTCTTGTAGCCTCAGTCTTACATGTTGTGGTTTGGATGATTGGTCAGAGAATGTTAAGGGAGTGGCTTTCATGGTGGGGCCAGTGCTTAGTGAGAAGCCGCCTGGGTAACCTCATGGAAGTTGTAAGCAAGTGGAAAATTAATAACTTATTAGGAGGGTTGGGGTAGTAAAACACATAACAAGATAAGTAAGATACCTCACCCATGCCTTGAGTGCTCTTGCAGGCTAAGGATGGATGAGAAGGCCTGGTTGGCAAGGCTGACCTCCTTGTCTCCATGAGAGGACATGTCAGCTCCGCATGTGTCACCCTATGGGGCCAGTGCCTAGAGAGGCTGCCAGGGTAACCATAGATGGGGGCTGGCTTCTAGTGAGAGATAGCCTGGGTAACCCATGCTAGGACCATGCGATGACACTCTCCTTACACAGTTTAGTTACTTCCTTATTTTATATTCGTTGTTACCTCTAGAGTGTAGACTTGTCTTCATGATTGATCTTAGTTTGATATTTTGATTTGTCGTGTTGATTACTGTTGGGTTTGTGCAGTCTTGTTATCCTGTTGTCTGCATGGAGTCTGGACCTTGTGTTCGTGTTCTTGGTTGTAACTCTGACCTAGCAGAACCTCATTGTTATCTCCTAGCTCGGCGGGGTGGACCTTAGGGTTCCACATGGTTGGGAGGCAGAGCTATCCATTGGTCTTCCTGGAGAATCAGATCAAGTTCAGTGTAGAAGTGATCCAGTTCTAGATTGCTTTACACATTCAGTGATGTTGTATACTTTCATCTATACTCATTTGTAAATTGACACGATCGGTCTTGTAATCTTGTAGTGTAACTTTGTAAATAACTGTCTTGCAAATGTAAAAGTTGTTCTTATTTGAAGTAGTAGTATAATGTTTATGACTTGTGTGGTTTAACTTTCATTGTACTAATGTAGTTATGTTTCCCTAGAGGAGTTAGAAGTGCACTTTTCTTTATGTTGTGTATTATGATATCTTTGGTTACTAATAATGCAATTTCTTGCTTTTAAAAAAAATTATTTATGTAATCATGCACATTTTAGTCTAGCACTCTAGGGTTGCATGATGGGGCATCACATTTGGTATCAGAGCTAGGTTTAAACACTGGGTACTCTAGTTATAATTGAGCCCATTATGTGACCTAGTGCTTAAACTCTATAGATTAACTGTTGTTTTCCTTTCTGTATATAATAAATTATCTTTTGGTGTTGTAGGTAGATGCCTAGAGGTAGGGGCTGAGGCCATGGAAGAGGCAGGGGTTGTGGGAGAGGTGGTGGAGGTACACCTCCTCCCAGTTCTCCTCATGAGAGTGCCCATGAGGGCAGAGGTCAGAATATGGAGGGTCAGGGCTAGCCTGAGGGAGCCCAGTTACGATAGTTGCTTGAGGTGGCTCTTGCTCGATTAGGTCCTAGACAGGAGGTAGATCAGTCGGGTCCTAGGGAGAGAGAGAGAGAGATGTCCTAGGTAGAGAGAGTTGATAGCTAAGCAGGAGGCCACTCTAGTCAGTGATATGAGAGACCTTCTGAGGGCACGCCCTCCCACCTTTGATGGAGCTGGTAGAGGTCTTGAGGCAGAGACTTGGTTATTAGACATAGGAAGGTATTTTGCCATGCATCCTTATGGTAGCAAAACCAAGCTAGATGTGCTATTTTGCATCTCCGAGGGTTCGCTTCGACTTGGTGGCAGTTAGAGGAGCAAAAGCTACATTTGGACATTAGCACTGTCTCTTGGGAGTTGTTCTTAGAGAGATTTAGAGTCTATTTTATATCTGACCATTAGAGGCAGGGTCGAGCAGATGAGTTCCACGAGCTAAGGTAGATGGCCATGTCAGTTGAGAAGTATGAACATAGATTTTATGAGCTCAAGCAGTATGTGGGTATTGAAGATGATGAGTCTATGTTGGTGCAACATTTTATCAGGGGCCTGAATGCCTGGATTAGTGGAGGGGTTCAAGTATTTGAACCTAAGTCTATGGAGGTAGCACTGGAGAAAGCCTGGTTAGTGGAAGAGAATTTGGCTATGTCAGTCAGTGGACATACAGGTGTACATATTGGCAATACATCTTCTTCAGGTTTTGGTTCTCGTGGTGGTCATGCTTAGGTATCAGGTTCTTATGCACCCTCTAAGGGTAGACAATAGTAGAAGCAGCACTCTTAGTCCAAACAAAAGAATTTTTAGCCACAACAAGGTAATAGATTTCAGGCTAAGAAAGACCGGTCTTGGTAGCACAATAAGTGCAATTGTTTTGATCAGCCAGCTCAGAGTATGTAGTCCGTAGTGAGTAGAGATAGTTTCCAGTAGTCTAGTGCTTTCCAGGGTGATGGTGGTTTTGGTAGAGGCACCGGGTGCTTCACTTATGATCAACAGGGCCATATTGCCAGGTAGTGCCCGCAAAAGGGTGCATTAGGGTTTGGACATCGACCGACAGCATCTGAACCAATGATTGGTGATGCAGGCAGGTTACACAGAGTCTTTGCAGTAGTGGATAACCGACAGGTAGAGCATCAGGGCACCATGGTGGAGACTTCTAGTCGTATGCGAGGTATTGGTTTTTCTGTTCTTTTTTATTCTAGTGCATCTGATTCATTTATATCTCCTTCTCTTGTGGAGCATTGTGGCTTAGTGGCAACAAAGCACGATGATAGGTGGCAGGTTGAGTTAGCTTTCGGGCTAAGATAGCAGTTGAGTCTCTAGTTTCAGGGTGTGATTTGAGGATTGGCTCTCTATCTACTATAGTAGACCTTCGCATCCTACCCCTTGGATCATATGATATAGTTTTGGGGATGGATTGGTTAGAGGTCCATCAGGCAGTGATCGATTGTCGACATAAGTTTGTTAGATTTGTGGATGATTCTGGTGCTGAGGTTGAGGTGGTAGGAGTTCAGAGACCTATTTCCCTATGTATGATCTCTGCTATGCAACTTAAGAGATGCATTCATCAAGGATGTCAAATTTTTGTAGTGTTTATTACTGACTTGGATATGGAGGAGAGTTGAAAGGCATCTCTTGATGATCACCCACTTTTGAGGGAGTATGTTGATGTTTTTCCATCTGATATTCTGGGGATGCCACCTAAGCATGACATCGACTTCAGGATTGATCTGGTTCCTAGTGCAGAGCCTATCTCAAGAGCTCCATATAGGATGACCACTCAAGAGCTCAAGGAGATTTGACTGTAGTTGGAGGAGCTATTAGCCAAAGGGTTCATTCAACCTAGTGTCACTCCTTGGGGAGCACCTATGATCTTTGTGAAAAAGAAGGATAGATCTCTGCGGCTATGTATCAATTATCGATAGCTCAATTAGGTAATAGTGAGAAATATGTATCCCTTGCCTCAGATGGATGATTTATTTGATTAGATTAAGGGAGGCAAGGTGTTCACTAAAATTGACCTTAAGTCGGGATATCATTAGTTACAGATTTTTGAGGCAAATATTCACAAAATGGCATTTCGTCCCTATTATAGACATTATGAGTTCACAGTAGTACTATGTGGGTTGACAAATGCACTTTTAGTTTTCATGAGCTTGATGAATGGTTTTTTTCTCACTTATCTCGACATGTTTGTCCTTGTGTTTCTTGATGATATATTGATTTATTAGAGGACTATGGAGGAGCATGAGGAGCATTTGTGTCAGGTGTTGTAGTGTCTGAGAGAAAATTAGCTTTATGCTAATTTGTTGAAATGTGAGTTCTTTCAGACTGAGGTGAAGTATTTGGGTCATGTTATCTCTGGAGAGGGTATTATGGTGGATCCCTCGATGATCCAAGCCATTATGGATTGGCTTGCACCTACTAATGTTTTTGAGGTCCGTAATTTTATGGGTTTGGTAGGCTACTATTGCCATTTTGTTATGGGGTTTTCAAGGATTGCCCATCCTATTACTTCTCTTCAAAGGAAAGGGAAGAAGTTTGTGTGGTCAAAGCAGTGTCAGGCAGCTTTTCAAACCCTTAAGGAGTAGTTGACTAGTGCACCTATTTTAGTAGTTCTTGATCCTACTAGGGACTTTTTTGTTTGTACCGATGCTTCTTTGGAGAGTTTGGGAGCAGTTCTGATGCAGGATGGTCGCGTGATTGCCTATGAGTCTCACAAACTCAAGGATCATGAATTGAACTATCCCACTCATGACCTAGAGTTAGTGGCAATTATGCATGCCTTGGTGAGATGGAGGCATTTTCTCTTATGACATCGGTTTGAGTTGCACAGTGATCATCGTAGTTTGCAGTATATTTTCACGCAGCCAAACTTGAATGTGAGGCAGAGGCGTTGGATGGAGTTCTTGTGCAAGTATGACTTCAAGCTCAGATATATTCAGGGCAAGGAGAATGTGGTAGCGGATGCTCTTAGTCGTCAAAGGCATGAGCTCTCAGCAGTATCTCTTACAGTTGATTTGAGAGGTCAAATTCTCACAACACTTCCTACTGATAGTTAGTACCAGGAGGTGAAGTCTGAGATTGAGTCTGGTAGAGCTTTAGAGGGTAGATTTTCTGGTTACTCTCTTGAGTCAAATGGTCTTTTGTGACATTTGGGTCATATCTATGTTCCTAGTTATGATGGTCTTCACACCCTAGTGTTGTCAGAGGCGCATCGGGCACCCTATTTTGCTCATCTGGGTGTCAAGAAGATGCATACAGATCTACATCAGCTGTACTTTTGGAGTGGCATCAAGCGAGATATTGCTGATTTTGTATCGAGATGTCTTGAGTGTTAGAGGGTGAAGGCAGAGCATCAGCATCTTGTAGGTCTTTTGTAGCCTCATTTGATTCCCAAATGGAAGTGGGATATCATTTCAATAGACTTCATTGTTGGTTTGCCAATATCCTCTCGTTGACACGATGCTATTATGGTCACTGTGGATAGGTTGATGAAGGTAGCTCACTTCTCTCCTGTCTGTTCTTACAATGCTTCCACGGTGGCCAGAGTGTTCATGGAGGAGATCATCAGACTTCATGGGATTCCTCGTAGTATCATCTCTGACAGGGATCCAGTGTTCACTTCTACCCTTTGGACTTCTTTGCAGCATGCCTTGGGGACACAACTGAACTTTAGTTCAGCTTACCATCCTGAGACTAATGGTCAGACCGAGAGGGTTAATCAGGTTCTCGAGGATATGTTGAGGATGTATGTGATGGATCGGCAGAGCCATTGGGAGGACTACCTATACCTAGTGGAGTTTGCCTATAATAATGGATATCATAGTTCTATTGGCATGTATCCATTTCAAGCCTTATATGGTCATCCGTGTAGGACCCCTCTGAGTTGGGATCATCTGGAGGATAGAGTTCTCCTTGGTCTAGATATGCTTAGAGATATGGAGTAGAAGGTTGAGAGGATTAGAGAGCATTTGGTCGCAGCTTAGGATAGACACAAGAAGTATGCAAATGCTCATAGGATCGATCGACAGTTTTCAATTGGTGATTAGGTGTTCTTGCGGGTGTGACCGTGAAAGAGTCCAATTTGTTATGGAAATGGCTCTAAGCTAGCACCACGCTTTGTAGGACCTTTTGAGGTGTTAGAGAGGATCGGTCTAGTTGCTTATCATCTTGCTTTGCTACCTAGCCTTTCTTGCATTAATGATGTGTTTCATGTTTTTGTAATTAAACCTTATTATCCAGACATTTCTCATGTTCTTGATTGGACTACTCTATAGGTAGAGGACGGGCAGCTGGCTTTGGAGCTCGTAGGCATTCTACAACACAGGAGACTTGCTCTCAGGGGCAGAGATGTGGAGCAAGTTAGGGTCCAGTGGGATCCTAATGACGAGGCTTCTGCTACCTGGGAGAATGCTTCCAGGATGAGAGAGTTATACCCTTATTTGTCTGCAGGCTTCTAGGAGTAAGCCTGACTCTAGGGGGGAGGATGTAATGTCGCCTCGCTTTTGGCTTGTGATAGTTGTTAGTTTTGCATTACTTTCTGCTTGATCTGAGATAGTTGTTAGCTTTTTCTTCGCATCCAGATAGTTTTGAGACATATGAGCTATTGAGACTATGGTTTATGCTTATTCAGAGTGTGATAGATTATATTCGACTGATCTAATTCTGACATGTGGAATGAATTTATGATGACATGGTTGTTTTTTTTCCAGTTATGATGAGATGGACATGTTTAGTGATGGTTTGATAATATCATGTTTATGCATCTAATTTTAAAAAGAAATAGTGATAGTCTTGTTCCAGAGCGGGGATAGTATAGTACTACTCGGATCGAGCACCCTACTACGCCATGATTCTCTGTTTCGGTGTGTGTTTGATATATATACATATACAGTTGATCTTGTACAACCCACTAGTTTTCATGTAGGTTGCAGGTACCGGGCCCTGATTCCACCTCGCTTAGTAGGTCTGAGCAGGCCCTACACCATGGATAATGTTGACGGAGATAACATGAGGTTTATTCCGCTAGGCCAGTTCCAGTCTTTTGTTGTAGTCATGTGTTGTGATGCGATGTCTGATCCTTGTTTCTTGTTGTTGGTCATCATGTCTTCTGGAGCATTGTTGAGTTTGTTTAAGTATGTCTGTGTTCTTTGTTATCATTATGCTAAATCTTATAGTATTTTTGTATTGTCATAAAATTTGAATATTGTTTAAGTAAAGTCTATTATTTAAAGAATATTTAATAGCTGGTCGAATATTATAGTAATTATAGTATTTTTCTTAAATTGGAATATTATTTAAATAAATTCCAATATAGATTAAGTGTAATATGCTATGATTTTATCTGTATCTATGTCATAAGTTAATATGATTAATTAGTATATCATATATTTTTTTTAAAATAGTATTGGATGCTAGTTTAATGATTTCTGAATAATCATTTATTGTTGGTTAGTTGTCAAGAAATAGAAAATTCTATGTTAAGTAAAATTTCAAATTTCTCTTAATGAAGGGGATTGTGCATCAGATTTGGGGGTTACTGGATTTAATGGTGGTTGTCTATTTTTGGTCCCAGGAGGTTTTGGTGTGAGGGGGTTTTTATGTTAGTGGTTATGTTTGTTCTGGGAGTTTTTTGGGGGGAAGGGGATGTTTCAGAGAAATATTTTGCAGAGAAAGGAAAGGAGATTCTGAAGAAGATTTGATTCTAGAGCGTGAATTGACCAGGTATGTCTTGTGAATTTTTGTATTTTCTCTGTCTTTGTTTGCTCTGAAGAATTAGAGTTCTTGTTGATGGTTACTCTGACATAGAATTGACCTATTACTCACCCTTGTCATAGTTGTAAACTCCTTGCTCTTGTTGGTTGCTCGTTAGAAGGATTGGTAAAACTTTTAATTCTTCAAGAAATCTTTTCAACCTCAACCTATTTCTCTAATAGATTACTGTAATTTTTGCCAGTAGATCAATTCTTGAACTTTTCTTTAATGATGACATTTTTCTTCTCTAACTTGATTGATGAGCTTGTAAATCCTTCCTCCTTTATTCTTCAAATCTCGTTATCATTGTATCTTGCCCCAACCATCAATTCCTTTTTCAACTTTTAGTGATGGTCTATGTAGCAGCCCACTTCAATTTGTAAGGCATAGGCAATCTCTATGGTAGAGCTTCTTCCTTGAATGCTAACAATCCATTCTCACTAGATATTGGCCATTTCATGACACACCTTGTATGGGTCGTTCCTTTTTTTGCTTCTCTTAAACATTATACCAGAAAATTTTAACCTTCAAACTTCTCTTGGGAATCTATTGGTCGAATCTTAACAAATCTGTCAAATGCTAATAACAATTTTGTTGAAAACTGTTAACCACTCCTTTCTGCTGCCGCCATGCAACTCATCTGTACCATTGTAACCAAGACCTTGTCATTAGAATGATACTGGTCGAATCAACATTTGCTC
This sequence comes from Cunninghamia lanceolata, assembly GCA_027924645.1. NCBI lineage: Eukaryota > Viridiplantae > Streptophyta > Pinopsida > Cupressales > Cupressaceae > Cunninghamia > Cunninghamia lanceolata. The sequence continues at coordinate 2,808,094 of BSBN01000433.1, read as the reverse complement.
TATGATAGCTCTCCATAGCACCATATGACGCCTTTCAAATTCTATGCTCTGCAAAATGAGGTCTAGAAAATCCTTACCGAAGCTTGCTTAATCTCTTGAGCGATCCACGAAATCATTAGTCAGCATTTGATTATGTTTTACGAGCCTAGATCCATTCCTCTGAGCGGATTTACCTATGTTTATTGCCAGAAAATTTTGTTTGAAACCTCTGTATTCTGCTTGTGTTTGGGATGGTTCACTTCACAACCTCTATTCTTCTAAGCCATCCTTTTATCTAACGTTTCTTGTGAGGATCGGCATATATTTCGTAGGACAGATTTGTAGTATTATATCTTTAGAAAATTTTCTTATCTGCGAGTTCTCAAGACATCGGCACAGCAACTTTAGTTGTATTCTTGCTCAAACCGTTTTAATAGGGCACAAGTGAGACAATTAGTTAGTCTGATTAGAAACTGACCATAGTAATTGGAATATCTATTTTCATTGTTCTATTTAATACCAATGTCGACTTCAGTAGTCGATTAGGATAATAGTCTAGAAGTCTACGTTAGTTTATCTCAGCGACCGAACCTTAATTTGTAGTATGGAATGCATTTTTCTAGAAGCTGGATTCCAGTTGCTATTAGAATTAAAATAATAAGTTTAACTACTTTTTTTTTTTAATCCAACGTCAACTTGGGAATAATAAATAAGTGAATGTCAGAATCATAGTGAGATTTGTGAGTTAGCATTCCATTTAGAGGGATCATTTGTTTTTTTAGTAATAGGTATTTCTAAATAGCTTACTTCTAGCCTTGTTTTAGTAAATAAATAATTAGATAGAATTTAAGTGAGTTTGAGCTAGCATAGTAGAGTTTTATAATGGAAGGATTAGATTGCTAATTTTCATTCTCATAGAATGTAATCATACTGCTTGGAGTAGAAAGTTAATATTAGGGAATTTAAACATGGTTTTAAAATAGTTGTGTTGTTTATTGGTTTAGGATGTGGAATTTCACATTCCTGTTTTTAATAATAGCGAGTTCACTAATTAGTCAAGATTGGTAGTTATAGTGGTTCGTACAGATAGCCAATAAGACATGAATTTATCTAGAATGTTAACTATAAGTTTATTTTTATATCTAAAATTAGTTCTACCTTAGATATTTGTTTTAAATCAAGCATTATTGAAGTTACTTAATAATTTAACATTTAGTGGAATATTGATTGCTTTTGGCAAATATAATTTTGTGATTAATGCAATTGTAATTGTATATTTCCTTAATATGGGAGATTGAGGTTTATTGTATGAATGTTAGTGTGTCAAATGGTGTTGTGTGGTAATGTGTCCTTAGGCCTTGAATAGTTTTTTTCTGGAATTTCGAAGGCAAGAGTTGTATAATGCTTCATTATGTATACTTGGGTCTCTTGCTCTTTTGATTCCATTAGAATATTCTTGACAGTCTAACCTTGTATTCCACATTTGGGGAATGTACTTCTGTATAGTGGTAGGGATGTTCATATTACCAACCCAGAGGTCTAACCATTGGTTTTCAACTTGTTATTTGTGTCTTACTATTTTATGATGTATGGTTGAGCTTGAGGAAGGAAATGGGAATTGTGTTGTTGTGGCCAAGTGAATGGCATATGTAATGTATTGGAATCATTCTATAGCCTCAGTCTTGCATGTTGTGGTTTGGATGATTGGTTAGAGAATGCTAAGGGAGTGGCTTTCATGGTGGGGCCGGTGCCTAGTGAGAGGCCGCCTGGGTAACCTCATGGAAGTTGTAAGCAAGTGGAAACTTAATAACTTATTAGGAGGGTTGGGGTAGCAAAACACATAACAAGATAATTAAGATACCTCACCCATGCCTTGAGTGCTCTCGCAGGCTAAGGATGGATGAGAAGGCCAAGTTGGCAAGGTCAACCTCCTTGTCTCCATGAGAGGACATGTCGGCTCCACATGTGTCACCCTATCGGGCCAATGCCTAGAGAGAGGCTGCTAGGGTAACCATAGATGGGGGTCAGATTTTGGTGAGAGATAGCCTAGATAACCCATGCTAGGACCATGCGATGACACTCTCCTTACGCAGTTTAGTTACTTATTTTATATTCATTGTTACCTCTTGAGTGTAGACTTGTCTTCATGATTGATCTTAGTTTGATGTTTTGATTTATCTTGTTGATTACTATCGGGTCTGTGTAGTCTTGTTATCCTATTGTCTGCATGGAGTCTGGACCTTGTGTTCATGTTCTTGGTTGTAACTCTGAACTAGCAGAACCTCATTGTTATCTCCTAGCTCGGTGGGGTGGACCTCAGGGTTCCACATGGTTGGGAGGAAGAGCTATCCATTGGTCTTCCTGGAGAATCAGATCAAGTTCAGTGCAGTAGTAATCCAGTTCTAGATTGCTTTACACATTCAGTGATGTTGTATACTTTCATATGTACTCATCTGTAAACTGACATGATCGATCTTGTAATCTAGTAGTATAACTTTGTAAATAAATGTCTTGCAAATGTAAAAGTTGTTCTTATGTAAAGTAGTAGTATAATGTTTATCACTTATGTGGTTTAACTTTCATTGCACTGATGTAGTTATGTTTCCCTAGAGGAGTTAGAAGTGCACTTTTCTTTATGTTGTGTATTATGATATCTTTGGTTACTAATAATGTAATTTCTTTCTTTAAAAAAAAATTATTTCTGTAATCATGCAGTTTTTAGTCTAGCACTCTAGGGTTGCATGACGGGACATCACAGGGCATATGACTACTAGTCTCCCCTCATTCATACCAGCTTGATCTCCTCACATCTACAAGAGCTGGACCACGAGCTCTCGACTGTGACTAAGAATCAGACTCCTTGTCGTTGTCTGCCTCCTGCTATTCTCACCCGAGTCTTGCCCTGAAGATGTACTGTGACGGGACCTCCTCCTCACTATCATCATCACCTTTGTCATCATCCAAATCATAATATCCTGTGAAGTCACTAACATCACCCTCTATCCCTGTGTCACTCTCATGACCAGCCCAAGGTTGAGGATCACCTGTATGATAACCTGGCGGATAGATAGGAGTGGATCACGTTGTCTACCACAAGTCCTAATATGCTCGGGTAACTTTGACATTGTCTGCATCAAATATCAGCTTTGTATCCTCTGGACCATCATCATCACTCACTGCCACATCTTCTAATGTTAGCTGTTAGGTACTATTCACCCTGACTGCGCTGCGCACAGAGCATGGGTACATCTTGTCTGCGTCCAAACTGTCATGCTACCTGATCAAAGTAAAACCATGAGACTATGTGATCGAGGTGACCGTCCATCAGCCAATCCCTCTACATCCTCACTAACTATCTCCGCTGACCCGACCATGCTATATAGCCGTGATATGGTCTCCAAATGACATCACTTGGCTACAATCTATCAAACATAATCCTCCAATACAGTAGATCACCATGTCTCTGGCATTTGACAATAGGATAGGCATAGACCCATAGATAAGTGAATACTGGATCTATAGGAAAACCTATAGGCTGCATACATCTGATGTGCTCAAAGGCCTAGACCTATAGTAATGTGTAACACATCAAGCTATGTGCCTCATAATGGACATATCATACCAAGTCATGGTAGAGGTGTGCAAGCATATTGTGCCCCCACATGTAGACTGTCTAATGCTCCTTCATAGCCCTGATGGTATGAACAAGGCTCCCATGAAGGTGGATGCCTCATCCATCTGGTGTTGCCGCTAATGCTATTGTGACAATCATAATCTTCTGAATCAGAGGGATTTTAGTGCATCCCTACTCTAGTAGCTAAAGCTATATGTGCCCTCGCTCTACTCGAGTGACTATGCGGCCTAGACAGTACATCTAGCTCTCTCGTGTATACGCTATTGTGCGATGCTCTACAATCCTCATTATCTCTCCATGTATAGGTAGGCACAAGATCAGGTGGAGGTGTAGACATCCTCTAGCGTAACGATCATCTCCCCTATTGGTAGATGGAATGTAGAAGTATTTTCATTCCACCTCTCCATTAGTGCCATCAACATACTAGCATGAAATCTAATTGTGGGCATGTCAAATACCCACTAGAGACCCACTACCTATAAATGCTCTCTCTCTACATCAGACATGGTACTGATGTGATCAAGAAGTAGTAACATCAGGCAACCACCTATATGCTCTCGCATCATCGAAACAACCTGTACAACAAATAGTGAAAGAACAAATTAGTAAACCAAATGAAAAAGCAACTAAGTATCTACTATAATAGTCAGTGCCCTGCCCATGGGGCCCTTGTCCTTTTTGGACTTGGGTGCCCTAGGTGGACTAGGGTGCCCTAGAAGGACCCAGGCACCCTAGGTGGACTTGGGTGCCCCTGTTGGAGATCCTTGTCCATGATTATCCTAGTTGGCATGAAAAATGATAAAATATCAAGAAATAAGAATGAATGATAGCATAAGCAAGGATTGAGAGCCTACCTCTGTCTCAAATCATCTCTCTGCCACTCAGGCTTGAAGCATCTCCAGTTGTAGAAGTTGGTATGGATGTCAAGTCAGCATTGTCAATCTCTCTCTCCTTCTCCTTCTCTCCTCTACACAATGGCAAGTAACAATGAATAGTGAGAAGTGAAAACTCCCTTTACATATAGTATGTGGATGAGAATTCCTATCACTATCTAGGTACAAAATTGAATTGTTTTACTCTTAAGCCTCTATCTTGAGTTGTCAAACTCAGATTTTTGCACCGTTTGTTGCGTTGGAATCCTGGTTCCACTCTCTATATTACCCAATGTGTTGTGCTTGGGCTTTTTTTCTCTAAACAACCCTAACAACACATTTCTCATCAAGTTCCCTTGAAATTGATGCGTGTAGATATCTCCTTGTTTCTACTTTTCAGACTAAGCAAGAAGAAACAAGGGGGGGCACATATCTCCCTCAATTTTCTCCCTTGTCATGTCTCATCACTCAATCCCATTAGTGTTTATAAACTGACTTGTTGGTGGTGGTTGCAAGTCAATTTTATTTTGATTTTCTGACAAGTGTTCCTTTGCAGGTTGCGGTTCCTAACTTTGTTGTCTTGCAAGATTATGGACTTGGGGGCTTATTCCTCTCATGTGACAACACTTCAACGTCCTCTACACTAAACTTTTGGGTATCCTTTTCATGATTTATGTATTAATTTCCTTTAGTTACATATGCATATAGTGTCATATGGCCACTAAAGTGGGGGCTAAATGTTATGTTAGAAATTGTCCTCCTGTATGGAATGGTACAATTTCCCATGGTTTAGCTCCTCTCCTTTGGTGACCTTTTAACCTAGTTTATTACATGATGTAGAGGAGAACTCACACAACCCTCACACAAAATCAAACAACAACATCAACAACAAATAGGATGCACAAATGTGCAGTAATAAAATTTTTCTCTATTCAACTTGCAACAATGTTTCACAATTTTAGATAAATCTAATTATAAAAATGTGTACAGCCATATATGCTATAGAAAATCATTAATAAACATATTTAAATCTTTTGTGTGATAGCAAACAACATCCAATGCAATTTCCAAATTCTTCCTCTTCAAATCTTCATCCTACCCTCTAAAATTGCCTCTCAAATCTGCAATCTTCAGCAATCAAATTTGTGATCTTCAACCATGGATCTCAAAATCCATTTGCTGCTGGTGTAAAACCTTCAAACCCGCAATAAAAATGTCTTCCCAACACTCTCCAGCAAAAGCTACACCTTCATTTTTCCTCCCTTAAAAATATGGAAGCAACAACCCCCAAAAATTGTCAAAAATCCTTCATTTATGCCTCTACCAACTCCATTTTCTGTAGCCTCCCATTTTGAACATCCCACTTGGAAGAATATCTTGAAAATGTAATAAAAAAATATTAAATACTCAATAAATCAAAATAAAAACCACTCCCAAGTATTTTCCAAGAATAGGCAACAACTAAGATTCCCACTCCTAGAAAATAGCTCCAATTTTGGAAAAAGAAATATGCCAACTCAACATGGGGGCCCAAATCCTCCAGCTACATTTGAGGAGTATAAATGAGTTATCTTCAAGTGTAACTCCCCAAAAATCCACTCTCAAGATTTTCTTTTTCAATTTCCACTTCAAATTGCCTTTATTAATTTTACACTCCAAAATTATCTCTTAAACTATCTCCCACTCCTAGATTTTTGCAACATTATTATTTTTGCAATATTATAATAAGGACAATTTATTTAATATATTATTTAGGCCTAATATTGCATTTATTTTCCAACTCTAATTAATCTATCCTAAGGAAACCAAACTAAAATAAATTAAATGACAAATATTTTTGGTGATGTTGATTGCCAATTTGCCATGGATGCTCCTGCATCATTATAGACCTTCCCGAACCTTGACTGACTTAGGTCTAACTAGAAGAATGTCATATTTTGGAGTAACTGAAGACTGAAGGTGAAAATTAAACTTGAATTTGGGGTCCCCTAACCTCCTCAAGGCATTCTTGAGCAGGAAATCAGGGCTTGGACTTGGGTGCTAGCGCCCTTGTCATGCCCGATTTCTTGGGGTCCTAAATTTTGGAGTGATGTCGTCTATTTCCATACATTATAGTATTCTGTTTTTAATTTTTTGTTTTCATTCAAAGTCAAGATCTTATTTTGAAATTTAAAATTCCTAAGGTTAGATATAAAAAGACATTTAAAAATTATTTTATCACACACAATCTCTATGCAAGCTTTATGCGAAAACTCTGCCAAAATTGCCATTGAAGATTAGTGATTTGTTGAAGCTCTCAAAGTTATTTGAATTTGCTTTCATGGAGACAATGGATGGAGGTTAGGAATCAAGATCTTGAGACTATCTTTCTCTTCCTAGGGTTTGTACACCTTTTGCATGATCGGGAGAAGGGTTGAAACCTCCAATATCGATCTTGGAGATCCTCTCTGGACATTGTTGATTTGCCTTCTTGTTCATGCAAGTCTTCATTATTTTCATCTACTTGAGGTGAAGTTGTTGTAGACACCCAAAAATGACCATGTCTTCAAATCACTTGCATTTCATCAAATCTGTCTAATCACCTAGATTTCAACATTAATTAAATAATCTAATTATTTAATTAATTTCATCAAAATCATTAAATTATTCCAAATCTTCTAAATTCGATGTTAATTGAATATTTTACATTTATTTAATTAATTTAAATCAAAGTCAACTTTATTCTTCCATAATTAAATAATTTTAATTATTTAATTAAATCAATTATTCTTCCAAATTTAAATAAATCATGCAAATTTATTTAAATTATCTTAATCTCTAAAAATAAAATATAATCAAATATCTTATTTATTCCTCTAATCATGCACAAACAATTAAATAAATTTATTTATTTAATTTTCTTTTTTTATCTTCCAATTCCTCTAAAAATAAATCTTATTCATCATGCACACAAAATTAAATAATTTATTATTTAATTTATCTCAAATCATGCAAAAAAGAAATTAGAAGTTGAGTTAATTGACTTAATCAATCTTGTTTTTATCAAAAACTCTTAAATTAGAAAAAAATATTCTGATTTATGAAATCAAATCTTATCTTTATCAAAAAGCAATTAAATCAAACAAAAATAACTTTTTGTGTGATAGGTGCACATTCATCATGAATTCTAGATTTCTCTCATCCATTGTTTCTTTTGAATTTTCTAGATTGTTGATCGATCTTCATTGAAACCTATATAAACCCCCTCATCTCCATAACAACTCCTTTTCGATCATTCAACCTTATGATCTCTTCAATCATTTATTCTAAGGCATTCTAGCGCTTGGAGCATACATCACATCATTGAGCACACTTCTATCTTTTGAGCACAAACACAATCTACATCCACTTGTTGTAAACATGGTTTCACAATTTATGAAGCAATCCATATTCGACAAAAAGATTCATACAATCTAGGTGATAGCTTCTTTGTTCGTAATTTGATTTATTCATTGATTTAGTTATTGCTTAGATAGATCTTTTGATGTTATGGGTAATTGAGTTGTTATTATCATTACTTTGTGATCTTATCATTCAACCTCTCAATTTTTCCTATACACATTCTGGCACACCCGGTGGGACCCACTAATTGCTCATTTTCTTTGAGAAATTGATATTTTTGAAGTACAGTACAGAACAATGCACATCAACACAGAAAAGCACTTTTGGCAATATAGTGCTACGCTTTTGGTATAACAATACAATGCCTTCGGGCAATACTGCAACACCTTTGGTAGCACAAAACCACACTTTTGATACAATAGTGCAGCGCGTTTGGCATAATAGTAAAGCACTTCTGGTCTATTAGGATTTCTGATCTTGTTTTGTGATTTATAGGGTTTCTAACTCATCATATCTATCATTCATTGACTGACAAGCTGATTTATTTGTCTTTCAATTATCATTTATACTACCTAAAATAACATATTTAGGAGTATTATCATTTTTTGAGTTAACCTATCTTGTTTGCGGCATCTTGTGAGTTGTTCTTAATTTCAGGTTACATAACTTATCATCCATTACATCCTAGATCCTCAAGTTAACCATCAAATCATCTTTTGATCTAGCTTTTTTGACAAAATATAACTTTTTTTTAGATTTGGGGCAGCAAAGCACTTTTGGACATATAGTAACGTGCTTTTGGTAGCATGGTACCATGCTTCTGGTAGGATAGTGGATCACTTTTGGTTCTGCAGTAACTCACCTTCGGTAATACAGTGTAGCACTTTTAGCAATACAATAAGTCACCTTTGGTAATAGAGTAGAGTGCTCTTGATCAATTGATTTATTTTTTACTAACTTTTGAGTTTGTGTGGAACTAATCAACTTATTGTAGCTTCTTACCACTCAAATAGAGCAAATGGGTTTCCCTAACATGTTCATGTAGGACAAGCATTGAAGGATCTCAATCTATTGCACTAAGTCTTAGAAACATATTGCTTTCTTAAGGGACAATTGAATAAACATCTGCTTTGCAATCTAAGTCTTAGGAACATATTGCTTTCTTAAGGGACAATTGAACAAAACATCTTCTTTGCAATCTAAGTGTTAGGAACATATTGCTTTCTTAAGGAACAATGGACATGAATGCAAAAACACTTCAATTTTCTAAGGGACAATGGACATGAATGCAAAACACTTCAATTTCATAAGGGACAATTGACAATTATAACCTTATGTGTGCCTAATCTAGTTGCACCTTATTTTTCTTATAACAGGACAATTGAACCTTTATTTGACGTGCTTGAACTTCAATTTTAGTTATTCCTTTAGAAGGGCCTACTTTTGGATTGCGCTTCATCCAAAAGGGACGAACCTAAGTGGAGTTTTCCTTTGAACCACTATATAAGAGGGATAAGGCAAAAGCCAAGTCCTAACTAACATTAGCCTTACCTTATGGTGCCAAATCGAAAAGAGGTGTACTAGTACTTTGGGGAAATTATTTTTACATTGTGCGAAGTGTTTAATACTCTTAGTAGGATTGGCTAAAGCTTTTAGTAGCTTGTCACATTGCTCATAAGGCATTGGTCCCTCAAAGCTATTAAGAACCAATCTAGATAGTGACTACCAGTTTCAGCTCTGAACATTGCGATAATCATCAGTGCAAGGGGAATTGATTCAAGCCCCCAAGATACTCACCATTGCCTCCCTTGAGAAGAGATAGTATTCCCTCATCCATAAATCTCTTGTGACCTACTTTAACTTTCCGAGGGGAGGGTGAGATATCCCTACCTATCGTCACTCACAAAGATACAAATGTACGACACCTATTGTGCCTTGCACACATCCCCCATTTTAAAAAATAGGGACCCCCTCTTTCAAACCTTGGCTTAGAGTGTCAAGTGGGTTTTCCATCTCCTAAGTTTTCAAAGTGGTCAAAATGCACTTTTTGCCATGCTAGAAATTTGATGTTAATAGGTCAATTCAAAATCTGCTATGTCCATGTCCTTGTATTCCATTAAACTAGGTCTAACTATATTTTGCATTAAAATGCCCTTTGTCTGACCTTTGCACTAGAATCCTTTACCTCTGACCCTGGCACTGTATTTCTATTTGACCAACCTTAGTGCCACTTCTGCATTCACTGACATTAGCGCTAAAACTAGTCACCACCAACTTTGCGCTGCAATGCTTATTCACTGACCAAGTCGAAGAGTGTTAAATCCTCTGCTAGTCTGATGAACCCCTAACTCTAGAAATTCATGAGAATAGATTGATCACCTTAGTGCTAAAAATGTTATCCTCTGACTAGGTTCGTGACACCCCAAATCCCCGCCAAGTTGGAAACAACCAAACGCCGCGCAAACCCTAATATTTTGTCGAATCTCAAGACTAACACTTCATACAATTTGCATTAATGGTGATCGATTCAGAGGGATAAAAGGGGATTTTCATCATTTTCGAGCTCATTTTGCATTGAACAAATACTCCAAGAGCTCTTTGGTGACAGTTTGACTGATTGCCTTGTGCAACTAGAGGATTCGATCCGCAGACCTCTTCCCTGCTTGTACATCTCAGCTCACTTCACCTTGCGAACTAGGTAGGAGTTCATTTCCTCATTTAGGGTTTCATAGTTAGGGTTTCAATTAAAATCAAATGCTTTTTTTCTTCCAGAAGCACTGCAGATGTACAAATGATAGGGTTAGGGCATCCAAAGTTAGGGTTACTCTATTGAATAGTTTATTATCCTAAAACCCTAGTGTTGAACAAAGGGGGAGGTAATCCATTTCTTGAGCATCATCTGAGGTCCTCCCCATAGGAAAAATGAAGCCAGTACTCACTAGACCCTAATGAAACAAAAGAATCTTGCCTTAGCACATTTAATCGATCAGCAAAACAAATGAAAAATGATGTTTCTGCTAAGAGTGTATCCGACTAACTTTCTAAATTTTGTGATCCATCTGGTCAGTCGGCCGACTTGAAAACCCCTACTAGGACTCAAAACCATTATTGCACCAAAAACATAGTTCTCTGACTTCACACTATTCATTACTTCGATTAACTTAGTCAAAAATGCCCTTTGTCTGACCTTTACACTAAAATGCCCTTTGTTTGACCTTTGTGCTAGAATCCTTTACCTCTGACCCTGGCACTGTATTTCTATTTGACCAACCTTAGTGCCACTTTCTGCATTCACTGACCTTAGCGCTAAAACTAGTCACCGCCAACTCTGCGCTGCAATGCTTTTTCACTGACCAAGTTGAAGAGTGTTAAATCCTCTACTAGTCCGATGAACCCCTAACTCTAGCAATTCATGAGAATGGATTGATCACCTTAGCGCTAAAAATGTTATCCTCTGACTAGGTTTGTGACACCCCAAATCCCTTCCAAAGCCACGCAAACCCTAATATTCTGTCAAATCTCGAGACTAACACTTCATACAATTTGCGTTAATGGTGATTGATTCAGAGGGATAAAAGGGGATTTTCATCATTTTCAAGCTCATTTTGCATTGAATGAATACTCCAAGAGCTCTTTGGCGATGGTTTGACTGATTGCCCTGTGCAACTAGAGGATTTGACCCGGAGACCTCCTCCCTGCTTGCACATCTCAGATCACTTCACCCTGTGAACCAGGTAGGAGTTCATTTCCTCATTTAAGGTTTCATAGTTAGGGTTTCAATTAAAATCAAATGCATTTTTCTTCCAGAAGCACTGCAGATGTACAAATGATAGGGTTAGGGCATCCAAAGTTAGGGTTACTCTATTGAATAGTTTATTATCCTAAAACCCTAGTGTTGAACAAAGGGGGAGGTAATCCATTTCTTGAGCGTCGTCCGAGGTCCTCCCCATAGGAAAAAATGAAGCCAGTACTCACTAGACCCTAATGAAACAAAAGAATCTTGCCTTAGCACATTTAATCGATCAGCAAAACAAATGAAAATTGATGTTTCCGCTAAGAGTGTATCTGACTAACTTTCTAAATTTTGCGATCCATCTAGTCAGTCAGCGGACTTGAAAACCCCTACTAGGACTCAAAACCATTATTGCACCAAAAACATAGTTCTTTAACTTCACACTGTTCATTACTTCGATTAACTTAGTCAGAAATGCCCTTTGTCTGACCTTTACGCTAAAATGCCCTTTGTCTGACCTTTGCGCTAGAATCCTTTACCTCCGACCCTGGCACTATATTTTTATTTGACCAACCTTAGTTCCACTTTCTGCATTCACTGACCTTAGCGCTAAAACTAGTCACCGCCAACTTTGTGCTGCAATGCTTATTCACTAACCAAGTCAAAGAGTGTTAAATCCTCTACTAGTCCGATGAGCCCCTAACTCTAGCAATTCATGAGAATGGATTGATCACCTTAGCACTGAAAATGTTATCCTCTGACTAGGTTCATGACACCCCAAATCCCCACCAAGTTGGAAACAACCAAACGCCGCGCAAACCCTAATATTCTGTCGAATCTCGAGACTAACACTTCATACAATTTGCATTAATGGTGATCGATTCAGAGGGATAAAAGGGGATTTTCATCATTTTCGAGCTCATTTTGCATTGAACGAATACTCCAAGAGCTCTTTGGTGATGGTTTGACTAATTGCCCTGCACAACCAGAGGATTCGACCCGGAGACCTCCTCCCTACTTGTACATCTTAGATCACTTCACCCTGCGAACCAGGTAGTTCATTTCCTCATTTAGGGTTTCATAGTTAGGGTTTTAATTAAAATCAAATGCATTTTTTCTTCCAGAAGCACTGCAGATGTACAAATGATAGGGTTAGGGCATCCAAAGTTAGGGTTACTCTATTGAATAGTTTATTATCCTAAAACCCTAGTGTTGAACAAAGGGGGAGGTAATCCATTTCTTGAGCGTCGTCTGAGGTCCTCCCCATAGGAAAAATGAAGCTATAACTCACTAGACCCTAATGAAATAAAAGAATCTTGCCTTAGCGCATTTAATCAATCAACAAAACAAACAAAAAATGATGTTTCCGCTAAGAGTGCATCCAACTAACTTTCTAAATTTTGATATCCATCTAGTCAGTCGGTGGACTTGAAAACCCCTACTAGGACTCAAAACCATTATTGCACCAAAAACGTAGTTCTCTCACTTCACACTGTTCATTGCTTCGATTAATTTAGTTGGTGAATCCTGGAAGTCCCACATGATCCCTAAGGTTGACTTTGCATTATCTTTTGATTGCCCCAACTCAGCACTAAAAGATCACTTCTCTGAATTAGGTTGGAGGCTCTGAAATATTTTTCAAGTCTACCATGCTCTAAATCCCCACTAACTATGAAAAGACTACTTTGCATCAAAGGCTTGATACTTGAACCCTTGCGCCAAAAAGTGCCTTCACCGACTTGGTCAGTTACCTACTAAAACTCTGCAAGGTTGAATAATACCCAATCCCGTGCAAAAGGTGGTAAGGTCTATTTGATCATTTTGCACTAAAATACAACCGACTGACCTAAATGACTAACATAAGTCGGTCTTACCTCAAATCCGCGCAACTTAGTTGACCACAAAATTTGTGCAAGGCAATATGATGACATGAGCATAGATAGACTAGTTGGTCGGACTGCCCCAATTTCTCTGCCAAGGTCAGTTGACCTCAAATGTAGCACTTTTTCTATTGTAGGTTGGTTGACCCAAAAACTAGCGCAAACTAGGTAAAATGACTATTTTAGAAGAAATTTTCAAAAGGAGAATTGTTTGTCAGATAGAAATAATGACTGCACTTGGTAAGTTATGATGTTTTACAAGTCTTAATTAGGATTTTGTAGCATTAGAGTATTTATTACATGCATTAGTGTAAGATTGCTCAATTATTTGATCATGTAGTAAATGTAACAGTTAGAAGATTTTAGACTTCTATTCTTATAAGCATATATTGGTAACTTGGTAGATTTGTGCGAGATTCATTTGTTATAACATGGTGTTAATAATGTAGTTATCAACTTGGTAATCTTAGACTTTAAACTTAGGAGTTAGAGAAAACACCTCAAAGGCTTCAAAACTTATAAGGTCTAGTCTTGTAGGTTAGAGGACTGCATGAGCTCAAATCATGAGGTACGAGTTCAAAGGTATTCCTCCACAAATGAAGATTTCTACTAGATGGAAGGACATTGGAGACACAAACTAGTAGGTCATATTGACCTTGATGATTTTAGAATTAGAGTATTTGGCCCAAATCCAACCCCAAGAGCCAAGAAAGTGAAGGACAATGGGATTGCACAAGCTATCGCTTTCCCTACATCTATTTAATGTGCTGAACTAATAGTTGCCTATGTAGATAGGTATGATGTCATGACTACGACAATACAAACTGCCAATGGAGATTTTTTAGCTGACTTAAGTCCACCCTCCTTGGCTGAAACCTTTGATATTCCATGGCATACAGTAATGACCATGCTAGATAAGGTAGGATCAGAGGCCACCTACAAGAAAGATGAAAGTGGATGTAGGAAACATATGAATGAACAATGGGCAAAGAACAGAAGGTCTACCTTGGTTAAGTTTCCCCAAGTACTATACAGAAGTGACTTTCACGATGAGATAGGGGACTTGGTAACTTTTTTTAGTAGAATATATGGATTATCTGTAGCATCAACCTTTGAGGGATGGACGTTTTTTATAATTGAAGAAATATTAAAGGGAACTAAGTTCCATTGGACACAAATCCTAAGTGACAACACCCATGAGGCATTCAATAACCTTAAGGAGAAATAATTTTTTAGATGGACATCCTATGTTGTTTATGCCTTGGTAAGGAGGAATCATTATGCTGGTCTATCCAAGGTGGGGGAAGTAGGAAATAATGAACAAACCCATATCAAGGTCTATGAAAGCTTTACACAACTCACATTGACACAATCTCTCATGCATTATAAGAGGGTAAATGATGCCTTTACCATGTACATAACCAAGTTATTGCAAGGCAATATAGCTCTAAGAATATCCACAGAAGCTATGAATGAAATCACCAAGTATGGGAGATGGTATATTCAATTTGAAAAGTTCACATATCTGAGAATACAGGGCTTCATGAGAATGGCTTACAGACTCCCTAGATATCCAATAGACAAAGTAGTGCTCTTGGAACTATCTCGATAACTGATAACTTATGCTAAAAAACTTAAGCACCTGCATAGAACAAATGTCCAATTTCCCATCCTGTTAGGAAGAGGCAATTATGCATGTCCTTCATTGGGGTCAGCTGAGCACTCTGACAAAGAGCTCCAACTTCTCAATCTTTATTACTACAACAGAAGAGATCATTTTGATCCTAATAAGGTGATGGAGAGGTTTGTAAGTAATAAATTATTCCATAATATGCATATAGAAGACTTTTGGGCAATTTGTATGGATGACTATGAGGTTATGAAGAAATCCCATTTCAGATTATCTCTGGCATTCATAAGGAAATTCCATATTATTGCAGTTCCTGACCAATTAGAAGATGATGACAATGTAATGCACATAGGAGCCTGGGAGGCACAATATCACCAGCCAATTCCCCTACCTAATTGGGTGAACGCTGAAGAAAGCTCCCTTGATGTTATAATGAAGGAATCGATAAGATTAAGTAAAGCATGGGTTAGGGGTCAGATTACTGCCTTGCAGGGACAAGGAATATAGCTCACATACATTGCACTTGAATCAGAAAAAGGAGTTTGAAGGAGAAGAGGATAAACCCATAGAAATCACTAATGAGGAAAAACTAACCTAGGAACAGAGATCAGATAGTGAAGACCATATAACCTTGGTAGAAAAGGCTAAAGCATAGAAAAACAAGGAGGTCACTACAAAGACTAATAAGAAAGAAATGCCTCCTACTAGGACGAGAGATTCGAAGAAAAGAAATATGCCTAGTGGTCCCAGAGAAGGATCTAAGGTGAAGAAGACTAAGGTAAAGGATGTTAGACAAGCTACAAAGACTTCTGCTACTCATAATGATACTAATCTACCAGCTTCTCCACCTCCTGCTGCTCCAAATGTTAGTACCACTGTTATTACTTTTGTTGTTTCTCCTTCTTCCTCAGCAACTATTATTTAGAAGAATGTCTCTACTACTTCTTCACCCACAATTGCTACTTCAGTTGTCTCTTCTTCATTAGTAGTAGCCTTTAGTGCCCCAAGCAGTCCTATTATGTCCATTGCTCCTTTGACATATTCTTCCACTACTTCTACATCCTCACCTTTCATATCTTCCACTTCACTTACCACTTCCCTCACATTACTGACCATTTCTACTATTCTTTCACCTTCTCTACCCTCTTTCTCCATCACTTCCCCCATGGTCATTTCCTCCATCTTACCAACTTCTTCTATCCCACCAGCTCTGGGATCGGCTATGCTTACCAATTTGACACAAGTAAACTTGTCTTTAGTTGTGATGCCTTTATCCTCTATTACTCCTATCTCTTAAATACCCATGGACCAAAATTCAACTCCCTTGGTTGTGCCATTGCTATCGGGTATTGAGAAGGTATGTGCCGAACTAGGTCTTCAAGAGCAAGAACTAGAGAAAGATGTGTTTGACAAGGCAGATAATGAGGTACTTGATGAGCCCTTGGCTGAGACAGTTAGTGCAGAGATAATTGAAATATCAGATAGTCCTCCAGAGAAGGACCAAATAGAGGTAAGCCTTAAGGCAGCTCAAAAAAATGTAATGATAAATTGGAGAAATCTTACAAACGAAGAAGATAATGATCTAGGTAAAGAATCAGAACAAGAATAGGGATTACTTGAAGGGCCTCTAAATATAGACAATGAAAATATTGATGGATCTGGAAAGCTTTCTTCCTCATCACCTAATTGGTTGCAAAGTAGAATATCATATCCTGAGCCTCAGGTGGAGATAATGAAATTAGACTTGAGCACAATTTTGTCACAGGCCAAAAATCCAAAGAAATAGAAGAAAGAAAAGGTGCAATCTAGGATTTACAAGGATGAAACTGGAGCTCAAATAGCTGAGGTAGTTGTTCTACCGCCTAATACAAATAGAGAATAGGTCAGAGCAGAGGATTATGTCATAACAATTGTAAATTTGGGACCAACTACATGAGCACAAAGGGTTACTGAGTTCAAAGGGTTTGTTACTTCAATCCTCAAATAGCTAAATAAGGATGAACTTTCAAAGAAAGAATTGAAGCAACAAAATGAAGAGCTCTAAGCATGCCTTCAATTTCTAATAAAACTAGTAGATTCTGAAGGAGAGATAAGGATAGTACCTACCTTTTTGTCAAGAGATGAAATGTCTATGCTTGGTGAAGTTTGGACTCTGTCAAAAGGTGCCCAAACATGGATGTTTAGAATCTGTGAAAAGGGATGTAAGACAATTGACACTGTAGCTGAATCCCATAAGAGTTTGGTTCAACTTCAAGAACAATGGAAAGAATTGCATGAAGAAGGTGACTCTTTTGATGAATATTATTCATAGATGTTTCCTCGAGTGCAAGCAATCAGAAGCTTTCCAGCCTAGACACTGTTGGCTGAAAATATCTTGATAGAGGATAGACTGCATAAAGCCAATGAATGGTATCAGTAGATAAAACTGAGGAAGGAAGTTTTTGACAGTGCAAGGGAGGCTTGTAAAATAACAGATGAGAACATTTTGGCTCTCATATATGATATAAATGATACTTTGAGAGATTGTCTGGTAATGGACTACAATGACTTGGTGCCATATGATGTGAAGGGATATAAAGATAAACTACACAAGATAATTTTTGAAGATGTTGAGTTAGATGTGGAAGCTAGGCTGGATAGAGTCAGTGACCTCAAAGCTGAGTTTAATGCATTTCATAAGGCAAAGCAAAAGATAGAAAGAATATACGATCAGTACAACTAAGAGTTGGAGATGTTCAGATATTGGGTCAATCATCCTAAGAACTCGAACCCCATAGATATCAATTTGGCACTTTCATCCTAGGTCAACTACCACAACAAGATTGCAGAAGAAGACAAAATAGACTTGGATGATGAATCTTAGTGCAATTTGAGTATTTTGAAGTGTAATCCCATCACTTATGTAAAAAGCTATATTTAGAGTGACATGTGACACTATTTTGTCTTTATTATGCCTTGAAATTGACCTTTTCTATATATATACTCAGTTGGGTAGTCAAATTGTCTAGATTCAATGTACCTGGGGGTTGTTTTTTGTCTTTTTCATAAGAGACAAAATATAATCTGGGATTTGTTATGAGTTGTCATGAATGCATTTAATGATGTAAATATGGACCGTTGGTGTTGAGTTAACTCCACAGTCCATTCAAAAACTCGATATGGCTCCTCTCCTATATAAAGGGGTTGCCATTTCCATTGTTAGGGAGAGAATTCTTGATGCTGAATTGTTGACATTCTACCATTTGAAGTAATACAAAGCAAGTTTCTATAGTTATTTTGAGAATTTGTGTATTGTATTAGCTTATTTGGTTTCATGGTTCACTTCTTGATCTCCAATAGTTAATTAGTTATGCTTTTGCAATGTTCATGGTTTGTTGAAAGTATCCGATGAATGCTCTTAGTCCATACTTTTAGTTATTTGCTAATGGTAGGTAACTATGCAAAGTTAGTCTAGGCTGATCAGTTGTGCTTAAGTTTGATTACATTTCACAAATTAAATTGTGCCATTTATTGGGTATTTGATGAATGAATGTGATCTAAAAATTTCTTAATTTCCATTGAAGATAGCATCATTTTTTGTAGTGCTGTAACATTCATTTTCAGTTTGGTAACCCAAAAAAATGATTAAATTTTAGGGTGTTTGTCTACTTGCAGTAGTCCACATATTGTGAATGTCACTTAGGATTTCCTTAAAACCCTACTCCCTTTTGCATTTTCTTTGAAAATAGTTGTTAGTTTAGGAATTTCAGCAGCATTTCATATTGTCTTATCAGCTGAAATCACAAAGGGTTTGCAAGAATTGTTGTTCCAACCATTAAAATCTATAGATTGCATGTAAGACCCCTTGTCGGCACAGCTAGAACATTCCAATTGAGAGATTCCAAGCAAGCTAAGACCTAGTTGTAGAAACCTTGGAGTAGTCTTACCTAGGGTAGGATACTTTTCAAGAGAGTTGTGATACTAGCAATCATACCTGTGTTGTTGTGTGCTAAAACCACCATCAGCACACCTATACAGAATGATATTTGGTCAATGAAGAATTAAGTTGTGGGATGATCTACCGGAATGAAACCATGTCTCTAGGGATAAAAAGGGCTTGAATTGTTTGCAATTGTCTAAATACCCATGGAAACATTGGGCTTTTTCGTTAGCCTCGAACATACACTATCTGGTGTGTCAGTCCTCTTTGGTACTTTGTTTGATGTGTTTTCTCTTGCCAAAGCAAATCCAATCAAAATCGAATCCAAATCTATCAAATTTGGCCTTATAAAACTCACTGACACTACTTCAATGCTTTTGGTATAACAATACCTCGCCTCTAGTAGCCTACTTCAGCACCTTTGTTCTAACAGTAGCTCGCCTTTGGTATAATAGTACCTCACCTCTGGCAGCTTAGTCCAACACTTTTTGGTAACACAGTAGCTTGTTTTTGGTAACACAGTCATGCACCTTTGGTCAAATAATACATCACCTTTAGTCCAGAAAACTATTCGTCAAAACTACCTTAGCAAAATCATGTCAAAAACTCAAAAAAGTTGTCCTAGTGCATCCCATGGTAAACACTAGACTCCAGAAAACTATGAAAGCTAAACAAGTTGTCCCAATGAAGTGCAAATCACCTCCTCATACACCTCAAGCAAGCCAATCCAACATGAGACCAAAGGGTACTCCAAAAACACCAATGGAAAGACCAACCAACTCTCAAAACAGGCTACAGCATGACCAACCAACCAATCCTCAAGAAGGTAATGTTCCTTTGGTAGATGTAACTCAATTCACTACCAACATGCCTCATGATTTTGCTACACCTAGTTATACCATGGTTCAAGTCCCATCTCAAGAAGAGCAATACTTTGAAGAAGGTCAATCCTCCCAAGAAGATTGACATGACCTTGATGAAATCATGCAAGATCCTAGAGCCATAGCTGCCTTTGATAAAATCCTTAGTGACAACCAAGATCATTTCTTCTATTTACTAGCCGAACATGGAGCCAAATTACCTCAGGACTTTGATATATCCAAGTTTCAAGAGAAAAACAACACCCATGATGTCATTATTGCAGTCCAAACTATGTTAATTGTGACCACTCCCATACCTGAACAAAGCTCACAAGGGAGAATGCCTGCACCTTTTTCTACTCAATATGAGAATCCACTTTATCAAAATCCAACAATAGAAAGACCCATATCACCACTTATGACTCATATGGAGATCTACAAACACCAACAAGAGACTCTCCAACTTCAAGCAAAACTAGCCAAACAAGTTGCTTTAGCTCACTCAAACACACAACAACCTCCTAAAATGCCCACACCAATTGTAAGTTGAATATTGGGTACCCCATCACATGATAGTTTCCCACCAAATTACAATCTAGGAAACACTTATGTGGCCATGCAACAAGGGTCTCAACAAACACCACCCCCAACATCATCAACCCTTCATATCATTAACCCAAACACTGTCATGCAACCCCAACCATCACAAAATGTCAACACAACCTATGTCCCTCCACCACAACATTCTTATACACTCAATAATACCTATCCCCATCTTAGTCAACCCCATCCATCACAAAACCCATCTACCTATGTGCCTCCACCATAACAATCATCTACACTAAACTTTTTCAACACATATCTCAATCAACCACAGCCATCACAAAACCCATCTACTAATGTCCCTCCACCACAATGATCTTCCACTCTCAACCTAACCCACACCTATCTCAACCCTCAAAAATCTCAAAAACAAACTTCCTATGGCTATACTCCACCATCACAACCAAACCCAACAAACTTTAGCTTTCCTCCACAAAATTCTTTCTTCACACCACCTCCACAATACCAAAGACAAAACTCTTATCTACAACCATCACAAAGCCTACATTCTTACCTAGTACCACCCTCACCTCCACAAAATCAAAACACCCAAAACTAACCCAATACAAACCCAACATACAACACATACGACCCAAACCAATCATACAACCCTTATAACACCAATACCCATGGCTTCAACTACAATCTTCCATATGGGCAACAAAAACCACCTCTAGTACAACAGGAGATGTTTCCAAACCCTCCCACAACTATGGAGTGAAAACTTGTAGAGTTTCAACAACAACTATCTGATCTTACGTTTGGCCACACCAAGAAAAACTTTTCTTTGGAAGAAGTTTGTCCTTATCCATTTGATTGGTCATTACCCATGATCCCTTTTTCTCACAACTTCACTATTCCCAAATTTGATAAATACGAAGGAAAAGGAGACCCAAAAGACCATCTTAGAGATTTCTATCTCACTTGCTTCGAGGTCTCACATAATGACACATATCTTATGTGCCTCTTTCCTCGCAGTCTTGGAGGTCAAGCTATATAATGGTTCTCGCACCTACCCGTGGGTATTAAATCTTTTAATGAGCTCGTGGAGAAATTTGCCACCCATTTCTCTTACAACATAGAACATGAGATCTCCATGACTGACTTATGCAACAATAAATAGAAAAATAGGGAAACTTTCATCTCCTTCCTTCAAAGATGGAGACAAATGGCTAGAAAATTCCCATTGAAGATAGCTGAAAAGTAGCTTGTTAGCATATTTGTACAGAACCTAAACCAAGAATTGGGTTTCCATTTGCAAATTCTTAGTGCTACAACCTTTTATGAGATTACCTATAAAGGCATCAACATTGAAAAATCCCTCATCGCTAAAGGCGTGGTCAAAATCTTCAAAGACAATAAAGACAATGCTCCTCAACAACAAACAAATGATAAGCCCAAGTTTTGGAACAAAAATAAAAATGTGGTCAATGATGGTGTGGTAGATTCCAAACATGTCCAAACACTATAAACACCCCTTCATCTTTCATCAAAACCAAGTCAACCTCCACCTCAACAAAACCAACAACAACAAAAACAATCAAACCAAAACCAACAATGACAACAAGAGCGACCTGAACAAGACTACCCTCCGCAATGTCAATTCACTCCCTTGGGAGAGCCTATAGAGTCTATTCTACAGAAACTTTTACACAATGGACTCATCACCTTACCAAATGCTCCCCCATATGGAAAACCTATTTACAAAACTGCACGGTACAAAGCAAATGAATATTGTGAGTACCATAGGACCAAAAGACACAGAACCATATCATGCACGAAGATCAAAACACCAATAAAGACCTCAACACATGTACAAGGAGCCATTCCCTAACCATGGTCAAGGTCCACCTTAGGATAAAGGTAAAGGTGTTAACAAAGCTTCAACTTCCTATGACTCTATTGTGGGTCATTTTGAAGAGACTCGGGTGTCCACCCTCACAATCAAAGGCAAATCTACAAATTGTGCAGTTACAACTCGTCATGGTTGTGTCACCCTGCATGGTCCTACACCAAGTCTCCCAACCCAATCTAATTACAATCTGGTAGAACATCTAGAGAAAACCCCTGCACAAATCTCTATCTTGGACCTTCTACGGTCATCACCTGCACATAAAGCTATTCTCAAAAAAGCCTTACAAGAGTCTTTGATTCCTAATGACATAGCGGTCATAGATTTTCAAGCTATTATAGGTAACATTGCCCCACCCTACAATGTGGTCTTCTCTACAAAAGACCTCCCATCTCCTGATCCATGTCACAATGATGCCCTTCACATTAAAGTCTTCATCCATTAATGCAAGATCAAATGCATACTCATAGATGGTGGTGCTGGTCTTAATATCTTTCTCTCAAGTTACTTAAATAGTTGGGATACTTTGAGGATCATGTCAACATTGATCGAAGAATTACAATCAAAGGGTATGATGATGCTGAGCGTCATTCAGAAGGTGTTATCCACTTACCTATACAAGTAAGCCCTGTCATGATTGAAACTAGGTCCCAAGTCCTTGACATTGACCTATCTTATAACATTATCTTAGGATGCTCATGGATCCATGCCATGAAAGCTATTCCCTCAATGTACCATCAGTCTCTCAAGTTCCCATTCAATGGTATGGAGATAACTATTCCCGGAGATCCTAATCCATTTGAATTTTGTTGTGTCTTGCAAGGCAGTTATAAGAATTCTAACCAAGTGCCAAACAATGACAAAGCCCATGAATCCCCATTGTATGTTGACTCTGAAAAACTAATAAAAGCCTCTGAAGTTGAACCTAATCCTCATCCTATTCCTAAAATCAAAGTTCACATTTGTGATATAGGCTTTGGAGAATATGATATTTCAAAATCTTGTTGTGTAGGGTAGATGCCCTTATCCCCTAAATCTTACGGCCAACCTCCCATAGCCAAAGCAACTAAGAAAGTAGCTATTCTTCCCCCAACATCCCTAACTTAATTCCAAGAAGGAAAGTTATTGGTAGAGGAAACTATTGAAGACATCTCATCTTGGCTCTACAAGGAGAAAGAACCAGTCATCATACCAGTCAAACAATATGGGAATGGCCTAAGAATTGTAAAAAACATGGGCTACAAAGGCAAAGGTGGTCTAGGGAAAAATAATCAAGGTGAAATGGAACCCATTATTGTGAAGAAAAAACTAGACAAAAAGGGGTTAGGATTTGGTAGGAAGGTACCACGCACCTTGGACATCAAGGGTATTCTTAATGAGGTAGCACAAAATTCGCTCATAGATTCAACATCTAAAAAGGATATCATCGATGACTCTTACCTCCATATGACTAACCTATTCATTAAATCCTTCGTATTTATGCTATCATCTGTATCCTTAACATCCACCACCAACACCCAAATTGTAACACTTGTCTACCCTAAACTTATCGATTAGGACTAACAAAGGGTCCCCATTCTAAATGTATTTTAGAATGATGAAGCTATTGCTGAGTTCATGGGACTCTGGGATGGTATCCCTTTTGGCGATCACAAAGCTGGTTTTGTAATGGAACTAGAGCAAACTGCTTATTTTGGTGAGAATGCCAAATCCTCTAGTTACAAAAGTAAAAATAATGAAAGATCTCTAGGTGAAAACCACACTATGGCACCTTCTGATCACAAAATAGTAAAAACAAAGGACGTATCCAAAGGTGAAAACCCAATTGTAGCACCTAAAGATGGAGGATTTGACCTTCCCCTACCATCTAAGTATCAAGAGAAATCAACTCTCCTAGTGGAAGATTTTACAGAGATAAATCTTGGCACAAAGCAAAATCCAAAGACAACATTCCTAGCAGCATCATTATCAGAACAAGAGCACAAGAATCTTACCAACTTCTTCTTACAATGAACCATCAACTTTGCATGGACCTATGTTGATAGGCCAGGGTTGGACCCCTCCCTAGTAGTTCACTATCTCTCAGTTGATCCAAAAGCTAAACCAATCAAACAGAAGCTGAGAAAGATGTATCCACATGAAATATAGAAACTACTAGATGCAAAGTTTGTCAAGCCTATTGATTATCTAGAATGGTTCTCAAACATTGTACCTGTGGCTAAACCAAATGGAGGCATCCGCATGTGTTCTGACTTTAGAGATCTCAACAAAGCATGTCCCAAAGATGACTTTCCATTGCCGAACATTGATCTTATAGTAGACTTGGCCACTGATCATGAAATGTTTTCTCTAATGGATGGATTTTCTAGCTACAATCAGATAATGAGAGAAGAAGAAGATCAACATAAAACTGCTTTCACTTGTCCTTGGGGTACCTATTGTTGGTGTGTCATGCCATTTGGTCTTAAAAATGTAGGTGCAACTTATCAAAGAGCAATGATAGTGATATTCCACTATCTCTTTCACCACATCATGGAGGACTATGTTGACGATATACTAGCAAAATCTTCTAGGATAGATCACATACAAGTTCTAGGACAAATCTTTGATAGACTAGAAAAATATCAAGTAAGACTTAATCCAAAGAAGTGTGTCTTTGGGATAGCATCGGGAAAACTATTGGGATACATTGTATCTCGCAGAGGCATTGAAGTAGATCTAGAAAAAGTCAAGGCTATAGTGGAGATGTCTCCACCAAAGAATCTGCAAGCACTAAGGAGCCTTTAAGGAAGGTTACAATCCATTAGGTGATTTATCTCACAGCTAGCGAATAAATGTCAACCATTTCAACACTTGCTCTGACAGGATGTCTCATTTCGATGGGATGATAAGTGTCAAGAAGCATTTGATCAACTCAAAGAATATCTAACTACACCTCCTATCTTGATACCACAAGTCATCGATAGGCCTTTGATCTTGTACATCTCAACTACAACTGCAGCCCTAGGGGCTCTTCTAGCACAACATGATGAGTCAGGAAAAGAGCATGCAATCTATTATATCAGTCAAATCTTGGTGGGTTATGAACTCAATTATTCACCTATGGAAAGAGCTTGTTTAGCCTTAGTGTTCACCTCCCAAAATTTGTGACATTACATGCTAAACCAACATACAAATATAATAGCCAAAATTGATCCATTAAAGTATCTCCTAGCAAAAGTAGCTCTCATAGGCAGACTAGCTAAATGGGTCATGATCCTTAGTGAGTTTGACACTGAGTATGTGGATCGTAAAGCAATCAAGGGGCAAGCCCTAGTAGATCAACTAGTAGAAGCACCCATGACAGATGTACATCCTATGCTATCTGACTTTTTAGATGAAAATCTCTTCACTCTTTCTACCTCAGTAATGTGGAAATTGTATTTTGATGGTCCTTACACACATCATGGATCAAGGGTCAAAATCTTTTTTATCACGCCTCAAAATGACTATATCCCCAAGTCATATCGGCTTGCATTTTCTTGTACCAACAACATAGCCGAGTATGAAGCACGCCTCATAGGTCTCAATATAGTAGTCCAATGGGACATCAAAGAACTACAGGTATATGGAGACTCACAACTAGTCATTCGACAAGTCACAAATGAGTATCAAACAAAAGATGAAAAGTTTGTTCCTTACAAGCAATTGGTGGATGCCTACAAACCACAATTTTCTAGCATCACATTTGAGCATATTCTAAGAGAGCATAACAAAGCTACAGATTCTATGGCTTATGTGGGGTCACTTATAGACATGCTTGCAAACACATAGAAATGTGAATTCTTGATCGAGCAATTGTTGATACTAGCCGTCGATGTTCTAACTACTGAAATCATCTGCGAACTTGTTGGTCCCAATTCCCCATGGTACGAAGATATCTATGAATACCTTAAACACAGAACCTTTCCCTTTGAGCTATCTACAACCCAACACAAAACCTTTATCTGTTGATCCTCCCGTTACACCATTCTAGGTGATACACTATATCACCAGAGTCTTGATGGTATCCTCATACGATGTCTTAATGTAAAAGAAGCTAAAGCTACCTTACCAGACATACATGAAGGTGTTTGTGGCACATATTCTACCAGTCCTAATCTCACCAAGAGGATACTTTGCACAGGGTATTACTAGCCTACAATAGAACAAGATGCTTTACAATTTTCTAAGAAGTGTCTACAATGCTAACATCATGGAGATTTGATTCACTCACTAGCTCATGAACTACAACCTGTGACTACTCCATGGCTTTTTTCTCAATGGGGTCTCAACCTTATAGGACAAATCCACCCATCCTCATCCAATGGGCATAAATTCATCATTACCACCACTGAGTACTTCATGAAGTGGGTCAAAGCCATTCCCATGACTTATATCACCGGCAAGCAAATAGCCAAGTTTATCCTTAATTACCTCATTTGTCAGTATGGTTTCCCCCAAGCAATTGTCACTAATAATGGGAGACCATTCAAAAATCAAGATGTCCATGCCTTATGCACACAATACAATATCTAACATCACTTTTCCATTCCCTACTATCCGCAGAGTAATGGCCAAGTTGAGGCTTCCAACAAAACCATTCTCAAAATCCTCAAGAAAATGGTCAATGAAGCTAGTCATGATTGGCACTTGCAACTCAATCCCACCCTATGGGACTACCACACTAGTATCAGAACACTAACTAGTGCCACACCCTATGCCTTGGTCTATGGCTCTGAATCCATCCTACCTATAGAGGTTGGGATCCCATCCCTCAGTGTATCCATGCAGAACCTGATTGATAAAGAGGAGTATTACACTTCTAGATTAGCTGAGCTAGAACTACTAGATGAGAGGCGCCTTGCCGCGCTTAATAATCTCCATGTTTATCAAAACTACCTCCAATGCAACTATAACAAGAAGATCAAAGAAAGACAGTTTCAAGTGGGTGATCTTGTCTTAAAATAAAATTAGAGAAATCAAGCAGATTGAGAAAAGAAGGGCAAGTTTGAACCTAATTGGTTAGGACCCTTTGTTATCATAGTAGCATATGGATGAGGAGCTTATACTTTAGCGAAACATGAAGGCATTCCTCTAGATGAGTCACTCAACAATGTTCATCTCAAGAAGTTCTATGCTTGATCCTTAGAGTATCCACATTAAAACAAATACAAAAACAAAAATAATCCATCCTATGGTGAAAACTTGGTAAACAAATGCTTTGGGTAAGTACCATAGTGAAAACTTGGCAAACAAGTGCAATGTGTAGAGTCAATATCCATCATCTATCGAGTTCTATTCATTCCATGTCTCTTTCATAATAAACTTCATTCATCCATCCATCCATAATACAACCATTGACCTTGTTTGCATTTCCATCTCCCTATCTAGAATAGCTTGGAAATTTATCAATGTCCATCGTCGTCATCCCATGTCAGTTCTCACTTGTCCATCATCGTTATCTTATGTCAATTATCAAGTTCTCCATTGTCAGCTATCCTATGTCAATTCTCCATTGTAACACTGCTACCTGAATGGGGGCAACCCTTTCCTTCACCTAGGTCTAGGAATGGATCCTTGTTCGTGGTTCACAAAAACACAAACACTTCAAACACTTCTAACACTTCACAAACATAAATACTTCAAACACTTCATCCTTCAAAGTAAAGCACACACCAAAACAAAAACAAATACATGACAACACAAACACACCAAACCAAAACAATCAACCATATCAAATATCTTATACAGTTTATCACATGTTTGAAACCAAACCAAGGCTCTTATATGAGGTGTTTCATTTCTGAAACTAGATAGCTTCATCCTTCTGGTGATCTAGGGATATATCATTCCCCACAATGACAACACTATCCTACATCATCAAACACAAACTAGAACTACATATCATCTCATCTCAATCTTAAGGTACCTTCATCTCATGGATATGGGTATGTAGGCAGTCTGGAATACAAAGGAAGTTTCCAGTACTCATGTACATAAGATGACATCATTTCCCCAACCCAAGCTCAAACACTTTGACCAACTCATCATGCTACCCAGAACTACATGTTATCATTTTCATCTTTCATCGTAATGTGCCTTGATCCTGTGGATACAGGGTATGTAGGTAGTCTAGAATACGAAGGATGTATCCAGAACTCAGGCACATACAATTCATCATTCTTCACCCATATCAAATTATTGACATTCCATCTTTCTAGTCTTTCATTTATCAAAATCCACTCACCCCAACTTGACTATCTCAAGCAGCAAAACAACAAACAAATGCATCCTTTCAAAGCAAAAGTCCTTAAACAAACCTAAAGCACAGAAACTTACTTACAGAGCCATATGTTGTCCTACATATCGATTGCCAACATCAATTAAATCAATCTCAACCAAGCAACAGATCAACACACTTGTCTTATACAGGTTGTTCAATGATTGAAACCAGACTAGGCATCTTATACGACATTTTTCATTTCTTGAAACCAGACATTATCCTTTCAACAGATCAACACCCTTTAACAAACACATCATTCCTACAATAAGGCTATTATCTATCCCAACCAATCCAATCTATCCTAAGCAATCTCTTTGGCAAGAGAATATGTTGGTTTTATGTTTACTTTGTAAGTCAGTCAATTTTCTTTTTGGTTTATCTTTTTTGTTCTTATCCCATCACCTATTCAAGACTACCTTAATTTATCTATATCTTGGTATGTTGCAATGTGGTACGAATTGGGGGCATAGTCATTTCTTTTGTGTGCCATGTTTGAGAAATGATCTTTAGTATCTTTCTTTGCATCATATTTATCTTGTGTGTGTTACGACCTAGTATCTTACATATTAATATTCTTCTTGCATTTATGTATTGAAGTTTATTTTATGTTCACAAGTATGGCTCATTCACATATCCAACAAGGTTATATTATGTCTAAAGAATCTAAGTTCAAACCACTTGCTTGTAGAGCCAATGTCCACACACTCAAATATCATAGCACCTTGGCCATTTATAGCTTGGAGGCAAACTATCCATGTGCTATATCAAAATACGGATTTCTCTTTATAAATATTTGTGAAACTATTGCAACAAGCTCATCCATTTACCCATCCATTTATCCATGGCATCATATAGATTGTCAAGAAAAGATTGATCAATTGTCTTTCTATCATGTTATATTCTATCTCCACTTTCTTCTATCTATCCAAACCTTGTCTATCTTATCCAACTCAATCTTCTAGTCGAGTGTCAACCCAGTCTTTTTGTCGCTTCCTTATCTTTTCCTCTCAAGGGGGCATCCTATGCCAGCTACACTGGGGCATCAAAATTGTATCATGTCTTCAACAATCATTTTCTTTGAAACAACGCTATAAACTGCATTACATCAAGGAAGGGCAAAATGTAGACACCAAAAAATGACCATGTCTTCAAATCACTTGCGTTTCGTCAAATCTATCTAATCACCTACATTTCAACATTAATAAATAATCTAATTATTCAATTAATTTCATCAAAATCATCAAATTATTCCAAATCTTCTAAATTTGACATTAATTGAATAAATTACATTTATTTAATTAATTTAAATCAAAGTCAACTTTATTCTTCCACAATTAAATAATTTTAATTATTTAATTAAATCAATTGTTCTTCCAAATTTAAATAAATCATGCAAATTTATTTAAATTATCTCAATCTCTAAAAATAAAATATAATAAAATATTTTATTTATTCCTCTAATCATGTACAAACAATTAAATAAATTTATTTAATTTTCTTTTTTATCTTCCAATTCCTCTA
The DNA here is from genome assembly GCA_027924645.1 of Cunninghamia lanceolata. NCBI lineage: Eukaryota > Viridiplantae > Streptophyta > Pinopsida > Cupressales > Cupressaceae > Cunninghamia > Cunninghamia lanceolata. The sequence continues at coordinate 2,777,926 of BSBN01000433.1, read as the reverse complement.
AAAATAAATCTTATTCATCATGCACACAAAATTAAATAGTTTATTATTTAATTTATCTCAAATCATGCAAAAAAAAAATTACAAGTTGAGTTAATTGACTTAATCAATCTTGTTTTTATCAACAACTCTTAAATTAGAAAAAAGTATTCTAATTTATGAAATCAAATCCTCTCTTTATCAAAAAGCAATTAACTCAGACAAAAATAACTTTTTGTGTGACATGTGTCAAGTGCACATTCATCATGAATTCTAGATTTATCTCATCCATTGATTCTTTTGAATTTTATGGACCATTGATCGATCTTCATTGAAACCTATATAAACCCCCTCATCTCCATAACAACTCCTCTTCGATCATTCAGCCTTATGATCTCTTTGATCATTTATTCTCAGGCATTCTAGCACTTGGAGCATACATTGCATCATTGAGCAGACTTCTACCTTTTGAGCACAAACACAATCTACATCTACTTGTTACAAACATGGTTTCACAATTTATGAAGCAATCCACATTTGACCAAAAGATTCATACAATCTAGGTGATAGCTTCTTTGTTCATAATTTGATTTATTCATTGATTTGGTTATTGCTTAGATAGTGTAACATCAGAAAATGTCCTCTTGGGGGCTTTTCCCTCATAAGGTTTAGCTCCTAGGTCTTTAGCATGCATTTAGGGCATTTTAGTTCATATTTTAGCATCCCAATGGAATGAGACTTGGGTTTCATGGTAAATGGGACTTAGGAGGACCCCTTGAGCTATACCATGCCTAAAATAGGGGGGGAGGACTTGGGCACCCATGCCCTAGTCTTGCCCTATTTTAGGGTAGCCCTAATTTCTGGGTGTCAATTTATGACCGTTAGTTTTTTGCTGACACAGTAAAATTTGATTTTTAAAATCTTGGCGAGAATGCTTGTAGGTGCATATATAAGCATGTTTAGACATTCATTTGTAAACTAGATGATTACTAGCAAGCTATTGCATTCTCAAGGTGATTCAAGGCTTTCTATTGTGTTGCAAGAGCAGACTTGTATGTTTTGTGTGTTGATATTTGCATATTTGAGCATCAATTTCCTCATGGCATGAAGAGCATCTTCCTCCATGAGGGCTTCACTACAAGGTGACATAATATTGTGTTTTTATGATTGATTCCTTTGGTTTTTTCCTCTGCCTCACAAGGGCAGGCACTCTTTATCTAACAACAGTGTTCAGAGACCTAAGTGTCCTCCAGGGCTTGACTGAGGCAAGCCTCTAAACACCACAACCCCTAAACCAAGTCTTGTGATTGCAAGTTATAGGTGTCGCATCCAAAAAAAGTGGTGTTGCAGGAAGGTTTGGCAGGCATCATGGATTCAAGATCTCAAGAAAAGTTAGACAAAGGAGCACCTCTAGGACTAGGGTGCCTACAACAGTGTCCTCCACAGACGAATCTTAGGAAATAGAAGTTACAGGACTGATCAGTGTCAAAAGGAGGTCCAAATTCCCCAAAAAGTAGGTACCTTGGACTTGGGCCTCCACACTTAGTCCCTGACTGTTCCACCTCAAAACCCTAAAAATAGGTATTCTATGATTTACCATTTTACTCCTGTCTGCAAGAGCTTTTTCCATTATTCATCAATTTGTTGTCGTATTCACATAATTAGGGTTTTAATGGTTAATTGGACATAAGAGAAGGAAAAATTGATAATTAATTCCCTAATCCAAGTTTCCCTACATCTGCAAATGACCTAGGGTATGATATTGCTCTCCACTCTATCCTAGATCCTTCAATGTATAGTGGAGAGGCGGATTTAAACATCTAAACATTAAAACATTGACAAATCCAATTTTCCACTAAATAGATAGATCTTTTGATGTTACAGGTAATTGAATTGTTATTATCATTACTTTGTGATCTTATCATTCAACCTCTCAATTTTTCCTATACATAGTTGTATTTGTTCATTAAGTTGATGCAAGTCATTGATCTTCACTTGATTGTGACATCTAGGGTTTGATATTTCTACATACACTTTGTTAGATTTGCACACACTTTTGTAAATCTTTATCTTTGGCTATTGTTGAGGTAGGAATACCAAAAATGAGGCTTGATTGAGGCAAGCTCCTATATAGCCACAAAACATCTTTCTCCTCCTTTTGTATGTGCAGGTTGCATTTGTCGAGATTTGGTGGAAAGGAATGACAGGACAACTGATATTGCAGACACAGTTATCACAGAAATTGAATTTCATGATTCTGAGACTTTCAAGACATAGGGACTAATGCCCTAGTCCAACTGGGTGGTAATTCCGGTATCTGGAAACCTCAAAAGAGTGAGAAGCAGATGGTGCAGAAAATTATGACATTCAAAAATATTCAAGACATTGGGACTAATGCCCTAGTCCAACTACTCCTTAGTTTTTGGGTACACAGTCTCTGATTTGTTTACTTTGCATTTCTATATTCATTTCAGTTCTAACTGTATCTAGAATTTAGTTATTACAGTTTGATTTGGAAATTAGGGTTTTAAGGTTAGATAGAGACACTAGCTCATAAAACTTGGTTCAAATAGTCATGTAGACACAATATACAGGGAAAGAGAACATTAGAAACTAGTCGTTTATCCCTAGACCTATCCTTTGCTTCTCTAATTTTTTAGTGTCTATGAAAGTGTGGAACCTAGAACCTCATATCTTACTTCTACATTTTCACCCTAAACAACATCAAATGCAAGAACAATGCCAAGACACAAGATATACATGGGGAAAACCCTTTCGTATGAAAAACCCCACACTCCAAAACCTACACAATGTATTATCAAATCCAATGTAGCTTACAATACACTTGCAATGCAAATTATTTCAAGAGTTCCCAAGATGTCAATCCTAGAGCAATGCCAACAACATTTTTGTACCTGCAAATGAACCATACAAATCCAACTCCAAGCACCTATATAAATAGAGAAGTACTACGAATGGAGGTAGCTTCTAGAACAAGTCAACACAAGAATCTTGTCCAAATCCATATGGCCCAATTTCTAAGGCCATCAAACATGTGAATGACACTTTTAAGAGATTCTCTTTCATCTCTTACAACCCCTAAACTTGGGCACCCTAAATTTTCCCAAAAATGTATGACAGATGCTCTTACAATGTCATAAAATCTGTCATATATGACAACACTTACAATTGTAACAGAATTTGTCATAACTGACTATTGATAATAGATTCTCTTACAAATTGTCATTGTCAAACTTGGGTGCCTACCTTATCCATCCAAATATGCTTCCTGACACTTGTCACACCTGTCATAGAATCTTCTATTTCTGGCTCTTACATGTCATAGATTCTGTCATAGGAATATGTCATAACTCTTATGCATCATATACCTCTTACAACACCCAAAAGATGCCAACACATGGAAAAAGTCTTCTACCACAAAGTGGGATGCCTATCTCCTCATATAAGGACAAAAATACATCTAGTCACCTTCCATGTAGGATGACACATCACCGTGCCAACTCCCACAAAGTGAAAAAATAAGATTTGCATAGAAATTACAATAATAGGCAAAAATAAATATAAAATTAAATATTAAATGCTAGGAACTTGCAAAGGTTGAGACACCTTAATTTCCAGCAACTTATATATATCCTTATTTAATATTAATCCAAAAGGATTATAATAAGTTTCTCCTATTCATTGTCTGACAATGGAGTCTCCTCGTGATCCTCATCTTCATCAGATTTTACAATAATAGACTTGGTGGGCAGATGTACTCATAGGTACTCATTCATTGCTCCATGACTTAACACTGATGCATTGCAACCACACCCAAAAGGCATGTCACAAACCGCTGAAGGTTTCTTAAGTTTTCCTTCAACTTGAATAGTCAATTTTTGATGCTTATCCTTTTCTAGTTTGATCTAGTATAGGGCATTTGCTAAGGTTTCAAAATATAAGGGAATCACCTCATCTCCATAAGATGATGTTGTCTTAGGTTTAACAATTTTAAACTTCAAATACTTCTTGGTTCTACCTGTTGGCACTAATTTTGGTCTAGATCTGAGCGCAGATGTTGGAGGGTTTTTTCTTTTTGAGCCCTAAGTTTCCTTGTTCATCGCTGTGACTTTCTCTATCAGCGAAACTTCTTTTTGAGTGCTCAGATTATGGTTGAACCATCACTTTGAACCACCGCATTGAACCCTTTTGGTTCATGGTTCAACGGTTCAAGGCTTTGTGTTTTTGGTACTTGGCCGACAGTGATGGAGTATTGTTTTCGAGGTTTTGAACCCTGCCGGCGAACCTCAATGTTGAACCTCGCCGTTGAACCAGTTCATCGGTTCAACGGGTTCATCGTACCAACGAGAGTCTTGGAAGGTCATCGCCAACACTTTGGCTATCGGCGAAGTATTTTCTTGGGTTGCCGATATGCAATGTTTGGCCGATGCGATGTCATCGGCATGGGTCTCACCGACAAGGGATTTGAGTAGGCATCGGTGTGGCGCTCTCCATCGGCAAAGCAGTTTCATGTTGGGCCGACGGTTGGTTGTCTGGCCGATGAGGGATGTTCAAGGTGGTCGTCGGCAGGACTTGTGCTATCGGCCAAGGATTTTCTTGTTGCTCCGAGGGATGGTGGTCTCGCCGAAGAACTAGGATGTGGTATGCCATCGGGGTGACTTGTGTGGTCAGCGTAGGTGTTTTGTGGCTTGTCGACAGTGGAGGGTCTGGTTGACGAAGGGGCAAAGTCTAGCTTGCTGGTCATCAGTGAGAGTTTGGTCTATCGGCAGAGGGATCTTTTGCTTGGCCGACGGTATTGGTCTGGCCAACAGGGGATTGTGGTGGCTTCATTGGTGTAACTGATGAGATCGGCGAAGGTTTGGAAGGTTGGCCCGATGGTGCAACTCTGGCCGATGGAGGGGATTGTAATGTAGCGATCGGCCAGACTATTGATGTCGGCAGGAAGATTTTCAGCTGGGCTGATGGCTTAGGTCTGAACGATGGGTTTTGGAGAAGGAGTGTGTGTCGAGCACAGCAAAAGCACTCGACACTTAGTATGTTGGTGGCCATGTTTTTAAAATGCTAAAGGAGTCTCTGCACTATGCATGTGGGATTAATCTCCCTACATTATTTGAACCTGTGAAGAAGCGTTTTGGCGGGAAATTCCTTTTTGAATGCTGCGACAGTTTTTAAGCAGCCACGGGTGGTTGAGCCATCAATGGCGACTGTAGCAGGGGTATGGGTGATGGTACAAATGATTAGGCTGCTCGATTTATGGGTGAAGACTTCTAGATGGTGGCGCAGGGCTCGAGGTCTCTCTTATCTATTGTAGCAATAACTTCTGAGCGCCATTCCTTTGTAGGATCTATATTTGGCAAATTTTATTGGTCAAACCATGTAATTAATTGCTTGAGGTACACTTTCTGGCTGATATAGGCAGACTGTGTTACCATTGTTTTGGTTGTTGAAAGTTGAACATTTTGGCTCTGTAATGCAATATAGCTGATTTGGTTGCTCTGTGCAGTGAAACTTGTGAGTTTATGTATCTTCTGTTGTATGTTTTTGCATGAATCCACTGATTTCATGGTTAATCTTATATGAGAAATGCTATGTTAGCATGTGTTTTGTTAATTCTGTCTCAAAAATTACATGTATCTTTCTTCTGAGTCTGGATATTTAAGGAATGTCTGAGACTCTAGAACATAGAATTCCTGTGTTGAATGTCTGATCTCTTAACTTCTGCTCAAGGGGTAGATTAAATTGTTCTCAGATTGAACATTGGGAAGGGTATACTGCAGTAGGGATGCCATAAGTATAGATAGCTTAACACTTTGTATTGGGAGATATCTGTAAGGCAGGTATCATATGTATCCCCTTGAAATCCAGTTTTAGTTGTTCATGCATATCATTCACAGGTGTATGTCTACTGACTCCAGGCCCTGGATAGGCACCAATCTTGCTTTGTGTTAGTGTTATATACCATGTCTAGCTTTGCATCCAAATATAAAATCAAAATCAAAACTCCAAAAAACCATTAGGACAGTAGAATTAGTTTTAGGATCCAAGTCCTCTGTCTACAACTGCAAATAGGCCCAAAGCTAGCCCCTTTGCTCTTATCTTACAGTTTTGGTCTACTTACAGGAGGACTTATCTGCTTTCTGTCAGCATCCCAGCCTTTATATGCATATCCTCACGGATGTTGAGTAGGGAATACCCCCCTAGGTTTTGCAGAGCCTGAAGAAGAAGAGGAGATAAAATATAGAGTCTATCTCCTACACTGTTGGCCCCTGGCCCAGAGATCATGTTGATCATTGATGGCTACCTTGTAGGGAAATTTGGGAGTAAGCATCCAGTCTAGGAAAAAACCAACACTACCTTTGTTCTTAGATTTTCCTATTTTTGCATTTATGAAAACACCATAAGTTAGATTACAAACACTAATTTATTTTGTCAATTTCTTGCGAAGTAGGCACACATAGGCCCCAGTGTTTGAACCTTTTTTCCGATAACACATGTAACAAACCCATTGGCTCAATTAAAAATTCTTCCTAAAACAACTAGTATTTTTTAAATTAAAGTAATGATAATAATGGAAATACAATAACCATTTAATATACAATAGTTCATCTGAACTTGTAAAATATTCTTCCTTGTTTTCAATAATGCATTTAATCAGAGGATTTTAATAATCAATACATTTTGAACCCAAAATTTACAATCTCATAAATGAATAAATAATTTGAATCTCTTAGATAACCGTTTGAGTACATCTTATTACATAAAAGTTTGATTTTGTTTTCATTATCAGATATTAGATATATGATTACAACAAAATAATAGAATATAACTATTTTAACTCTTGTCAGCTCAAGATTTAGGCAACTTGATTTTCTTGAGGGAGAACATCACTAGAGTGATTATCCACCCAACCATGAACCTTTCAATTCCCTGATATTCCTATTACTAGAGAAACCCAACCCATCATGAGAAAAGTAAAAAAAAGAGTATCCTTATGGAACCATGCCATGTGAGAGCTAGTGATGTGCTTTTTATATACAATTTGTTATAGAACTATAGATTCCTTCTAACTGAGTATAACAATCTAACTAAAATGTAAATATATGACATAGTGATCTAAAAATACACCCAGTCAATGCATTACTTTGGCCAAAGATTCATATATAAAACATATTCTATATTAGATATATGTGTCGATCTATCACAAACACCTCTATCTCAATCTTACCTCTAGAGTTTCACAAAATTCTCTATACTGACTTACTAATTCATATTCCATTTAATGAAACAACTTTCCTTCAATCTAATAACATAAAAGGATTATTTACAACTTTGCTCCACATAACATCTGAAGTTACTAGTTAACATAAATTTTTATAATCATTCAAGTTACAAGAGAACCATTCCCAATAATTTTCTATCTTTTTTGTTAGACTAGAAGACTGCTTTGTTTCTTCACAGTAAGAATATATATATATATATATATATATAGAGAGAGAGAGAGAGAGAGAGAGAGTTACAACAACTAATTTAATAAATAGATATACAATCCAATGGTGTTACAATTGCTAGTTTAAACATATAGATATACAATTCAATGAAGTCTCAACAACCAGTTTAAACATATATATTTTCCATTCCAAAAGAGTCCTTTAAGAATTATCAAGATATCATCCTAAAATATGGACAAGGATGATTGTAATAATGATATATGTATCTTTATTCTATAAGATATCCATGTGAATTAACTACATCTTATATACCTGTGAATGTATATAATCTTATATATATTTACATGTATATAAAAAATATTCTTAACTATTAAATAACACCAAAATAGAGATCCCATGCATATAAATAATTCATTCACAGTTAATCCCACTAGGGCTTAAATTTGATGGTCATATAACTATATTTAGCCATTTTTTTCTGTAAAATACAATCAACATTTTAAAAAGACTGTATGACATGAAAGGAGAGATTTTGGACAAACTGTCAAAATTTGTATAGAATTATGATTATATATATGTATTTTATATATAAATTTACTTATACTAAGATATGTCATAGTATTTAAGGGTACCTTTGAATGAATAACTGTCATAAAAAATTTTCTTGACAAGTAGGGTCAACCGTCAAATTTAAGCCCTAAATCCCACTACAATACTCTGTGATTTCTAAAATTAGAGTTTAGAACCCCTTATAGGGATACCAAATTCCTTAGTCATTTCTAGAGGACTTTATGGAAGAAGATGGGAACCAAGTTACAGTTTAGTAGTGCCTATCATCCTCAAACAGATGGGTAAACAGAGGTAGTCAATTAGAGTCTGGGAAATTTGTTGAGGTGTATTGTTGGAGAAAAGCCAAAACAATGGGACTTGGCATTACCCTAGGCTGAATTTTCCTATAATAGTTCTGTTAATAGATCAATGGGAAAGTCCCCTTTCCAGATTGTGTATGGCAGGAATCCTCAGGGTGTTCTAGATTTGGTACATATACCAATGAAAGATAGGGTCAGTGATGATGGGGAAGCATTTGCAGAACACCTTCAACAGTTGCAGAAAGAAGTGAGACAGAAGTTGCAGAACAGTAATGAGAGGTACAAGAATATAGTGGATGCTAGTAGGTGACATCAAACATTCAATGAAGGTGACCTAGTGATGGTATATTTGAGATAAGAGCGGTTTCCTACTGGAACATACCATAAGTTGAAGTACAGGAAAAATGGTCCTTGCAAAATTATAAAGAAGATCAATGATAATGCTTATGAGGTCAGTTTACTAGATGATCTTGATATTTCTCCTATGTTTAATGTTTTTGATTTATATGCATTCCATGGTGAGGATGATGTTGAAGATAGTCAACCAGAAGTGGCATGGCACCACCACATTCCCCATAAGAAGAAGGAAAAGATTGCATAGGTTCTTGATAAGAACACTATCTACACTCAGCAAGGGCAGTACAACAAGTATTTAGTATAGTCGAAAGGATTGCCACCAACAGATAGCATGTGGATTACAGAGTGGGAAGTGCAGCAGTTGGATCCAGTCAAGTGGCAGCAGTTTGAAGACACTCACTTGCAGGAGTTACGTTCTTTTCAACCAGAGGAGAATGATGCAAGGACTTCTGGAGGTCATAACTTTTGACTCGGATGTAATTTTTCTATAAAATTTTATAGGTGGATGCATTATGAGGTGGCCAGTGGTTTCCCAACTGACCCTAGTGGGTTGGACCTCATCTTGGCCCTCAAAATGGCAAATTAGTGTTTTTTTCTAAATTTTTAAAAAGTTGCTTTTGTAATAAATCGAAACTCATGTTTCAAATTTAGAATATTAGTTGGCATTTTGTCCTACCTTAATTTTAGGAAGCTTTTGGGAAAAACTAGATTCTCAAGATATGATTGTAAAATTACCTAAAATGGCAAAATCTAACAATTGTCAAAATCTGCCAAAAAAGGTAATTTTTTGTTTTTTTTGTTTTCTTGGATATAAGAGAGTTTTATCTCATTGTAGCAGCAAAGTGGATGAATAGAAGTTTTTTTATGTTCCAATCTTCAAATCTTTGGCTCTCACATGATTAATGGCAAAATTGTATTGAGTGTATGTTGTGTGCTGCATCACCAAGACACAAACCAAGATGGTCACAACTTCATTCAACATTTTTCCAAGTCAAAACCTCTTAGTAATCGACTACTACATGTTACCCAATATTTAATTTTTGCCTGTCGTTAGGGCAAAAATCAGGTCTGAAACTAAAACAACAAAATATCAAACCCTAACTAGCACAATAGAGTACAAACTAGCATGAAAATCAAAACAAGAAAGCAAAGCAAACTGATCTCTAAGCTAGATTTAATTTATCTCCATTGCTCTTCTCAACCTCACATAGGCATGCAAGATGTCAAAGGATGATTGTGGGAAGAATGTTGGTTGCTCACTATTTTAGCAGCATAACAATGGTATGAGGATGAATGATGAGAGGCTCTAATGGCATTTTGATAGCATGAAGATACTTGAAAGCTCATTCATTCAAATGGCTTGTGAGAGGTTTGATTTATAGAAAAGGTTGATTTGAATGAATGGTTGAGATTGAAAGTTGTCTTCAACGATGTGGACGACTAGGATCAAATAGGGTTTCCCACTTCATGAGGAGTTGTAGTCATGTGACAAGTGTGTAGAGGAGAATAAAGGAGACCTAATTCAAATATTTTATTTGAATTAGTTTGAGATGTGAAGTGTATTAAATGAAATTTATAGTACCACACATGATTCAATTGAGAGGTGGACAAGTGTTGCAATGAGATGAAAGGTGAGGGAATAATTTAAATATTTTATTTGAATTATTTGGGACATGTGAAAGGGGGATTAATTAAATAAATATGATTTATTTAATTAATTGGAAAGTGGGATAAGTGGGATTAGGACAAAATGTCTTATAATGTCTCTAATAATGTGTTTTACAAGGTGTTGCAAGACATGGACAAATTTAAGTGTGTACAATTTGCCCCTCTTAGAGATGATGTTTGAGATGATGAGATTTATGTCAAGTAACATCATTTCAAATAAGCTAAGGTATGGATAGAGGGAAAGGATGATGAAATGGGATGATGATGCCCCCTTAAGAGGATAGACAGGTTGGACAAAGACAGGTGGGCTCTCGAAATGAAATGGATTGGTTAAGGAAGAAAGATAAGGGAATGGATAGATGAAATGAATGATAGATTATGCTGCAATGAATGTGAGAAACCATGAAGTTTGATATAGCACTAGATGTTATGCACCAAGGTATAAGGACCAAGGTGATGACGTGTCTTGTGCACCAGCATAATACAACCTTGTCTAGATACAAGATATGAATATTAATTAGGAATGAGAGGGATGTGATATAAATGCAAGATGAATGATAACACACACAAGCAAGCAAGCAAGCATGCACAAATGATTCAAAAATAAACAAGGGATTGCCCCTATCAAGCTGTAAACCAATGATTGATTGATTGATTGTGTGAGGCCTAGCTAGTACTGCACTTGAGACCATGATATGATACTATTTATAATTGTCTATTTTGATATGTGTGATTGGACAATATGATATAATTAAAATCTTTGAGAATTATGTTTGGATTGTATGCTTTTTATTCTGATGAGTTGTTATTGGATAATTAATTGTGTGGGAAAAGAAAGTATTGAATGAATTAAATAATTTTGTGATATTCTTTAAATAGAATAAATTATATTATTTGAATTATGTAATCATGAATGAAGTTGGATTATTTAATTAATTTTTCTATGCATTTGAAGTTGCTTCAGCTATATTTTCTTGACAAAATGATGTTCAAAAATTAAGTGTGCAGGTGGGTGGTCAAGCTCCTTAAGTGGACTCGGAGACTCCATAAACCCTATGTCAGACCAGTTAAGCCTAGCCTAACCCGTGGAAGGGGTTAAGGCTAATATGTGATGTAATATTGTTATTTGATTTTTATTTTAATTTTTGTGTGTGGTGGTGGTATTTTATTTATTTTTATTAATTTTATTTAATTGCATTTTGGGAGAAAGTCTTTTTAATTAATTATTTCATTTTAATTTATTTATTTTATGGAATGTGGATAAATGTTTTAAAATTAATATTTTAATATTTTATTTTCTTTTTATGAAAGGATTTTATCCCCTTGTTTTAATTTTGGAAAAATAAGAGTTTTATTGAGAAAAATAAAGAAAGTTGTTTTTTTTGTTTTTCTTTCTTTCTTTTTTTAATCTTTCCTTTTTGGAAGCTTTGAGTTTTATTTATGGGAATCTTTGGGGAAAAGTCTTTACACTTTTGCTATGCTTGGATTTTGGGATGAGGAAATTGTGAGAAGATTTTTGGAAGAGAATTTCTTTGTGAGAAGAATTGGAAGAGAATTTTGGTGAGAAGTTTTGGTAGAGAAGTTTGGCTTTGGAATTTGGATTGTGAATTCAAGAGAAAGATTTTTGTCTCATTTGGGTTTTTGAGCTCACCCTAACTTGGGGAGTTGAGGTAGGAAATTATCTCCTCTTCATATTTTTGTAAAATGTATGCATGCTTATGAAAGCCTTTGTTTATGTGTTTTTGTATTTTTTTTGTTATTGTGGGTTGGGTTGTAATAGGAGTGGCCCTCCGTATCTGATGAGAGCCTCCTACGTAATGGGGTTTGAGAGAGGTGTGGAGCCTCTCTTGGGGAGGATTTGTTTTATATGTGATGGTGTTGTGGAGTAATTTGATAGTGGAGTTGGGTTTGGGCATGAGTGCCCATGTTTTATTGATATTTTGTTGAGGATAATTATGGAGGTTTGTTGGAGGAGGTTTGTGATTATGGAGTTTTGTGGAGATGAAAGGAAATGATAATAAAATAAAAATGAAATGAAATGAAGAAATAATAATTAAAATAAATATATTTATTTAAAAGATAATGTAATAATGGCCATGATTTGAGTAATGGTGTTGTTGGTGGTGGATTATGGTGTTGCATGGATGGTATTGTTATTGAAGATTAAGGAGGATTGATGTGATTATTTTACCCCCCCAAGAGAGATGATTATCCCCTCTCTCCTCCTATTTTGGATCTAGTTTGGATCCTTTGTTTGTGAGAGGACCAATGGGATTTTTCATGTTTATGTGTAAATGATCTTTTCTAGTTTATGGATTTATGTGTTTGCATGAGTGTTTTACCCAGTTTATGAAGTTCTCCTGCTCGGGGGTGGGATGTGCTTAGGCAATCCCTATGGTAGGGTGGAGAGCAGGACTTGGCCATCTATTTTGGCTGAATGTGTGCAGGTTATGAAAAGATTCAAGTTGAAGATTGGAAGTTGATATTAGTCTCTATGTGTTCACCGAAAAAGAAAACTGTCTATGTTTACAAGTTTTGGCAGAAGTGCCATTATATGTTGGGGTTTCATTCATTTTGTACAAAATGTTTTCTTGTGAAGTTGTGTCAATTCTGTGTTAATAGGAGAATGTTGGGAGTTTGGAAAGAAATGAATATCACAAGCATATTTTCTCTTAAATATATAAAAAAAAGATTATTTTATTGTATTCATACTTGTGTTAGTGGTTTTTTTTTGGAATATGGTTTCCTTTATTTTGATTGAATCTAAAAAGGTCTCCTTCTTGCAAATTGATTCTATAAAATATTATAAGATTTCCATGGTACTACTATCTGCAAAGTGTAGGTAAAATTATATTAATAAGTAAATATAAAACAATGGTTTAGTTTTATTACAAAAAAATATGTTTATATATATGTATAAAAAAGAAATATAAATATGTATATTTATATATATATATATATATTAGATTAATGTTTATATTTTCAAATGGAAAAAGTATGTTAATGTTAGAAATGAAACAAGAAAGCAAGATTTATACTTAATTTTATTCAAAAGAAGCAATTTTAGTTATTTAATTAAATTATTAAAAAGAAATCAAAAATTAATTTTATCTTACATATATTTGAAATAAAGTATTTGCTTTATTGAGTTAGAAAGAAAAGATTATTTTCTTTATTTGCTTTATTCAGTTTAAAAAGATTGGGAAATTTTAAATGTATAATTTAATAATTGTTTTATTGTTTTGAGAATAGAAAAATCAATTTTATTTAGAAAAATATTGGCTTTATTTCATTATTTTAAAAAGGGAAAAAAAAAATTAAACTTGTTTTATTAAAGTAAATATATAAGAAAGATATAATTAGAATTAGTATTTATAATATAAATCAATGGTTTGGGTTTATGCTTTAATCAATTCTATAATGGAAAAATATTGGATTGATTATATTTTTGGAATAGAAAAAGAATTTTAATTTTAGAATAGAAACCAAAAGGCAAGCTTTATGTTTTATTTAATTTGAAAAGAAATTTAATTATTTTATTAATTTATTAGAAAGAATTAGCTTTGATTTATTTAAATATGAAGAAAAAGAATCCGTTTTTATCTTATTATTTTTTTAAAACATAAAAAGCGTTAGATTTATTCTGTTCTCATAATAAGGAAACAATTATTATAGTTAAATAAAGAAAAGAAAGTTTTTTTTTAAAGATGGAAAAAGAAAACTAGTTTAATGGAAAAAGTTGTTTTATTGCTTTAAAGAATTAGATTTAATATAATATTTTTTAGAAAATAATTAGTTTTATTCTTTTATTGAAGAAAGCAATTGATATATTTAAATTAAAGAAAGAAGCTTTATTTAAAAAAAAAATAGAAAAAGTATTAGTTTTATTTCTTTATTAGAAAAATAAAAGAATTAGATTTTATGGAAACAAAATTTGTATATTCTTTTTTGAACAAAAAGCTTGTTTTATTATAGAAATGGATTTGTTTAAATATATTTAATATTTTCTATTTTTAAATAACAATTAAAAGATATAAATCATGTTATTTTGGAATTGAGAATGAGTGAAGAGATTTAGTTGGATTTTCTCGATACAAGCAATTAGTTCTAAATAAGAAAGATGTTGGTTAATTTTATTAAAAAGAAAAGATTTAGAGATTGAAGATATTAAATTGATGTCATAGTTAGTAACAAAGATTTGCTTTATCTTTTGTTATAGATATTAATTATCAAATAGGGAACTTATTATTATTACGTTGAGTTTATTATCTTGAAGTTTTATTCTAGAAAGAATTTGAAAGATTTGATTATTTACTAATAAAATATTCAATTTGACATCATGAAAAAAAAATAGTTTATTGCATTATTAAAAGAAATTAGTTTAAAATGAAATACTATAGTTAAAGTTGTAAATTAGTAGTTGTAATTTTATATTTAACGTTTTGTATTATCAAATTAGCAACTGTAATTTATTAAATGTTAAACTAAACCCATTCTTGTAAATTTAAATTAAAGAATCAAATAATATATCTAAGTCATTAATATCTTATAAACTTTGATGAATGTTATATTAAGTGTAATGGTATTTTTAAAATTAAATTTTACTAAAACATCGTTATATTTAATTAAATCACTTAGTGGTGGAAAAATTATAGTGTAACTTTATGGACTAAGCTTAACAAAATATTTTAATATTCTTATTAGTTTAACCTGGCAATTAGTTATTAGGATACTTGTAAATTAGAGAATGATCATCATCAAACCAATACATGTTTGTTATACAAGGGTGAACTATAGGTAAACTAATAATGGAGTTTCAAGTTTAACTCAATTCCTTAAAAAAAATTATTTCCATCTTTTTTTTCCCACTTGTATGGTTGACATACAGGTGGGCCTAGTACGGGCATGACAGATTGATTGATGATTGTGTCTGGTTTCAGGAAATGAAACATGTTGTATAAGACACCTGGTCTGGTTTAGACAATTTAACATCATGTATAAGACAATTGATTGATTGACACTAGTGTTGTTGGCCATGCGAATCAACACTAGGATTTGATTGATTGATTGATTTGGTTTACATCAAGATTAGGATCAAGACTATTGATGTAATTGGATAATTTGAAAAGATTCCTTGACTTGATTGGTATGGCTTGAGGATGAATTGCATTTGGATTATTGCTTGGAATTATTTGATGAATGATTGAATGGACTTGAAGAGTTGGATTGATTGAATTTAATTTTGACTTGATGATTTTGAGAATTGATTTGACTTGGTTTAAATAATTGATTTGATTGAATTGAAGGAGTGATTTTATGAATTGAATTGATTTGATTTGATTTTAAATTAATTGAATTGATTATTTGATTTGAAGAATTGAATTTGATTGAGTTGAATGATTTGATGAGGATTGATGATTTTGATGATTGGATTCATTAGAAGAAGTGATTTGATGAATTGAGTGAATTGAATGGATTGAAGAATTGGTTTGGTTGGAATGATTTGATTGGAAGGATGAATGTGATTTGAAGGAGTGATTTTATTTCTTTGTTTTTTTGTTGGATATTTGATTTTCTTGAATTTTTGAATGTTTTGATTTTTTTGTGTTTTGGGAATATTTTAATTTTTTTGTGTTTTTGAATGTTTTGATTTTTTTTTTGTATTTTGAAATGTTTTGATTTTTTGTATTTTTGAAATGTTTTAGGATGACATTGGATAAGCATTTTGATAGTATTTGTGCTAGATACCAATGACAAGGGGGAAACCAAGTCTAGGTGCAAGGATGAATGGATAAAAGGATGGGCGATGGTGTAGGGGATGGATGTATGTATAAGAGGGGGAAGGATGTGATCTCCAAAGGCTATGTCGTAGGGGAGTAACATGCCCCATTCTAGGTGTAATGCTTAGGATTTGACATGACAAAGCTTATGATCATAGGGTGATGATAGGATTGATTTGGAAAGGATGAGATATATCAAGAGATATCCACAATATTTTCAACATTTTGCCCCTATTTCTTTATCAAGATCAAAAGGAGGAAGGGAGGATGAATGGACTCGATATGATAGGAATGTGGGTGTAATGGATAAGGATGGTAAGATAGGATGGAAATGATGGTGTGAAATGGATGAGACAAAGTGCCCCCAAGAGTAAGTGACATAGAAGATCAACCTACACGTGACACCTGTTTGCCAGGTTTTCATCAGGGTACTTATCCAAGGCACAACTAAGGGTGGTTTTCATTGTTGGACAAAGGGATTTCTCTTTACTTTTTTTATTCTTTTTTACTTTTGTGATTTTATGGATGGGAAAAGGTGGAATATGGATAGGAGGGACTCAAGTGTCTAGTTCCATGAAAGGTGATATTGTGCCATTAGAGATGGATGTCATCGCATGGACCATGTCAAGTGTTATTATGCTCATAGATGTTGGTAAGGGATTGCATGAAAGGGAGATGGATTAAGTAGATAATGGATTATGATATGGATTATGCATGGAAAGATAGTGGATTATGATGTGGATTATGGAGGAAATTCATGCACAAGGATGGATGAAAGGCTTATGCAAAAGCATGGACCATAGGAAGGTGATGGGTAAAATATGTAGGATAATAGTTGAATGATGGGGTGATGGAGGTATGGAAAGGAATCATGATCAACAGTTGTACACACCATGATAAATGTGGAAGCTTTTGATTTGGTGAAGGTGTAGTCCAAGAAATGGATATGTTTGCTTAGTGGATGGGTGATTTAGGCATTTAGGGACCCACATAGACTTAGTATTTTTATGATATTTGTTTTCTTTGTGGGATTTTTGGGAATTTTTGGATGGAAGATGATTGTTGGGATTTTTGAGAGGTGGATGCCTCATTTGACTTGATTGCTTTTTGCTTAGGGACCCACACCATTTTGCTTTTGGACTTTTCTTGTGAAGGTATGGGCTTAGGTAGATTTTTGAATGGACTTTGCTTCAACTCTTTGAATTTGTACCCTAAGGCATTAGGACCCTTAGGATTTTTGGCTTTATGGGTAGAGACATCCAAATATTTGTTTTTGAATCCCATAGACATGGTCATGATTAGGAAATTGAGGGAATGTGTAAATGGATGGTTTTCGCATTGGGAGAAGTGGTGGTAAAGTGGATGGAGGGATATTAGGAGTTGGAAGAAGTGGATGTAAATTGGATGGTTGAAGGTGTATGGTCACATGCTTTTGACACTTGTATGATGATGGAGGTGGAATGGCAACATATGTTTTTGGAATATGATAGGGTTTGTAATGGAAAGTAGTGGACTTAGGATGCATGAAGGAAATACCAACATCTTTAGATTGTTGTCCTTGGGGTGTATATCCAAGGCCATATGAGTGTGGAGGAACCTTGACATGAATTTTGCCCCTCACGTCAGGTTCAACATTTGTCATCAAGGTAAAAATTAGGTCTGAAACTAAAACAACAAGATATCAAACCCTAAATAGCACAATAGAGTACAAATTAGCATGAAAATTAAAACAAGAAAGCAAAGCAAATTGATATCCAAGATAGATTTGATTTATCTCCATTGCTCTTCTCAACCTCGCATGGACATGCAAGATTTCAAAGGATTGTTGATGGGAGGAATGTTGGTTGTTCACTATTTCAATAACATAACAATGGCATGAGGATGAATGATGAGAGGCTCTAATGGCATTTCAATAGCATGAGGATACTTGAAAACTAGATGTCCAAATGGCTTGTGAGAGGGTTGATTTATAGGAAGTGACTGATTTTAATGAAGGGTTGAGATTGAAAGTTGTTTTCAACGATGTGGATGGCTAAGATAGAATAGGGTTTCCCACTCCATGAGGAGTTGTAGTCATGTGACAAGTGTGTGGAGGAGAATAGGGCTGACCTATTAGTTGGACATGTGAAGGATATTAAATGAAAGTTGTACTACCACACATGACTCAATTGAGAGGTGGACAAGTGTTGGAATGTGGTGAAAGGTGAGGAAATAATTCAAATATTTTATTTGAATTATTTGGGCCATGTGAAAGGGGGATTAATTAAAAATTGGGATAAGTGGGATTAGGAAAAAATGCCTTATAATGTCTCTAGTAATGTATCAATAAGGTGTTGCAAGACATGAACAAATTTAAGTGTCTACATTGCCATTCATGTGTTGAGTCAAACTCTCCTCCTTTATTTTATTGTTTCGTCTCCTTCATAAAGTCGTAACCTTTACTTAAATGATTTTCTTTCATAGTCAATGATTTTACACTTTTCCAAACCTTAGTCAGCAGGTTCTTAAGTTTTGAAACCTTCTGAATTCTTGACTCTTCTTTGAGATTCATCATTTAAGTCTTTGTTGTCATCCCTTTGTTCACCTCAATGCTTAAGTCCTTAATAGTCGGTGAGTCAGGAGTTCTTAGAATTTTTGAATTCCCTACAGATGGTTCTAAGATTCTAAAAGTTGTCAATCTCCTGACTAAAGCTTGGTTCATTCTTCGAGGAGCCATCTTTCCATTTATGAACATGTGTGACGAAAGTGACATTTGTCATTTTGTAATTAATAAGAAATGTCTTGGGGAGTATGATTTCACATTTTTCAAAGGAGAATTAAGGTAGCTTATTTATGAATTGTACCACCATACATGTCGCTGAAATTAATGAGAATTTAAAGAGACATTTTATAAGGGCTACAACCTTCGCAAAATACCTTATCTTGCATTTTAGCTGGTGAACTAAGAAGGAGCTCTGGACTGCTCTTTAGCGAGTGGTAAGCATGAATTCTTATAACCAAGTTAGATAATTGGCTTCCTTCTCACTCCCTCTTTGCTATAATAAATTCAATTTCCTTGAAGTTATTTCGGTGGAAAGAACAATTTTCTTTCATGAGTCCAGATTGTGTCTACTTCAAATGCTTGCAAAATTATTTGGTGCCCCTAGCAGTCACAGAGGCTTTTGTATTCTAGTTTCTTAAGCGATTGAAAATGAAGTATAAGTATCAAGGTTTCCCAATTACTTCAATTATATAAAATGGTTTATCTAAGGTGAAAGATGTTGAGCTTGGGCACATAGACCTAGATGATTTTTGGTCTTGGATGCAACAAAACCCTAGAACTCCCATAGCAGAGAAAATTCTAACCAGTGGGCTAGCTCATGCTAGAGGTTTTCCACCTACTGTGCCATGTTCGAACTTAGTTGTTTCATGTGTGAAGAACAATTTCCCTAATTCACAGGAGATAAGAGATTTTGGCGGCTTTGTGGTTATGAAGATTAACACCAAGGCTGCCTCTCGTGCATTAAGATTACTCGACAAAGAAGAGTTTGTTGAGATGTCTGTCACCATGGGGTGGGGTTATTTTTGGGATAAGAAAGATTGGTGCTTGAATTCTATTGCTAGGAACTGGTTGAAATTTGAGAAGAAGGGAAAATCCCAAATTGCCACCGATTTGAAAAGAACACATTTCAAAGAGTAAATATCTAATCTGATCACTTTGCTACATTGTGTTGTTGGGAGTGTTGAGTCTGGCTCATTTGAAAATTGTATGTACCATTTCATCTTTGTGGTGTCTCTAGTGAATATCAATACATTAACTAGGCCAAAATGATTAGCAATCACCTGAATGATCAATTAGCTAACTTTCACTAGAAGGTGTCTTTTTATATGTGCTCTTATTTGTTTCGTATCTTAGCCAGTAAAGAGGTTGTCTAGGCAGAGTTGAGGACCCAAGGTTTGTTGACACTAGACACACCTGTGTATGAGTATTTTCCTTAGTTACAAAGGGAGAAGGGAATCACTAATTTTTGCTATGTCAATAATGCTTTCTTAATGTTTTCTGTAAAAAGAATTGAAGGTACACCTGAGAGGAGAATTTCTCCTGAAGCAGCTGCACTGGTGATGAGGTATGGATGCTTTTAAATTCAATTTGATAGATTGACTTACCTTAAAGTTGGGGGTTATGAAAATGCCCCGTTGAAATTGTTGAGATATGTATCTGACTATTTCATTCTTTTGGAGTAGTTCAATTCCTTACACAGATCAATGAAGAAATCTGTGAAGAAGGAAAAGCAAAGAAGGAAATAAAAAAGGTACAACCTTTATTATCCTCTTCTGTATGCTACCAGATAATGCCTTCAAATCAGTTTCTAGATAAAGGTAAATCTTCTTGTTATGATTGTGACAAGCCTGAAAAATCCTACAAGAAGAAAAAGAAGAAATACAGTAAGTATCCCAAAAAGAAAGGATACTTTAGAAAAAGGGATTAGAAAAGAAAAGGTTCCAAGAAATGGAAACCTACCTGCTACATTTGCAAGGGTGAATACCTTGCAAATAAGTGTCCAGATAGAAACAAGAAAAAGGGAAAAGGTAAAGTCCGTGTTGCCTGAGAAGCAGGTGTTGAAGATGATGAATTTGAATTCATCAATGACTAACCATCAGACTCAGAGGATATCATACTATCTAGTTCAGATACAAAGACAGAATCAGAGTCTGAGGAATATGCATCAGCTCAAGAACAAGCTCAAATCAATCTGATGAAAAAAGAAGTTCAATGTTCTAATGAAGATTTGGAAGTCTCCTTCTTCTGCGAAATGCTACGAAGGGACACCCATGCAGAGTTGGACAAGGTAATTGAAGATATTGTCCAAACTGAATCTTGACTCCATGACATGGACATGGGTCAAGAAACATGGAAAAAGTTGACCAACAAGTTGGAACAACTTAAAGCAAGAAAGTATTTCCTACTTCAACAAGAAGCAAGGCCTCCTAAGCTACCAGTCTGGAGATCTCCTGTTCTCCAATATGGTTTATCTGTCTCTCCAACAAAAATTCCAGAACAGCATGGCTATAAACCATTACAAAGAAGAGAACCTTGGCCTCTAGGTTCCCTGTGCAAAGATCTTCAGGATCTTTTAATCAAAGGTCTATCAATGATGCCCCTTCTCCAGGAAGTATGGCTAGAAGAATATGGAGAAGAAATTGGAAAGCCTTTCTTGAAAAGGTTATAACTCAAGCTCAGGCAGAGATATTAGAAATTGATGATGAAGAGAATTTCTATCTCACAGAAGAAATGGAAAAATCTCTTGAACTTGATAAGTTTGTAAACCAGTTTAATTCAGTTGGATCCTTACAGTCGCCTGCTCAAGCTTCCTTCTAGGAAGAACAACTGTATTGTGAAGAGAAGCCCTATAGCCCTCTCATTCATCAAGCTGTCGAGGAACAAGAAGAACCTAGAGTCACTTTTGAAGAAGATTCTAGCAGTTGATAGATGAAAACCTACAAGCAAAGCGCCAAGCTGACTACTTCATGTCCAGAAATAATCTTGACAATCCACTTCATAGGGATAATAGCATATCCATTAGCATTTCTGATTGATACTGGAGTAGATCTAAATATTGCCAGGTACAATGCTTTTCCCAAAGATGCATGGATAGAAGGAACTATAGGTATTACTTTTGGTAATTCTAAAAAAGAAAATAGTTCTACAATCTTCATAGCTCCTACTCAAATTGGATTTGATGGTTTTATGCATAACCTAACATTTGTCCAATATGAAGTAAATGGATATGATGGTGTAATTGGAAGCAATGCAATCAAACAATGGGAACCATTCACCATTGATTCTGATTTCATTATAATTTAGAATAGATATCAGCTTCCACGGCTTTATCAAGATCTAGCTTATACATCTAAGCTAGAAAAGGAAAAGAAAAAGAAACCAGTTAATGCATTTTGGCTAGCCAAACAAATGGATGCAGGTCAAGAATCTTTAACAAAGATTAAAACTGCCTTTGCTGCCACAGTTCTTACAAAAGATTTAAAGAAGCAGAAAAGGAACCTGACATGTGATCTCCCTCTCAAATGAGATCCTCAAGGTAATGAACTCATGCCCAAAGCAAAAGATAATTACTTTTTAATGAGTTCATCAGAAGCATTAACTTGTAGAACAGAAGTTGTAGATCTAGAAAAGCTCAGTATTATTCAAACTTCTGAATCTCCATTCTCATGTCACGCTATGTATGTTCTAAAGGTTGATGAGAATGGTAAGGAATTACCTAAGAAATGGCTA
The DNA here is from genome assembly GCA_027924645.1 of Cunninghamia lanceolata. Classification (NCBI taxonomy): domain Eukaryota; kingdom Viridiplantae; phylum Streptophyta; class Pinopsida; order Cupressales; family Cupressaceae; genus Cunninghamia; species Cunninghamia lanceolata. Next base: position 2,755,536 of record BSBN01000433.1, on the reverse strand, counting down.
GTTGTCAATTATAAGTCGTTAAATGACTATCTTGTTGATAATAGACATCCTCTACCTAGTAAAGATCATATCTAGCAGACTATTCAAGGTAGTCATGTATATTCTAAATTTGATCTGACAAAAGGGTTTTGGTAGATTGGTCTCAAAAGTGCTGACTTTTACAAAACAACATTTTCAGTACCTCAAGGCCTCTATGAATGGACAGTCCTCCCATTCGATATAAAAACTGCTCCCTCCATTTTTTAGCAAAAAATGGATGTTATATTTCGGCCTTATGCCAAATTTATCCAACCCTACATTGATGACATTCTTGTCTTCAGCCAAGATATGCCTCAACACCTCAATCACCTCCACCAATTCCTTTCTATTTGCCAACATCATGGTCTTGCTGTCAACCCCACAAAGTCTTTCTTTGCTCAAAACCATATTGTTTTCATTGGCATCAAGCTTCTTCCGAGGGGGAGAATGGAGGCACAACCACACATCTTGAATAAAATTTCCAATCTTGCAGTCACTAATGTAAAAGAATTACAACGCTTTTTGGGCCTTGTTAATTATATTGCAGGATTTTATTACAAGCTTGCTGAAGATAGAGTTGAGCTGAACAAGCTTATGGGAAAAACACCACCACCATGGTCAGCTAAGCATGATGCTTTGATTTCAAGAATCAAACAAAAATGTTCCCAACTGTTGCCATTAAATTTACCAGGTAATGGTTTCAAGATCGTAGAAACTGATGCAAGTGAAAGTGTCTGGGCTAGTGTTCTTAGAGAGCAGAAAACATCTCACAATCCCAAAGATAAAGGTGAGATTGTTAGGTATATCTCTGGTAGTTTCAAGAACAGTGAAATAGACTACCACAGCACACATAAAGAAATCCTTGTTGTTGTTAATACTTTCCAAGCATTTCAGATGTTTATTGCTGACAAGTGATTTCTTTTAAAGAGTGATCTTCAAAATCTGTGAGGATTCTTCAGAAAGGAATCTAAAATGGTGACTGTGAATCATAAATATCATGGTATGAAAAATAAAGGATATACATTTCCTGTGTCTTTGTCTTTCTTCACTTTCAAATCAAATGATCTTGCTAGGAATATAGAAAAGATTCTGGCAGAGTTAAATGTCCATCCTTTATCTATAAGGCCATTTTTTGATAGTAAAAATTATGTCAAGAGGAATTTTCATGTGGTAATCTATATCAGCACCAACCACACTTGGAGGATTATTGGGAAGATTGTATAGATGAAAGGGAGGTTCAGAGAAGGGATTGGATGAGGTTGACACTAGACCAAATCTAGGCCTTCAAATTGCCTTTACAAATTCTAGGTGATGTAGATGATAATTCTGAGATTATTGATGAAGGTTATCATGATGTTACCTCTAAACCTCTACCTCAGATACAATGGTCTAATAAGGAAATTACTAATGTTAAGGTTCATTCCTCTTTTGTATTGGACAAGACTGAAAGGTGTCTTGAAGGAAGAATTCAAGAGCATGCAAGTTCCTCTGTGCCAAAGGAACCTAGAATGAGAGATCAAGGGACATCCCAGGCCTCTAGTACCCCAAGAGTTTCAATTGGAGTGGAGACAACTCACCATAGAGTTGGCTCACAATTTGGTGGGAATGGAGAATAGCCTAAGGACAATAGGAGGTTAAAGGGCACATGTGAACAAGATGGATAACCTCTATGAGAGAAGGAGAAGAGAAGAAGATGGATGCCTTGTAGCAGTTGCAGGCATACCACGTGTCCTCTCCCAACTCCCTTGTGTCAGGTAGTGATTCTTTAATTTTTCATTGGATTGGCGAGGACAATGTTTTTCATTCTTTGTTTGATAATCCAAATTCCCCTAGATTGGATGGGATTCCTATGCATAATACTCCTAATCAGTGAGATAACGTTGCCCTAGGTACCAACGATAGTAATGTTGTGTTACCATCACCATCTTGGTTGAAGATGGTTGTAGAGAAAAAGAGAAGTTACACTCCTATGCCTAACATGAATACAAATATTGTAGCCAAATTGTTGCAGGTCACACTTAAGCCTAAAATGGCTAAGAGGATGTCTAGGATGGTAACCGACTCTACTATAGGGCATCATGTTTTAGAGATTGCTGATCCTGTTGGTGATAAAAATGAAAATGAAGTCACAGAGGCTGATTTTAATATGAGCAAAATTGATATGGGCCTTGCAACTATTGATGGAGATATATATCATGCAAAGGTCTCTGTAAGCACGCTAGAGAAGAGGGTTAAAGTAGAACAACAAGAGAACTCAAAATTGTAGGCCTAGGTGAATACTTTGACTTCTTTTATTCAATCTATTTTTAATATCACTTCTCAACCTTCATATGCAACTCCTAGTATCATTGTTGATGAAATGGATCCCAATGTGTTTCAACAAGTTAAGAGATATCAAAACCTAGCCAAAGCCATTGAGTAGTGGATTGAGAAGGTTACTTTTGATAGCCTGTTATACATTGAGGAGGCTATGAGGTTGTATGCTCTTATATCTGAGAAGAGAAAAGGATTAGCAGCTGAAGAGATTATGGATCATCCAAAAGAAAATGTATCCATTTCTTGGTTAGATGCTCTTGAATGGAAGCTATCTATGCTTAGACAATACAACAACAATATAAGAGGAATTCTTAATCAATATCATGCTGACCTTATAGACCTCTGGAAGAAATGTAACACGTTTAAGGTCAAAACTTTGAATGAAGGCGGTGAATATTTGAGAGATGTAGGAGAAGTAAAGCAATCCTTTAAGAAGATGCTCACAGAGAAAATTGTAGGTGTTGATATTATTACTGGAGAATCACTAGGTAAGCTTGGAAATATGGCTATCTATCTTAGAACTTTCAAAGTTGAAGTTGATGAGATTAATAAAAGGCTAATAGATGTGGAAAGAACAATTAGTAGGTGGAAATGTAGCGTACACATTATTATTTCTCCAAATGGCAAGGTCATAACTCCCATAATCTCTAGTTACTGAAGTAATAAAGTGAAGTTACGAGCATAGGTGGACTCAACTACAACTGGTGGACAAGTCAAGGAGAGCAAGGTGTTTATGTTATCTTTTTTTTTAAATTGCTCTAAAAACTATTGTTTTAAAAGATTTGTTAATTATCTTTTAATCCGTTGTCTCCAAGATGTTGTTATTATTTCGAGGCAGCACTTATTATTGACAAGGCTATATATTATAAGGTTGTCAATGCTTAGGGATCTTTTGGAAAACTTTGTGTTGTTAATTGGAAAACTCTATATTTCAATGATTTCAGTATATGAATTGAAGTTGGAGGAGTTGATTGCTGAAATCATAAACTTTGTGTTATGATGGATGGATATATGTTCTTCTTATGTTGAATATTTATCAGCTTCTTAAATTGCATTTGTATATCGGGATGATTGGAAATTCTTATTGTTGCTCATTGCTGTGAATAGTTTTTCTTTTGATTAATGGCTTGCACTGATGATTATGTGATGAAAGATATAAGTTTATGATTATGGTTGTGTGAAGTCTTTGCACTTCTTATTGTTTTTGTTGTGTTGTAATTCATTTCCTTTATTGGTTTTTGGTTAAAAGAATACATAGTTTGCATTCCTTTAACATCATTCAAAGGTAGCTACACCTTGTAAAATAAGTAGTCATTGTAAAATATCATTGTAATTGGCTCAACTGTTAGTACAATTGTCATTTATGTGGGTGTGAGAAAATAGGGTTAAGTGGCAAATTTGTAAACTAATAGATTTTTGGAGACTCCATTGGGGACATTTACTCATCTTGAAAGATATGATGAATTCAAAGGATTCATGATCCCAAGTCTCCATGGATTAGTTCTTAATCTACTGATGTTACTCAATGGTTGATGTGAGTTGTTGTTTCCATTTTGGGGCCTTACGTTTTCTTATTAGCAAGATTCTGTTCCTGTCATGATTCTACACAGAAAAGTCATTCTACACAGAATATTTCTGCAAATATTGTGTCTATGCTTAAATCTTTGCATGATATTTGTCAATTGCACGTGCTTTAGCTTCAAATATGCTATGAATTTTTAGTTATCTATGAGATGTCTGCATATTTTATGTAATTTGCTTCTGATTGTCAATTATTTGCAATTGTGATGGTGAATTGTTCTAAAATTAAAAGAAATGTAAAAGAATACTTCAAATTATGATGAATCTTTAGTTATTGAGCCACATACACATTTGATACTATCATTAGGAGAAGAAATCAAACCATATGTTCACCAAGATGTTCCACAGCTAGATACAGATGATGCTAACTTTAGAGGATGGTGAATGAAAACAATACAAGAAGACTGATGAGTACTCCAAGGGATGCAGCTAATCAAAGCATGTATCAAGAATCTAGACACAGATTACACAAGATTTACTATGATTTGGTAATCAAAATGGTCTTCTCTTTCATTAAGTATGAAAAAATATGTACATATATAATAACTTTGAAATAGGCCATGATATTTCAGCAAACAAATTTCAATTAAGCTTCTGAATGTTTAAAACAAAGCATCCCTACACCTTTTATAGAATAAGGTGAAGGAGCGATTATACATGATCTACGATCAAGATTTATCAATTAAGATCTATAGTACACATTCCTTTTGACTTGGTCAACTTTATCTCGTGGCACAGGTTGCCAGCTGGCAACCATCTAGGTAACTTATTTTCTCCTAAGTACCTGATGCATGTATTTCCCTTTGTGGCACATCTTCATCTACTCATCAGGTTCTTCTTCTTCATCTTCATGATCATCATGATCATTGCTTTCCATGTCTTCATCATCCTGATGAATGTTTCCCTATATATGGACCTGCATGATTGTCCTGATATTTTCATATGCTTTCACTACTCTTTCAATTTCTCCACCATCCTGAGTTTTGGCTTTGCTGATGGCATGCTTATGTGATTGGAACTTATCCCTGAGGGTTTCTAATTTATTTTTCCTGCTGCTCAATGTTTCATTGTAGTTCTCCACCTTGACCTTGATCCTCATGATCTTGTTCATTGCTTCTTCTGTCAGGTGGTTAAGAGGGTCATCAACCATCAGCTGGAAATTATTATGCAGAGATTTTATGGCAAAGTCTGCATCTTGGTTCTCAATTTTCACTTCTACTTTCCCCTCTAAGGCCTCTAGGACTTCTGCCTCATAAGACATCATGTCGTGCAGCTTCACACTGATATCTCTCAATTTATTGCTACACCTCTTTAGTACCTCACATTCAAATCTGATGTCTTTATACCAGATATCCACTAGCATGGCAGTGTTATTATTCAACACCTGGTTACTTATTAGGACCTGAGGATTAATCCTCTTTATTTCATTCAAAGCACTCAAGGCTTTCTCCAACTGGAATGACCTTCTTCCAATCTCCATCTGCAATTTACCAACTTTTCTCCTTGAGATACCCAAAGAATTCCACCTCTACAAAGAGGCTTTCACTACTTCCTCAGCTCCTGTGAGTACGGATGACATCCACTTTCCCATAATCACTAACTCATGCTTCATAAGGTCCAATTTATTGACCTCTTCTTGAGAAATTGCAGTCAATGGGACTGCCTAATCTGATACTGTATTATCAGGGTTAATTAACCCTTTTATGTATGCATGCATCTGAGCAATGTGCTCTTTATGTTGCTTATTCTTCTCATATTCTTTCTTCACCCTTTAGGTTAAAGAATCTATTATGTCCTTCCCTTCCTGACCTTCTTGGTCTTCATTGGCAAACCCTAAATCAATGGTAGTGATCTGGAATTCTTCTAGGGTGATCTTGCCTTTCTCCTTTTCAACTATGGGAAGTGCTACTTGGGTGGTCCTTCTGCCTGTAGCAGGATCTCTTCTTATTGCAGATGTTAATCTAGCCTTCCTCTTGGGCTTCATAATGGTTTCTGAGAATAATGTCAAGACATCAAATTCCTAGATCTTGAAACCTGATTCCATACCTATTTCTTGCTCTAGCCATTGAGGTATTTGATCTCTAGATCCTTGATTGCCATCATCATCATGTTTGTCATGATCATGTCCACCCTAATATCCAGCATTTATCTCTGTTCTCGGTGGAGAGGGTGATTTTCTCATTTCTTCCTCATGATACTCTTCATGAGGGGGATCTTGTGATACTTCCTCCTGTTGAGGAACTTCTTCTTCTTGCGGAGGTGAATCATGCTGTGTATCTGCATGCTGATCTTGATCTTTTACTTCCTCCTTTTGTGTCTCATCCACTTTAGGAATTTCCTCATCCTAAGGCATATTGGCATCTGTGGATATTATGGTATTTGAAATAGGTGCATCTACCTGATCTTGAATCACATTATGATCCACACCTAATGTATCTACCTCCTGGGTCTTTAGGTCATCATGACCTGATATTTCTTTATTATATGAGGTTTCTTGAGTCTTAAGGGCATCATCAATTGATGTATCTTTATCTTCCCTGCCCTTTTGTTGAACTTCCACTATTTTGGGTTCAGCAGGCATTTCTTGTTGTTGACCCATATTTGGAGTGCTGCTTTCTATTTTAGCTAGCTTGATCTCCTCAACATTTTTTGTTTTATTAGGTGCACCCGCTTGATGTTCAGGATGTGTTACATCCTCCCTGTATGTTAAATCTATCACCTCAGGGCTAGTCACCTGATCAACTAACTTATCCAGCCCTATTTGTTGGGCTACCCTCTCTGGGTTGTTCTCTTTTTCCTATTCCACTTGCTTCAACTCTTCTAATACCACCATCTGTGCTGATGGGGTTCCTTGTGGAGTTATGTGAGTACTTGAAGCAAGGGTCTCCATTCGCTGAGAGGTCACATTTTCTACCACCATATCATCTGATAAGTCCACAGTTTCCTCTAGTGAGAAAGGACCTCCTTGACTTGCTCCAGTGGTTTCTTTTATTTGCTCCTCAGCCTTCTCAGTTTTAAACTGAATGATGGTAGGAAGTGGTACATCATGTTGTAACTCTTTTTTGAAAACTTCACTACCTGCTCCCCTTAATATTACAGGGTCATGTCTTATTTCTCCCCTCATTGAGGTTCTCTGCCTTTTAGGTGGTGATGCCACCAAGGGTGCTTTCCTCTTTCTTGTGACCCTCATAGAGTTATCTTCTTCTGTAGGTTCCTTATTCAATGGCTCTTCCTCAATAAGCATATCCTCTTCTACATTTTGCTGTGAGGTTTGGCCTTTCTTTGGTACTCCTACAATTTCTACAGTTGGCCTTTGGATTCTTTTTATTCTTGGTTCATCCACCAAGGGTTGTGTAGATGAGGCTAATGCATGTCCTGATGCAGATGCACCTTCAACTGGTATATCAATTCTTTCAATTACCACCCCTTTAGGTTTACTGTCAGTTTTCTTCTTTCTGGGGAATCTCTTGCTTTGTTCTTGAGGTGGCAGCCTTTCTCCCTTAGATTTTCTCTTTTCAATGAGAAAGTCATCATATTCCTCATTAGGAATCTCCTACCTCTTCTTATTATTATCTACTATGAGGGCTACACCCCTCTTCTTTAGTGTACTTATTTGCTCATCCACCCATGCTTGGGTCAACTGCAACACCCCACCTGTGAACTGATCCAATGAAATATCTTCAAGTTGTGTCATGTCAGGGGCTGAAATGGTGTCATTATACACCTTTTTCTCTTCATATTCATTTGACAATAACTTGCCATCATCTTTTTTCAATTGTGTAGGCACTGGAATACAATCAAATGTCCTAATCTAGTTGAGGGTGAGTCTCTGGTATTTTCTCCTTCTAACCTCAGCCTCATCCTCACAGTCTATCCAAAAATCCTCTAAGTGTTTCTGATGAATGGCCTTTCCCATGATCTTTTGCATCCTCCCATAGGGGTCATATGATCTGGCCAATGGGAATGGCTGTAAGTTCATCATGTTCAGACTGGCTATGGCTTTCTTTATATTTTCTGAATCAAGGCATATATACCACCCTATAGTTACTGGAAACAAAACTGGAGGAATCTTATTATTTCCTTTATAGGCATCTACTATAGTTGATACCTGTCTCAAAAATTCCATCAGGACTACCCCATCAGTAGGGTATCTGGGTAGCATCAATGGCTAGCCTGCAAAGCCTTCTATTCTTATGTAATAAAATGTGGCAAATTGGATAAACCAGGCACCATGCCTATATATAACTTCTTGAGCTTCCATGCTTAGTCTTTTGGTTCTATCTTCCTCCATTGTTCTTACTAGATGTATAGAAAATGCATCATTCACTAATTTATAATCATGGAGGTAATTTGCTCTCTGCAACTGAGGGTAATGGTCCCATATGTGGGCATCATTTAGACTGCCACCAATCTTTCCCACTGTAATAAGTGCATCAAATGTACCCTTGTAGGCACATGAATATACAATATATGAAGTCATATAAAATGCACACTCCAGGCCTCCTAGGTTCATCATCTATGTATCTAGGGCATCGCTAATCATCTTAGCCCATAATGGCTTGTTATCTATATAGAGGCACATTATGATAACCCCATACATCCATTCTTTGAAGTTTCCAGCATTAGGCTGGCCTGTCATTCTGCTGAGTAGTGCAATCATATATTGATATTCATCATTAAAGTCAAACTTGTACAAGTGCATTAGTAGTTTGGCAGAGGCAGTGTAAGGAATATTCTTTGATCTCCATTGATAAATCCTCTTTCTTGAATTCTTCTTATTATTCTCATATTCAACTTCTAACTTTTTCAGATCCATACTGACTACTTTCTTTCCAAGTGGTAGATTGAAAGTAGTTGCAAATCCTTTGATGAACAAATCTACATAAACCCTACCATGTTTTTCCACTTTCCTAGTCTGTGGGTTTTAGTTTCTGGCACACTCAATCACCAACTCTAGAGCTTCCATGGAATATGGAAATCTAGCTGCATACCACATTCCTGATACAAAAACAATATCCAGTAGGGTACTTTCCTTGTCATGGTGCATCTTGGATGACCAGGCTACCAAATCTATGTTTCCTTGGTGTGTATCTCCAATGACACCATACTTAAACTGCACTCCCTCCAGTTGAGAAAACATAGGCTTAAGGAATTCAGCCTCAGACTTGTTTCTTCTGACGTCTACCATGGATCTCTGCAAGGAACATGACTGGTCTTACCATTTGATATTCACATGCATGCATACAAATTATTCTTTACGACATCATGCATATTATACTTATTAACCTCTATTTCATCATTATATGCATAATTAAAGCTTCAAACCACAGGAAAAGTATACTACCTAAACATGTAGAAAATGACAACAGGAGGGTTTTTAAATTACTTACCTGATAACACTTATCTCCTGAATTATGGTGAAGATTATAGGAAAGGGGGTCGAATACCGGTGACAATCACGTGTTCTGTTTTGCTGTAAGCTGTTAGCATCCGTAGGTAGCTCGCATGAGGGTTTGAATGTCTGCTTTGTAAATTTTCATTTCTTCGCAAGGTAAATGCAAACTGACCTTGGAAATTCACTTTTAAACTCATTCATCAGGTCAATTAGGGCAAAATGGGATTAAATTGATCATAACCATTGATTTTCTGCCATGGATCTACGGATGCTACCAGGTGTTTACATTGTGCTCGCAATCTGCTGGAATCCACCTACTGTATTTATGTGCATTTAACGTCATGGGGCAAGAGGAGCGGGATGATCTTTGGAAGATTGGGTGATATTCAAAATATGACCCCCTCTGTGTAATATGACCATCCGCCTTTAAGCGGGAAAACTTATGTCAATAGATCGGGTGATATTTGGACCATCGGGTCATGTTTCAAAAATTAGGGGATGCTTAAAATGTTGGGTGATGTTTTTAATATGACCCCCTAAAACTAAAGTGGCCCCCTTTCAAAAGATCATGATGACGTCACTGTTATATTGCATAAAAGGGTGATCATTGGAAGTATACCTCCGCAAGGTAAAAGGATGATGACATCACCGTCAGGGTGATTTTCTTGTTTATCAGGATTGGATGATGTCATCAGCATATTGGCTCTCGGGTGATATTTTGCGACAAGGTGATATTTGAAAGATCAGGTGATATTCAGAATATCAGTTGATATTTGAAATATGACCCCCGCAAAATATATGAAGCTGTTTGACGGGTAAATACCACTATCACGTAAAATTGACATTCGGAGCATTGGACCAAATGATTTATCGGGTGATAAAATTGGATCAGGGTGATCTTTCATAAGATGATTGATGTTAAGGAATATGACTCCCCTCGAAATATCAGGTTTGACCAGGACTTTGACTCACCATAACTTGCGTTCCCTAAGGAATATCAGGGTGATCCAAAAGGCAAACCTGCATGAAATTTTATACTCTTTCCAACCATGAGGTTATTGATATGAAATATTAAATTTGACCAACTGACCTCATCGTGATGACTTACCCAACTTCCTTATGCAGGATCACCTGCATGACTTACTTTTGCCAGACCACCGAAAAGTAGAAAAACACAAGCCGAGCCAACCAAAAAAGTTGGGTCCCTATTTTGTCAAGTCAAAATGGGGCGTGTTGTGTAACCACAAAATAATATCTTGCACCTTAGAATAGATCTTGCCAAGTTGTTTGTTGCACTAAGTTCTTGGGTCAAAAGTCTACATGCCTGTACATTTTTATGACTCTAGGAGGTGGTTTGACTAGTTTTCCAAGACGATTCTGGAGGCTACTTGACATGTTTTAGTCATAGATACAAAGTGCCAGAAAGAGGATTTTGAATGTTACCCATTTCATTTTTTTTCAAATGCATATTGAGGCAATATCATGACAATTCAAGACAAGGAACTTGTTTCAAAATGAAATTTTTTTAGCCGGGCCCACAACGGGACCTGACATGCCTCACACAACTATGAAGTTATAAGGCCAAGAAGACACTCAAGTTTTGAATATGATTGAGCCAAACAAATGGGACACTCAATATACACCTAAGGTTTATTCCTCTCTTCTGCAAAAACTAGAATCCAAATTAGGAATTAATATGAAATCCAAAGGCAATGTAGGGATACCCAATGCGCAATTATTGTCTAGTAGATTGTTTTGTAGAGAAAGAAAGGCCCAAATAATCACCCTATTCAAGGAAGGAGGAAAACTAATGTGGGCATTAATCACAAGAGCTGTTCTATGTTTTGGATCATGCTTACATTAACTCTGCATTTGGGTAGAGTTTAGATTTGGGTTATACATCCAATGGTGGATTATGAAATGCTACCTTGTGAGCAAAAGAAGAGATTGATTCACTCCAGAGGATTGGTCACACAATTTATCAACACTATTGAAATGGTCTCCCTACACATTAGAATTTGACCTACTCAAACAATTTGATGATATTGGACCACATGGCATGAAGGTTATTGTTTATCTAGAGCTCAATGATGATAGTCAAATGAAGTTTGACTTTGAGTCAGACAAAGAGGATATTCAATTGAGGGGAGAACTCACTGATAAACTATTGAATCAACAACATATGGAAAATCAATTATGTTGTTCTCTATGTTTATATTCTTCTATATTGTGTCTTCAAATCCTAGATGTTTTTATTGAGAAAGGTGACATGTTATAAGTTGGTGAAGAATAAATGGGTATTGTGAGTATGGTAGTTGGTTTCTTTGGATTTGGAGTGGATGTCTTGATCGGTACAGTGTTCATCTACTTCCTTTTCATCTACTTTCAGTCCAATGATGTCAAGGAACCAATCATCATGCCTATTGGAGAACTAGACTCAAAGACTTTAGATGGACTCTTATCAGAAATTCCATTGTGGGTGAAAAATCCTGATTATAATATAGTTGATTGGCTTAACACATTTATAGGTGAAATGTGGCCTTATCTTGATAAGGCAATTTCTCAAATAATAAGAGACAAAACAAAGCCTATGATAGAGCCATATGTTGGGAAGTTCAAAATAGAATCTATTGAAATTTAAAATTCTTACATTGGGCACACTTCCTCCTACGCTACAATGAGTAAAATTCTATAATACTCAAGAAATAAAAATGATCATTGAACCTGCTCTTAGGTGGGTTGGAAACCCAAATATTATTGTGGTAGTTAAAGTATTTTGTATAAGAGCTACCGTGCAGTTGGTAGATTTGCACGTTTTTGTAGTTCTGCATGCTACACTGAAGCCACTTGTGCCAACTTTTCCATGGTTTTTCAAAGATATTAGTCTCTCTTACGGAGAAGCCCCAAGTTGATTTTGGATTGAAACTACTTGGCAGAGATCTTATGGCCATTATGGGTCTTTATCATATTATGCCAACTTATATGTGTTGCCAAAAACATTGGTGGTGCCTATTTTAGATGATCAGAGAGCTATGCATAAACCTATTGGCATACTCCATGTAAAACTTATCAGGGAAACTAACTTAAAAAAGGAATAGATGAATGAAAAATGTGGAAGCATAGTCATGGCATGTGAATTGTTTCGTAAAATGCCTCAAAGAAATGTTGCTTACCTAGAATGTAGTAATAATGGAATGTATAAGGAACAAATTTATCACAAGGTGCCAGGATATGTATTAAATGTTTTTATTGAAAATACCTTCTAAACTTTCAAGAAATTACAATTGGGTATCCTCACCAAGTAATCTTACTATTTCACCAAATGCAATGAACAAGCTTCCAACCTGATCAGTTCACATGTGCCAGCTTACTCTCAATCTGTGTCAAAGTGAAAGATATGGAGCATGGTATAGATATCTATCAAAGTGTAAATGGAAGGAGGGTTTTTTCTCAAATATTATTGTTGGAAATGCTCTACCAGATGTATGGCGACGTAGCAAGATATGGACAAAATGGATTTGTTGAAAAATTTGTGAAAACTCTCAAGCAAATGCAAAAGGTGTAGTATGTGCTACAACCTACAAGTGCAAATAATGAATAAAAAGCCAAATTTCACAAACCTTTTCCAGCATACTCATGCATGTGCTTAAACTATGGGACAAGGCCATAGTTAGGGCAAAATAAATATGAAACCCTAAAAATCAGCAAGACTACACTATATCAGAGTGACTGATTTCCTAGTCTCTCTGAAATTTTGAGAGGCATAAAAAAGTATATGCAAAGTGTTTTTTCAGTAAGAGATTATTGAAGTGGGCCCCTAAAAGTTATATTTAATAAATATTCCCATGAGACAGATAGCAGAAATCAAATAAAAAAATATCAAGAGGACAATAGCATATCGGAGTGACCGATTTCCTAGTCTCTCTGAAATCCCGAGAGGGCACAAGCATTAGTATGAAAAATGTATCAGGATCGGCAGAACAACAATAAGGGTCCCTTCGACTCTCCAATGACAGTAAAGAATAAATAATATTTGCATAAAGTATAAGCATGCACCTTTCTGCAATGTCAAGATTGTTTTCCCGTGAAGGAATTATTTGAACGCCATGAAAATACCAAGTGAAAGATTTATTTAATAATCGAGGCTGAGGACAGGGTAAAGGCATTTCATTAAAATGATAAATATTTTCTAGGAAAGAAGTTGAGGAAATGTAAATTATATACCGTCGGATGAAATATTAAAATAAATTGTGCAAATTGAGGATTTTGTGAAGTATGGGATATTTTTACCAAAGGGGATATAAGGTGAATAACTATTTTACCCAATGGAAGACTTTAGTACCATAATTAAGAATATTTTCATCCCGAGGTAAAATATTTTGGAGGAATTCACCAAGTAGGTAATTATTTTACCTAAAAAAATACTTTTCTTAAAAGTGCATACAATAGCCAGAAGATATTTTCACGGAGGAACTCATGGGCGAGTAATTATTTCTTACCTGAAGAATATGATGAGTAAAAATATGTACAAGGGGAAATGACAATAGTTGTTTGGGAAATTATTTTCATGGGATATGAAGGCAAAAGGAGATTAAATTAAATAATTGTAAAGTGGGAAACAAAATTAAAATGAAAGGTTGCATCTAATGGGTATGTGAAGGGTCATAACCCTAAAAGTACAAAATATAAATGGGAGATAAAAACTATTGTCAGAGATGATCAAGTGGAAAAAAGAAGACAAGAGCAATCAGTAGTTAGGTAGAGAATAAAAAATCACAATGAAGACCTTCTATACATTATAAAATCTTTTTAAGAAATTGGAGAAGGAATATTTTTTATCTGATGTCCAACCTTTCTGGTGTTCAATTATTTGTCAAAATTAACTCATATGTGTTATCTATGCTATCTCTAGAATAGTTTTCCTTTGTTGTTTAAATTAATATATCAAGGAAATACTTAATTTATCAGGGCACATTTGCTACTTTTGTGTGATCTGCTTGACTAGTTTTTGAAAGAACTTGATTTAAGTCCTTCTGAATGGTTTATGTTCATTGGTCTCTGCCAGGAGTTAAAACCCTTTAAACAAATCATCTCAGTTGGTTTCCTTCACACTGGAATTAAAATCCTTTCAATTGATCATAGTAACCTGGGACAATATCATTGGGATTTGTAAGAACATCATAAGTAACCTACAACCTTGCACGTTTATACAAGGTATAAACACTTGAAAGTGCCAAATAATTAGAGTTAAAATAGGGGGGAGGGTACATCTATGATGCACATCCTAACTCTGTTTCCCATCATAGATAAAGCACTGGTCATCACAAAATAACATTTCAAAACCTTATTCATATTTTCAAACTACAAACATTAGCATTAAGAATAATTCACAGCCTTACATCTACTTCACACCCATATGCCACTGTGAAGGTTATACCAATTTGCCTCAACTACCAAGGTACACCCACCTAGGTCTGGCAAAGCCTCAAGTGAAGGGGGCTTTAACCATCTTTACCCCATTTCGTTAGCCAAAAGCGTCAAGAGAGCTTGTAAACCTCTTAGGGTTTAATGTCCTACATTTTTGAGACCTAACAGAATTGGTGACTCTACTGGGGAGTAATTCAGAATCTTGGTTAAAGACCATCTCATTACAAAGTCAATAAATTTTGAATTCCAACACAAATTGGTAACTTTTCTAGCAAGAAGGACGCGAAAAATGAAATCATTCCTCTTTTGATAAGAGGTGGCGACTCTGAAAAGAATTCAATGAAGAATATCAATACATCTTGTAACAACACCATTTGCGGTCAAAATAAATATGATAGAAGAAGAGGAATTGCTAGAGTTGTTAAGGGAAGAGAAAAAATTGATTCAAGAATTGCAGCGATTAAGAGACAAACATGCTTCAAATTCATCAAAATATATATCAACATCTAATAAGGGTAGGTATTCAAGTGATCCTTTGAGCTCACAAGTGCCTCATGATTATGACAATGGATATAGTGCATATCATACATAGCAGGACATTTTTATACCACAAGCCCCAAATCAAATAAATACTTATCCTATCCCTCCTAGCCAAAGACTAGTGGGCTACTAAGATTATGGATACTATCAGTATGTCGGGCATTATCAATACCCACACCAGAATGGTCAACAACATCAACCAGGTCCACAGAGAAGAGTGCTTATCCAAGACATTGATAAACAATTTAACTTCAATAATATCCAAGGCTACCCAAATTGTTCTCACGTTGAGTTCATAAAACATATGCCTGCATTTCAGGGAGAAGTACATGAATCAGCTCATAGGCATGTACAACTATTTTTTGATTTTATTGAGGACTTTCATACTTATCCAAAAGATGTCATTATGAAATGCTTTGTAAGATCATTGAGCTATTATGCAAGAGAATGGTGTAAAATCTTGCCCATGCAAATTGTATCTTCATGGGAAAATTTCAAGAGGCTATTCCTGAGTCAATTTGATGACAATTATGAGGATTTTACACAAAACTTGGAGCCCCAACATATTACAATGAACAATGGAATGACATGATACATTAAAAGGTGAGAGCAGTCTTCAAAATGTGGATGTTCCTGTTATCCCAGCCCACCCACCTCAATACTTAAATCAGAAATTTGAGGAGGAAGAAGATGAGTATTTGCATATTCAAAGAGAACAAACTCTCAATGAAGAAGTGTGCACATTTGAAAATGACTTTCAGATCTATTCAAACCCCTTGTATGATGACATAACAAAAGAAGATCAAATGACATTCTGCCAAGGTATGCCAAAACATGATTTTCACATATTCTCAAATCCATGCTATGATGAGGATGGAGCATTTTCAAATAATCGGGGTGATATGTCAGCTTGTAATCATGCTGGAGAAACAGTTATATCTGATTTTAATAATCTTAAGTATTGTGGTGATGGTGAAAAAAGTGAAATCAGGAATGAGGTAAATGAAGAGGCATATTCACTCAGCAGTGAACAAATTTCAGAATTACTCACTATAGGATATCAAAGATATGTACATAAGAATGAAGCTGAAATTTTATTCCCAACATATATATGCTTTGACAATGAAGATACTTTGTCTCACAGGGATGATAAACTTCATGATGCGTATGAAAATTTATGTCCAAAATTATATTATGATGAAATAGAGACAATTGGTGGATTCCATTGTAGAAATTATTTAGAGATGCATACTTCTATTGAATCTCATGATGATGAAGTTTCAAGATCACAATTGTGTGGAAACATTACATTTGATGCTGAAAACGGCACTGATATTTTTGGATCTGATGTTGTGTCATTAGATGGTGCCAACATTGAGGAGAATAAATGTCAAATACAGCTTAATGTTATCTACTTCCTAGTTCAAATAGAGAGTCATCCTTTGGTGGATGATAGCAAGTGTGATCACACAAAATATCACATAGAGATTGGGTTTGGCCTATCACACAAATATGAGACTTTTCAGATTATGTGTGGTCTTTAGATGCATAATAATGAAGAATATATCAACAGCATTGGGCATAATAAGTTGAGGAAAGATGTGAACATATTCAGTCAAACAGACCTTAATATTTTTAGATTGGTTCCACTATAGCATGATGAAAACCAAGTGTATGACAAAGGGAAATATGGGCTTCACTTTTGCTGCTGGCCTTATGCCATCAACCATGGTGTGGTTTTTCAAATCATATCAGTTTAGGGCAGAGGTATTGCCTAATGGAGTTGGCACTTGGTCTGCTCCCCCAGAGATCTAGAATCTTGCTATGCCCATAAGGGGCATGCATCCCCAAGCAAGAGCCACTGTTGGAACCTAAAATTTCCTTCAATTTTTTTGTAAAATTTTAGGTTCCCATGATGAAAAAATCAATTTCAACACTCAGAAATACAATTACAAAATCTATCTCATGAGCCTACATTGGAGAACTATAACTGAAACCTATTTACTCTTATGCCAAACCACTTTGCAAATGTGTTTATCTGCCATATGTGAGTGTGTCCACTGGGTTTCAGCTTCTTATGATCTGATTTGATGAATTTTTGAAGTGTCAAGTTGAAAGGTTCTGAGAGATTTTGTTGTCTACACATTATGAAATCTGCCAAAGAGGCTAGCTTTGGAGGCAAATATTTATCAAATGGAAGATTGTCATGGCAAACCAATCATTGTTCCAAATTATCCCCATGATAATGTGCTCCCATGTCATTTTTCAAGACCCCAACATATCATTTGATATTTTTTTCAAAACCCAAAGCAAATGGGTTTTACACAGTTTTGACATCTACATTTCTAGAAAGTTGCAGAGGTCAACTTTGGCCTTTAATATTTCATGATAGAAGATGATTGGTAAAGAACCCATTTGAAGACACACTCACTTGACCTAAATGAACTAATCACCCAAGTGTCAGCTTCCTAGAATGAGATTTGATATTTTTTCAAAATAGCAAATTGGTGAGCTCTAATTAGGTTTTGACAGTCCAGTTTTCAGAAAAGGTTGAATAAGCTACTTTGACATTGAATATCTTGCACCTCAGAATAGATCTTGCCAAATTGTTTGTTGTACTGAGTTCTTGGGTCAAAAGTCTACATGCCTATACATTTTTATGACTCCAGAAGGTGGTTTGACTAGTTTTCCAGGATGATTCCAGAGGCTACTTGACCTATTTTAGTCACAGATACAAAGTGCCAGAAAGAGGATTTTGAATGTTACCATTTTTTTTTATATACATATTGAGGCAGTATCATGACAATTCAGGACAACAAACATGTTTTAAAATGAAATTTTTTTTAGCCGGGCCCACAAGGGGACTCGACATGCCTCACACAACTATGAAGTTATAAGGCCAAGAAGACACTCAAGTTTTGAATATGATTGATCCAATCAAATGGGACAATCAATATACACCTAAGGTTTATTCCTCTTTTCTGCAAAAACCATAATCCAAATTAGGAATTAATATGAAATCCAATGGCAATCCAGGGATACCAATGCACAATTATTATCTAGTAGATTGTTTTGCAAAGAAAACAAGGCCCAAATAATCACCCTATTCAAGGAAGGAGGAAACAAAATGTGGCTATTAATCACAAGATCCATTCTATGTTTTGGATCCTACTTACATTAATTCCACATTTGGACAGAGTTTAGATTTGGGTTATACGTCCAACGGTGGATTATGAAACACCACTTTGTGAGTAGAAGAAGAGATTGGTTCACTCCAGAGGATTGGCCACACAATTTATCTAAATGGTCTCCCTACACATTAAAATTTTACCTACTCAAACAATTTGATGATATTGGACCTCATGGCATGAAGGTTATTGTTTATCTAGGGCTCAATGATGATAGTCAAATGAAGTTTGCCTTTGAGTTAGACAAAGAGGATATTCAATTGAGAGGAGAATTCACTGATAAACTATTGAATCAACAACATATCACAAATTGATTACGTTATTCTCTGTGTGTATATTCTTCTATATTGTGTCTTCAAATCCTAGATGTTTTTATTGAGAAAGGCAACATGTTATAAGTTGGTGAAGAAGAGATGGGTATTGTGAGTGTGGTAGTTGGTTTCTTCAGATTTGGAGTGGGTGTCTCAATTGGTATAGTATTCGGCTACTTCCTTTTCATCTACTTTCAGTCCAACAATGTCAAGGAACCGATCATCAACCCTATTGGAGAACTAGACTCAAAGAATTTAGATGGACTCTTATCAGAAATTCTATTGTGGGTGAAAAATCTTGATTATGATATAGCTGATTGGCTTAACACGTTTATACGTGAAATCTGGCCTTATCTTGATAAAGAGATTTCTCAAATAATAAGAGACAAAACAAAACCTATGATAGAGCCATATGTTGGGAAGTTCAAAATAGAATCTATTGAAATTAAAAATTCTTACATTGGGCACACTTCCTCCTATGCTACAAGGAGTGAAAGTCTATAATCCTCAAGAAACAAAAATGATCATCAAACCTGCTCTTAGGTGGGTGGAAAACCAAATATTATTGTGGTAGTTAAAGTATTTGGTATAAGAGCTACTGTGCAGTTGGTAGATTTGTAGGTTTTTGCAGTTCCGCATGCCACACTAAAGCTGCTTGTGCCAACTTTTCCATACTTTTTCAAAGATATTGGTCTCTCTTACAGAGAAGACCCAAGTTGACTTTGGATTGAAACTACTTGGTGGAGATCTTATGGCCATTCCGGGTGTTTATCTTATTGTGTAGGAACTTATCAGAGAACAAGTTGCCAACTTATATGTGTGGCCAAAAACACTAGAGGTGCCTATTTTAGATGATCAGAGAGCTATGCATAAACCTATTGGCATACTCCATGTAAATGTTGTCAGGGCAACTAACTTAAAAATGGAAGACATGAATGAAAAATGTGGAAGCATAGTCATGGCATGTGAATTGTTCCATAAAATGCCTCAAAGAAATGTTGCTTGCCTAGAATGTAGTATTTATGGAATATATATGGAACAAATTTATCACAAGGTGCCAAAATATGTATTAAATGTTTTTATTGAAAATATCTTCTAAACTGTCAAGCAATTACCAATTTGGGTATCCTCACGAAGTAATCTTATTGTTTCACCAAATGCAGTGAACAAGCTTCCAACCTGATTGGTTCACATATGCCAGCGTACTGTCAATTAGTGCCAAAGCAAAAGCTTTGGAGCATGGTATAGATATTTATCAAAGCGTAAATGGAAGGAGGGTTTTTCTTAAATATTATTGTTGGAAATGCTCTACCATATGTATGGCGACATAGCAGGATATGAACAAAATGGATTTGTTGAATTTTTTTTGAAAACTCTAAAGAAAATGCAAAAGGTGCAGCATGTGCTACACCCTGCAAGTGCAAACGATGAGTAAAAACTAGATTTCACAAACCTTTTCTAGCATACTCATGCTTGTGCCAAAACTATGGGATAAGGCCATAGTTAGGGCAAAACAAATATGAAACCCTAAAAGTCGGCAGGACAACACTATATCGAAGTGACCGATTTCCTAGTCTCTTTGAAATTCTGAGAGGCATAAAAAGGTAGATGCAAAGTGTTTTTTCGGTGAGAGATTATTGGCGTGGGCTCCTAAAATTTATATTTAATAAATATTCTAGTGGGACAAATAGCAGAAATCAAATAAATAAATATCGAGAGGACAGTAGCATATCGTAGTGACTGATTTCCTAGTCTCTCCAAAATCCTAAGAGGGCAGAAGCATTAGTTTGAAAAATGTATCAGGATCGGCAGGACAACAATAAGGGTCCCTTTGACTCTCTAATGATAGCAGAGAATAAATAATATTTGCATAAAGTATAAATGGACACCTTTTTGCAATGTTAAGATTGTTTTCCCATGAAGTAATTATTTGAACACCATAAAAATGCCACGTGAAAGATTTATTTAAATAATCAAGGCTGGGGTAAAGGCATTTCATTAAAATGATAAATATTTGCTAGGAAAGAAGTTGAGGAAATGTAAATTATATGCTGCAGGGTGAAATATTAAAATAAATTGTGCAAATTGAGGATTTTGTGAAGTATGGGATATTTTTAGCAAAGGGGATATAAGTTGAATAACTATTTTACCCAATGGAAGATTTTAGTAATGATAATTAAGAATATTTTCATCCCAAGGCAAAATATTTTGGAGGAATTCACCAAGTAGGTAATTATTTTACCTAAAAAAATACTTTTCTTAAAAGTGCATACAATAGCTAGAAGATATTTTCACTGAGGAACTCATGGGTGGGTAATTATTTCTTATCTGAATAATATGATGAGTGAAAATATGTACAAGGGGGACTAACAATAGTTGTTTGGAAAATTATTTTCATGAGATATGAAGGCAAAAGTAGATTAAATTAAATAATTGTAAAGTGAAACAAAATTAAAATGAAAGGTTGCATCTAACGGGTATGTGAAGGGTCATAACCCTAAAAGTACAAAATATAAATGGGAGATAAAAACTATTGTCAGAGATGATCAAGTGGAAAAAAGAAGGCAAGAGAAATCAATAGTTAGGTAGAGAATAAAATATCACAATGAAGACCTTCTATACATTATAAAATCTTTTGAAGCAATTAGAGAAGGAATATTTTTATTTGATGTCCAACCTTTCTGGTGTTTAATTATTTGTCAAAATTAACTCATATGTGTTATTTGTGCTATCTCCAGAATGTTTTTCCTTTGTTGTTTAAATTAATATATCAAGGATATACTTAATTTATTAGGGCACATTTGCTACTTCTGTGTGATCTACTTGACTAGTTTCTACAAGAAGTTGATTTAAGTCCTTTTGAGTGGTTTATGTTCATTGGTCTCTACCAGGAGTTAAAACCCTTTAAACAAATAATCTCGGTTGGTTTCCTTCACACCAGAATTAAAATCCTTTCAATTGATCACAGTAATATGGGAGAATATCATTGGGATTTGTAAGAAGAGCATAAGTAACCTATAACCTTACACGTTTATACAAGGTATAAACACTTGAAAGTGTCAAATAATTAGAGTTAAACCAAGAGGGAGGATACATCTATCATACACATCCTGACTCTGTTTCCCATCATAGATAAAGCACTAGTCATCACAAAATAACATTTCAAAACCTTATTCATATTTTCAAACTGCAAACATTAGCATTAAGAATAATTCACAGTCTTACATCTACTTCACACCCATATGCCACCATGAAGGTTATACCAATCTGCCTCAGCTATCAAGGTACACCCACCTAGGTCTAGCAGAGCCTTAAGTGAAGGGGGTTTTAACCATGTTTTCCCTATGTCATTAGCCAAAAGAATCAAGAGAGGTTGGCAACCTCTTAGGGTTTAACGACCTACATTTTTGAGACCTAACACCACCAACTCTTAGAGTAAAGTCATCTAGTAGACCATCTTCACCACCTCCAAATAGAGATCTATCTTGTTCTTCTTGTGAGGCTCTTATCCTACATGAGACTATCTTACCTCTGCAAGTCAATTTTCTAGTTAACGTCCTAGTCAACATGGCTTAGCAATTACATGTCCCTTAGGGAGCCGCTATAGGTTCCTTGAAGCTAGGAGCATAGTTGTATGACTTACCTCAGGGATCTGACAAAATTATACCCAAGTTTAGGAGGGATGGGAAAGTTACCCTAGATGAACACTTGAATTCTTTCTATATAGCCTATTCTATTTTGGGTGTACAACATGAGGATGTGTCTATTAGATTGTTTTTGGAGTGTTTGGTTGATGCAGTAGCTGAATGGTTCTTTCATTTGCCTAATGCATCTATAAATAATTGGGAAACTATGAGGGATAAATTTGAAAATAGATTCAAGACAACTGAGAATAAGCACATGCTAGTAGCCCAGTTATCCACTATGAAGAAAGAAGTGTATGAGCAAATGAAGGAATTTGTGGCTAAATTTGATAAAGTGGTGAATAGAATTCTTTCCAATGTGAGGCTAGGGATTGCCCTCTTGAAGTGTTTCTTCATTAATACTCTTCCTTAGGATGCTAGTTTCCGTATTCAAAGAGAAGGTGCAGCCAATTTGGTAGAAACACAAGCGATGGACATTTCTATAAAGAATGACTTGATAATTACTGGCAAGTGGACGAAAGAGTTATAGAGTGGAAAGCCTCAGGCCACTAATTCTTCCGACCCTATGATTCTGTTATATGTGAAAAAGAGAAGAGGGGATAAATGATGTTAAAGTATATCAAATCAAGCCCTTCTTTCACAATAACATTCAAGGACAAAACTGAGCCAAGTCACTACAAGATGGATGAGGACTCAACTACTAATTTTATGCATATGAATGATATGGAAAGGATAGATTAGATTGAGAGATTTACCAAACCCTAGGTCAAATAGGCCTCAAACCCTAATTATAGTGCAATCAAGTATAAACAGACATAATGCTATAGAAAACTAGGCAAGAAGATACTTAGAGAGGATTAGAAATATACTAGAAGTTGAGTTTCTAGAAATGAAATCCTAGTGGACTATGGGGTGGGTGTCCAAGTCTAATAGTGTAGAATTTATGGAGATTCTGAGATGAGAGATGTTGTAAATTGTATCTTGATCTTGAGTCTCGAGCCAAACTTGTTGGGAGGACTACGAGGCAGGTGCCTTAGTCCAGGAGGGAGGAATATTTGCAAGATTCTTTCAGATACCAAAATCTTATCCTTCAAATTGCTTCTTTGCACCTGCACTTTCCCAACTCTCGTACCTGTAACCTGCACACACAAAGAAAGGGGTTTGGGGGTTATGGTGTTTAGGATCTTACCTCAGTCAAATGAGCTAATAAAGGTAAACCTTTTGAGAGGGCCCAAGCTGACATGTT
The DNA here is from genome assembly GCA_027924645.1 of Cunninghamia lanceolata. NCBI lineage: Eukaryota > Viridiplantae > Streptophyta > Pinopsida > Cupressales > Cupressaceae > Cunninghamia > Cunninghamia lanceolata. The sequence goes on along the minus strand of BSBN01000433.1, from coordinate 2,731,870 downwards.
TTAATTTTCATCCTGACAAATTAGGGTGGACTTGGAAGCAAGACCCAAGTCCCAGGGCCCTAATTTGGTCATGCTTTAGGATTAAAATGGGCCCTTTAGTCCCATTTGACATGGGTTTTGGGGGAAATTGCTCTAGGATGAGTATTTAACTTGCAAAGTGTTAACATATGGACCGAGGAGCTAAACTAAGAGGTAAAATGGCATAGGGAAACATTTTACTCTGTAACATTTATCCCCCACTTTAATGTATGTATGATCTTACAATTCCATGCATGCATTAAAGTATGGTTGAAGCACATCAAACACATTAGGCACATAGAGCTAAAGCATACCCAAAGGTTACATGACTATTTCTAGCCCGTAATCTTAGGTAAGCACTAGAAAACACAAGAAAGTCACACAAGACCTAAGGAAGACAATGAGAAGCATGCAAGACATGAAGAAGACATGTGAGCAGTCATGCAATACACAAAGTATACATTGATTTAGCAACTAAACAAATCCTAAACTAAGGGGGTGGAGGGAGCTCATCACTATGCACCTTTAGACCACCAAAAACACAAAACAAAACCCAAAGTGTGGAGGGAGCTCATCGCTATGCACCTTTAGACCACCAAAAACACAAAACAAAACCCAAAGTGTGGAGGGAGCTCATCGCTATGCACCTTTAGACCACCAAAAACACAAAACAAAACCCAAAGTGTGGAGGGAGCTCATCGCTACATGCCTTTAGACCAAACTAGGGGGGAGACATGCCAAACAAAAACCCAAATGTGGAGGGAGCTCACTGCTACACGCCTTTAGACCACGCTTGGGGGAAGATAGAGAAAACACATAAGGAAGACACATGGATACATGAGCGCCGCATAGTACATCATTGACATACTATACATCTTATACACAACAAACAAGAGCAATGGGAAGGAGCTTATTGCTAAGTCTGACCATCTAAAACACATTTTAGACACACCTAACGGTTGAGCTACACTACCACAACCGCCAAAAACATGCTTAAGGGTGAATGACTCAAGATCCAATCCTGCCTTTATAGAGGACTTTGTATAAAAGGATATGCACTAGCTCAAGAGATACACCATCCCGCCTTCCATAAAAGGGCTTTGTATAAAAGGATGCACACTAGCTCAAGAGATACACCATCTCGCCTCATGACGAGGGATTTTTTCTTAAAAGGATGTGAACTAGCTCAAGAGATACACCATCTCACCTCACAATGCGGGATTTCAAATACACTTTGTCAGTGTAAAAGTAATCATACAGATACCATTATATATGATCCCACTTGTTGTTATCAAGCACATTAAGGCAGAGTAAAAACATGCAAGGGAACAAGAGCTTTCATAAATCCCATGCCCCCAAAGGTGACATGTGCCATGATTGCTGAATGTTTCCACAAACACACTGATATTAAGTTTGTGAAGATAATCACCAAGATATAAGCTTTGGTTAGAAAATATTACTCTAAGATAATACCCAAATCAAATCATGAAAGCTATGCATAAATCATATATCAAAGACCAAGGCTACACTTTTAGGTTTAAAACTAAGTATAGTTGTTGGGCTATACTATAGGTATCTCAGAATCAAGTGTAACAACAAGGTGAGATACAAAACTAACCAAAGTGCATTGAAGACAATTGAGAGTATTACAAATGTTTGTTACAAGAGATTTCACAACACGATACATCACACTGAGTGATTCTACTAGTCAAGCGTCAGATATATATATCAACCCTATCTTCATATATGGACTAGGTCCATTTTTGCTTTTCTTGTTGAAGGGATGCATGATCCTTATCAGTATTTGTTTATTTTCATCATCCACTGACTAGGTAGAGTCACTAAAGAATGTAAAAAATAAAAATGGGAGAGGATACAAGAGTGACTTGGGTTTACAACATGGGAAGATGCCCCCAAGAAATCCTCCACAATGTTATGCCCCCAAGGCGTAACACACAACAATAAAATAAGGGAGAGGAAAGGTAGAAGAATGTAGAGACAAATAGAGGAATGGTCACAACAGAGGTGGTCTCCTTGTATCCTTGACTTTACAAGAGTATCAAGGGTCATCTATAGAGACCTAAACAACATATAACACATCACAGGGGAACACAACACATAAGAGGATGCCCTGTAAGCGAGCAACTCAAAAAGATACTACAACAAATGTGGCTAAAAAGGGTTAAAGATACTTACTTGTTTACACAACCAAACTAGAAGTTGTCATTGAGCAAATTATCTTCTTCCCAATCTTGAATGCAAGAGAAATAGGTACATACTGTACAATTGGCTGACTTAAATTGTCATCCTTTATCTCTTCAACCTTTAGCTCTTCTTTGTTTGATTCAATAGTAATTGGTAGAAGGTTTTCTTGTTGAGATGTTGCTTGTTGAGTTAAGGCTTGTCTCTTCCTCCTTTCTCTTGCTTGTTTATTCCTTAGTGTTTTATTAGTGATGCTTGTAACATGATTTTCATGATTTTCCATATTCTTTGACATCTCAAAGGAGGAAGCTTGTACTAGATTAACCTTTTTTAATGAAATGTTTTGTTCTTTATGGGTATCTCCTGATCCTTGTAAGGATAGTGGAGGAGGCACCTCAACAAAGACTCCCTTACCTTGTGGTCAAGGGGGTTCTTTCAATTTGGGTTGTTCTTCACTTATGATTTGTTCCATAGGAGGTCCAAACAACTTTGTTATTAACTTTTCTTTATATCTTTGATATCCCAAGAAGAATTGATCTTGTCTTGGTTCAGGAAGCTCAGTAGGTTGTGGATAGAAGTAGTCTAGGTTGAAGTTTCCACAAGTAACCATAAGCTTCCATCTACTATGGTGGACAACATGTACTCTCCCTTAGTGAGGAAATTTTAAACATTTATGGATTGTAGAGGGGACTGCTTTCATGGACTTGAGCCATGGATGGCCTAGTTTCACATGAAATAGGTCAGATGTAGGGATGATGTCAAATGATTGTTCAAGGGCTTTCTCAGCTACCTTAATCAATAATGTAATCTGCCCTATAGCTGGGAGAAAGAATCTAGTATGTGTCTTAATCATCATATGTGTAGGCTCATAAGTCTCTTATATAAAATCATGTGCATAGAGGAACTCTTCAGTAATTACATTCATCATACAATTAGGATCAATAAGGACCCCTCTTGTAGGAGTTCCACTTATACGTGTAGTAATGTAAAGAGATCCCTCAATGTCTCCAATTTTTCTATCATGTGGTGTAAAGGTTATTTCAGGTTCATGAGTCTTCCTCTTCTTATAAACTTATGGAGGGACCATAGTGTTATTGTTGTCATGAGAAGCCATGTATGTGAGATTGTTTCACACCAAAGCACTTGTTTGAGGAAATCAGGTTTTTAGAGAGAAAAACAAATGAATTTCACAACAAACAAAGTAAGTATGATAGAAATAGTGCTACACAACAAGGAAAGATGAATGATTTAAAGGTTTCCTTAAATAATTATGAAGAAAGTGTATAAAGCCCTTAATGTTAAAATACATAATGTGTAATTGCAAAATTTGAAATCTAAATGCAATAACACACAATGAAGCAACACTACAACTCAAAATCAGATTTGGATGAGTGTTTAAAAGGTAGAAAAATCTGAAATAAGATTTTGGCTACAAAACCTAGCTTTTAGAATCACTAGGTTATATGAAAAAATAAAACTTTTTAAAGTAAAACCCTAGCAAAAGGAACCTTCAAATGCAAGATTTAATATGAATTGATTATGAATTACTATAATAAGGCTCATATCTGATGCAAATATTAGAAAATTGAATCTTTTTATCATATGCAATATAAATTATGCAAAAGTATGCCTTAATGCAAGCCTAGAATGCTTGTTTTTTTCAATTTTTTTCAAATGTATGTAATGTTTTCCAATGCAAGATGATAAATATGATATGAATGAAAGAAATGACTGATTACAAAACTTAGAAAGATGCAAAATGCTCACTATTTCAGGGTCACCAAAATTTTATATGTGGAAAAGAGAAGAGGGGATAAATGATGTTAAAGTATATCAAATTAAACCCTCCTTTCACAATAACATTCGAGGGAAAAACCAAGCCATGTCACTACAAGATGGATGAGGACTCAACTACTGATTTTGTGCTTAGGAATGATATGGAAAGAATAGATTAGATTGAGAGATTTACCAAACCCTAGGTCAAATAGGCCCCAAACCCTAATTATAGTGCAATTGGGTATAAACAAATAAAATGCTATAGAAAACCAGACAGGAAGATACTAAGAGATGATTAGAAATATACCAGAAGTTGAGTTTCTAGAAATGAAACCCTAGAGGACTATGGGGTGGGCACTTGAGTATCTTGATCCTGAGTTCAGAGCCAAACTTGTTGGGAGGACTACAGGGCGGGCACCCTAGTCTAGGATGGATGAATATTCACAAGATTATTTAATATCCCAAAGCCTTATCCTTCAAACTACTTCTCTATACTTGTACTTTTCCAATTCCCACAATCGTAACCTACACACACAAAGAAAGGGGTTTGGGGGTTGTGGGTTTTAGGAGCTTGCCTCATTCAAGCCTTAGAAAGACATTCAAGTCTTCCAACACCTTTTCTAGATAGAGTGTGTGCCCAAGGAGGATAGAGGCCAAATCTAATGATGAAATGAAATTATTTTAACATAAATTGATGTCACCTTAGAGGTGAAGTCCTCATGGAAATGAAGATCTTTCAAACCATGATGAGATGGATTGATAAAGCCAAATCTACAAGAAACAAACACAATAACAACACAATGAAGGATTTGAATGCTCTTTGCTTAATATTACTAGTTCGTGTTATCCATCCCTATCACAAATGAATACATAAACCTATTTAAATATGCTTTCATGCTAACATTCGTAAATTAAATCAAGAGAGCCAACAAAGGGAAACCTTTTGAGAGGGCCCGAGCTAACATGCTTTAATTTTCATCCCAAAACATTAGGGTGGACTTGGATGGTGTAGGAGCACCTCGAGACCTAAGAATCAGGAGGATTCCATGCATATTATGTTCTATCCAAAGTGTCATGTTTGTAAGGCCTTAGCGCCATATTGAATCATAGTTGGACGAGTAACAGCATAACATTGAGTCTGTTTACGTGTCATTAAAGATTGTAACCGATTTGAATGGATGTAACTGAATAGCAGAGGTGGTTGTAGGGTGGTTTGCCTTCCACCTTATGTAACTATCGATATGAGATTCTATATAGTCAGTCTATGTTCGTTAAGGAAAGAGAGACATAGAGGCAGAGAAGATTGTTGTATGTATATTTTCTGAGAAGAAGGAATAAAAAGTTCTGTTTGGTTTAATTGCATAGATGTAGATCAGAAGCATTCCACTGGTTGAGATTTCTTTGAAATCAGTGGAATGACTTCCTTAGGAGTAGATTGTTTTCCATTCTGTTGAGTTTTTGTTGTTTCTATGTGAGTTGTTCAGTTGCAAAGTTGTAGAGGTTGTCATCGGTGTAACACGGCCCTCGGGGAAGCTTTTGGATGTTACACCGATTAATAGAGTTAGACCGATAGGAGGTGTATCGGTGAAAAAAGTGGTTTTGGTCTCACTGACGATGGAATGTATCAATGTATCGACAGACCTTGGTCAGAGTTTCACCGACGAGCAAAATGTTACTGATAAGCAAAAGTCAAAGTCGACGTCAAGAGTTGATCCATCGGTGCATTGGCCAGAGCTTGTAAGCATTCGTTAATGAAGGAAGTCACGCTGATGGTTGAAACCCATCAGCATATTGGAAGAAGTGAATAAGGTTCCTCTGATGACCTAAGTCACACCGACGGTGGTGGTTTGAAGGGTCATCAGGGTGATCGGAATGTATCGACGGAAGAGTTTTCAAGTGTGCCGATGGTATTAAGTCCTACCAATATACGAGGGACTTAGAGTCTCATATCAGAATGACTAAGAAATCGTTGTGAAAGGATATAAATTTGCTGATAGTTGTATGTCTTGCTGATAAGAGTCAATGATGGGATGTCTGCCAGAAGCGAAGTCAAATGGAGTCATGGTGGCATCAGCCTATCAGCCGATGAAATTTTAAGCTTGTCAATGGTATGTTGTCTCACCGATAGTGAAGAATGTGAGTGTGTTTCGGTATTGTGTGGACCTTGAGGAGGGTATTGAAATTTGATTAAGCATTAAACTCTCTATATTGTGGATTTGATGGGTATTCACCCCTATTTTGAGTGTTTTCACTGTGCACTCTGCATCAAATTGGTATCAGAGTTGGCAAAAGGTCTAGGCAGTTGTGTATTTGATTTCTGTCACTAAGAAGGTAGATGAAGAGTTGAAGCAAAATGTTTGGTTGGTGACCATTTTGAAAATAGAGATCATAGAAGGTATTTTGAAGGCTGACAATAGTTTCTAGACTGTTGCAGATGCTCATGCTATCTAGTTGCGAGAAGGAATAGGATTCCTGTAGTGTGTGGGTAGACGATGATGAGGTCTATCAAGACCATTCACCAATAGAGATTTGGCTAGAAGAGGGTATAGAGTGAGGCCACTGTGAGAGAGAGTGGTAGTGCATCTCCAGGATCTACTGTTGGACGAGAGGAACGGGTCTTTGAAGCAGCATGTAGGATGGGCATCTGATTGAACATTGTGTTGTAGTTGTTGAAGCTTTGATCAGTCTGAAAGTACTCTATTGCTAGGAGTAGAAGGAGCCTAAAGATACTCTGAAAAGTAGATGGTAATTTTCCATTATTGCTTGGTTGGTCACTATTCCATTGATGTGAAGATTTGAAGCCTGAAACAGAAGAGACAGAGTGAAAGATGAAGCTAGATAGAGATGCGGGAAAAGGTAGTTTTGTTTTGCAGGTACATTTCCAAGGGACTTGGAAATCTTTGTTGGTTGGTTGTATGGTGCAGGAGCACCTCAAGACCTAAGAATCAGGAGGATTCCATGCATATTTTGTTATGTCCAAAGTGTCATGTTTGTAAGGCCTTAGTGCCATATTGAATCATAGTTGGCCGAGTAACGGCATAACGTTGAGTCTGTTTACATGTCATTAGAGATTGTAACTGATTTGAATGGATGTAATTGAATGGTAGAGGTGGTTGTAGGGCAATTTGCCTTCCACCTTATGTAACTGCTGATATGAGATTCTATATAGTCGCTCTGTGTTCGTTAAGAAAAGAGAGATACAGAGGCAGAGAAGATTGTTGTATGTAGATTTTTTGAGAAGAAGGAATAAAAAGTTTTGTTTGTTTTAATTGCAAAGATGTAGATCGAAAACATTCCACTGGTTGAGATTTCTTCAAAATTAGTGGAATGACTTCCTTAGGAGTAGATCATTTTCCATTCTGTTGAGTTTTTGTTGTTTTTGCATGAGTTGTTCGGTTGTAAAGTTGCAGAGGTTGTCATTAGTGTAACACGGCCCTCGGGGAAGCTTTTTGATGTTACACTGATTACTAGAGTTAGACCGATAGGAGGTGTATTGGTGAAAAAATAGTTTTGGTCTCACTAACAATGGATGGTATCGGTATATCGACAGACCTTGGTCAGAGTTTCACCGAGGGGTAAAGTGTTGCCGATAAGTGAAAGTCAAAGTTGATGTCACGAGTTGGTCCATCGGTGCATCGGCTAGAGCTTGTAAGCATTCGCCGATGAAGGAAATCATGTCAACGGTTGAAACCCATCAGCATATTGAAAGAAGAGAATAAGGTTCCACCGATTACCTAAGTCACACCGACGGTGGTGGTTGGAAGGGTCATCGGGGTGTTCAGAATGTATCAGTGGAAGAGTTTTCAAGTGTGCCGATGGTATTAAGTCCTGCTGATAGGTGAGGGACTTAGAGTCTCATATCAGAATGACTAAGAAGTTGGTGTGAAAGTATATAAAGTCACCGATGGTGGTCTGTCTGGCCGATAAGAGTCAATGGTGGGATGTCTGTCAGAAGCGAATTCAAATGGATTCATAGTGGCATCAGCCTATCGGCTGATGAAATTTTAAGCTTGCCAATGGTATGTTGTCTCGTTGATAGTGAAGAATGTGAGTGTGTTTTAGTATTGTGTGGACCTTGAGGAGGGTACTAAAAGTTGATTAAGCATTAAACTCTCTGTATTGTGGGTTTGATGGGTAATCACCCCTGTTTTGAGCATTTTCACTTGTGCACTTTGCATCAGTGGACATGGGTGCCCAAGTTCTAAGGCCCTAATTTGGTCATGTTTAAGGATTAAAATGGGCCCCTTAGCCCCATTTGACATGGGTTTTGGGGCAAATTTCTCCAATGAGTATTTAACTTGAAAAGTGTTAACACGAAGACCTAGGAGCTAAATTAGGAGGTAAAAAGGCATAGGGAAACTTTTTACTCCATAGAAGATTCAAACATTGGCTTATACCATTATTACTCTAAAGAGGCAGATGCCAAAAGGGCCTCAACAACCCTTGTACCATGATATGCCCATGAAAGATTTCAATCAACAAGGTAATTACAATAGGCCTTTTCTTCTAACTGGTCCTACCTAGGCCATTGAGGGTGGGCCTTCCACAAGGAAAGGAAATCACATTGTGTGTAATTTCCATCTCACCATAGATTATGATGGTGTATCTTGTCTTGAAGTGACAAGATTCATGCAGATGCTTTCCATGAGCAAGCATGCTAAAGAGCCATTTGAAGAAGAACCTACCCAGTCTAGAGACGCTAGTGTGAATTTCTTTGAATATGAATCAGAATCAGACTGAGGGGAGGATGTATACATAGAACTGGATGGTACTAATTGTATCATGTTCACTAGAGGCCAAAATTCTCAGAAGAAAGATCATGATCCTAAAGGTTAGTCCAACAATCCTTCTTCTACCCCTAAGTATATTTTGTCAAGGCATGCTGCCAATAGTTCCAATAAAGTAGAGTCTGTTGTTCCTAAGTGTTCATCCTCTGAGGTACCTTCCACTTCCTCCTCTAGAGATGTTTCTAATTATTTTGATATAGTAGAATCATGTAAAAGTACAAAAATTTAGATATCCCAAGTTGAATACCTTAGACTCAATCCTTCTGAGTTGGATAGGCTTGTTAGATATGTAAAGCAAGAACCTTCCCCTTCATATTTGAATGCACAAGTGTCTGTTTAAGCTAATGTTAATGCTAAAACCTAGAATTGCTCAAGTTCTCATTCTACCCTTTTGAGAAACCTGAGCCTTTCTATGTATCTTTGTACATTGTTGGTTACAAGTTGAGTAATTGGGTTATAGACTCTAGGGCCTCTAACAATGTCATGCTTGCCCAAGTGGCCAAAGCTCTCGACTTGTCTCTTACATCTTCCCAGGAAAATGTTATTCTATGGACTCCACATAGGTGCCCATCTTAGGTCAAATTAAAGATGCACAAGTTTCCCTAGTAGCATATCCCAAGAAAAGATTGAAGTTAACTATTTTGGTAGCTGATATTCCCTCTAGCTATGGAATGCTCTTGAGTAGAAGTTTTTACAAAGACCTAGGTGGGGAAATTTAGATGAATTGGTCTCATACACTTATACCTGTAGATAGTAAGAAAGTTTACTTGAGTCTTGAGCCAAAAGAAAATTCATAGCATTGAAGTCTGGAGACCCAAGAGCGGAGATATTATAAGTGGAGACTGGTCCAGGTACTTACACATTTACCTCCACTATAGAAGAAAGTCCAAACATGATTAGTCCTATTTATCTAACGAGTTATGGAATTTGGAGTTTAATGGGAGTTGTTCTACTTATGGTTCAGGTGCTGGTGTTGTTCTTATTTCTCCTGATGATTATAAGTTTCCTTTTTCTTACAAGTTAGATTTTGAAAACACTAATAACATTGCTGAATATGAGGCCTTTCTCCTGGGATTGTTAATGGCAAAAGAAAAGGGAATTAAGCAGTTGAAAAGAAAAGGAGATGTTGAGCTAATTGTGAAATAGGTGAGAAATAAATATTTAGTTAAAAATGGAAGGTTGAGGCTTTAGAAAAATAGGTTTTGGGATTGTATTGAATGTTTTGATGCTTTTTCAATTGAAGCTATCCCCAGGGACCAAAATACTGGGGTGGATTCCCTAGTTATCTCAGGATCACTGGTTCTTCCTCATCCCAACTTCAAAGATGAATCATATAGGGTGGAGGTGATATACAGGCCTAGTGTGTCTGATAATGTTCACCATTGGCAAGTGTTCAACAATGATCAACACATTATTTCTTTCCTAGAGAAGGATGAATCATTTGCCAATTTATTCTTTGAAGGTAGTACTGCACAGAGTGAAGATACTCTCGATGGTGAACTGAGTTTCCCAAATGGTCAAGATACTAAGGTGATAAAGCTGAAGTGGAACAAGATTCATAAGGGTTTGGTCTCCATTGAAGACCTATTTAATAGGCATGATTAGTTCATTAAGAAAAAAGTTTAGTGTCAATCAGATCATCAGTTGGGTACGCTTGTGTAAACATAGGCATTGATGAAGATCCCAAGTTTGTTTGTATTAGGAAGTGATGCTCTCTTAATGAAAGAGAGTGTTTGATTTCTTTATTGATTAGATATAAGAATGCCTTTGTGTGGTGTTATGTAGACCTAAAGAAGTTTATAAATGGAGAGGTACAACACCACATCCCATTGAATCCTGCCACATTTCTGTTCTAGCAGAAGAAAAGGACATACAATCCTAAAGTTACTGAGACTATTTTTAGTGAAATCAACAAAATGTTGAAAGTTAAGATTATCTACCCTATCCATCATTCCATGTGGATTTATAACATTGTACTAGTAAGGAAAAAAATGAGGAGATAAGAATTTGTGTTGATTTTCATAATTTGAACCAAGCATCTCTAAAGGATAACTATCCTTTACTAGTTATGGACCACATCTTGTAAATTGTGTCTAGATCTGAAATGATGTGCATGTTGGATGGTTTTTCAAGATCCAACCAGATAGGAGTAGCTTCTGAAGATCAACATAAGACTACATTCACCACTCCTATTGGTGTGTTTTCTTATAACAGGATGCCCTTCAGCCTTATTAATGCTAGAGCTACTTTTCAAAGAGCGATGGATATGAAATTTGGGGATTTGAAGAACAAAGTCATTGTTGTCTACCTTAAAAACCTAACAATCATTTCAAAGAGGAGAGCAGATCATTTTAATGATTTGGAAGTTGTGCTTCAACGATGTAGACATCATTGTAGCTCTTTGAATCCTAAGAAATCCATATTTGTGGTATTGAAGGTAAACTGTTAGGTCACATCGTCTCTAAGGATGTCATAAAGATAGATCTAAAAAGAGTCAAAGCAATTTAGCAACTAAGTCTTCCCACATCCAAAAGTAATACCAAATCATTCTTTGGTCAAGTCAATTTCTTGAGGAGATTCATTCTTGATTTTGTCCAATTGACTAGACACATTGCTGAAATGATGAAAAACAATCCAATCTTAGGTGGAGTGAGGAAGGTAAGAAAGAATTTGAAGACATCAAGGTAGCCATTGCTAATGCTCCCACTTTGGTGCATGCAAATTTTGAGAAAGATTTCATTATTTATTGATATGCATCTGAAGACACTTTGTCAGCCATTTTGTTGTAAAAGAATGAACAAGGGATCAAAGCACCAATAGCCTTTATAAGTGTAACTTTGAAGAAATATATTATTCTCCTCTAGAAAAGCATGCTTACACAATGGTGAAGGTTTTGAAATAGATTAGATTCTATATCTTGCATTCTCATGTTATTATCTTTGTCCCTGACTTTGTGGTCAAAAGCATTCTTACACAGCAGGAGATTGGTCGTAATAAGAGAGGAGCCTGAGTGGAAAAGGTACAAGAATATGATATTGATTTGAAGCTCACCACTTTGTTAGAGACAGAGGTCTATGCAAAGTGATTTCCAAAAATAATCCTACTAAAAATGAAGATCTACCACTTGTCTTATTTACAAGCACTACTGACAAATGATTTTCCAATGTTTCCTATTTGTTAACCTATGGTGGTGCAGTCATGGTTAGGAGGGTCCATGGAGTGAATAGTCTAGACCATGCAGTAAGAGTAAACACAATGGAAATAACTCAATTGTAGGATGTAAATATAGATTTAGATACTCAATATACCATAGATTCAAAATACTAACATGTCAGCAACATGTAGGCTTACAAATTAGGGTTCATAGGCATGATTATAGAATAGTATGATATGGCATTGAAGTGCCTGATACCAAAAGAATTCAAACTACCTAACTCATGAATTATGCTAACTACCTTCTTATGCATCTATTACATGAATATATATCATCTCTAGATCACAAGAATCCTCTGCATCAGCCATGGAAGAAGTTACAATCTCCAATGTAGGTGTAACGTGTGTACACGGATAGGTCAACCTTAAGTAACTTGTACTCCTCTGTAAGTGAATGAAACAAGGTGCGGATCTCATGGAAGTTCAACCATGTCCCAAACTATATTTAATGATGTGGCATTTAGCTCTACAAGTTGTGGAAGTGCTTTTCAATCCTTCTCCTTCAGCTGGTTGTTTGAGACTGTTTGGATGCTCTATTTTGGGAAAATATCAATCTTATGGTAGCCATATCTTTCCAGTAACTGATCTAAATGAGATGAATTTTGGATATGATGTGCATGATGATGTCTAGGTGCTAAGTCCTACTTCACAAGGTCTAGAATAAAATTGCAATAGAATGTAGTCCAAACTACTGAAACTACTTCTGACTGACTAAGATGAAATGATCTAAAAATGAAAAGAAAACAAAAGAATGCAAATATTTTTGGTTGATGCAATATTTCTCTTGAACTAGGGATGCTCCTACATCAGACACTTGGGGTTCTTGAAAAAGTGAGTCCCTCACTTTGCTAGTGCTAGAGGAAAACCAAGATAGTCCACCTCAACCTGAGAAATCCAAGATGATTCTTTTTCTGGTCAGCCTTTCCACTTCACAAGATATTCTTTGTATTGCTTTCCTCTAGTACTATGTCCAATTCTACTATCCAAGATGTCTTCAATCTACTCCGGTGCTTTTTATGGTAACTACTTCTTAAAGTCTTCTTCAATACTGTCATTGGTTTCTACTTCATACTAATATAGGTCTGCAATGTTGTGGTAGCTCCACTTCATATGCATTTCCTGAATCAAACTTCCTGAGTATCCTACATGGTCCAAACTTCTTCATCTTCAACTTGTTATATGTCCCTATTGGAAATCTTTATTTTCTCAAATATACCATTACCTCATCAAGCCCATTGACAATTCTTTGTCTTTTCTTCTCATTTTCTTGCTCCTTATACTTACTGTTCATCTCCTCCAAATGTTTCTTAACCTAATTATGAAATTTCTCCATGTGTCCTACAAATTCTTCTAACTCTACACTTCTATTTATCTCCATATGGATATCTCTCAACTCTACTACTCCTCTATGGTTAGTTCATGTCACAATCTTAAATAGTGTTCTTCTTGTGCTCTTATTTACTAGATTATTGTATGCAAACTCTACTTGTGATAGAATTAGATCCCAACTTCCTACCTTTTCTCCAACCAAACATCTCATCAAATTTCCCAAACTCTTATTTACCCACTCTGTCTGTCCATCAATCTATGGATGAAATGTTGAACTAAACTTCAAGTCTATCTTCATCTTCTTCCAAAGTGTCTTCCAAAAGTATCCAGGGAATCTTGTATCTCTATCTGAAATTATGCTCTTATGCCATCCATGCAATCTCACAATCTTCTTGAAAAATAGGTCAGCCACATGAACTGCATCATTTGTCTTCTCACAAGGTATGAAATGTGCCATCTTTGAAAATATATCCTCCACTACAAATATGGAATCATGTCCTCTCTATGTCTTCATCAATCCTAATATGAAACCCATACTTATGTCTTCCCAAGGTCTCTCTAGAATTGTCAAAGATTTGTACAATCCAATATTCTAACTATTTCCTTTCACAACTTGACATACTCTACAACTCTACACAAACTTCCTAACATCCTTATATATCTAAGGCCAAAAGTATTTTTCACTTACCAAAGCCATTGTCTTATCAATTCCAAAATGTCCTACCAATCCACCACTGTGTTTCTTTTTTATCAAATTATCTCTCATTGAACTCCTAGGTATACACAACTGATTTCCTTTGAACAACATACCCTCCTAAATGAAATAATCCAACCATTTACTCCTATCTATCACAACAGGTTCCTTACATGATTTTTATGGTTTTGTAAAATCAAGGTCTTCTTCATACAGGTTCTTCAATTTGTCAAATCCTAACACTTCAACTCTCGTCTCTGTCACAAGTTCCTTCTTCTACTTAATGCATTTGCAACCTTGTTTGATTTTCCACTTATATGCTTCAATACAAATGTATAACTCTGCATGAACTCTACCCACCTCATATGTCTTTGATTTAACTTCCCTTGACTATTCAAATATTTCAAAGCTTGATGATCTGTATACAACACAAATTCCTTAGGTAACAAGTAATGTCTCCACTTCTTCAAGCCTTGAATTATGGCATAAAAATCCTGATCATAAACTGAATATCTTCTCCTTGCATCATTGAACTTTTCATTGAAATATGTTATAGATCTACCTTCTTGACTTAACATTGCTCCTATTGTATTTCCAATTGCATCACAATCTACTTGAAATACTTTGTTGAAATCTAGTAATGCTAACACTGGTTTCTCTGTCACTTTCTACTTCAATAGTTCAAAACTTTTATTTTCTCTTGATGTCCACTTAAAGTCATTTTTGTCTCCTCTCATTGTTTCTTTCATAGGGTTACATACTGAACTGAATTTTTTGATGAGCTTCTAGTAGAAACTGGCTAATCCATGAAATGATATGACTTCTCCAATGTTCTCAGGTGTTTGCCTCTCAATAATTTCTCTAACTTTCTCAGGGTCCATCTTCAATCCTTCCACAAAAATCACAAATCCTAAGTATACCAATTCTTCCTTCATGAAAGTACACTTCTTGATGTTTATCAACAATTTTTCTTCTCTCAACCTCTACAATACTTGTCTTAGGTGCCACAAATGTTCTTCTTTTGTCTTACTAAAAATTAGAATTATCATCTAAATATACAATAACAAAATTACCCAAGAATTTCTTCAAAACTTCATTCATCAATCTCATGAAATTACTCGGTGCCTTAGACAATCCAAAAGGCATCACTAACTATTCATACAATCTTTCATTTGTCTTGAAAGAAGTATCCATTCTTCTCCTCTAATTCTGATTTGATGGTATCCACTCTTCAAGTCTATATTTGTAAAAGATTTTTCTCCACTCAAACAATCCATAATGTCATCCATCCTAGGCAACGAAAATATATACTTCACTATGATCTTGTTGATTGCTCTAGAGTCTATACACATTCTCTATTCTCCATCCTTCCTTAGTGCTAAGACTGTAGGTACTACACAAGGACTCAAGCTTTCTCTGATCAAACCTTTCCTCAGCAACTCTTGTATCTACCTATTCAATTCGTCATTCTTTGCTAGTGTCATTTTGTGTGTTACTTTATTAGGCAAACTAGCTCAAGGTATAAGATCCATATGATGACTGATACTTTTGATTGGTGGTAATCCTTCAAGTACATTATCTAATATGATGTCTTCATACTCTATCATTAATTTAGTTATCTCCTCCAATTGTGATTCTTCAGTCTATGTCTTTAGGGTTTCAGGCTTCTTAGGAATCAAAGCATAACACATATTCTCATGTCTCAAACCATCCAGAAATTTCCTTCCATCAAAAAAATAGATTCTAGCATTCCCACATACTTTACCCTTAGGTTCATCTTCCAAAGGAATCAAAGTAATTCTCCTTCCATTTGATGTTATAGTATAGGTATTCTTTCACCCATCATGTATAGCTTTTCTATCATACTGTCATGGTCTACCCAACAATATATGACATACATCCATAGGCATAATATCACACAATACTTCATCATGATAAGATCCAATATGAAATTTCACCAAACATTATTCACTCACCAGTACCTTATGATCATTCTAAATCCATGCTATCTGATATGGCTTAGGTTGTTTCAATCTTTCCAAGTCCAGCTTAGTCACCATCACCTCTAAAACCAAATTATCAAAACTACCACTATCAATTACAACCTTACAACATTTACCTCCTAATGTGCATCTATTCTAGAACAAACTTTTCCTTTGTAGTGGTTCCTCATTTGTCTCTTCTTGAAATAGTGCTCTCCTCATGACTAGTGATTCTCCTTTCTTAAGTTTACCAACTGAATTAGGTGATCCAACAGGTTCTTCTACATAAGTTGTTCTTCCACTATTCTCTATCTTCTTGCTTGTACTTCCTTGATGACATTCATATGCTCTATGTCCTTCACCTCCACACTTAAAACAAGTTCCTCTGAATGTTCTCTTATCAAATCCTCTTCCATCTCTTCTATATCCTTCACTCTGGTAAGAATTAGGGTCTCCTCTAGAGTAGAAAGTTGTGTCATCCCTCTGGTATGCATTGTTATCTTTGTCTTCCTTTTTGAATGTACTATCTTGTCTGTTTTCCTCTGCATATGATCTTTCTCATCTAGAAAATGTTATACCTCTCTAAAATTTACCTCTTCTACCTCTCTATCTCTGCTCATGCTTCTTGTTCAACTTTTCTTCAACTTTTAGGGCAAACTGATATGCTTCTTCCAATGTTGTCATCCTCACCAAACTTTGTTCTTCTTGAATATTCAATCTTAGGCCATTGGTATATCTTGCCACTTTCTCCTTGCTTGCTTCACTATGTCCTATCCTTATAATCATCTTATGATATTCTTCAGTGTACTCATTCACAAATCTCTCCTTTTGTCTCAAGTTTTGCAATCTCTTCAATAATTCCAACTCATAGTCAATAGGTATAAATTGATTCTTCAACTTTGTCACCATTCTATCCCATTTTATAATTTTTTCTTTTCCTCTTTTGTTTCTATCCAAATGAACTTCTTCCTGTAATGTTAAAAAATGTCCCCTTGGGGGCTTTTCCCTCTTTAGGTTTAGCTCCTGGGTCTTTTGTGTGCATTTAGGACATCTTGCATCATAATTTGGCATCCCGATGGAATGAACCCTAGGTATCATGACAAATGAGGCCTAGCGGGACCCCTTGAGCTTGACCCTGCCCAAAATAGGGGGGAGGACTTGGGCGTCTGCACCCTAGTCATGCCCTATTTTGGGGCAGTCCCAATTTTTGGGTGTCGGCTTGTGATTGTTACTTGGGTTCTATGCCGACACGGTAAGTTTGAATTATGAAAATCTTGGTGGGAGTGTTTGTAGTTGCATATAAAATCATGTTTAGGCATTCATTTGTAAACTAGATTTCAATTAGATGATTACTAGAAAGCTATTATGTTCTCAAGTTGATTCAAGGATTTCATTGTGTTGCAAGAGCAGATTTGTGTGGTTTATGTGTTTGTATTTGCAGATTTGAGCATCCATTCATCATGGAATGAAGAGCATCTTCCTCCCATGAGATCTTCACTACAAGGTGACATTATATTGTGATTGTGATCATTATTTCATTTAGTTTTTGCCTCTGCCTACCAAGGCACGCACTCTCTATCTGACAGAAGTGTTTAGAGACTTAAGTTTCCTCTGGGGCTTGACTGAGGTAAACCTCTAAACACCACAAACCCCTCCTAAAGTTTTCATGGTTGCAGGTTATAGGTTGAGGAGATGGACAAAGTGAAGTTGTAGGAGGGCATGTTGGAGTGTCAAAATTGTAGACCAATGAAATAAATAGCCACCTAAATTTGGGTGCCCACTCATTGGTCCTTGAATTTTCATGATAGAAAAACCTTCAGAATAGTAGGAAAGAGTTACAGATTGAGTTCTCAAATCTAGACAAAAATAAAGGTCTTGGACTTGGGTGCTCGCTCCTGTGTCCCTGACTTTTCCTCCTCAGAACCCTGAAAATAGGTACTCTGTGATTTGTCATTTTACTTCCCTCTGTAAGAGCCTTTTCTATAATTCATCCATTTAATGTCGTATTTGTAAAATTAGGGTTTTAATGGTTAATTGAGCATAGGAGAAGGAAAATTGATAATTAAACACCTTAATCCAAGCTTCCCTACATTTGTAAGTGACCAAGGACCTATTAGTGCTCTACCAATCAATCTAAAGCTCCTTGAATATGTTAGGTGAAAGGAGGATTTAAATACTAAACTAAATAAATCCAATTTTCCCCTAATCATATAGCATTTTGTGTCATGATCTCAAACCTAGGGCTTGAAAAACATCAATTTTCACTAGATTTGGCCTTATCAACTCTCTAAACTGGCACCATAGGCATGTTGTGAAGGGTATTTTTACATTAATTGGTTGTTATCAGGGTAATTATTTTCTACCCCTCCTAAAAAACTTCACAACACCTTTTTATTTCCTCTTGTATTGAAAATTGGGTGAAAAACTACACTTTTTTGCTATATTTGCCATAGGGTTAGGCCTACTTTGCACTCCAAGTGTGTTGTGAAAAATTTTATGGATTGAGGTGACTGATACCATTAGTATTATTTTCTGGACCTCCTAAAATTATGTACAACACCCCTTATGCTAGGCCTTGGAGTTGAAAAACTGTGAAAAATAGCCTATTTTTGCTATATTTTCACTAGGGTTTAACCTTAAGTGGCACTAAAAGCATGTTCTGATAGATATTTTGACATTAAATGGCTGTTATCACTGATATAATTTGATGCTCATCATCATTTTCCTCACAACACCCTTTTTCATGCTCTTTTGAATCAAGATTTGGTGACAAGATTACATATTTTGACATATTTTCACTATATTTTGACTTGTCGTCATCTTAGATTCGCATCAAGAGTGTGTTGTGAAGGATATTATTGCTGTTTTAGACTGATATCAGACATATAATGTGCTTCCCTTGATCAAAATCCATACAACACCCTTTGTTTCATTCATTTACATTGAAAAAAGTACAAAAAATAAAGCATTTTAGGCTATTGTTGCATATAGTTTTGCACTTGCCTATGATATACTTTTGGAAAAACTTTTACATATGATTTGGCATTCATGGCCTCATCCTCTCAATTCTCTTTGGGATCTTTACATGAATGTTCCAAAATTTGAAAATCTTTACAAATTCATTAGTACACATCCTTATGTCATGCCCTATATACAAGCCATGTATCACAAGGATATATTGGTGGCATCTTCCTTTGAGATCCTTGATTATGTATCTGATCTTAACAACTTCATATCTCTCATCAATACATACCCTTGGGTAGTAGAAGAATTGATAAAACACACTTTGGATGGAGAGCATGACACTTCTCATAATAGTTTGGAATTAATAGCTCAAACATATGGCAATGATATCGACCATGATTAGGAGAATGATAGTAAATTCACAGGCTACCCTACTGATCCTAACAATGAACAACATGATGAGCAAGACATGAATTGGGCTATGGTACCTTATATCCCACTTTCCTATAACATTAGGGAATGGGAGGATGACTATGATTTACTTGATGATGAGACTTAACACGAAAATCCTACAAGTAAGTATCTCTAACCCTTTATCTCTCTCATGATGTACTTCCCTCGTGATGTGTTATGTGTTGTTTAGGCCTCTTGGGATGACCCCTGATTCTCTTGTAAGGTCTAGGATACCAGGAGACCACCTCTATTGTGATTCTTCTATTTGTATCATCATTTTTCTATATTGCCTCTCTCTAATTTCATTGTTGTGTGTTGTGTCTTACGGACATAGTGTTGCAGTTGGTGACACTGGGGGAACCCTCTTCTATGACTATCCCTAAGACACTTGTTTCTCCTCTCTTATTTATTGTTTCCCTTCCTCTAGTGTTTCTATCTAGCAGGTAGATGACGAGAAAAATTTATACTAATGCGGACCTAGTGTCCCTTTTGAGAGCAATCAAAAAATGGACTTAGTTCCTAATATGACGATGGGGTTATATATTTTATCCGATCCTTGGCTAGTGGAAGCACTCATGGTTTCTATGTAGTGACTATGATGATGTTTCTATCGCATTTACAAACCTTAACAACATTACTTCTCTATGCACCTTTGTTTGTCTTTGAATCTGGCCTTAGTGGTGCTCGATTCAGAGAGCTTCATGATATAGCCCCACGACTATCCTTGAACTCTAGATTCGTAGTATAACCTTGGCTCTTTGTGTGTTTAATCATATGCATTGATGTTGTTGTTTATCTTGATTTTGTAGACACTAACATGTTTCTTGTAGGGATGTGTTTGTGGGAACATTTGGTGATCGTGGAGTACATGTCACCTCTAGGGGGCATGGGCTTGGCAAAAGTCAGTGTTCCCTTGTGTGTTTTCTTCCTACCTTAATGTGCTTGATATTGATGCATATATAAGGTAAGTTGTGTGTTGTAGATGTTAGCAATGTGCTTGTCCTTAGATGTAGTTTAAAGACTAGGTCGATGAGTGCTTCCTGCATTCTGAGTTTGTTTGCAATCAATCAATCAATCATGTAAGCCCTCTACGGAGGTGGGATATTGTGTATATCCTTTTTATCTTAAGCCATCCATGGAGGGAGGGATTGTGTATTTCTTCGAGTAGATTACATCATCCTATCATTTTCAAAAGTCCTCTGCGAACGCAGGGAGCGGTTCTATGACTAACTCAACCCTTAAGCATGTCTTCAATGATTGTTGTGGCGAAGTGCAATAATTGATGTGTGCCTGTAATGTGTCTGAGATGGTGTTAAGCCTACAAATAGGAACACTTCATCGCTTGTCTACCATGTTTTCTCCGTGTCTTCAAGTGTGTGTGTTTGGCATGCTTTCTTTGTGTGGCATTTTTGTTGCCACATATGTAGTTTAAAGACTAGCTCGATGAGTGCTTCCTGTATTTTGGGAGGTTTTGTGTGTCTTGCGTGTGCGTTGCCCCATATATGCAGCCTAAATACTAACGCAATGAGTGCTTCTTGCATTATGGGAGGTTTTTTTACTTTCCAGTACTTGCATCTACATTTCATATATATGAGAAAAAGAAAAGAAAAGAATCATGCCTATCTTCTATGTATTTGTTGTCTTCTCCATGTTCTCTATGACTGTAACTGTCTTCTCCATGCTTGGCATGTTTGATGTGTTTGTGACCTTACTTTAATGCATGTATTGGCTTGCATTTATACAAGCATTAAAGTGGGGACTAAATGTAACGTCAGAAAATGTCCTCTTGGGGGATTTTCCCTCTTTATGTTTAGTTCTCAGGTCTTTTGTGTGCATTTAGGACATCTTGCATCATAATTTGGCATCCCGATAGAATGAACCCTAGGTATCATGACAAATGAGGCCTAGGGGGACCCCTTGAGCTTGACCATGCCCAAAATAGGGGGGACGACTTGGGGGCCCGCGCCCTAGTCCTACCCTATTTTGGGGTAGTCCCAATTTTTGGGCATCAGCTTGTGACCGTTATTTGGGTCTTATGCCAACATGGTAAGTTTGAATTATGAAAATCTTGGTAGGAGTGTTTGTAGTTGCATATAAAATCATGTTTAGGTATTCATTTGTAAACTAGATTTTAATTAGATGATTACTAGCAAGCTATTATGTTCTCAAGGTGACTACGGGCTTTCATTATGTTGTAAGAGTAGATTTGTGTGGTTTATGTGTTTGTTTTTGTAGATTTGAGCATCCATTCATCATGGAATGAAGAACATCTTCCTCCCATGAGATCTTAACTACAAGGTGACATTATATTGTGATTGTGATCATTATTTCATTTAGTTTTTGCCTCTACCTACCTAGGCACACACTCTCTATTTGAAAAAAGTGTTTAGAGACTTAAGTGTCCTCCAGGGCTTGACTAAGGCAAGCCTCTAAACACCACAACCCCCTCCCAAAGTTTTCATGGTTGTAGGTTATAGGTTGAGGAGTTGGACAAAGTGAAGTTTCATGAGGGCATGTTGGAGTGTCAAAATTGTAGACCAGTGAAAGAAATAGCCACCTGAACTTGGGCACCCACTCATTAGTCCTCAAATTTTCTTGATGGAAAAACCTTTAGAACAACAAGAAAGAGTTGTAGATTTAGTTCTCAGATCTAGACAAAAATATAGGCCTTGGACTTGGGCGTCCACTCCTGTGTCCCCAACTTTTCTGCCTTAGAACCCTGAAAATAGGTACTCTATGATTTGTCATTTTACTTCCCTCTGCAAGACCTTTTTCTATAATTCATCTGTTTAATGTCATATTTGTAAAATTAGGGTTTGAATGGTTAATTGAGCATAGGAGAAGGAAAATTGATAATTAGACACCATAATCCAAGCTTCCCTACATTTGTAAGTGACCAAGGACCTGTTAGTTCTCTACCACTTGATCTGAAGGTCCTTGAATGTGTTTTTCAACTTGGTCTTTGCAAATCTCACCTTCTCTAGATCTTTAATTTCTTCATATTCAAAGTATTCTTCTAGGTCATTTATCTAATCAATCAATTCCTCTAGATTCAAATTGCTAGTATAGTTTGGTACATCAACTCTAGGTCTTTTCCCAATATTTGAAATAGCTCTCAACATCTTCACTTGATATGATTCTTCTTCTCCTTCTAGGGTTTCTTCATTTTGTCAGTAGATTGGAATTCTTCATCATCATCACTTACAACATTAGGTTGAGGTGTCAATCCTCTTCTTCGATCTTCTTCAACAACATCCACTCAAACTTGCATTGTTTTCATCATTTCCATCATCTCATCCATTCTTCTAGCCATAGTACCAATAGCAGGTATTCTCCTCGGTGACATCTCTTCCTAGGATCAAGTGTAACTACCTCAAATTATGTGATCACGCTACAAGGTGACAACTGCCTCACAATTAGCAATCAGTTAACAATACAGTCTACCTCAGGTTCGATGATCTCTTCACAACAAGATCTTGCAGAATGCCTTCATAAACTTTGCTCACCTTGCTCACTATAAAGGGTAAAATTTGGATGTTTAGTTTTTGGTAGTTTTGGTGTATATCCTCCTTTTACCCTTACATTCAAGGACTATGGTCGAGTTACAATGTATTATCATACTCTAGGTCACTATTGAAATGTAGGGAAACTTAGATTTTTATGATTTGATTGACAATTTCCTTCTCTTATGCTCAATTGTACCTTAAAACCCTAATTATGCAAATGCGACAGTAAACGGATGAATTACAGAAAATGCTTCTATAGAAAGATGTAAATTAACAAATAACCGTACACCTATTTTTGGGGTTCCAAGGTGGAAAAGTCAGGGACTAAAGAGCAGGTGCCCAAGTCCAAGGCCCTTCTTTTTGTCGAGATTTGGAAAAAAGGTCTACAACCTATATCTGTTGTATCAGAGATTTTCTTTTTGCAGAATTTTGAGGACTAATGAGTGGGCGCCCAAGTCCAGGTAGCTATTTCTTTCATTGATCTATAATTTTGACACTCTGTTGTATCCTTCTGTAACTTCACTTTGTCTACAACTCCATCCTGTAACCTGCAATCATGAAAACTTTGGGAGGGGGTTGTGGTGTTTAGAGGCTTGCCCAAGTCAAGCCTTGGAGAGACATTCAAGCCTTCCAAACACCATTGTCAGATAGAGAGTGCATGCCTTGGGAGGTAGAGAAAAAAACCAAATGATAAATACTCAATAATCACAATAGATATCACCTTGTAGTGAAGATCTCATGTTAGGAAGAAGCTCGTCATTCCATGAGGAGATGGATGCTCAAATTTGTAAACACAAACACATAGACAACACAAATATACTCTTGCAACACAATGAAAGCCTTGAATCACCTTTAGGATACATAAAGTTCACAATAAAAATATAGCTTACAAATGGCTACATAAACATGATTTTATATGCAACTACAAACATTCATGCCAAGATTTTGTAAATTCAAAATTATTGTTTCAGCCTAGGGACCAAATAATATTCATAAATTGACACTAAAAATTTAGGCCTGACCCAAAATAGGGCAAGACTAGGGCGCGGGTGCCCAAGTCCTCCCCCCTATTTTGGGTAGGGTTAGGTTCAAGGGGTCCCCTAAGGCCCCATTTATCATGATATCCATGGTTCATTCCATCAGGATGTTGAATTATGATGCAAGATGTCCTATATGCACACTAAAGACCCAGGAGCTAAACCTTTTGAGGGAAAAGCCCTCAAGGGGACATTTTTTGACATTACATTTAGCCCCCACTTTAATGTATGTATAAATGTGAGGCCAATACATGCATTAAAGTATGGTCAACAAACACAGCAAACACACCAAACATAGAGAAGACATGCCAAGCACATCGAATAAAATGATAGGCACACAAAACACGAAGAATATAGTAAATGCATAAAAGACAGGAATGATTTCTTTTCTTTTTTTTCTCACATATATGGAATGTAGATGCAAGTACATGAAAGTAAACAAACCTCCCATAATATAGGATGCACTCATCGCAGAGGTCTTTAAACTGTATATGGGGCAACACTCACGCAAGACACGCAAAACCTCCCAAAATGTGGTATGAACTCATCGCGTAGGTCTTTAAACTGCATATGGGGCAAACAGAATGCCATACACACACATTTTGAAGACATGGAGAAAACACGATAGACAAGCAATGGAGTGTTCATATTTCTAGGCTCAACACCATCTTAGGCACATTATAGGCACACACCTACGATTGGGCTTCACCACAACAATCACTGAAGACACACTTAAGGGATGAGTTAGTCACAAAATCGCTTCTTGCCTCTGTAGAGGAATTTTGAAAATGACAAGATGATGCAATATGCTCTGAGAAATACACCATCCCCACCTCCATAGAGGGCTTAAGAAAAAGGATATGCTTGATATCCCACCTCCACAGAGGGCTTACATGATTGATTGATTGCAAACAAACTCAGGATGCAGGATGCACTCATTGCGCAAGTCTTTAAAATGCACCTGAGGACAAACACATTGCTAGGATCTACAACAGACAGCTTACCTTATATATGCCTCCACCTTAAGGTGGTTGATATCATGCATCAATATCAAGCATGTTAAGGTAGGAAGAAAACACGCAATAGAACATAGACTTTCGCAAAGCCCATGCCCCTAGAGGTGACATGTACTTTACGATCACCAAATGTTCCCACAAACACATCCCTATAAGAAACATGTTAGTGTCTAAATAAAAACAACATCAATGCATATGAAATCTGAGGCATGTAAGATTCAAGATAAACAAAGTGCACAGAGTAGTAGTGTTGTTATGATTTGTAAATGAAATAGAACACCATCAATATCACTACACGAAAAGCATGAGTGCTTCCACTAGCCAAGCATCGGATAAGATATACAACCCCATCATCATATTAGGAACTAAGTCCAATTTTTTATTTCTGGTGAAAGGACGCTAGGTCTGCATCAGTATAAATGTTTTTTGTCATCCACCCGCTAGATAGAAACACTAGAGGAAGGGAAACCACAAGTCACCAACCGCAATGCTATGTCTGCAAGACACAACACACAATGATTAAATCAGAGAGAGACAATATGGAAGAATGATGATACAAATAGAAGAAGGTCACAACAAAGGTGGTCTCCTGGTATCCTGGACCTTACGAGAGAATCAAGGGTCATCCCAGGAGGCCTAAACAACACATAACACATCATGGGGGAAGAACATCATGAGAGGGATAAGGGGTTAGAGATACCTATAGGGTCTTCGTGCTAAGTCTCATCATCAAGTAAATCATTAAGGATGTCATCATCTTCCCAAATTTGAATACTAGAAAGAGGTATAGGTTGTTATATTTGTATGTCTAATATATTTTGATCACCTCCCAATCCCTAAGGGGATAACCAAGGCACCTGGACCTCAACATGAATATCATCTCTTAGTGGACTAAGTAGGTTTTGAAACTGTTCCTTGTCCACATCAATCATTTCAAATAGGTTAGGATAATCAAAATAGTCTTCTGTTGTCATGATGTCCTCCATTAATGCTTCATTTTGGTTAGGAGGATTATTTGAATTACTAGAGTTGTCCCTAGTCTTCTCATGTGAGTTATCTGAATGCTCAGATCTAGGAGAAGTAGGGTGGCTTGTGAATTCATCATCACTCTAATAGTCTTTGTCAATGTCATCTCCATATGTTTTAGCTATCAATTCCAAACTATTAAGAGAAGTGTCATGCTCTTCCTTCAAAGTGTGTTTTATCAATTCTTCTATTGAAATTAGGGCAGACAATTAAGAAGGGGAGTGAATTAGTTGTCACAAACTTTTATCTTTTGCTACTTTTAATATTCTTTACTACTTATTAACAGATGAAAGATATAATCATGGAAGAATGAATCAATAACACAAGAGCAAAAACATAATCAACACATATAACACCAGGATTTTTACGTGGAAACCCGGTTAAGGGAAAAACCATGATGGGGGTTAACCCACAAGATTTATTCTCTATTAAAAGAATATAAAATGGGAAGGCACTTGCCTTCAGGTGCACTACCTAGAGCTCATTGCTCAAAGAGGCTCACTACCTACAAAAACATTCACAAGTTTAACACAGAGAAATTTAACTGAGAAACAACATCTTCTTCATGCCAAGATCAGTTCCATTGAAGTGCATAACACCTCTACTCTGTCCCCTCTTACTCTTCCTCACTAACACCTCATCTTCACTCACATCCACACATTTCCATGATTTCACAACACTTATTTATACAATTCATTGACTTTGGAATGATCATCAAAGTTGGCCAAACAATTATCTATCTGGAACATTCTCCAAGATAGGCATTACAAGAAATTACAATCACAAGACTTAAAATGCTTCATGCGAACCATCACGCTATCGTCCAAACATAGCTAGGACTCAAATCTTCCTCGAACATCACACCACACTCCATAAAACTTCTATTAGATCATCCGCAACATGCACCATGCATCCAATCAGCCAAGACTGAAAAGAATAGCAACACCCAAGGAGAAATCTTCATCCACAAGCTCAATTCTCAATGCAAACCATCAAAACAATAGGCACCTGATTTAGAGACCACAAGCACAATGAAATCAACAAGAACAACCGCACTACCTCAGATCACTAGAGCTACTTGTACCTTCATCTGGAAACTCAAGAACACCAACTGTCATGACTGTCACACTAGAAACATTGCTTGTGGGCCTCCAAACCATGAAAAAATTGAGTTAAGGATACACACAGACATCCCAAACACACCTCTAGATCTGCAGATCATAATATTCCAATGCGCATCAATCCGGACCAGATTTTTGTCACCTTGTCACCTCTGAACAACTGCAAAACCTGGTTCTACTTAAATGGCCATAACTTCACCAATTTTCCATGCGGACCTCTCAAATATTGATTAGAGCAATTTTAGACAATCCTCTACAAACCCTTTAATCCGCAGACTCTGATCTTCTTACTAGGAATGCGGACCAATCTACTTCACTGAACTGCACTATCTTCACTGTCTCTGACAGAGAGATATGTAACTCACTCGTTTCTTCCAGAGAGGCTAATTTTCTCAATATCCTCAACAAACAAGTCTTATAGACAAGCAATAGAATAAGATACAGTTGGTACTAATGACAACAAGGATATGTTGACGTCAATGACAACACCGATTAGGAACATATTTGCAACAATCTCCCCCTTTGTCATTGATGGCAACATATGATGTGAAAAATTGTTTCAACCATCAAGACAAGAACTTCTCCCCCTTTCTCTTATCATATCTACAATCACTTTCTTCCCTGCTCCCCCTTTCACCAGCAACTACTCATTTCCATCCAAGTTTTTCACATGACTTCTCTCTCCCTTTGACATCAATGGCAAGGGAACATATTTGCAATCATATCTCCCTCTTTTGCTTCTTAGATAAAACTAGACTAAAATCAAAACATGTTGACTACTCCCCCTAAGTAGCATCCCCTTTACATCAATCCAGATCACTACATATGACTATGAGTTCCACCGGACTGATGCACACTAGTGCATCTTAGTACTGAATAGGAGAGGTAATCACCCCTAGCTTCCCTCTGAGATACTCAAAAGTGTCCTTAGGTAGATGCTTAGTGAAGATATTTGCAATCTTATCCTTTGAAGAAACAAACTCCAATATGACTTCATTCTCATTTACCCTATCTCTTAAAAAGTGAAACTTGATAGATATATGCTTTGTCTTTGAATGCAACACTGGATTCTTTGAAATATTTATTGCACTTGAATTATCACAGAAGATTGTAACAGGTTCTTCAAACACAATTCTAATATCCCTCAACATTTGCTTCATCCACAAAATTTGATTACAATTGCTTGCTGCTGCTATATATTCTACCTCTATAGTAGATAGAGATATTGCATCCTATTTTTTTCTCAACAAAGAAACCATTCTCTTTCCCAAGAAAAATGCGCCTCCACTAGTATGCTTCCTATCGTCCACATCTCCTGCCCAATCAGCATCTGTATATGCATGAAGAGTGAAATCATCACCCTTAGGATTCCATAAGCCATAATCAGATGTTCCCTTCAAATATCTGAAGATTCTTTTGACTGTTACAACATGAGATTCTCTAGGATCAGCTTGAAATCTAGCAACAAGGCCAATTGCATTCATAATATCAGGTCTTGTATGAGTCAGATAAAGCAGTCCTCCAATCATTGATCTATACCTTTTCTAATCTACCTTAGGGGAATCATCATCTTTACTCAACTTGCATTTGGTTATCATAGGAGTACTCATTGGTTTTGAATCTTCCATTCCAAACTTTTTCAACAACTCTTTCACATACTTAGATTGAGATATGAAGATGCCATTTTCTAACTGAATGATTTGCAAACCTAAGAAGAAATTCATTTCACCAAGCATGGACATCTCAAATTCACTTTGCATCTAATCAACAAAATGTTTACACATGCTTTCATTTCCACCCAAGATGATATCATCAACAAATACCTCAATAATCAAGATGTGTTCATGAACAATTTTGAAATAAAGATTACTGTTATCAGTGCCTTTGCTAAAGCCTAGCTTTAGCAGATACTTATCCAACCTTGCATACCAGGCTCTTGGGGCTTGTTTAAGTCCATACAATGCTTTCTTCAATCTATAGACCATATCTCCTTGATCAAACAACTAGAATTCTTGCAGTTTCTCAATGTAGACTTCTTCTTCCAACTCTCCATTCAGGAATGCTAACTTGACATCCATCTAGTAAACTTTGAAATCTTTGTAAGCAGCAAAGGTAAGAAATAATCTGACTGCTTCAATTCTTGCCACCGGAGAAAAAGTTTCTTCAAAATCAATTCCCTCTACCTGAGAATATCCTTTTGCTTTGTTTCTCACAACTTCACCATCTTCATTTAATTTATTCCAGAAGACCCATTTAGTTCTTATTACATTTTTGTCTCTAGGTCTAGGAACAAGATCCCAAGTATGATTCTTTTCAATTTGCATTAATTTTTCTTCCATTGCTTTTATCCAACTTTCATTATTACATGCTTCATTCACTAATTTGGGTTCAATCTTTGAAATTAAACAATACTCCACTTGGTCTTTAGCAATTTTCCTTCTAGTTTGAACTCATTTATTTCTATCTCCTATGATTTGATGTTTAGAATGATTCAACCTTACATACCTGGGAGTTTTGGGGTTTTCTTGAACTTGTTCCTCAACATTTTCACTAGCTTCTTGAGTTACTAGATTCTCTGAAGTAGTCTGAATCTGAGTTTGATCTTGAACTTGCTTTTCATGATCTGATTCATATCCATAAGACTTGGAAGGTCCCTCCATGCCTTCATCAACCTTGACATTAGCACTTTCAACAATCTTTTTTAGTCTCTTGTTAAAGCACCAGTATGCCTTGCTTTGGTTAGAGTAACCCAAAAATATTCCTTCATCACTCCTTGCATCAAACTTGCTTAGATCTTCATCTCTTTTGATAGAGCTTTTACTACCAAAAACTCTAAAGTATTTCACAGTAGGAGCATTACCAAACCAAAGTTCATTAGGTGTTTTACAGTATTACCTTTGATCTGCACCTAGTTAAGAGTGTAGACAGTAGTACTCACAACCTCTCTCCAATAGAGATGTGAAAGATTTGCATCCATCATCATGGTTCTAGTAGCTTCTTGAATAATCTAGTTCTTCCTTTCCACAACTCCATTCTGCTGAGGAGTCCTAGGAGTAGATAACTATCTTCTTATTCCATGCTTTTCACAAAATGCATTAAACTCATCGGAGGTAAACTCTCCACCTCTGTCAGATCTCAGACACTTTACCTTCACACCAATCCCACTCTCCATCCTAGCCTTGAACACATTGAATTTGTCAAGAGCCTTTGATTTCTCTTTCAAGAAAGTGACCCACATCATCCAGGAATAATCATCAATCAACAACATAAATTATCTGTCTCCTGCAAACTCCTAACTCTGGAAGGACAACACAAATCAATGTGCACAAATTCCAACAATCCACTTGAAGATTGTTCTTTACCTTTGAATGTAGTTCTGCTCTGTTTTCCCAACTGACATTCCATACACATGCTATTAGCAGGTTTTACAAGCTTTGGAAGATCTCTTATAGCTTGAGTAGTACTTATCTTGACAATTTTATCAAAGTTTACATGACACATTCTCCTATGCCATAACCAACTCTGATCAATCTGAGCAATCAAACATATTTTACCATACAACTTAAATGAAAGATATGACCTCTAGTCTGTGTACCAAATGCAATCTCAGTTTCGAAGCTTTCCAAAATTTTGCATTTTCCATCCTTGAATTAGAGGTCATACCCTTTGTCAACTAACTATCCAACACTAAGAAGATTAACCCTTCTACATACAAAACATCATTAGTGTTGTTCTTATCATCAAAAGAGATGGATCCTCTGCCATGGATTCTACTCACTGAATTGTCTCCAAACTTCACAATTCTAGCTTCATATCTTTCCATACTTACAAACTTACTTTTATCACCTATCATATGATGAGAACATCCACTGTCAATCACCCATTCATCCTTTTCTTCAACTTGAACAGCCAAGGCACTTTCCACATTTACATAGCTAGCAGATTCAGCAGGCATTGGATTTTCTTCTTTGATAGCAACGAACGCCCATTCATTTCCAGATGTACTTCCCTTATCTAATTCATCATATGTAACTCCTTCATCAACAGCTTCTTGGACATAGTAGCATTTCTTTTGGAACCTAGGTTTGTTAGGATTTGGCTTTGAAACTCTCTCCAAACATCTTGAGGCAAAATGACCAATCTTATTGCAAGCAAAACATTTAAAAAGTAACTTTCCTTCATACTTACCAAATCCTCTTGGTAATCTTTTGGCAATAAAGGCTTCAATTTCTTCAAGCTCTATTTCATCTTCTTCAAGTTCCTTCTTTATTTTCTCATATCTAGTTAATCTTCTTAAAGAGATTTCACCTAGATCAAATCTTTGCTTCCCAGAAACACTAACCTTAAAAGTAGATTTTGATTTAGGAAGGGAATCACCAAACTCACTCATTTCAAATGCTGAAAGATTACCAACCAACTGATCCCTTGTAACAGTTGTGATAATCCTGATCTACTCAATAGCAACAACTCTATGCTTTTATGAAGCAAGTAAGGATCTAAGTACCTTGCCAACAATCTCTGATTCTTCCAATTTTCTACCAACACACCTGATACTGCACACAAGTTCATTCACCTTCTCCATATAGGAAGTGATGTTTTCATCCTCACTCATTCTCAAATTTTCATATCTACCTTTCAGGCTCTATAACTTAGTACATTTTACATATTCATCACCTTCATATAGAGTTTCCAATTTCTTCCAGATTTCATGAGCAGTTTTCAATTCTAGGACATTTGTCATTTCTATATCAGTCAGGGCACTTAACAATTCTTCTTTAGCCTGAATATTGTTATCAACATCTTTGAGTTCATCTGGAGTTGAAGGACCTTTCTCTAGAGGCGTTTACTCATCTTTTGTTACCAGCCAATAAGCATCACCCATGCATTGCAAATGGCACTCCATGTGACTCTTCCAATGAGAGTAATTTATTCCATCAAATCTTAGACTATCCTTCTTGTAAGTTGACATCCTGGATCTCCTCAAGCGGTCAAGCTTCTTTTAGAGGAACTGGCTCTGATACCAATTGTTGAAATTAGGGTAGACAACTAAGAGGGGGGGTGAATCAGTTGTCACAAAACATTTATCTTTTGTTTCTTTTAATCTTCTTTACTACTTATTAATAGATGAAAGATATAATCATGGAAGCATGAATCAATAACACAAGAGCAGAAACATAATCAACACACATAACAACAAGATTTTTATGTGGAAACCCAGTTAAGGGAAAAACCATAGTGGAGGTTAACCCACAAGATTTATTCTCTATTAAAAGGATATAAAATGGGAAAGAACTTGCCTTTGGGTTCACTACCTAGAGCTCACTACTCAAAGAGGCTCACTACTTACAGAAACATTCACAATTTTAACACAAAGAAATTGAATTGAGAAATAACATCTTCTTCATGCCAAGATCAGTTCCATTGAAGTGCATAACACCTTTGCTCTGCCCCCTCTTACTCTTCCTTGCTACCACCTCATCTTCACTCACATCCACACATTTCCAAGACTTCACAACACTTATTTATACAAGTCATCGACTTTGGAATGATCATCAAAGTCGACCAAACAATCATCTATCTAGAACATTCTCCAAGATAGGTATTACAAGCAATTACAATCACAAGACTTAAAATGCCTCATGCAGACCATCACACTATCGACCAAACATAGCTGGGACTCAAATCTTCTCAAACATCACACCATGCTCCATAAAACTTCTCTTAGATCATCTACAACATGTACCATGCATCTAGTCAGCCAAGACTAAAAAGAACAACAACACCCAAGGAGAAATATTCATCCACGAGCTCAATCCTCAATGCGGAACATCAACACAATAGGCACCCAATTCAGAGACCACCACAAGCACAATGAAATCAAAAGGAACAACCACACTACCTCATATCACTAGAACCACTTGTACCTTCATTTGGAAACTCAAGAACACCAACTGTCATGACTGTCACACTAGAAAGATTGCTTGCAGACCTCCAAACCTTGAACCACTTGAGTTGAGGATACACACCAACATCCCAAACACACCTCTAGATCCGCAGATCATAATATTCCAATGTGGATCAATCCAAACCAGATTTCTTTCACTTTGTCACCTCTGAATAACTAAAAAACCTAGTTCTACTTAGATGGCCATAACTTCACCAATTCTCCATGCAAACCTCTCAAATGTTGACTGGAGCAACTTCAGACAATCCTCTACAAACCCTTTAATCCGTAGACTCTGATCTTCTTATTGGGAATGCAGAGCAATCTACTTCACTAAACTGTACTGTATTCACTGTCTTTGATAAAGAGATATGTAACTCAATTGTTTCTTCCGGAGAGGCTAATTTTCTCAATATCCTCAACAGACAAGTCTTCTAGACAAGCAATAGAATAAGATACAGTTGGCACTAATGACAACAAGGATATGTTGACATCAATGACAACACTGATTAGGCACATATTTGCAATATTATTCTACTACCCAAGGGTATGTATTGATGAGAGATATGAAGTTTTTAAGATCAGATACATAGTCAAGGATTTCGAAGGAAGAGGACACAAATATAGCCTTGTTGTACATAGCTTGTATATAGGTAATGACATGAGGATGCATGCTAAGAAATTTGTAGAGATTTTTGAATTTTGTGATATATGCATGTAAATAATCCAAATAGCATTGAGAGGATGAATCCATGAGTGCCAAATCAGATTTTGCAAGCTTGTAAAAGACAAATGCAAAGTTATATGCAACAATGACCTAAATGTTTGATTTTTTTTGTACTTTTTCAATGCAATTTTATGAAAGTGAAGGTGTTGTAAGTATTTTGATAAGGGGAAGCAAATTATGTGTCTAATATCAGTCTAATATAGAAATAATATCCTTCACAACACACTCTTGATGCAAATCTAAGATGATGACAAGTCAAAATATAGTGAAAATATGCTAAAATATGTGATTTTTCAACAAATCTCAATGCAAAAGAGCATGATAAAGGGTGATGTGAGGAAAATTATGATGGAAAGCAAGTTATATCAGTAATAACAACCTCTTAATGCCAAAATATCTGTCACAACATGCTTTTAGTGCCACTCAAGGTCAACCCGTAGTGAAAATATAGCAAAAATAGGTAATTTTTCATGATTTTTCAATTCCAAGGCCTAGCAAAAGGGGTGTTGTAAATAATTTTAGGTGGTCAAGAAAGTAATAGTAATGATATTAGTCACCTCAATCGACAAAATTTGTCACAACACTCTTAGAGTGCAAACTAGGCCAAACCCTAGGGCAAAAATAATAAAAATGTGTAGTTTTCCACCAAATTTTCAATACAATAGCCCAATAAAAAGGTGTTGTGAAGATTTTAGGAGGGGTAGAAAATTATTACCCTGATAACAACCAATTAGTGTAAAAATATCCTTCACAACACTCCTATGGTGCAAATTTAGAGAGTCAATAAGGCCAAATCTAGTGAAAATCGATGTCTTTGAAGCCCTAGGTTTGAGATATTGACACAAAATGGTGTATGAATGTTTTGTAAGATGATTTATGATTTAAATGAAATATACTCAGATCTGAAAATGATTTTAAATCTCTAACATGCAAAATACTAATGCAAATCTAGTGAAAAAATCAATGAAAATACTAGTTTTTGTTGACTTTTTCTATGCAAAAATGCAAATTTTTAAAATCTAAATGCAAATTTGTTCTAAAATACAAGACTACAGAAAAATGTAAATTTTAATGAGTCTCTAAAATCAGTAGAAAAATCTGAAACAAGATTTTACCTACAAACCCTAGATTTTGGAATTACTAGGTTATATGCAAAATTTACAATTTTCAACAAAACCCTAGCAATTTTATGATAAAAATGCCATGCAAGATATTGAATTTTTGTAATTTTCTGTAATTTAAATCAGATCTGGTGCAAAAATCAGAAATGTGATGAAATTTAAAATAATTCATGCAATATTCAAACCCTAAAATGCCATTTTTTTTTCCAAT
Source organism: Cunninghamia lanceolata (assembly GCA_027924645.1). Taxonomy (NCBI): domain Eukaryota; kingdom Viridiplantae; phylum Streptophyta; class Pinopsida; order Cupressales; family Cupressaceae; genus Cunninghamia; species Cunninghamia lanceolata. The sequence goes on along the minus strand of BSBN01000433.1, from coordinate 2,696,743 downwards.
TTTTCCAAATTTTCAATTTTTTTGTAAGTTTTCCAATGCAATATGATGAATGACTATATGAATGAATAAAATCAATGAAAAAATGAAGCAAAACACTCAGCAAGGTGCAAACAAGTTCAATAACATGGGTTCACCAAAATGTAAAGGGTGTTTTTTTAATAGTTGACGTTTGACTACTTTTGTTGTCTATCCTCCTTTCACCCTTACATTCAATGACCTAGGGTCAAGTTGAAATGTACTATAATACACTAGGTCACTATTCAAATGTAGGGAAACTTGGATTTTTATGATTTGATTGACACTTTCCTTCTCTTATGCTCAATTGTACCTTAAAACCCTAATTATGCAAATGTGATAGTAAACGGATGAATTACGGAAAATGCTTCTATTGAAAGATGTAAAATAACAAATAATCGTGCATCTATTTTTGAGGTTTTGAGGTGGAAAAGTCAGGGACTAAAGAGTAGGTGCCCAAGTCCAAGGCTCTACTTTTTTTTGAGATCTCAAAATAAGGTCTGCAACCTGTATCTATTGTATTAGAGATTTTCCTGTTGCAGAACTTTGGGGACTAATGAGCGGGCGCTTGAGTTTAGGTAGCTATTTCTTTCACTGAACTGTAATTTTGACACTCTGTTGTACCCTCCTGCAACTTTACTTTGTCTACAACTCCATCCTGTAACCTGCAATCATGAAAACTTTGGGAGGGGGTTGTGGTGTTTAGAGGGTTACCTCAGTCAAGCCTTGGAGAGACATTCAAGCCTTCTGAACACCATTGTCAGATAGAGAGTGCATGCCTTGGGAGGCAGAGGCAAAAATCAAACGATAAATGCTCAATAATCATAATAGATATCACCTTGTAGTGAAGATCTCATGGAAGGAATAAGCTCTTCATTCCACGAGGAGATGGATGCTCAAATTTGTAAACACAAACACATAGACAACACAAATATACTCTTGCAACACAATGAAAGACTTGAATCATCTTTAGGATGCATAAAGTTCACAATAAAAATCTAATTTACAAATGAATGCCTAAACATGCTTTTATATGCAACTACAAACATTACCGCCAAGATTTTGTAAATTTAAACTTACCATGTCAGCCTAGGGACCAAATAACGGTCATAAACCCACACTAGAAATTTGGGCCTAACCCAAAATAGGGTAGGACTAGGGTGCGGGCGTCCAAGTCCTCCCACCCTATTTTGGGCAGGGTTAGGTTCAAGGGGTCCCCCTAGGCCCCATTTATCATGATACCCAGGGTTCATTCCATCAAGATGTTGAATTATGATGCAAGATGTCCTAAATACACACTAAAAACCTAGGAGCTAAACCTTTTGAGGGAAAATACCCCAAGGGGACATTTTCTGACATTACATTCACAATAGATTCAAACTTCGCTCTAATACCACTTGGTGCAGTCACGATTAGGAGGGTCCATGGAGTGAATAGTCCATACCATACAACAAGAGTAAACACAATGGAAACAACTCAATTTTGGAATGAAAATGTAGATTCAGATACTCAATATACCATAGATTCAAAATACTAAAATGCCAGTAACATGCAGGCTTACAAATTAGGGCTTATAGGCCTGATTACAGAATAGTATGATATGGAATTGAAGCACTTGATACCAAAAGAATTCAAACTACCTAAGTCATGAATTATGCTAACTACCTTCCTAGCCATCTATTACATGAATATATATCATCTCCAGATCACAAGAATCCTCCGCATCGGCCAAGGAAGAAGTTATAATCTCCAATGTAGGTGTAACATGTGTAAATGGATAGGTCAGCCTTAAGCAATTTGTACTCCTTCACAAGTGAATGAAACAAGGTGCTGATCTTAGAGAAAGTTGGCCATGTCCCAAACTATCTTGAATGATGTGTCATTTAGGTCCTCAAGTCATAGAAGTGCTCTGCAAGCCTTCTCCTTCAACTGGTTGTCTGAGACTATCTGGATGCTCTGTTATGAGAAAACAGTCGATCTTCTAATAGTGATATCTTTTCGGTAACTAATCCAAATGAGATAAATTTTGGATATGATGTGTATGATGATGTCTAGGTGCTAAGTCTTTCTCCATAAGGTCTAAAATGAAACTGTGGTCGAATGCATACCAAACTATGGAAACTGCTTCTGACTGATTGAACTAGAATGAACTAGAAAATGAAAAGAAAACAAATGAATGCAAATATTTTTGGTTGATGCAAGATTTCTCTTGAACTAGGGATGCTCCTGCATCATATGGTGAGTGTCCATCTCATTTATCTACTAAAGAAAAGAGGAACTTAAAATTAAAGGCAAGAAAATATGTTTTTTGGGAAGGGAATCTGTATAAAAAGGGAGTAGATGGTACTTTACTGAGGTGATTGGACATAGAACACCAAAAGAAACTACTAGAGAGTTTTGATAATGAAGCTTGTGGATGGAATTTTTTGCTTCAGTGACAACCTTTAAAATCCTATGACAATACTTTTATTGGCTAGGTATGTTTAAGGATGCTTATTAGTGGATATCTAAATGTGAGAAATGCTTGGAGTTCACCAGTAGACCTCACTTAGCTGCACTACCCTTAAGGCCTATAGTCATTGATGAGCCTTTTCAATAGTGGGGATTAGATTTTGTTGGACCCATTAATCCTAATTCTAGTGCTAGCCATGCTGACATCTTAACTGCTACTGATTATTCTACCAAGTGGGTAGAAGCCATCTGAATAAAGCATACCACTTGTGAGGTTATCAACAATTTTGTGAAGGAAAATATAATAGTCAGATTTGGTATTCCTAAGAAAATTGTTGCTGATAATGCTAGCAGTTTCTCCTCTACTAAGTTTTCTTTATTCTTTTTATGACTATGGTATTAGGCTTGCCCACTCTTCTTATTACTATCCACAAGGCAATGGGTAGGTTAAGTCAAGTAACAAGAACCTAATTTCTATTGTTAAGAAGTTGGTAGGTGAGAACCAAAGAGAATGACATAAAATCCTTTACAAAGCATTGTGGGTAGATAGGATAACTCATAAGAGGGCAATTGGGATGTCTCCATTCCAATTGGTGTATGGAATTACAAGTGCTCTGACTCTTCCTTTGGAGTTATTTGCACTTAATTTACAAAAGACTATTGAGAATGAGCAATTTTAGTCTGCATTGGAAAATAGGATTATGTATTTGATAAAACTTGAGGAGCAAAGAGGTGAAGTGGTTGACAGGATAACAAAGCATCAGGAAGCAATGAAAAGAATTTTTGATAGAAAACCTAGACAGAGGAAATTTATAGCTTGAGATGTTGTGTTGTTATGGGATAAAAGGAGAGATCCTAAAGGGGCTCATAAGAAATTTGATTCACTATGTAGAGGGCCATTTACAATCAAACAAGTGATAGGATAAAATGCTTTCCTATTGGCATATCCAGATGGAAATCCAATGCCTCTTGCCTACAATGGGAAAGATCTGCAACTATACAAATGGTAATGTTTTCATAAGTCCCTTTGTAAAATAGTTTCTATTTCTATTTTTCCTATGTTTGTTGTTGTTATTTTTGTGTGACCCTACTTTTTGTGGAATAAGGATTTGTGCCAGTTTGCTTGGATTCTTTGCATCCTTTTCAATCCTTGTCCCCATTTAAAGACTTTTGTTACCCAATATTTAATTTTTTCCATTCATTTGTTGAGTCAAAGTCCTTTATTTTTTATTGTTTCATCTCTTTCATAAAGTCATGGCCTTTACTTAAACAATTTTCCTTCACAGGAAGTGATTTTACACTTTTCCAAACCTTAGTCGATAGGTTCTTAAGTTCTGAAACCTTCCAATGTCTTGACTCTTCTGTGAAAGTCATCATTAAGTCTTTGTTGTCATCCCTTTGTTCATCCCAATGCTTAATCCCTTTGTAGTTGGCAAGTTGGGAGTTCTTAGAACTTCTAAACTCCCTACAGATGTTTCTAAAGTTCTAAAAATTGTTGATCTCCTGACTAAAGCTTGGTTTGTTCTTTGAGGAGTCATCTTTCCATTTATGAACATGTGTAGTAGAAGTGACATCTGTCATTTTGTAATTAATAAGGAATGTCTTGGGGAGTACGATTGTGCATTTTTCAAAGGATAATTAAGGTGGCTTATCTATGAATTGTACCACCATACATGCCGCTGAGGATTTAATGAGGCATTTTATAAGGGTTTCCACCTTCACAAAATATCTTATCTTCCATTTTAGTTGGTGAACTTTGAAGGAGCTCTAGAGTGCATCTTCAATGAGTGGTGAGCATGAATTATTATAACTAGGCCAGATAATTGGTTTCCTTCTCGCTCCATCTTTGCTATAATAAATTTAATTTCCTTGAAGTTATTTCAATGGAAAGAATAATTTTATTTCATGAGTCTAGATTGTGTGTCTTCTTCAAATGTTTTGTAAAATTATTTGGTGCCCCTAGCAGTCACAGAGGCTTTTACATTCTAGTTTCTTAAGCAAGAGAAAATGAAGTATAAGTATCAGGGTTTCCTAGTTTCTTTGATTATAGAAAATGGTTTATCTAAGGTGGAAGATATTGATCTTGGGCACATAGACTTGGATGATTTTTGGTCTCGGATGCAACAAAATCCCAGAACTCCCATAACAGAGAAAATTCTAACTAGTGGGCTAGCTCACGCTGGAGGTTTTCCACCTGCCATTCCATGTTGAGACTTAGTTGTTTCATGTGTGAAGAATTATTTCCCTACTCACAGGAGATAAGAGCTTTTGACATCTCTGTAGTTATGAAGATTGACATTGAGGCTTTCTCTCGTGCATTAGGATTACCTAATAGAAAAGATTTTGTTGAGATGTTTGACACCATGGGGTAGGGTTATTTTTGGGATAAGAAAGACTAGTTCTTGAATTCTATTGCTAGGAACTGGTTGAAAGTTGAGAAGAAGGGAAAATCCCAAATTCCTACCAATTTGAAAAGAGCACATTTCAAAGAGGATATATCTGATATGATCACTTTGCTACATCGTGTTGTCAGGAGTGTTGAGTCTAACTTATTTGAAAATTAGATGTGCTAGTTCATCTTGGTGGTGTGCAGAGAATGCCAATATATTGATTGGACCAAAATGATCAGTGATCACCTGAATGAGAAATTAGCTAACTTTCACCAAAAGATGTCTTTTCATATGTGTTCTTATTTGTTTTATATCTTAGCTAGTAAAGAGGTTGTCTAGGCAGGGTTGAGGACCCAAGGTTTGTTGATACAAGAGACACATGTGTATGAGTATTTCCCTCAGTTGAAAATGAAGAAGGGAATGAAATATTTTCACCGTGTCAATGATGAGCTTTCTTCATTTTTTCTGTAAAAAGAATTTAACGTACACTTGAGAGGAGAATTTATCCTAAAGTAGTTGTATTGGTGATGAGGTATGGATGTTTTTATATTCAATTTGATATATTCACTTACCTTCAGGTTGCGGGTTATGAAAATGCCCCATTAAAATTGCTGAGATATGTATCTGACTATTTCATTATTTTGGAAGTCTGTCACCAAATGGCAACTGTGACTCATAAATATCATGGTATGAAAAAGAAAGGATATACATTTCTTGTGTAATTTTCTTTCTTCACTTGAAAATTGAATGATCATGCTAGGAATATAGAACAAATTATGGCATAGTTTAATTTTCATTCTTTATCTGTAAGTCCATTTTTTGATAGTAAAAATTATATCAAGAGGAACTTTCATGGGGTTAATCTATATGAACACTAGCCACACTTGGAGGATTAGTGGGAAGACTGTATAGATAAAAGGCAGGTTTAGGAAAGGGATTGGATGAGGTTGACACTATACCAAATCTAGGCCTTTAATTTGCCTTTGTAAATTTGAGGTGGTGTAGATGATAATTCTAAGACTATTGATGAAGGTTATCATCATGTTGCCTCTAAACCTCTACCTCAGATATAATGGTCTGATAAGGAAATTACCGATGTTAAGGTTCAATCCTCTTTTGTATTGGATAATACTGAAAGGTGGCTTGAAGGAAGAATTTGAGAGCATGCAAGTTCTTTTGTGCCAAAGGAATTTGGAACGAGAGATCAAGGGACATCCCAGGCTTCTAGTACCCCAATAGTTTCAACTGGAGTGGAGACAACTCATCATAGAGTTGGTCCACAATCTAGTGGGGATGGATAATAGCCTAAGGACAATAGGAGGTTAAAGGGCATATGTGAACAAGTTGGACAAGCTACATCTGTGAGAGCAGAAGTAGAAAAGAAGATGGATTCCTTGCAACAATTGTAGGCAGACCATGTGGCCTCTCCCAACTCCCCTATGTTAGGTAGTGATTCTTTAATTTTTTATCAGATTGGTGAGGATAGTGTTTTTAATTATTTGTTTGATAATCTAACTTCCCCTAGATTGGATGGGATTCCTGTGCATAATACTCCTAATCAGCCAAATAAAGTTACCCTGGGTACCAATGATATTAATGTTGTGTTACCATCACCATCTTGTTTCAAGAAGGTTATAGAGAAAAAGAAAAGGTACACTCCTATGATTGACATGAATATAGATACCATAGCTAATTGATGTAGGTCACACCTAAGCCTTGTTGCAAGTATGTTCTAATCGGTGTTGTCATTGATGTCAACATGATTGTGTTGTCATTAGTGTCAACTATGCTCTTGTTTTGTTACTTGATTGTGATGCTTTAGTTTCTTTGTATTGCATTGTATAAGTGCTAAAGATGATAATAATATGTTCCTAATATTGAGTTTCCAAGTGCTTCTGAGAAAATTTGGTTCATACTGAAGATAGAGTTGTGAAGATGTATTCTGGCTTACATGATACTAGGTTTTTGCTCCACATTTCCTCTGTGTTGAAGACCGGAGTGTGAGATTTGGGTATGTTTTAGAGAAGTGTTTGAAGATACTAAATCTAGAATTTGGTGGTTTGGATTTGGATCCTTGTGTAGTAGAAGTTCCATCCACTAGTTTGAAGACTGTGCATGGCAAAATTTGTAGTGTGACAAGGAGAAAGTATTTTACTCCACATTTCTCTGTAGTTTGGTTTTTGGTTTTGTGGTTTTGTACATATGTTTATAAGGTCCTTATATATCTTCATTCCAAAGGATTTGTGATTTAGTGCTCTGGAAAGCAAGTTATTGATTAACAAAGTTTGACATTGTTTATTGTGAGCAGTTTGTGACCTGTCTTCAAGTGAGATCTATTGTAGCTGGATTTGTCAGCTCCCAAGTGACTTTATGTTGTTCATGGATGTCTCCAGATTGTGTTGAAGGTGTGTGTTTGATCCATAAGCTATGATTGATTTGTTGGAAGTGTACCTAAGTATTCTTGGTGTTTAAACAAGTTTGGCCGACTTGGGTTCTAACACTCTTTGCAGATGTGTTTCGTGGATTGTAGAAGCATGTTGAAGCATGTGAAAATGTATTTGGGTCTGAGCTAAGCTGTGAAGTGTTCTTATTTCATTCATTTGATCTACAAGTTTGTTTAGGTCTAGACCTAATTTGAATTATGTATGTATTTCAACCTTCGAGATTGTTCCAGAAGTTGTAAATTGTATTGCCGACCTTGATGTATGTTCCAAGGTTGATTATTGATATAAATAAGTGAAAAGGATTCATGTGTTTGCGGTGTGGATGTGAAGATGTGAAGATGAGAGTGTTTGTGTTGTAAGGGCATAGAAGGTGATATGTATTGTACTTCAATGGAACTAAACTCAGGCATGTTGTAGATGCTAGTATATCAGTTCATGGCAGTGAGCCGCCCTATTGGCAGTGAGCCCTATTAACAGTGAGCTTGGACAATGAGTCTCTGGGTAGTGAGCCCTTTGGCCGTGAGCCTCTTTTGTTATTCAGTATTGTTACTACATTATATTGTGAGCTAACACTCACTGTGGTTTTTCCCTTTTAGGGTTTTCCACATAAAAATCTAGTGTTCATGTGTGTATGGTGTTGATGTGTTTAAGTTTTTTTTTTGCACTTCATGTTTAATCTTCATAACAGATTAAGGGTTAAAGTAAGTGAATGTGAATATGATTTTGTTTAAGAAAAGATAAAGTTTTTGATACAACTAATTCACCCCCTCTCTTAGTTGTCTTGTGCCTTCAACACTTGGTATCAGATCTTGGTTCCTTGGAAGAAAGCCTAACAGCTTAAGGTAGATCCGGGATGGTGCAAAAAGACATTCCTTGATTTGATGGATTTGACTATGCCTTCTAGAAGGTACGAATGCAAAGTTATCTTGTCTCCATCGGTTTTAATGTCTAGAAAATAGTTGAAGATGAATACAAAATACCGAATGGTGGTTCGAGGACTACAAGTGAGTTTAGAGCCTATGAGATTAATGGCAAAGCTAAAAATGCTCTACTAAATGCTAAATCTAACACTAAAATGGCAAAAGTTGTGGATCTAGAAATTGCTCATGAGATCTGGGTAAAGTTCAAAAGCATCTATGAAGGTGATGCATTTGTCAAGAAGGCCAAGTTGTAGAACTTGAAGACCAGATATGAAACTATGCGGATGTATAAAGATGAGAACATAACAAGTTACATATAGAAGATTGATGAAGTTGTTAGTAGCATCAAGGGTCTTGGTGGAAAGATAGATGATATGAATGTTGTAGATAAGGTACTCAGAACTCTTCCCAAATATTATAGTCACAAAGTATCTACCATTGAAGAATTATTTGATATGAATAAGCTTTCAAAAGATCAATTTCTTGGTAAACTGACTGCTTTTGAAATGAGAGAATTTGGTACTACTGATGGCCCTGTGAAAACTGAGACTGCTTTTAAGGCCAAGGAAGAAAAGATTGCTAGATCAGATAAATATGTTGTGGAATCAGATGAAGAAGACTTTGATGAGCTTGAGGCAAAATTTGCAAATAGAATGAAAAGAGGCAGTAGAAAGTTAAAAGGTAAGTTACCTTTCAAATGTGGTAGAATTGGTCACTATGCTTCAAGATGTCCTAACAGAACTTTGAAGATCAAAAAAATGAAAGTAGACGTAAGATGGTAAGAAAGAGTTACTATGTTAGAGATGATGGTGTAACTGATGATGAACCTAATTCTGAAGATGGTAATGGTAGTGAATGCTTGTTTATTTCCCAAGAGAGGAACCTATTTCTACTAATCTTGCAAGTTGTGTGAAGGAAGGAAGTCTGGAAGAAGAAAAGGAGACATATGTATTTCATGCTAAAGAGGAAAAGAATGAATGGGTCATTAACAACAGATGTTCAAATCACATGATTGGAGATAAGAGTAAGTTTGTCAAATTAGAAAGGTATGAGGGAGGACTAGTTAGATTTGGTGATGATGCAATTGGTAAGATCTGTGGAAAAGGGTCAATTACTTTTGATGTCAAGTATAATACAGATGATGTTCTTTATGTCAAAGGCCTAAAGCATAATCTTCTAAGTGTTGGACAAATGTGTGACAAAGGATATAATTTGATATTTAAAGGCAATGGATGTGAGGTAAGGAAAAGCTCTAGAATATGAATTGCTACTAGTAAGAAGACTCATGGTAATGTTTATTATTTGAAAGGTACTGACAATTGTTGTTTGTTGGCTCAGACAAATAAATGTTGGATATGGCATAGGAGAATGTGTCATATTAACTTTGATAATTTAGTGAGAATAAGCTCAACTCAATCTATAAGAAACCTACCTAAGATTGCGAAGCCTTCTAATGCCATCTACAAAGAATGTCAGTTTGGGAAGTGTTAGCACCTATAATTTTGGCAAATTATCAGTGCTTGAAAGGATTTTATTTGATGGTTTCAGTTGAGTTTCAGGCCCCATGGCACTTAGCATGCTCCTAACTTTTAGGATTAAAATTTCTCAATCTATGATTTGTCAATAGAAACCCTTTGGTGAAAATCTTTTATGGGTTACCAAGAGTGTGTGTGCTAGTTTTCATTATCCCAAGATGTGTTTTAATAGGATTTTTAATCCATCACCACTTTAGGCTGGGTCCGGAGGGTCCCATAGAAAAGTTCAAATTTCTCAATTTTGATGACGACCCAATTGTTTAGTTTCCTTCAAATGTTCCCAACTCTATTTTCATGGCAATTTGAGGTGTCCTTGTGTGAAAAAGGAAAATATTTAAAAATCAGACTCTTAGGGGCCTAGTTTATAAAGGAGGTCCCAAATTTTTTTTGGCAATGTAAATTTTAAGGAAATGGGTATGTTCTAAATAATTGATTATGGCCCTATGCAAGTTTTCACAGCCTCTAGTTGTCCTGTGTGCCCACAATGTCATTGTGCCATTTTCTAGGAAGGGGAAATTAACCGATTGTCATTTTTCCTAGATTACCAAATGCAGTTTTCTTAAAACATTCATATGTTTTAATTGGCAAATATAATGTCCTAAGTGATAAATGTTTTAACATAAACATTATTATTATAATGTTTATACCTTATAAAAAAATAAGGGAATAAAGGCAATTTATGAGCTTCATGCAGCAACGTACAAGCTCACTCCATTTCTTCTCCCAAGGCTGCGCTACTGCGCTATGCTTCTTATTGGCAAATTTTTGCTCAAATTTATTTTCTAGATACTCAAATTTGGTACGCCATGTTCTCCACTGAGGTATTTATGGAGATTTTTGCCATACGAATATAAATTCTTGCAAAATGAAGATCATTCATGTTTTTGGCTTTACGACAAGATTTTGAGGCTTTTATTTAGCTCAGAATTGCTCATCCATGGTTTGAAATCATCTAATGATCATTCCTAATGCCAAAGCAATCATTTTATCATGTCTGGGATGAATTTTGAAAGCTAGAATTGCAAAAAAATACCTTTGCATCAAGAAAAATGACCCAATAGTGAGAAAATGAATTGGGCAAATAAAATATAATATTTTTGTGGCAAATATTATAACATAGACATTATATTTATAATGTTTATGTTCTATAAACAAAAACAGAGCCAATAAAGGGTTGAGCACACTAGCGCACAACCCATTTCACCTCTCTTTCCCAAGCATGCGCTAGTGCACTAAGGCCTTTTTTGGGTCAAGAATCTAAGACAATGAAATATAAAGGTATACAACTTGGACTCAAATTGGTCACACTAAAATGATGAATTTGACAATTTAGAGTCCTGATGGTAAAATCAAACAAATCAAAAGAAATAGAATTTCATGATTTTCAAGGAGGAAAACAGATTAGAAAAGCAGTTCAATGGATTAGATTGACTTAAGAAAATGTGTTACCAAAGGATCCAATCAGCTAAAGGATACAAATTCCCAAGTTGTAAATATTAAAAAATGTAATAAAAAATTTGTAGCGGGAAGTCTTGGCCAACATAATTTGTTTCTCTTTATAAGGGAACTGGTAGCATTGTAAAAAGGGGATTTTTGGGCCTTAGATACATGATATCCACAAATTTGGGAAATATTTTTTCTATAGGAGAAGGTGACTGGATTTCAGATTTCAGAGGCATATCTTGTTGTGTAGATGAATACATTTCTAAATGATGTTATTTCTTTCCAGATTAAGTTATATGAGAAACATTGAATGTGTGTGTTATTTGTGGTTGTCTCATTGGATATGAGTACTTTTCTTTTGAATGAAGTTGCTAAGGGTCTTTGAATTCATCAGTATACATTTGCTATATTGCATGTCTAGTTTATTGCATCTATTCAAGGAATAGATTAAATTTCTCTAGATCAGATATAGGGAAAAGTGTATTGTGTCAAGGGATCAGTGAAGTAGAATCATAGATAATACTTTCTTGGACATATTATTGTAAGGTAGTAATATTATTATTATGAATCCTCTGGATATAGAGTTTTTGTGTCATAAGGAAGCATTTACACTATAGGGTTTGACTCTGTTGCCCTAATAAAACACCGATCTAGAGCATATTTACCCAAAGGTCTAGGAAGCCTAAGAATTTTAAAGACAAATCATTTGAACCATTTTATTTTATGTTTTATCTTTAGTTTAGGTGTTGCATGTTCTCAGATCAAAACAGTGAGGATAATCAAAGAATATTTTTAGTCTAAAGTTAATCTTACATATCTTGGTGCATATATGAGAACATTCTACCTGATACAGTGAAAGACAAATCTATAGCATGATAAGTGAATAGCCCCTAGGTGTAGTAGAACCTATACTATAGGGAAGATAGGTGAAAAGCAATATTCCACTCTATTGGCCAAGTCTTCCATTGAAATTGAGCATAAGAAGTGGAAAATATTTATAGTTTGATGGGTGTAGATTTGGGAACCAGCATAATTGGTGACTCTATTGGGGAAAAGGATTAGTTATTCATTTGAAAAGAATCAAGTCATTGTCTTGATCTGATCATCAGGATCAGATAATGAAGGTCTTCATACCTAGAGAAAGAGTTTGCTATAGCATGCTTAAAGGCTTTTAAAAGGTTCTTTGCTAGTGAAGTGAATCTAGAATATAATTGATCAGGTAGGAGCTTTTGACTTCTTGATGATTTGTCCTCTTTAGAGAGGTGGTGACTCTGTTGTTGAACCTATTTGAAGCTGCAATATATTCCCAGGTACTTCATCTCTTGAATTCAATAAGATTAGTTTAGAACAACATTCTTGGTCATGTTCTCAGAAGAAGTTGTTCTCTACTGAAAGATACAAAGCTCTCAATTTTAATGGTATTATCCAAATATGGTTCCTAGTAAAGTTAGAAAGTGTTTGCCAAAGTATAATGGAAAGAATTCTGAATTAGCAAACAAGCATCTGTAAGTTTTCTATGATTTAATGGATGATTTTGAGGTTGAACATGAAGATGTTGTTATGAGGCTTTTTGTTTAGACTTTGCAAAATGATGCTAGGGACTAGATTTCATTCATGCTTGACTGTTCTATCTCTTCATGGGTTGAGCTCAAAGCTGCATTTCTAAAACAATTTTGTGAAAGGACTAATGTGATTTCATTATTTAATTAATTCACGAACATTCAAAAAGAAAAGGATGAGTTGGTTCCAGCCTTCAACCTAAGATTTTCAAAATTTCTCAAACAAATTCTAGAATATATGAGGCCAAATGATGCATTATGTTTGGCAATTTATCTAGCTGCATTTGATGAGGAAATGAGTTATTTATTAAGAGATAAAGGGCCTACTACATTTCATCAAGCCTTTGCAATTGCAATGGATATTAAGAATAATTAGTAATATGGAATTCCAATAGGATACATGTCTACAAGTATTGGCTATTGTAAAGCATCTTATGTAGATGAACAATGTAAATCAAAGAATTAGAATGGTTTTCAAAATGAATGTATTTCTGTGGTTCCAGTTTGTTCACCATTGCTTCATCTGAATCACGGAGAGTTTCAAGAAACATGTGAATAGAATGCAAGTAATACTGATCCTAAGTTTTTTGTTCAATCATTGCTTGATTTGAAGAAACAAGAATGAGAATCACCCTATGCTCTGTATACAAGATTCATGATTAGAAATCCTAGAGTATTGCAAACATGAGGATTCTTTGTCTGTTGATTTCTTCTGTGAAGTTTATGAATCAAGTCTGAGCACTTTGCCAAAGGAACTAAAGCCTCAAAATCTTGATTAGATATTTTTTTGGATTGGGATTATGGAGAGAGCTAAAGGTGATTATGCAAGAAGAGTTATGTCTCAGAATATTAATAGCAGTTATGTTATTGAGAAAAACCATGGCATAATGCATAAAGATGAAGAAATTGTGGCATAAAATGAAGGCACACCTTGCAATAATAAAGATGAAGGTTGTGATCAACCCATAGGAGAGAGATATGCATATGTAGATTGCATACATCATGAGATAAAAGATATATATGAAGATTTATTTTGCAACAGTGTTGTTGAAGAATCAAAGGAATACACAGATACTAGGTATGATGCATTCATAAGTATGTCCCAACTGTTCGTGATAGTTTATATGAAGTAGAAATGGAGGTTTTGGTCTTGCATGAATAGGATACTTGCTCATCTATGAAGGATCCATTAGGTGATCAGGTTTGTATGGATGATGAATATGTTGTCTCTTCTATTAATGTTAATCATGGCCATAATATGGAAATGGAAGTGTTTACTTTCAATGATGAATGCATTAATGAAGGTGCATACTCTGTTGAGGGTGGACAAGTTTTAGATGTTCATATTAATACAACAGAGGATAGTTTTAAATTAATTCCCCCTCACTTGTCTTAAATAATTCAAATTAAATATTTGAATTATTCCCTCATCTTTTACCACATTGCAACAGGTGTCACATGACTACAGCTCTTCACATGCACAACTAATTTAAAAAATTTATTATTTAAATTAGGCTTATCCTACACATGTCTCTCATAATTTAAATAATTTGATTCCCACTCACATCCTATTTTTAGCCCCATTCATTGTACATCATAGTCATCTTTTCTCTCCAAAATAAATAAAAGAATCCCACTTATTCCTTCACATCCTAATATTAGCCTCATGTCATTGTTGGAAAGAGACATTATTATGATAATTGAATTTTTTCATTAGTGGCAACAAAGGAAACAGATTCCACTGGTATGATAAAGAGACCTTACTCTAGAAGCGAAAATGATTAAGTATGAACAATATACATTTTATAGTGTAAGTAACAATGTTTGGGATGGTATGACTCCATAGTTAAAGATCAGTATATGTAGATCAGGTATGTTGTTCATAACTATTTAGTGATGATTTATTCCAGTGCTCAAGTCTTGAGTTCCTTCGAAAGTCAGATGGTAAAATACCTAAGTTTGAGTGAATTGAGCAAAGATAGGAACAATGCACAGTGCTAGAGAAAAGGGTCCGCATTCCTCCACAGTTGTATATTTTGTCCTGTGGTTCTAAGGGTATATTAAGTGATCCAGAATGATTGTTGGTTATGCATCTCAGAGTCTCATATGGTTCACAGTGGAAATTTTGATATGACATATGAGTTGATCAAGTACATTCTTAAGGAACAAGCTGACTGACATGTTAGATTCTTATGTAGAGAAGTTATATTGATTGATTAGTCAATCCAAGTGATGGTATGATTGAAGCTGACCTACATGAATACTTTTGTATGTTTCTTTAAGTCCACATTGCAGTTTGTATACAAGTTCAAGCCGACAAGATGTAGTATTTGTTGGCAAGAGACACTGGGTGGCTTCATGAGTGTTGTCATTGATGGAAACAAAGTCTATCCCACACATCCGAAGTACATAGTATGCCTATATCGGAAGTTAGATTGAAGATTGTTTTGGTCTAGTGAACAAGAACAGAGTATGCAACAAGGTCTGACAATTAGGTCTGGATCTCTCAGATGGTGTAACTTAGAAAGTTGCAGACTTAGATAATTCAAGAGGGGTATCATGACTACTGTATTCTAGATATTTAGCCTCCGATGATAAAGCATGGAAATGATAAGAACATCTGAGTGTTGGGTTCCGGACAGGCAGAGCAGACAGAGAAAGAACTGACTGGCAGAGTATCAAACTTCAATCCAGATGAGTAAAAGATATTGATCAAGTAATTTAGGGAATTATACATTGTTGTTCGACATGATCAAAGACTTCTATGCCCATGTTTTTGATACGATTCAAAAATCAAGCATGGATTCTACCGACAGATCAGTAACTTGCAAATATCTTGAAGTACTCTTGTTGCCGACTAAGAAAGTTGATAAGAATACTTTATGCAAATATATATACCAAATGAATTCTAGTATGCAAGTGTGTGTGGTGTATAGAGATGAAATAAAGTGTGAAGAAAAGTAGGGATAAGTGTGAAAGAAGCAAATCAAGTCCGGTATGTGACAAAGCAACAACATTATAATAGAGGAAGAATGAAGTGCATCAAATTAGTGTATTATGCCTAACCGGAACTAAACTCTTGCATTTGTAGATGCTTCTCATCAGTTCAAACACCTTATTACCTTTTGTAAGTTCTATAGACATTGAGTCTCTTGTACGCATTGTGCCTCCTGTGAGCAGCGTGCTCAGGCAGTGAGCCCTAATTGGCAAGTGCTATTTTGTACTCCATTATTCTTTTAACAGAGAATATAGTCTTGGGTTAGTCACCCCATGGTTTTTCCCTTAACAGGGTTTTCCATGTAAAAATCCTTCTGTTATGTGTGTTGATTTTATTTCTGTTCTTACGATCACATATGCTTATATGTTTTGATGCTACACTAATTATTAAAGAAGAAAGGAAAGTTAAAGAAATTTGAGATAACTAATTCACCCCCCCCTCTCAGTTATTTGCCTTGTTTCCAACAGTATTTGTGTACACGGTTCATGTTTTGTTTACTGACCTGATTATGAGATAAATCTTATGTTGGTGTTGTGTGTCGTGGGGTATGATGTGTGAATTCAAAGTGTGAAGGATTATGAACCAAGTGTAGAGCAGAAAAAGTTGAACAAGGTTAGTGAATAGAGTATATGTAGTTGAGTTGACAAGCAGGGTAGAACAAATGAAGACCTTTGAATCTCTATATTGAAACTTCAATGGAACTATAAACCAACATGTAGTAGATGCATTTGCAATAGTTAATCTTCTGGAAGTGAGCCAATTCTTCTTCTTCCTTTCTATTCTCTTGGTAGTGAGTCTTTGTACAATGAGCACTTCTTCATAGGGCAGTGAGCCCTAAAGTAGTGAGCCTTTTTGTAATCTAGTATTGAGCTATCATAATATACTGTGAGCTAACAATCACCGTAGTGTTTCCCTTTTTGGGTTTTCCATGTAAAAATCTCAGTGTCTATGTGTTATGTCTTTATGGTTGCTATTCTAATGCTTGTTCTACTTTCATGTTATTAATTTAGGAAATTGGGTTAAAAGACAAGTTAACAAGTGGTTTTGTGAAATACTAATTCACCCCCCTCTCAATATTCCTTACTTTCAACAATTGGTATCAGAGCAAGGTTCCTTGGAAAAATAATAATAGTTTGAGGAAGATCTAGGAGAATTCACGCATGGTAGACAAAACATTTGGAAACTTCTCAAACAATGTTGAATTGGAATTAGCTCTTATTGATCTTGAAATATTCGAAGCAGAAATTAGGCATCTAAAGGATAACATTCAAGAAGCTAATGAGTGCATTTTAAAGCTAAAAGAACAAGTCAAAAAAATCAAAGAAAAATACAGAGATGTTAGTGAACAATTGATATTAGCAAATGAGAACTTGGATGATTTGAAAGTGGAAGTCATTAAAGGAGCTAAAGAAAAAGAAGATCTAAATCTGATGGTAAACAACAAGATAGAAGAATGTGTCAAATTGGAAGAAGAAGTTGTGAGCCTAAAAACAGACTTGGAAAAAGCCAAGAGCTATGAATAAAAGTTCAAGATAAGTTCTACAAAACTTGATGAGATGATTGCTAGTCAAAAGAACTCAGATGATAAGCAAGGCTTAGGATTTGAGAAAGGAGAAAGTTCAAAATTGGGTCAAGAAACTTTTAGTTGAAGCAAAACAAAGGAAACTAGTTCAAGAATCAAAGAAGAAGACCTAGAAGAGCTCCGGTCAGACAAGAAAATGCTCAAAGGTACCCATCTTTCAATGGCCATTGTTTTAATTGCAAAAAGTTTGGTCATAAAGCTGCTCAATGTAGGAGTAGAATAAATTAGAATGTTCCATCATTCTTTGGTCAATGTTTCAATTGCAAGAAATTTGGTCATAGATTAAATGAATGCAAAAGTCTGGTAAGAAATGGCTTTCACAATTCAAGGAATACTCAATCATTCAATAGAAGATGTTTTACTTGCAATAGATTTGGACACATGGCTAATCAATGCAGATCAAGGATGAATTCACTCAGAGGAAGGAATCAAGGATAGGGAAACATTGTGTGCTACAATTGCAACAAGCTTGGACATATTGCAAGATTTTGTAGAAGCAAGAACGAAAAAAGAAACTACTGTACTGAAGAAAGGAAAACATAGCAGAGGAATGACAAGGGAAAAGAAAAAGATGACCCAATTGAAATTGAGAAATAAATGGACAAGATCTAGATCAAGAAATAAGTAATTGAAGTCAAGGATGGATCTCCACCAGCATCTGGTGTAGATACTTCCTCCGGAAAGTAAATTGGGAGCTCTGGCTTAGGGGGAGCTATGTTGAAATATTAAAGCCCCCAGCTAGAAAGTTAGTGCTAGAATCTAGCACTAAGGTATGTTGTGAAGAACTCTATGTCAAAGCCTTTGAAAGAAATTCTGATAAAGAAAGATTTAATGCAAAGCTTTGTGGAGCAATTTAGATTGATTGTGAATGATAGAGAAGTGTTTGAAAGCTTTTTGAAAGACTACATTTATGACAATTAAGTTAAGATTCCAAGGAGTTTAAAGGCTTGGATTTGTAAAAGATTAATCACTTTGCATTCAATCTTTCAAGTGTTCAAGGCGATCTGAAGCTAAAATCCAAGAAATTCAGAGTTTTCCAAAATGATTCAAGTCAAAGTTGACCTCAAGTGAAGGAAACTCTAATTCAACAGAAAAAGGTATTTACAACTTGAAAACCCTTTTGTGTAGTCTAAATTTTTTTGAGAAAATGTTTACTCCCCAATTAATTGAGATTTCTAAAAAGCATCGCCCTTAGTTCAAGGAACATTTCTTCAAACCACCGAAAAATGATTCAGAAGGAGCATTCTCAATTTCTCCTCATGGAACCATGCATATGGAAGATATTAGGGCATTTATTCATACCAATCTATAGGAATACAACCACTTGAATCTTGGAAAATTATACTTGGATGAACTGACTACTAGTGATGTTGAGTTGAAGAATGAAATAAAGTTTTGGGAGAAAAGAAATTGGACACCGGGTTGGATTTTCCTACGGTCCCAAATGATACATGGGTTAGGTTCATTCTCAGGAGGATTCATGATGACTTCTCATGGCTCGATGGAACATGTGTGATAACCAAATAAGCTATTAAAGCTATGACTAGTATGAGTTCCTCCGGAAGGATTCCAGGTGAGAAGAAAATAAAGAATAATTTAGTAATGCAACTAATAGGAGCCAAATTTGATAACAAATCTCTCACAATAAATAATATCAAGGATCCAGTCATCAGATTTGCATCAATGATTGTTGGATACAAAATATACTTTTCTCATTTGGAAAATTATGTCTGCATCAGCTATATACTCAGCATATGATATGGTAAAAAATAATATAGATTATAATCTATGTGAATCTCTCTGGAGTGAATTAATGGAGAACTTGAAAAGAACAAAAGAGACAAATTATCCCTTCAAATATGGAACTTTGATTACTTGTTTACTTTTCTACTTCTTGAGAGAGCTACCCAGCTTGAGAAGCATTGTTTGGTTTGATCATACACCAGTAGAAACTCAAATAAGAAATCATCTACAAAATTTGGGAAATATAGACAAATAAAATGAAATTTTGGGGGAATACTTCATGAACTTTCAAAAGAGAATGATATGTAGGGTTTGGATACCTAAAACGGTAGTGATGAAATATGAAAATGACATTGTATTCATGGTGAATAAAGACAAATACTTCATGGAAGCTATGGAACCAAGAATTGCATGGGTCCCTCCATTAGGATATGAAGTTGCAGAAGATATCCCGACTGAGTTAGCAGATGAATTACTGAAGAAACTAAAAGATCTCAAATAAGACAGATTTGGAGCATTCAAAGAACTATCTATGGAATATGAGCACTCAGAGAAAATTTTTGATGAACAAATAAGCAAGGCAAAAACCAAAGATGGAGAGTCAAAACCATTAATTGCTCTAGTGAAATGGAAGTCAAACACTTTGGAAAGAGAAGATAAGAATGCTAAAAAGGAAGAACATGCATCCAGCCCCAAGAAAAGAACCAGCATCTCATCCAATACAAAAGTAGAGAAAGTCAATCCAATAGAAGGAAAGAAAAGAAACAAAGTTACACCTAGTGATGAATATGCGGCAAGAGACACTGCTAGAGACCAAATCTCAATTGACTATGCTAGAAAGTTTTTTGAAAAAAAACAGAATGTACAGATTCTAGAATCATCCAAGACTCTACAAGGACCAATAAATCTGGCTTCTGTGTCTCCTCTAGAAAAGTTCAAACTAGTATCAATAGTGCAAGCTAAGGCTCAGAAGAAATGCTAAGAACATATTTACAAGACAATGAACTCATTAATGAGACATCAAGCATTCTGGAGAAGTTAATTCTCTCATACCAGAAGGATAAATCAGCATCATCAACTGCTCATCTCAAAGGTCTTATAAATTTTGTAAGTACTCCTTTTGAATCCTTTGAAAAGTCCATTGATATTAAGGTTAAAAAGGAATATGAAGAGAAAAGATTAGCAATATCAAAAACCAAGTTAGACAATGACAAAATTATGTTAGAAAGCAACATCAAGAACATGACAAGTACAATCGAGGAAGCCTGTGAAATGTATAAATTTTATCTATCTTGGCCTGAAACTACTAAGTAAATGGATGAGAAAATCAAAAGCATAGAGCTTCAACTCACAAATATTTTTGAGATCTTTGACCCATTAGTTGACTCAATCAACTGCATAGAAACACAAGTAGAAAATATTTAGAATAGCATAAGCAGTTTGCTCAGTAGATAGGAAGAAATTAAAAACAAAATGTGTTTGTTGAGAAGGGTATTAAGCTTAAGAATTGAGATCATGACAAATCTTGTAGTAGAAGCACAGGTAGCTTCACAGATTGACACACCATCAAATGTGCAAAAGGCAGAAAAATTAGTCTTTTTGATAAATAGTCACATTCAAATCTTGGAAAGGGCAAATAATCAATGGGATGAAGAGATTACACGATTGAGGATTGTGTATAAGGATATTCTTTCACCATCAGCCAATTGAGTTGAAGTATTGTATGTGTACATATGTGGTAGAGTATGAAGATTTTTGTAGTTTTGGTCCAATTTTGACTCTTACACCTTTGCCATTGATGTCAAAGGGGGAGAAGAAAATTAGTAAAAAATGGGTAAACATCTTAGGGAGAGAAGAAACATAGAGTAAGGGGGAGTAGATGCACATTTTTCACTAAGTGTTGCCATCAATGCCAAAGGGGGAGATTGTTGGCAAGAGAGACTATTGTGATAATTGAATGTTTTCATTGATGGCAACAAAGGAAAGAGATTCCACTAGTATGATAAAGAGACCTTACTTTGAAAGCAGAAATGATTAACTATGAACAATATACATTTTACATAGTAAGTAACAATGTTTGGGATGGTATGCCTCCACAGTAAAAGATTAGTATATGCAGATCAGGTATGTTGTTCATAACTATTTAGTGATGATTTATTCTAGTGCTCAAGTCTTGACTTCCTCTGGAAGTCACATGGTAAAATACCTAAGTCCGGGTGAACCGAGCAAAGATAGGAACAATACACAGTGCTAGAGAAAAGGGTCTGCATTCCTCTGCAGTTGTATATTTTGTCTTGTCATTCTAAGGGTATACTAAGTGATCTAGAATGATTGTTGGTTATGTATCATAGAGTCTCATATGGTCTACAGTAGAAATTTTGATATGATAGATGAGTTGATCAAGTACATTCTTAAGGAGCAAACCAACTAACATGTTATATTCTTATGCAAAGAAGTTATATTGACTGATTAGTCAATCCAAGTGATGGTATGATTGAAGCCGACCTACATGAATACTTTTGTTTGTTCAAGTCTGCATTATAGTTTGTATACAAGCTTAAGCCGACAAGATGTAGTATTTGTGTACATTGTTCATGTTTTCCTTATCAACCTAATTATGAGATAAATCTTATAGAAAATATATATACTTGATTGAATTTGATGTTGGTGTTGTGTGTGGTGTGGTATGATGTGGGAATTTGAAGTGTGAAGGATTATGAGCTGAGTGTAGAGAAGAAAAAGTTGAACAAAGTCAGTGAATAGAGTATATGTAGTTAAGTTGAGAAGCAAGGTAGAACAAATGAAGACCTTTGAATCTATATATTGAACCTTCAATGGAACTGTAAACCAACATGTAGTAGATGCATTTGTAGCAGTTCATCTTCTAGAAGTGAGCAAATTCTTCTTCTTCCTTTCTATTCTCTTGAAAGTGAGCCTTTGTGTAGTGAGCACTTCTTCATAGGGCAGTGACCCTTTTTGTAATCCAATATTGAGCTATCAGAATATAATGTGAGTAACACTCACCATGGTTTTTCCTTTTTGGGTTTTCCACATAAAAATCCTGGTGTCTATGTGTTATGTCTTTCTGGTTGCTATCCTTATGCTTGTTCTGCTTTCATGTTATTAATTTAGAAAATTGGATTAAAAGACAAGTTAACATGTGGTTTTGTGGAATACTGATTCACCCCCCCTCTCAATATTCCTTACTTTCAATAGTCATAACCCACTTAATGTGTGTCATAGGCACTAAAATCAACTTTTAATCCTAGCCATACATATCACACAATTCACTTTTAATCTTGGCCATCGAATCATATCATCTCTTTCCTATAAATCTAGCCTCACATAGGCCATTTGGGATCCATCTTCTTCTAGTATCTTCACTCTGCCAAAATTCCTCTAATCTTCTCATCTGCATCTATTTATTTTCCTCTATCATCTTCATCTTATCATTATGCTGTGAAAATGAGCAATTAACAACCCTTCGACATCATGCATTCTCATGCTCGAGAAGAGCCATGAAGATCAATCAAGTGTAGCGTGGATTCAGTTTGCATTTGATTTTCTTTGTTTTTATTTTCATGCTAGTTTGTCCTTTATGGTGCATAGTTAGGGTTTAGTTAGTTTTCTATTTTTGTCACTAAATCTAATTTTCCCTAGCTACATTTTGGTGAACTGGACGTGAATCGTTTGATTTAGCTTGCTTTTTGTAGGTTTTATTGATTTTTTGTTGCAGGTTTTTGTCATTTTTGGAAAAACCCTAAGTTTTAAAGATTTTATCATATCTTTCAAACGGCTAAGAATTTTTCTACAATATTTTTACAATAGCTTATGTATCATCTCAAGAGGCTACAACAAAAAAATCACGTGTTTATAGCTATTTTTGTAGGAGTTATCATGATTTTATGTTTTTTCATAAAATCACATTTCTGGGTACAAATCAGCGAAGTTTTCATAAATTTTTACATTTCTAGAAATCTCTTGACATTCTAGTGGGGTTTGTTCTTTACAGATTTAATTTTGGGTTAATATAATGTGCAAACAAATTAAATGTGTCTACTGTAGGTTTTCCATAATTCTACATTTCTAGGTGCAAAATAGGTAATTTTTCTAACTTCTTTACATTTTTGGAAATCCCTCAGAAAATTAGTAGGGGTCTCTTCTTTGATTTTTTAGTTTTCAGATCAAATATGTTTTTAAATAATAGAATCTAATTTAGCTATGTCAAAAAAAAAGTATCTAAAATCACGTTGAAGTTTACTTCTTCTTTCTTAGTCTTGGTGGATTTCAGGTGAATCTAAGGAGTTGTGACATCATTGGTGTCAATATCTATAGTAGATTTGAGGATGAAAATAATTAGGTGCACGCATTCTATCTTTCATCTCTAATCATTGCTTGTCAACACACTTTGATTTGGGGCTTAAAAAGAACATTTGTTTGCATACACATTTTGATTTGGGCACCTAAAATGAATCTTGTCTTCAATCACACATTAAAAATCAGGTCTAAAATGAACAAGTGTCTTCCTACACATTTGACTTGGGGATCTAAAAAGAACAAGTGCTTGAACTGTTTGATTACACATCTCATTTCTGAGGGTCAATTAACAACTGTGAGTGTGAATCAAGGGTGTATGTGTATGTTCTCTCCTCGCACCGCAAGGTGATCTTGGAGATCAAAAACACCTCACTCGGTTTTCTTTTGTCATACCCTATCTAGGAGGCCTGCTTGGAGACACACCATGCCAAGGGACGACCTCAACAAAGGTGTGAATTGAAAGACACCCTCCTTGGAAGTGTAAATCTTGTCACTCTTGGATAAGCCCCAAAGAACTTTATACCTTTGGGAAGTGAAGGTTAAGGGTGGGTTACCCCTTTCTCCTAGTTGTGTGGTAGGATTTTTCTTTCAATTCATTTCCTTGGTCAACCTTGTGCACCCTAGCTTAAGACCTAATTGACCATACCCTACTTGACTAATTCTAGGGCTTGTTGGTGTGTCATCTTCGTGTGCTTGCTTAATCATCACAACATTTCAATTTCAAATTCAAATTTGTTTATGTGTCTTCCATGAGTGAATTGTGTGTATACATGTGTGATTCATTTGTTTGTAAATTACCTAAATCAAGATATAAACACCCAACACATAAAGAAGTCATCTAATCTTTCTTTCCAACACAATCATCATTGTCATATCCAATCAAATTTCATCCTAACCCAATCCTAATCATCCCATTATTCAACATCATCATCTTAATCCTAGTCAATACTTGTCAAAATGGTCATAATCCTAAGCTTGAGCCAAATCCTAATCCAAAGCCCAAGGTCACACTTTGAGGATCCCCTCCTCCTAACATGACAACAATCCAAAACCATACATGCTTTGAGGTGATCCAAATTCACTCCTGATGATGATGAGGATCTTGTAGATTTTGAGGCATACTTGGAGGAACAAACTAAAATCCAAAAAATTCAACCTATGTGTAACTCCATCCCAACACAAGAGTAAAAGATCATAGCACAAGAACTCCAAGACCTCATTCAAACACTTCACCAAGTACCCCAACCCCTAGATCAACAAATCATACAAAGATTCCAAACCATTATTCAAAAATTTCAATAAATCCAATTACCTCAAATACAACACCTCCTAGCCCAAGCCCAACAATTCTTAGTCACTTGTCAAATCCAACCAAATCCACCCACCTATCAAGTCAATACCACATCAACCTATCCCACTTCTTTCCATGCCAACCAATATTCATATCCATCTACATCACAACAAGCACATGTGAACCTAAGCCACTCCTTGAAACAAGGTCAAATGCCCTTAAGCTTTAATGATACTCTTGACAAGGGAAATACCACCTTAAATTTGGAATCATATGCCAGTCCATCTACTAGTCCTCCATCATCATCCAATAGAATGCCTATCCCAAAGCCTATTAGTCCTACACCAACACCACCATCAAATTTCCCAAGCTCTAATCCATTAACCAATAAATCCTCGAATGATTTTATCAAAAACTTCTTTGCAAAATCTAAAAGCAAAAGAAAATCTATGGAGTTATCTAAATCCACCAATCCATTTAATTCATTTGGCCCTCCGTCCAACCAAAGTACAATTCCTAAGTCTAATCCATCCAATATCCATCTTGTCCTTCCACCATGGGATCTAACTACTCCTAGTCCTAATCCACCTAATGCAATTAGCCTTCCACCTAATCCCAATCATGAGCATCCAACTTCCATCACCCATCCATGTACAAAGGATCTGATTCAAGGACTATTAGCAAGGAATAAACCATCCCCATGTCAAGCACCCATTGATGAGCCTACCAAAGAATTTTTGAATGACATGTCCTCTTCTTCAACCCCATCATGTGGTCCACAACCCCTCGAGCCTATTGAAAATTTTCCCACCTTGAGTCCAAGTCAAGAGCCATTGTACCCTCGTGTTGGTGATTGTCAAGAGCTTATCAAGCCCATCCAAGAGTAATCCACTTCCATTCAAGCAAACCAAATGTGAAGAGTTTAATCCTAAGCATGTGGAAACATCAATCCCTAGTCCTACTCAAGACCAAATCACTTTCATCCAATCTATCCATAACCTGTATATTTTCTATTACAAAGATATTAGCCATGAAGAAGCTATCCATCAACAAGATATCCCAAATACACCTCCACCTAGTCCTATCCATGATACACCAACATCCACTTGTAATGATGAGACACATGCCACCCAAGAACACATAAGCACAGAAGATCAAACAAATACCGTGGATCCTAATGAGCATGATCAAGATTCTAATGATCCTTCCACATCTATTATCGACCTTATTCCAAATCCACCATCACATCCTATTGGTCTATCCACCTTCATTCATTAATGTTCCTTCCTAGGAATACAACAACCATTGTCTACCACTTCACTTTCTCCACCCAATAACGAACTCGTGTCTAGTTCCTAAACTACACCTAGTCCCATTGTCCACCGCATACTCCAAAACATGGACAACAAAGGTAAAGGCTTAGGCCTTCATGAACAAGGTATTTTGGAGCCAATCCATGTCAAAGTCCCTCCACACTCATATGGCCTTGAATATACACCCCAAGGTAAACAATCTAAAGATGTTAGTACTTCCTCCATTCTTCCTAAGTCCACCACTTTCCATCACAAACCCTACCATATACCTAAAACATATGTTGCCATTCCACCTCCATCATCCTACAAATGTCAAAATAATGTGACCATACACCTTCCACCATCCAATCTACCCCCACTACTTCCAACTCCTAATATCCCTCCATCTACTTTACCACCACTTCTCCCAATGCCAAATCCATCCATTTACACATTCCCTCAAATTCCTAATCATGACCAGCAAATGCACATATTGTCTAAACATGAAGCTTCCACTCATTCCACCCATCCCATGGGATTCAAAATAAACATTTTGATGCCTCTATCTATAAAGTAAAAAATCATAAAGATCCTAATGCCTTAGGGCACAAAAGTAAAAAGTCAAAACAAAGTACATTCAAAAAGCTATGCAAGCCCATACCTTCAAAAGAAAAGTCAAAAACTAAAATGATATGGGTCCCTAAGCAAAAAGAAGGCAAGTCAAAAGAGGCATCCACCTCTCAAAAATCCCAACCATCCTCTTCCATCCAAAAATCCCATTCCATTCCAAAGTTTCAAATTCCTAAATCCCACAAGAAAAACAAAAGTCATAAAAATACTAAGTCTATGTGGGTCCCAGAAATCCTACATCATCCATTCCCTAAGCAAACATCTCCATTACTTCCTATGCTACCTTCCAATCAAAAGTTTCAATGTTTATCATGGTGTGTGCAACCATTGGTCATGGTTCCCTTCCATTCCACAACATTTCCACATACTTCCATCTCCCCATTCCTCATCCATTATCCTACATATTTCACTCATCAACTCCCTATGGTCCATTCTTTTGGATAAGTCTTTCATCCATCCTTTTGCATAAATCCTACATAATCCATTATCATCTCTCCATAATCCACCATCTACCTCATCCATTTCACTTTCATACAATCCCTTACCAACATCGATGAGCACAATGACTTGACATGGTCTATGTGCGACATTCACCTCTTTAATGGGACTATCACCTTTCATGGAACTAGACACTTGAGTCCCCCATATTCATATTCCCTTTCTCCTATCAAAAATAAAATTAAAAATAAAAAAAAAGTAAAGAGAAATCCCTTCATCCAATGGTGAAAACCACCCTTGGTGGCACCTTGGATAAGTAGCATGATGTAAACCTGGCAAACAGGTGTCATGTGTAGGTTGATCTTCTATGCCACTTACACTTGGGGGCACATTGTCTCATCTATCCTATCATTTTGCATATCCTACTATCCTTATCCATTATACCCACATACACATACTTATCCCATTGAGTCCATTCATTATCCATTCCTCCTATTGATCTTGATAAAGATAGGGGGCATAATGTTGAAACATGATTTGGATATCTTTTGACATACCTCATCCTTTCCAATCCATCCTATCATTATTCTATTGTCCTAAGTGTTGTCATGAAAATTGCTAAGTATTGTACCTAGAATGGGGCATGTTCCTATGTGACATAGTCTTTGGAGATCACATCCTTACTCTTTTATGCATACATCCATCCCATCCACTATAGCCTATCCTTTTATTCATCTATCTATCATGAGTCTTCCATCTTACATCCTATCACATACATCCATTTCATCCATTTATCCATTCCTACATTATCCTTGCACCGAGACTTGGTTTTACCTTGTCATTGGTATCTAACACAAAGGCTACTCAAATTGTCATCCAATACCATTTCTCAAAACTTTTTGAAAATGCAAAGAAATCAAACATTTTCAAAAAAAAAAGAAAAAACATTTTCAAAATCCAAAAAAAATCAAATATTCAACAAAAACCCAAGCAATTACATCATATCCATCAAATAATCAAATCAATCCAATTCTTCTAATCAATCCAATCATTCAATCAATAAAAATAATCTTAATCAAATCACTTCTTCTAATCAACTCAATCCAATTCTTCTAATAAATCCAGTCATTCAATCAATCAAAACAATCTTTATTCTAATCAACTTAATCCAATCAATTCAATCCAATCATCCAATCATTCCAAGAAATAAACTTAAATGCAAATCATCTTTAATCCATACCAATCAAGTCAACCAATCTTGCTAAATTATCCAATTGCATCCTTGGTTTTCTTCCAATCTTGTTGTCAACCAAATTAGTCAATCAATCATCATCATCAATGGGATTTATCATCCCCAATCCTAGTGTTGTTCTCAGGATATATCATTCCTATATCAACAACACGATCCTCATGTTGTGTTGATGTGTAAAATTGTGCAGGTTCCAACACCAACATGGGAAGTTTCAAGAATGTGTGACTTGCTACTTGAAACAACCTTCGAATTTTAAAGAAGATGGCTCTTCCTATTTTAATGGGGTTTTGATTAAAGAATAGAGGAAGAAACAAGATTATAGATACAATAAGTGAAATCTAAACCTATGGCGATGTGCCTGAATGAAATGTATTTCCTTAACTAGCACAATGAATAGATTCTTAAGATTTAGCTATATTAAAGAGCAAATGCTACATGATCAATATAGACAGATTGTAAATGAATTAAAAGATCAAAGGCTAAACTCATAAAATTTATGCAAAGACAGATAATATCAACAATGACACATAACAAAGCTTCTTTCATTAATAGTTTGGCAAATACAAAAGGCACAGTGTCATGCACAGGTATATCAACTTTCTTATCATAAATAGCTAAACTAAGGCAAAATGATATGATCTAGTCACAACAAGATCTGCAAACATTCTAATCAATTCTCTATATCTCTAAATTACAATATCTCCCTATATATATAGCCATAAAATTTGGCTCAAGATCGCCTGTAACTGTTTTGAATCTCCAACGGTATCAATAGAACTAAAGTTAACCGGGACTCCTCTGACGCTGAGATCTTTTGAATCTGCAACTACCCTTCCTTGTGTGCTCATTAGCTGAGCAATAAAATATGTGGCACACTAACTATAGTATGGTTGAGACACATGACAATACCTGCGGGCTCTAAAAAGCTTCAAAAATATATTACGCGGCAACACTTAACATATCTCCCCACAAAACAACACACACAAAACATCGCCACTTGTTGCCATCTGCCAGATCTTGAAACATGATACATGGCACACTCTGGAGCAACACTGAGACACTTGGCATTCTCCAACAATACTAAAAACTTTTATCTTTATGCGCCAAGTAACTTGTAGCTATGACATTTGGCACTTTATGCAACATTTAGAAATTGAGACATTATTTATGGGACCCACCACATGTGCCTCTTTAACTCCTACATAGAGAAACAATACTGTGACACATGGTGCCTTCTGGTAATATCAATAACTTCATTAAAAGTTCCCAAGGAATTTTGTGGAGATGACACCTGTCGCACTCTGGCAGCATATAAGACAATATATGTGTCTTCACCTGAAAGCATAAAAAAGAAAGTAGCTCATCCCTCTACTTTTGCCATGTGGCACACTCTGAAGCAAGCTATAAACTGTGTCTGAATATTGTGGGCCCATCACATATGCTGGTACTAACAAAGTTTTATCAAAAGATATACACGCGGCAGCTTCCACACACTACAAAAAGACACTTGACACAATCTGCTAGCTCACGATATCAAAATAAACCTTTTATCATGGCCTCCGATATCGACATGTGGCACACTCCGTAGCAAGCATAGAAGAGAAGCATATGGAAGAAACATGAGTAAACATCCACTTAACACTGTTGCTCCATAATGACAAGACACATGGTACGATCCACACATGAGAAACATATAGCCACAGATAAAGAAACAACAATTGGATATATACTGAGACAGAAACAAAGTTGAAACAAAATGTAGAGTTTTAAGATCTACAGTTCATGGTGACCATAAGGACCTCTGGGCCTACTCAAAAAGAACTCCAAAAAAAGGAAATAAAATTGTATTGCCACTATCAAATGAAAATTCAATCACAAATTTTGCAACATAGCCTGGTACACAGACCACTCTGAATTTGACAACCCTTGTCTACTTTGCAAATCCTAGAAAGAAAAATCCAAATTGATAATATCCTTGTGGAAGAAAGATTGAAAAATGTGAACTATAGCATGTAATTGAAACTCAAGCTAAGCCATTGGAACCAATACAACTTCCACTTCTCCCACACTGGAGGAATCACTCAGACCCTGTAAAATAGTCTAATCATTTTTTTTTGTTAATAGCAAAGCCTTTGTCTCATCAATCATTAACACTGTATTACTATCAGGAAAAGGTGAAGGCATACCCAACTACACTAAATCCTCAATATGTTTCTTCATATTCCTGACTTCTTTGACCACATCCAAGAGTTCCTTACAATTCATAGCAGCAGAGTTGCAACTCAACACTTCATTCTCCCTTTTGGTAGCCACCATCCTATCACTTATACTGACAGTGGATAGAGTCTCCTCAAATGTGTCATATAGTTTCTGTAACAGAAGTTGAGAATCTGAAACCCTCAATGAAACAATAGACAATGTTGCTTGCATAGAAGACTCTACTTTCTCACATAGTTGTTGGGCATTTAGCAAAAAGGTAAGGGATGGCTTAAGTTGTACAATCTCCTCAGAGATTCTTTTCCACATAGAGGAATATAGCTCTTTCACCAAATTCAAAACCACTGTAGTCTATGGCCTCTGTGCCAACTCAATTGTTAGTTGTTTTGTGTTTTGTTGCTCAGCCATAAACTGTGCTTGAGTTACACTATTTAGATTCTGCTCCTTTAAAAGTGACTGCTGCAGTTGTGATGCCTCTTGCAACTTATCTTGATACCTTTTCTCTACGGTGGCCTTTTCTTTCCTTAATGTAGCAACAACAGCTTTCTCCTGTGATAACTCAACTTTCAAGGCTGCAATCTTAGCCTGTGCTGCTTGATGAATCTATAGAGAAACTGTAGACTGCAACTCTTTATTCAAATTGTCAATTTCTTTAACCTTGGCCTATATCTCCCATCTAAGGTTACTGCTATTAGTCTTTTCTTGTGTCAAATCAGCTTCAACTTTCTGTAGCCTTTTGAACACCTTCAAGTAATTAGTGGAAATTGCTAAAGTAGTTTCATTCATCAATTCAACTTGATCTTGTGGCCTGAAAAGAGACATATCCATAGCCACTGCATTCATTGAATAGTCCTGGGGTTACATTTGCTCACTAGGTTTGATAACATTAGGAGTTAAATGTGTGACAATCAAAGACTATTGAATAGGATCAAACAAGGACTTTATGTGAGCTATAATAGGGCTTATATTCTCTTTCTTCTTTTTCTTTTCCATCTGAGCTTCTCTAGCTTTTCTGGTTGTATCAGCCTAGGCTTGGAAAGTAGGAGGTGATGCAATATAGCCTCCAACAAATGGATGACCTTGAGGCAGACCATAAGGGATGGTAGTTATCTGATGACTAGGATCAAAATCTGGCAAAGCTCTCTTGGGCATGGATGGGGAAAATAGTGGTAAGGATATGGCATGTGAAGACACGGCCGGTGAACTGGCAGGTGGGGAAAAAGTTTGTGAAGGCATAGCAGAAGTCGCATGAGATGTGGAAACTTGGGTAAATTGGGTTGGCACTCCTAAATGAGAAGAAATAGAGGTAGGGGAAAAGAGAGAAGTACTTGAGCCACTGATGAGATGATTGAAACTTGTTGTTGCTGGTGCATTGATTCTTCTTCCTTTGTGTCTTCTTCTAGTAATATCAAACTACGTATCTTTCGAGGCCTATCTAATGCCTCTTCTGGGTCTTTTTCTTCAACATTTATTAATGTTTTTTGCAAACGTGCCACTCCAAGACGCCCAGATGCCTAAGCTATTTGGGTCCCGTGAGATGGCGATGAGACAGTTTCCTTTTGTTTCTCAAGGGCACTTAGAGATGGGGGCCATGGGGCTCTAGGTGCTGCAAATGATGCTTGTCTTGTCTCTTGAATTTCTTGGACCTCCTCTATTCTTTCCTCAGTTTCTTGAGAACCTTTTGGAAAATTGCTTGTATTTGGGCTTGAAACTAGAGATGGATGCCATTCATCCCAAATTGACTCCCACATCTCATCAGTATCTACATCCTTAGACATGTGAGTGAACTTAGATATTTCTTGTCTATATTTCCAATAAGCTTCAATTTTTTCTATACTCCAGTTCTTATTTTTTAAAGTTTTCCTCAGACCTAGGGTCATCTTAATCTTGGGATCAAACTCTCGTACTTTCACATAAAATGTTTCCCAAGACCTAGGGCCCTCATATGGCAAGTCACTCAATTCAGTATAGCATGTAGGGTCATCTTGTTTAGGGGATCTTCTATCCTCCTAGAATGGGCGTCCCTCATGAATGAATTTTGTAGAAACCTTGTTACTGATAATCCAAGAAGCTAAGAAGCTATCTGGATCATATTTTCATTTATCTTCAACAATCAAAAAACCATAGGCAGCCAACTTTCTCAATAGAAGATTTTCAGTTCCTCTAACCTTAATTATTATTTTCTCCCTAATCTAGGGAACATCATACATCTTCTTTTTCCTCTTCTTATGTCTAAAATTATTGTCAATGACAGACACCTGACGAACCACTTCTAAAAATGTAACCCTAGGGGTTAAGATCTCTGGCAATAAAATAGGTTCTTCAACAAATCCATGGACTCTAATTATAGTTGTATGAGTCCCAAAGAAAAGATCACAAGGGATTGGCAAATTGGTTAAGAAACCTCTGAGGCTCTTGTTGGTCATGATGTTAGTCATTCGTAAACATAGAATAAAACTTACACAACAACCTTTACTCATCTTGAAAGATACGATGAATTCAAGGAATTCATGATCCCAAGTCTCTGTTGATTAGGTCTTAATCTACTGACGTTACTCAGTGGTTGATGTGTGTTGCTGTTTTCCATTCAGGGGCCTTACGTGTTTCTGCACAGTTCATCATCATTATCTTCAAATATCCTGCTCTGGATGTTTGCTCTGCATAAATCTCCAACAATTCTACCTCTGCACTATAAATTTAGTCAAATAATGTGCCTACAGGCTGATATTTGCATGATTTCTATCATTATTTATGATTCTTTGCATGATATTTTCAATACTACATGCATTTTAACTCAAATATGCTAATGATCTTCAGTTACCTACGGGATTTCAGCATATTTCACTGTTTCTACTTGTTATTTATCCTGATTTGCAGTTATGGTGATGAAATTATGAAATTAAAAGAAGAAAAAGGGTTAAAGAATGAGATTCCCAAAACTACTGGACTTAGATCACTGATCCACATACAAGCTCCCATACATGCAATGAAAAGAAGGAAAACTAGAAATCATACTTCACCAGGACATTCCACAAATCCGCATGATCTAGTGCAAATCTTCAAAGGAAAAGTTGACAACAACATGTAATGAAATGAAAGCGCTTCTAGTTGAACACAGCATTCACCAGTACATATCCAGAAATCAACAAGAAGATTACGTAAAATTTACAATCAGGATGTAATCTGAAACTTCATATCCATTCAGTATGCTCAAGAACAGGTACATTTACAGTGATCTGAAGAAAGAACCTTGACATTTCAACAATTCTATCCTCATTAGTCTCAGTAATCCGATCTCCTAATTGATTCTACAGTAATTAGCTTTTTGCGCCAGATGCGTCTGTGTATTCTAATGTATTCCTCCTTTTTAATGACAAGCTCTGGCTCTTATATAGAACAACTGCCAAAAAACGGTTACAATGATCCAAGGATCAGGATCCTCTCATAACAATTAGCGGTCCAGATGAAAAACACATGCTTCGCCAGTTAGCAAATGTACAGCTGGCACATAATATTCCAGCATCTTCAACTTGATTCGGTCTCCAGCTGGCGAACAGCATACTTGACAATATCCTCCTCATTTCTGGCCCATGTTGCCTCCATGCACAACTTTGTAATTATCAGCTTCAGCAGCAGCTCTAACAGCATCATGACTTCAATGCTCAGCTTCAGCAGCATCATCATGACTTCCTGCAAGTAAACAGACAAACATTTAGTTCATCATCATGATGATAAACAACAGGAAGTAAAATGTTTTATAAAACAAGCCCCCAAAAATGTGCAGCTACAGGCAATCAGGCTCCAAATTTCCATCGCTTCATGTTTTTGCCCATTTTCTTGTATATCGGGTTCAAAATATGATGATGATGATCACAAAATATACAAGGAAATAATCGCCCTTTAACCATCCTTCGAATCCGGCTTTGCATCATCATCATATTTGTATCGGCGTGACTACATATAATCAGGGTGACAAATTTAGACTTGGTCGACGGCAATAGTTATACCAACGCCAAAAATCATGATGATGACCAACCCTACGTCTTCTGTCTAGCCGCAGGATATCATGAAATATGATGCCCCTCCTTTCCGAATGCTCTGATGAAAAGCACATCAGGATGTTTCGTTTCTGCATATTGGGGAAAGAAAGACCTCATCATCACCATCATGATGAAGACAAACAGGAGGATTCGGAATATGATCCTGCTGCAGGAAAGGAATATCATGGTGACGTCATCGTCATCATCAGGCTTCGTTAAAATGCAAAGGGATGACGTCACCGTCATGTTTCGTTAAGATCAGGAGATAAATGGAATATCGGGTCACCTCTAAGGAAGATGATCGCGTGGATGAATGCAATATGACCCTTTTGCGAAGAAGGTGATCCTCTTAAAAGATCAGGATGATGAACATCATCATCATCATATCCGCACTGGGTGATTTAAAATATGATCCTGCTGAAAGTCCTGATGACGTCATCAGGATATCCGGGGTCCTTGTTAATCTTCGAACATGACGTCATCGTCATCATCATATTGGCGAACAGGATCATGCCTTGGAAAATATCCTGCTGGAGGAGAAAGGTGATGGTGACGTCATCGTCATCATCATATCCGCAAAAGTTTATACTTCTCGGCAGGAGGATATTGCGAAATGTCGGGTAGAGAAAGATCATGATGATGATGTCAACAAGACTAAGGAATGAAATATTACCCTCCGCTTCGAAAGATAAGGTGATCATCATGATCACGCAAAAGGAGATCAGGAGGATATTACAAAATGCGATCCTGCCTTGAAAGATCCTGATGATGATGATCACCAGGACTTGGTCGTGCACATGCAAATTTTGCAGATGGTAGGTCTCTTAAGTAGGGTGATGATGATTCATCAGCATGATATTATAATATGCTCGCGATGTTGGAATATCATGATGCTCGCGATGTGAGAATATCATGATGCTCGCTATGTTAGAATATCATGATGCTCGCGATGTTTCCAAGGTCGCTTGACGGGTAAAACACACTCACTTAAGATTGACGTCCGGATGTTTCGGGACTGCATGATTTTTATCAGGTGATAGAGTAAGATCATGATGATGACCTTTGGCGATACAAAAGACCGCCCGACGGGAAAAGTTTACTATGACTTAAACTTGACGTCCGGATATTTCGACCTCAGGATATTATCGGGGAGCCTTTCAAATATCATGATGATGATGATCTTGATCATACAGCAATTATCAGGTTTGACCAAAACTTTGACTGTGCATAACTCCCTCATATGGACGAATTTTCGGGTGATGTAAAAGGCAAACCTGCATGGAATTTCAAGCTCTTTCTAAACATGAGGTCATAGAAACAAAATATGAACTTTGACAAACTAACCTCATGATGATGACCTACCTCATCCTGACCTTCATGATGATGATGCACCTGACTTATTTTTACCAAACCGCCAGAAAGCAGACAACACAAACTAGAACAAAAGTTGGGTCCCTGTTTTGATAAGTTAAAATGGGGCGTGTTGTGTAACCACACAACAACTTGCCACCAAAGAAAATAAACAAATTCCAATAATTCAAGTGATATGATTATATTCAACTATAGTATTCTAATTCTTTCTAAGTAAAATCGTCATGATCTTTGAATGATAAAGTTTCATCAAGGTAACAGTGCTAACAAAGGATCATGTGTGTGCATATGATTAATTATCCTCATCTTGAAAGTAAGTTGAAAACATAAGTAACTGGTGTTAAACTACATAGTTGGAGATCATCCCTCATAGCCAACCTGGATAGAGCCTTGCTGCCAGCAGGTGTCCATAACCCCGGCAAGGTTATCTATACAATCTCCCTAAGTAGGGCTCCACTGCCAGCAGGCGTCCATAGCCGCGGTAGAGTTACTTAGATGGCCTAAGTTTATTGTTTATATATTTTCTATTTATATACTTATATTTGATATCATCATGTCAGCTCATTTATACAAGGGGTAGTCACTTGCAGCTTTAGGTTGGAGATTGTATTGGTAGCAAGGGAGTCCCTTTAGATTTTTCACTTAACACCTATACTCATATCTTCAACAAGCCCAAGGCTGTAGGTGTTTCATTGTGTTTGATTCACTTTGACCAAGAAAAGGCACCTGATGAAAAGACATCATAAAACCTGATCATGAGTATTTATCAGAATGAATTACAATCTATATCTAAATCTGATCTCATCACTTGAATCCTAACAATTTAGTTATTTTCTTAGGTGATGAAGTGCATCATCTTGACTTACCAAAACAAAACTCAACCAAAACAACACAAAACAGAAGAAACACTATACAAACAACTAACCTACAAAAAGGAAACAACAGGAACAGAACAAGAAAGCAAAACAAGCAGACTGTACAAACAACTAACCTACAAAATTATATACAAACCACTACTAGGCAAACAAAAACCAGAAAAAGACCTAAGGACACCTGTATTTGCATACTTCTTTTGATTGTGCAGGAGCATCAGGGTATTAGTTATAGTTCTCAACCTAGCAAATTTATCTTTATATTCTGACAGATATTCTGACATTCTGAATTCACTGTATTCAACAGAACAACTCTTGATGATCAACAACTGAGGAAGCTCATCATGTTCATGATTAATCCATATGCATGTCTTATCTTCTGAATTTCCATAATTAAAATAGTATTCAACATTATTTACTGTGGAAAGGAGAAATACAACCTGGTGTATTTCTGGCTTTGCTGGACATGCTTCTTCATTGGCAGTTGGTCTTCCATTTGTCATTATATTTTCACAGCTTGGCTCAGTGCCCGGTCCCTCTTCGAATTGAAGGATGTATGACCTTTGATGTATTAATTCTTCATCTTTATCCAGCTTTATCCCTCCATTCTGGATGTTCAGTTTATCCTCTAGTTCAGGAAACTTCTCAATATTTTCTTCAATTTCCTGCACATCAGCATCTAAATAAGTATCTTTATTATCACAACCTGATATATAGAAATTTATCATTTCTAAATCATTTGACTGTAAAGGAAAAACAACTTTCACTTGATGAGGACATTCCCCTGTTTCATTCTCAAAATATTTCTGGAGTGACATCTGATTATGCACAACAACTCCAAAGTCTTCTACATCTTCATCTTTCAAGAATTGTTCATTAAATAATTCACATTTTCTATCTATTAGAGGATCTGGTTCCTTTAACCTGCAACATTCTTGCATTTGATCATTTAATTCAAAGAAGTCAGGTAATAAATCAGCATTTATTTTCTTCTCTATGGCTCCCTGAGTTACCATCATAGGAACTTCATCATCAAGAGTGCATTTAAATTGCTCTACTATCTGTTTACACTTCTCTTTACCATAGAATGACTCCAGGAAAGATGTTTTATCTTCTTTATCAAAAGTATTAGGATCAGAATCAAAAATATCATCCTGATGAGTGATTTCTTCTCTAAAATTTTCACAAGATTCATACCTGCATACTGACTGGTCCTTACTTGTATTAGGAAGTAGAGAACTCCTATCAATCTCACCATAAAATGAATCCAGGAAAGATGTTTCCTCTTCATTACCTTCTGGAACTGACTCAGCTATTGTATTTTCTAGAATCTTTTTCAACATGACCAAGCAAGGGTAGCAATCTCTCTCTGAATGCTCTTCATCATGTAATCTGCACCAGCTTTCAATCAAGACATCATCAATGGGCAAACCTAATATTTGACTACACTGTATATTTCTAGACAAGTATAATTCAAAATCTTCAGAATGATCTACTTCAGTGTCTGGACAATTAATAACTTCTGGTGCTGCATCTGCTTGTTGCTCCAGAATTTCTTCATTTTCCTGGCAGACTTCTTCATTTTCTTGGCAGATTTCAACCCTGAACACGTCCAGAAAGAATATTAGTCCTTTCAAATATAAATCCAACCTTGTAAGGAAAGTTAAGTAATTTATTTCACTGTGTTCTGCAGTCTGGTGTATCCTGCAACAGGTAGATAAACCAAAGTTAGACAAACTGTGAGGGTAAAGCTGCCTATTTAAAGTTTCCTGAAATAAAGGAATGTTAATTTGACAATTATTTTCATATACATCCATCAAAATGAGACTCTATCCTTCAATTTTTTTAGTATTTTGCAATTTTAAGGAGATCTATCATATCTCAGACTAAAACTTGAAAGTCCAGAAAATCAAACAAATATTTGATGCTTTGGGCTAGATCTTTGCAAAGGTGCAACCAAAACATCTCAGGTAAGAGATATTTGCAGACATTTAGCTCAAATGCTGAAATATTTATGCAATATTTGCAGAAAATCCCAAAATGTGACAGGATATTGGGATATCCTGACCCGTAACACAAGATCTCGAGTGCCTAAAGCTCAAATTCTCAAAGCTTCGACAAATTTATGCATCTGTAGCCGATATTAGTGAATTCAGAGAGATCTACTGTAAAGCCTGCAATATTTATGTGAGATCTGGAAATCTTTACACAGAATGTGCATATACAATCTTGTCACAGCAAATATTTACGAAATTTACTGAAATTCACAAGTGATCTGAGGATAGCTTACTCCTATACGCCATCAAACCTGAAAATACTGATGATGTTGCGTTATCTTCCGGGCCGGCCCTCCTTCTAGCGCCAAATTATGTTGCGTTAGAAGCGAGGGGCCTACATAAAATGAATGATGACTGAAGCAATGGTGTCTTTTCCAGTTCGGCCCTCCTTCTAGCGCCAATTTATGTTGGTCATGATGTTAGTCATTCGCAAACATAGAATAAAAGTTACACAACAACCTTTACTCATCTTGAAAGATATGATGAATTCAAGGAATTCATGATCCCAAGTCTCCATTGATTAGGTCTTAATCTACTGACGTTACTCAGTGGTTGATGTGTGTTGCTGTTTTCCATTCAGGGGCCTTACGTGTTTCTGCACAGTTCATCATCATTATCTTCAAATATCCTGCTCTGGATGTTTGCTCTGCATAAATCTCCAACAATTCTACCTCTGCACTGTAAATTTAGTCAAATAATGTGCCTACAGGCTGATATTTGCATGATTTCTATCATTATTTATGATTCTTTGCATGATATTTTCAATACTACATGCATTTTAACTCAAATATGCTAATGATCTTCAGTTACCTACGGGATTTCAGCATATTTCACTGTTTCTGCTTGTTATTTATCCTGATTTGTAGTTATGGTGATGAAATTATGAAATTAAAAGAAGAAAAAGGGTTAAAGAATGAGATTCCCAAAACTACTGGACTTAGATCACTGATCCACATACAAGCTCCCATACATGCAATGAAAAGAAGGAAAACTAGAAATCATACTTCACCAGGACATTCCACAAATCCGCATGATCTAGTGCAAATCTTCAAAGGAAAAGTTGACAACAACATGTAATGAAATGAAAGCGCTTCCAGTTGAACACAGCATTCACCAGTACATATCCAGAAATCAACAAGAAGATTACGTAAAATTTACAATCAGGATGTAATCTGAAACTTCATATCCATTCAGTATGCTCAAGAACAGGTACATTTACAGTGATCTGAAGAAAGAACCTTGACATTTCAACAATTCTATCCTCATTAGTCTCAGTAATCCGATCTCCTAATTGATTCTACAGTAATTAGCTTTTTGCGCCAGATGCGTCTGTGTATTCTAATGTATTCCTCCTTTTTAATGACAAGCTCTGGCTCTTATATAGAACAACTGCCAAAAAACGGTTACAATGATCCAAGGATCAGGATCCTCTCATAACAATTAGCGGTCCAGATGAAAAGCACATGCTTCGCCAGTTAGCAAATGTACAGCTGGCACATAATATTCCAGCATCTTCAACTTGATTCGGTCTCCAGCTGGCGAACAGCATACTTGACAATATCCTCCTCATTTCTGGCCCATGTTGCCTCCATGCACAACTTTGTAATTATCAGCTTCAGCAGCAGCTCTAACAGCATCATGACTTCAATGCTCAGCTTCAGCAGCATCATCATGACTTCCTGCAAGTAAACAGACAAACATTTAGTTCATCATCATGATGATAAACAACAGGAAGTAAAATGTTTTATAAAACAAGCCCCCAAAAATGTGCAGCTACAGGCAATCGGGCTCCAAATTTCCATCGCTTCATGTTTTTGCCCATTTTCTTGTATATCGGGTTCAAAATATGATGATGATGATCACAAAATATACAAGGAAATAATCGCCCTTTAACCATCCTTCGAATCCGGCTTTGCATCATCATCATATTTGTATCGGCGTGACTACATATAATTAGGGTGACAAATTTAGACTTGGTCGACGGCAATAGTTATACCAATGCCAAAAATCATGATGATGACCAACCCTACGTCTTCTGTCTAGCCGCAGGATATCATGAAATATGATGCCCCTCCTTTCCGAATGCTCTGATGAAAAGCACATCAGGATGTTTCGTTTCTGCATATTGGGGAAAGAAATACCTCATCATCACCATCATGATGAAGACAAACAGGAGGATTCGGAATATGATCCTGCTGCAGGAAAGGAATATCATGGTGACGTCATCGTCATCATCAGGCTTCGTTAAAATGCAAAGGGATGACGTCACCGTCATGTTTCGTTAAGATCAGGAGATAAATGGAATATCGGGTCACCTCTAAGGAAGATGATCGCGTGGATGAATGCAATATGACCCTTTTGCGAAGAAGGTGATCCTCTTAAAAGATCAGGATGATGAACATCATCATCATCATATCCGCACTGGGTGATTTAAAATATGATCCTGTTGAAAGTCCTGATGACGTCATCAGGATATCCGGGGTCCTTGTTAATCTTCGAACATGACGTCATTGTCATCATCATATTGGCGAACAGGATCATGCCTTGGAAAATATCCTGCCGGAGGAGAAAGGTGATGGTGACGTCATCGTCATCATCATATCCGCAAAAGTTTATACTTCTCGGCAGGAGGATATTGCGAAATGTCGGGTAGAGAAAGATCATGATGATGATGTCAACAAGACTAAGGAATGAAATATTACCCTCCGCTTCGAAAGATAAGGTGATCATCATGATCACGCAAAAGGAGATCAGGAGGATATTACGAAATGCGATCCTGCCTTGAAAGATACTGATGATGATGATCACCAGGACTTGGTCGTGCGCATGCAAATTTTGCAGATGGTAGGTCTCTTAAGTAGGGTGATGATGATTCATCAGCATGATATTATAATATGCTCGCGATGTTGGAATATCATGATGCTCGCGATGTGAGAATATCATGATGCTCGCTATGTTAGAATATCATGATGCTCGCGATGTTTCCAAGGTCGCTTGACGGGTAAAACACACTCACTTAAGATTGACGTCCGGATGTTTCGGGACTGCATGATTTTTATCAGGTGATAGAGTAAGATCATGATGATGACCTTTGGCGATACAAAAGACCACCCGACGGGAAAAGTTTACTACGACTTAAACTTGACGTCCGGATATTTCGACCTTAGGATATTATCGGGGAGCCTTTCAAATATCATGATGATGATGATCTTGATCATACAGCAATTATCAGGTTTGACCAAAACTTTGACTGTGCATAACTCCCTCATATGGACGAATTTTCGGGTGATGTAAAAGGCAAACCTGCATGGAATTTCAAGCTCTTTCTAAACATGAGGTCATAGAAACAAAATATGAACTTTGACAAACTAACCTCATGATGATGACCTACCTCATCCTGACCTTCATGATGATGATGCACCTGACTTATTTTTACCAAACTGCCAGAAAGCAAACAACACAAACCAGAACAAAAGTTGGGTCCCTGTTTTGATAAGTTAAAATGGGGCGTGTTGTGTAACCACACAACAGCTCTGTGTCATCCTATTTTCTACA
Source organism: Cunninghamia lanceolata (assembly GCA_027924645.1). NCBI lineage: Eukaryota > Viridiplantae > Streptophyta > Pinopsida > Cupressales > Cupressaceae > Cunninghamia > Cunninghamia lanceolata. The sequence goes on along the minus strand of BSBN01000433.1, from coordinate 2,654,331 downwards.
GACTCAGGACTCAAATGATTGAGAGAGGGTGCAACAAAACATTCTACAAATTCATATGGGTCTAAGGTCTCTGAGAGAACATGGGTCCATGCGGACACTGAAATGGTTCTATTGCTACCAGACTCTGGGTCATACATATTTAAAGACATGTATTGTTGAAAGAGACTAAAATTTTTGTATAACATATGCTGAAAACCTGAAAACACGATTTTGTTGAAAGTTTGCAAGTTGATCGACCATGGCAGCAGAGATATGTTTGGTGAAGTCAAGTTAGTACTCCTATGACTTATCCACCATTTTTTAATCTAAAAATCACCGCAAGCTGCCAATCATGTATTATAGAATCATTATACTAGCTGAAAATAAAGGCTAGCATTGATAGGGCATCTTGAACATTGGCATTAAACTGAGCATGGCCTATGGGCAGTGAAGGCAACTAGGTATTCTCATCACCTAAATGCATCTAAATATTTAGAAACTTCTCCTTAGTATGGATGTTTGCCCATGTGCCCTATGACTTAGAAATAGTAGGAAATGTGGTGGATCTATCATGCTATAAAGCCAACATATCCCTAATTGCCTTAGGGATAATTTGAGCATAAATGGGCCATGTTGTATAGAAAGAGATGGGGGTGAAACAATTATGCACATAGGTGGATCAATTTAGGGCATGGGTGAAAATTAGGAACTAAGAACTGGGCCAATTGGGAAGTCCATACTCTCATACCGAAAGTTTCCCACTACGCCTTTGATGCACGGACAAGGCACCTTTGGTGAGCTCCCTCCCAAAGATTCTTGGTATTCTTTTATGTATGTGTGTCAAAAATACCATCAACATAATCTTTCACCTATGTTGGATCTGTGCACACCCTTGTTTTTGGGACCCTTGTCCTTGGATAGCTTTTACTTGGTTGTGCGGGTGTAGAAGCATAAGATTTTCTATTCATTAATTTATCAGTTTGTTCAAAGAGCCCTAGCCCTTCTTGTGGTGATTGTGGCTCTGACATTTCTGTATCTCTTGTAAAAATCCTTGGAAACTCTTGACACAGAAGGTGAGAAAACTATAAGCGACGTTGTACTTAACTAGAAATTCAGGTGAGAAATGAAGCTTTAATGCAAACAACTAGAAATACAAAATGACAATGGCAAATGCAATGCACAAATGGACTGAAACTTAGCTTGGTGATGCATAATGAAACAATTAATGACATATCATGTCCTATTAATGGAATTAATGCCAAAAGATAGTTAGTGTATCCTTTGAAATCTATATTGGATGGAGTGTCAGATCTGTATTAAGAGTGGCGATCTTCTGAAAAGATGGGTATTTTCTTGAAATTTAAGGAACTATTGAATGGTCTTCAATAAATGCAACTGCTAATGAAAGGGACCTCTGTACTGAAGACATGTGTTCTTGGAACACTTATTCAAAAGGGAAAAAATGGGAAAGCAAGACAAAAGCAGGAAAAGAAGTAAAAGAAACTAACTATCATACATGGTGAGTCTCAAGACTTAGGTAAAATATTTCAAGAAGATCCCATTTACCAGAATCTCTTCAGGCTCTCCATCCATAGTCTCAAGCTCAAACACATTTTGCTATTTACAGGAATGAATCTTAAAAGGACCTGTCCATAATGATTCAAACTTGTTGTGTCAGCCTGGCTTGGTAGCTCTCTCATCCCATTTCAATACCAGAGACCCAACTTCAAAATTTGGATTAGAAGCCTTCTTGTCAAACTATTTTTTAATAATTTATTGATGCTTCAATACTAATTCATGTGGCTTTTCTCTCTCTTTCTTGAACCTCTAGCAACTCGGCGAGTCTGACTTGCATCGGACCATTTTCCTCAATTTCCAACTGTTTCAATAACTGTAAGGCAAGAATCTATATACTTAGTGGCATCACTGCATGTTTTCCATAGACCAACTCATAGAGAGACATTTTAGTCACTTGCTTTGATGTGATTCTATCAGCCCAGAGTGCTATGTTAAGTGACCTGTGCCACTCTCTCTGATGATCACCTCCCATTCTTTTTATGATCTTGATCAGGTTCGTATTGGTAGATTCTGCCAAACCATTGCCTTGTGGATAGTAATTATAAGAAATCTTTAGATATATTCCATTTCTTAAAGCAAACTCAAAAAATCTAGTCCCTAAGAATGTCTTAGCATTGTCTGATATGATAGTGTGGGGAGGAAGAAACCGAGTAGTTATCCCTTCTAAAAACTCTAAAATTACCTTTTTAGTAGCTTCTTTGAGTGGTACTACTTCACTCCACCTTGTAAAGTAATTTGTTGTAGTAAGGATCCACTTGTATCCCATATTTGATACTGGATTGATCATGCTAATAAAATCTAAACCCCACTGAGCAAAGGGTTCATCCACTACTATGGGACTTAAAGGCAATGTTGCATTTCTTCTGTTCCTAGTATAGAATTGGCAAGCTTGACAGTCTTTGACCATCTTATAGCAATCTACAAATAGTGTAGGCTAGAAATAGCCATCTTGTGTCACTTTAATTGTAGTAGTCCTGGCTGAAAAATACCCCCCTAAGGTTCCATGATGAAACTCATGTAATACCTTTTGGGCCTCATCCTTATCTACACATCTTAATAGTATCCCATCAATATTCTTTCTAAATAAAACATGATCAATTAATACAAAATGAACTACCTGTTGCCTATAGTATCTTTTCTTATCAGGGGAGAGTTCATTTAGGAACACACTAGTTTTCATGCACTATATTATGTTACTTATCCAAGAATCTTAGTCCATCTTCTAGAGTCTTAAAATTGTTTCATTTTCTACTTCTTCAGGCATTGATTTTTCTATGTCTTGAGTCATATATTGGCATAGTCCCTTGCCTCTAACCAATTTGGTAGGCCTTAACTCTACATCATATTCTAAAATCTTAGTTATCCAATTAGCCCTTTTTTCAGTAATCTCACCCTCCATAATACATTCCCTTACACTAGGGTGGGCTACTAATATCAAGATTTTATTCCTTGTTACTAAATGCCTGAATTTCTTAAGAGCTTTTACCATAGCATAAGCTTTCTTTTCAACAAAATTATACCTTGATTCATACTCCCTTAGTGTTCTGGAAAAGAATGCTATTGGATGTTCTCCTTCTTCTTTGTCACCTTTCTGGGTCAAAACAACTACCATACTATGTTCTCCTCCATAAACATACATTATAAAAGGCTTACAGAAATCTGGGTTTCTCAGTATAGGTGCAGTGGAAATGGCTTTCTCAATTTCTTCAAAAGCTTGTCTCCCTTCAGTTGTCCATTTGAAAATTAAATCCTTCTTTAGCAACAGAGTAATGGGCCTAACTAGCCCTGCAAAATTAGATATAAAGTGGTAGACAAAATTAATCTTTCCTAAAAAGGATTGAACTGCCTTCTTGTTAATTGGCAAAGATAGATTCATTATGGCTGTGACTCACTCTGGGTCTATGGAGATCCCATCTTTTGAAACAATGTCCCAAAAGTTTCCCTTGGGGCATAGCAAAGATACACTTCTTAGTATTTGAGGAAATCCCAAACTCCTGACATTTCTGAAAAACAGCTTCTAAGTGCTCAAAGTGATCTTTCACATCTTTGGTAAATAAAGTAAGATCATCTAAATAAATTAGAATAATCTTATTTATAAGGTATCCAAATGCTACATCCATGGTACATTGAAAAGTATCTCTAGTATTTGAAAGACCAAAAGGCATCTTGGCATAGGCATGTTGGAAACAAGGTAGATAACTGAGAAGGGGGGTGAATCAGTTATCTTCAATATTTAACTTTCTTTTCTTCTTTATCAATTAGTGTAGCATCAAAACATATAAACATACATGATCATGATAGCAGAAAAGAAATCAACACACATAACATAAGGATTTTTACGTGGAAAGCCCTATTAAGGGAAAACCCATGGGGTGATTAACCCAAGATTGTATTCTTTGTTAAAAGAATAAGAAGTACAAAATGGCACTTGCTAATTAGGGCTCACTGCCAGAGCACATTACTCACAAGAGGCACACTCCCTACAAGAGACTCATTGTCTACAAGGATATAGAATGTAACCAGATGTTTGAACTAAAGAGAGGCATCCACATAAGCTAAGATTCAGTTCTGGTTAGGCTCAATACACTAATCTACTGCACTTCATTCTTCCTCTAATTTAGGGTTGTTGTTCTGTCACATACCGAACTTGTATTGCTGCTTCCACACTTCTCTCTACCCTTTTTCACACATTATACCACACACAACACCCCTTCTATTGCAAGTATGGGCCTAACTGGTGTTTTCATTGATGTCAACATACTCCTATAGCATTAATGATAAGGATTGGATGAGCTGTGTGCTGAGGATATTGAGAAAATTAGTCTCAATTAGGAACAGTGAAGAATAGTGATGATAGTAAGATAAAAGTCCAAGATAGGATGAGGATCAGAGGATGTGGTTTAAAGGGTTTGTATATATGTGTCTTAAGGTGGTCCAGTAGAGATTTCAGAGGTCCGCATGAAGATCTGAAGAAGTTATGGCTGCTCAGTAAAACCGGTCCCGACAGGTGTTCAAAGGTGACAGAGTGACACAGACAGGTCCGGTGAGATCTAGAAATGCATTATCCTATTCTGCAGATCTGAGGGAGTGTTGAAGAAGTCTTTTTGCAGTATCAACTTGATTGGTTCGTGGTTTGAAGGTCCACAAGCATCTATTCTTTTGTGACAGTGATGACAGACTGTGTTCTTGAAGTTTCAGTTGAAGGAGAGAAGGATTTCTGTAAACAGATGAAGTGTGGATGTTCTTGGTGATTTAGGAAAGCTTGTGGAGGTCTTTGGATTGTTTCTAGTTTATTTTGGTGGTCTTCATTGGAGTTGGAGCTCGCAATTGAAGAACTACTTCCGGATGATGGTGTTCTTCTTGAGACTAGCCGACCAGATGAGTTACACATCCTGTGGATGTTCTTGTAGTTGTTTGCCAACTTAGATGATTATTCCTAAGTTGATGTCTTGTATTAATAAGGGATTGTAAAGTCATTTCAAAGTGTATTGTGTGGAGATGTGAGTGTGGTAGCAAGGAGAAGAGCAAAAGGCAGAGTAGAAGTATTGGGCTTAAATGGAACTGATTCAAGCATGGTGAAGATGCTATTTTCCAGTTCAAGTAGGTAATACTTATTATTTTATAGATAGTGTGTCTCTTGTAGGTAGTAAGCCTCTTGTGAGCAATGTGCTTGAGTAGTGAGCCCTAATTGGAATGTGCCATTTTGTTCTTTCTATTCTCCTAACAAAGAATACAATCTTGGGTTAATCACCTCATAGTTTTTCCCTTAACTGGGTTTTCCACATCAAAATCTTGGTGTCTCATGTGTTAATGTGTTTCTGCTCTTGATTCATTGCATTGTGTTTCCATGATTGATTTATTATTATGCTGCTAAATTACAAAGTGGAGTTAAGTGTTTAATTGGAAGAAAAGTTTTGTACAACTGATTCACCCCCCCTCTTAGTTGTCTGCCTTAAAACTAACAATTGGTATCAGAGCCAAGTTCCTCTAAAAGAATATTAACTGATTGAGGAGATCCAGGATTTCATCCTACAAGAAGGATAGTCCAAAGTTTGATGGAACCCATTTTAATCTTTGGAAAAGTCGCATGAAATGTCACTTGCAATGTATGGGAATGACATACTAGAACATGGCTTCAACGAAGTATACTCCTCCACAGGGTGGTCCAAAAGCCCCAAATGAAGTCATAGATGTTGAAAACAATCTATGGACTATAGAAGCTCTTCTAAGTGCATTATCTGATTTAGAGATTTCAAATGTTGTTGATCTACCAACTGCTTTTAAGATTTGGGAAAAACTAGAATTTTTGCATGAAGGAGACAAGTATGTCAAATGTGCAAGGTTACAAAGTTTGAAAGGAAAATTCAAAAATCTGAAGATGAGAGAAGATGAAATAATCACTACTTTTATGCCAAGAGTAAATGAGCTTGTTTGTGGAATTAGAAATGCTGGTGGAGTCTTGGATGAGGATGAGATTGTTGGAAAAAATTTTCAGATCCCTTCCTGCTTCTTATAAAATCAAGGTTGTTGCCATTGAAGATTTCAGAGCCCATACAACTGTCACAAGAGATCAATTGGCTAGTAAATTGGCTGCATTTGAAATGACCAAGTTTGGAGATACCCCTCCTAAGACTAAATCTGCATTCAAAGCCAGTGCCTCTGTAAAAGGTAAACAAAGGTTTGATCTGGGAGAAAACTCTTCAAGGAAACTATCATGGTATGAAAAAGTAAGAAAAGACCTGGAAGAAGAAGAAGCAAAAACTGCTCATCTTGAAGCCCTTATTACAAAAATATTGCCAAGAGGATCTGATAAGTATGAAGGCAAATTACCTTTTAAGTGTTTTAACTGCAATAAGATTGGTAATTTTGCCTCAAGGTGTCTGGAAAGATTTTCAAGGCAAAATCCTAACAAGCCAAGGTTCCAAAAGAACTGTTACTATGTACATGAAGAAGATGATAATGAAGGAGTAACAGATGATGAATCAGAGACAAGAAAAAAATTTGGAAATGAATGGGTGTTCATTACCATCAAGGAAGAAGATCCAATGTCCTCTATATCTGTTAATCATAAGACTGTGGAAAGAGCTCTGGCTGCCTAAGTTGAAGAGAACGATGATTGGGTCATTGACAGTGGATGCTCTCACCATATGACAAGTGACAAAAATAAGTTCATAGATTTGGAGAGGTATGAAGGAGGAGTGGTAAAGTTTGGTGATAATTCTGCTGGTAGAATCAGAGTTAGAGGAACTATTTATTTTGATGGAAGGAACAAAACTGGTAATGTACTGTATGTTGAAGGTTTAAAGCACAATCTTCTCAGTGTTGGACAATTGGTAGACAAAGGCTATGATCTCTAATTCAAAAATGGAAAATGTAAGATCTTTGAAAGTTTCAGAACAGAGATTGCATGTGGTACTCAAACAAAAGTTAATATCTTCCATTTGTTTGTACTAGTAAAAGTTGCTAATTTGTTCAAGTTGATCAGAGTTGGTTATGGCATAGGAGGATGTGTCATGTGAATTTTGATAATATCATCAAGATAAGCAACACTCAGGCTATAAGAGATCTTCCAAAAATGGTGAAAACTACTAATAGCTTGTGCAAAGAATGTCAGTTGAGTAAGCTAAGTAGAGTCACATTCAAGAGTAAGGAACTATCCTCTACCGGATTATTGGACTTAATTCATACTAATTTATGTGGTCCGACAAGAATCAGGAGTGTACAAGGTGATAGATACTTCATGCTACTAATTGATGACTATTCCCAGATGATGTGGGTAACTTTTCTGAAAGAGAAATTAGAAGCTCTTGAGAAATTCAAAATATTCAAGGCTATGGTAGAGAATGAAACCGGATTAAAATTGAAATGTCTAAGGTCTGATAGAGGTGGAGAATTCACATCCGGTGAGTTTATAGAATTCTGTGAGAAGCATGGAATAAAGAGACAGTTGTCTACTCCTAGGACTCCACAACAGAATGGAGTAGTGGAAAGAAAGAACTGGACCATCCAGGAAGCATCTAGGACCATGATGATGGAAGAAAATGTTCCTCAGATCTATTAGAGAGAAGTTGTCAGCACTGTAGTCTATACTCTCAATCAAGTTCAAATTAGAAGCAATACCAGTAAGACTCCTTATGAACTTTGGTTTGGCATTACTCTTATTGTAAGGTATTTCAGAGTCTTTGGTAGCAAATGTTACATCAAAAGACATGAAGATCTAGGCAATTTTGATGCTAGAAGTGATGAAGGAATATTCTTGGGTTACTCTACTCAAAGCAAAGTATACTAGTGTTATAACAAGAGACTAATAAAGATTATAGAAAGTACAAATGTGAAGGTTGATGAAGGAATTGAAAAACCCAAAAGGTTTTATGAATATGATGAAGATGATCTAATTCAAGGAGCCCAAGCCCCTTCTAAAATTCAAATTCAAACTAATCTGATAAATTAGGAAGAAGAGATGAGTCTTAATGAGCTTGATCAAGAATCAAAAGCATAAGAAATTCCTAAAGTTCCCAGGTATGTAAGATTGAACCACTCTGAATATCAGATCATAGGTGATAAAAGCAAAGGTGTACAAACAAGAAGGAGAATTGCTCAAGATTCAGATGAGTATTGTCTGATTTCAAAGATTGAACCTAAGACAATAAATGAAGCTTGCAATGATGAAAACTGGACCAAAGCAATGGAGGAAGAGCTGATGCAAATTGAGAAAAATCACACTTGGGATCTTGTTCCTAGACCTAGAAACAAGAATGTGATTGGAAGAAAATGGGTTTTCTGAAACAAACTGAATGAAGTGGGTGAAGTAATCAAAAATAAAGCTAGATTGGTCTGCAAGGGCTATTCTCAAATAGGAGTTGATTTTGAAGAAACTTTTGCTCCAGTGGCAAGAATTGAAGCAGTCAGATTATTTCTTGCATTTGCTGCCTTCAAGGATTTCAAAGTCTATCAGATGGATGTCAAGTCTACCTTCCTGAATGGTGACTTGGAAGAAGAAGTGTACATTGAGCAATCAGATGGATTTCAATTGTCTAATCATGGTGATATGGTCTACAAGTTGAAGAAAGCACTGTATGGACTGAAGCAAGCCCCAAGAGCCTGGTATGAAAGATTGGATAAACATCTTTTGAAGATTGGTTTCAACAAAGGTACTGCTGACAGTAATTTGTATTTCAAAATTGATCATGAAAATATCTTGATTCTTGAAGTGTTTGTTGATGATATCATTTTTAGAGGAAGAGATGGTAGGTGTAAAACCTTTGCAAATCAAATGAAAAGTGAATTTGAGATGTCTGTGCTTGGGGAAATGAATTTCTTCTTGGGTCTACAAATCACTCAAACAAAGAAAGGAATCTTCATTTCTCAGACCAAATATGTGAAATAATTGTTGAAAAAATTTGGGATGGAAGACTCAAAGCCAATGAATACTCCCATGGCAACTAGATGCAAGTTGAGCAAAGAAGATGACTCTCCCAAGTCTGATAAGAAAAAGTATAGGTCAATGATAGGAGGACTATTGTATCTCACTCAAACTAGACCTGACATTATGAATGTTGTTGGTCTTGTTGCTAGATTCCAATATGATCCTAGAGAATCTCATGTCATGGTAGTCAAGAGGATTTTTAGATATCTAAAAGGGACAGTTGAGTATGGTCTATGGTACCCTAGAGATCACGATTTCTCTCTTCATGCCTATACAGATGCTGATTGGGCAGGAGATGTGGATGACCAGAAGAGTACCAGTGGTAGAGCATATATTTTGGGGAAGAGATTGGTTTCTTGGATAAGAAAGAAACAAGAGGCAATATCTCTGTCCACTACAGAAGCAGAATATATTGCAGTAGCAGGAAGTTGCACTCAATTTTTGTGGATGAAACAAATGCTAAGAGACATGAGAGTGGAGTATGACGAACCTATCACAATATTCTGTGATAATTCAAGTGCAATAAATATATCTAAAAATCTAGTGTTGCATTCAAAGACTAAACATATATCCATCAAGTTTCACTTTTTGAGAGAGCAAGTAAACAAGAATGAAGTCAGATTAGAGTTTGTGCCCTCCAAGGATTAGATTGCAAACTTCTTTACTAAACATCTACCTAAGGAATCTTTTGAGTATCTCAGGGAGAAGTTAGGGGTTATTGCCCCTCTAGTGATGAACTAAGGTACATTGATGTGCATCAGTTCGGTGGACATCACAGTCATATCTTGTGGTCTAGATTGATGATGGGGAGCTACTACTAAGGGGGAGCAGCTGGTATGAGTCTGAAGTGGTAGAATTTCAAGTATGAGCCCTTTACCATTGATGCCAAAGGGGGAGAGAAGACATGTGAAAAAAAAGTGGTTGCTGATCAAAGGGGGAGCAGGAAAGGAAAAGAAGACATGTGAATGGTTGTTGCGGATAAGGGGAGTTGTGATAGAAAGGAGAAGTTCTTGTCTTGATGATCAAAACAATTTTTCACATCATATGTTTCCATCAATGACAAAGGGGGAGATTGTTACAAGTATGGGCCTAACCAGTGTTGTCATTGATGTCAACATACTCCTATAGCATTAATGATAAGGATTGGATGAGCTGTGTGCTCAGGATATTGAGAAAATTAGTCTCAATCAGCAACAGTGAAGAACAATGATGACAGTAAGATAAAAGTCCAAGATAGGATGAGGATAAGATGATATGGTTTAAAGGGTTTGTATATATGTGTCTTAAGGTGGTCTGGTAGAGATTTCGGAGGTCCGCATGAAGATTTGAAGAAGTTATGGCTGCTCAAGTAAAACTGGTTCCGGCTGGTGTTTAGAGGTGACAGAGTGACATAGACAGGTCCGGTGAGATCTAAAAATGCATTATCTTGTTCTAGAGATCTAAGGGAGCGTTGAGGAAGTCTTTGTGAAGTATCAACTTGATTGGTTCATGGTTTGAAGGTCCTCAAATATCTATTCTTTTGTGATAGTGATGACAAATTGTGTTCTTGAAGTTCCAGTTAAAGGAGAGAAGGATTTCAGTAAGCAAATGAAGTGTGGATGTTCTTGGTGATTTAGGAAAGCTTGTGGAGGTCTTTGGATCATTTCCAGTTCATGTTGTAGGTCCACATTAGAGTTGGAGCCCTAATTGGCATGTGCCATTTTGTTCTTTCTATTCTTCTAACAGAGAATACAATTTTGGGTTAATCACCTCATAGTTTTTCCCTTAACTGGGTTTTCCATGTCAAAATATTGGTGTCTCATGTGTTAATGTGTTTATGCTCTTGATTCATTGCATTATGTTTCCATGATTGATTTATTATTATGCTACTAAATTACAAAGTGGAGTTAAGTGTTTAATTGGAAGAAAAGTTTTGTACAACTGATTCACCTTCCCTCTCAATTGTTTTCCCTAAAACTAACACCTTCATACTAAAATTCATCTGGTATATATATCCGCACCAAGGATTCCAACATCTTTCTAGTCGGCAACCAGAATACTCAAGATATTTACTAAATACTAGTCTGTCAGCTGAATCCATGCTCAATATGTGATGCATATCAAAAACATAGACATAGAGGTCATCAATCATGTCAGCCAACCATTTATGATTCCTTAAATAGCTTGACCATCATCAATTTCTCATCTGGATTAAGGTCTGATGCTCTGTGGGTCAGTTCTTTCTCAGTCTACTCTGCCTGTCAGGAACCCAACACTTAGGTGCTCATATATTTTCACTCTTTCATCACCAGAGGCTCAATCTCTGGAATGTGGCAGTCATGGTACTCCTCTTGACTTTCCCAAGTCCACACTTTATTGAGATACTTCCTTTGAGAGATCCGGATCTGATTGCCAGACCTTGTTGCATGCTCTATTCTTGTTCACCAGACCAAAACACTCTTCGATCAGACTTCCAGTATAGACATACTATGTGCTGTGGATGTGTGGGATAGACTTTTTTGCCATCAATGACAACAATAATGAAGCCACATAGTGTCTCTTGCCAACAATCTCCCCCTTTGGCATTGATGGCAACACTTAGTGAAAAATGTACACTAAGTGTTGAAGCAAACTCCCCCTTGGTTGATGCTCTGTCTTATGTACACTTTTACCAGAGCTCCCCCTTAGCTAGATTCCACATTTTTTAGTACTCCTCACTCCCCCTTTGACATCAATGAAAAAGGGTGAAATCCGCACACCAAAATTTGCTAAAATCAACCTGTACATAGCTGTATAGGTATATATAGATGTTATACTTACATATACTTAAGTATATATGCAAAAGTGGTTTTCAACTGGACAAATTATGTTGCCCAACTTTGCTTCATCCTGTCCAAAATTGAGATGTGACCACTTTAAAAAAATGCAAAAGCTTCCACCCTTTTTAAGTCTATCAGATCACTGGTCTGGGCTGTGGTTTGAGCATCAGTTAGGGCCTCATGCATTGCCTCTAACTTAGGGATAATTATCCCTCCTAGTTCACTCATTCTTCTTATTTTATTCTTCTTCTGCTTCTCAAGCCTCTTTATCTCATTTATAGTGGCAATAACCTGGCACTCTTGATTCATTATGGATGAGGTGAGAGGATCAAAATTCTGAGATAAATTTGATAGTTTACCCTCTTGTTCTTCCACCTTCTTTGCAATGTCTGTTGTCACTGTGGACCAAGATAAACAAAATTTGTATATTTCTCTGTCATCTTTAAGAGCATTTTCTAGGCTCTTTATCCCAATATCTAGATTTCTCCTATCATTTGTTATGAGTCCCTATACTTCAGAGATTATCTTTCCCAAAAACTCTTTCCGAAATTTCTCTTCTATCGATTTCTCCAAAAAATCAAAATATGTGCTAACAAAATTAACAAAAGATTTCAGATTACTGGATGAAGAGGCTGAAAGATCCTTTTGGAAGGATGGCATGATTTTCTCTAGTACACCAGATGCAATCTCTATCAGCTCACAATCTTCCATGTGAGACTTTAGAAGCTTTTCTTTTTCTTTATCTTGAGCAAAAGATACTACCTTCATTGTCTGGACCGAAGAGAGGGAGTCAAAATTGAGTGGTCCTTGAAATATTTCCAGTTCATCTATCTCTAACATTTCTTTGTTCAAGAAGCTCTTTACTGCATCAACAATGTCTCTTGCTAGAGACAGAGTCTTCTTTCCTTTTCCCACCTCATAACTATCATCTGATATCTTCTCTATTTGAACTTCTTCTATTCCCTTTACCACTTCTTCTTGACTAATTTTCTCTTCTTTTCTTTCTTCTCCTTCAGTTCTGGAATCTGCTGGGGGATCCAAAAGTGAGATGTTTACTTCTTCATGGACTTCCTCTTCCAGAATAGAGGAATCCAAGTCCTTAGTCTTCTCCTCACTTATCTCCTTTGGCTCTTCTACATTTTTCTTAGTAGATTCTTCTTTTGATGTACTTAGTCCTTCGTCATCCATGGTAGAAGGTTCATCATCTATATCCTCTATAACAGGAGCATTAAATCTTTTAAATGCATTGTGGAGGATGTCCTCTGTTTCTTTGGCAACTTGATCTGTCTCTCTGAGCATAAGTTTGTTCATTCTTTCCTTTCTCTGGAACTCATCCTTACAGTCCTTAAAGATCATGTTCATTTGTTTTGAAGTAATGGAAAGATAGAGCTGAATAGCAATCTGCTCTCGGATCTCTAAGTCCTTAGCTTTAGCAATCTCCTTTCTCAGTTCAAGTTCCTTCTCTAGACTTTTGGGGATTAGAGAGATGATTTCAATGAATTCTTTATTATAGATGGTTAGATACCTAACTGTAGCATCTTGCAAGATCTTCTGGTCAGCTTCACTATATTCATCATAAAATTTAGTCATTGGTTGTAGATTCCCATCCACAGTGACTGATTTGATGACATCATCAATGGAGAGAGTAGGCCTTTTAACAAATTCTTCTACCTCTTCTTCCTTGTTTTGACCAGTAGAGGATTCTCTGGAAGTTTTCTGCTTCCTCCTCATTTTCTTAACTTCTTCATCAGATTCTATTTCTTCATCATCCTTTTGGCTTATGTATGACCTTGTGGCCTTTGTCTTCATTCTCTTCTCTCCCTTTCCAAATGTGTTGGCTTCTGGTTTTGAGGATTTTGAGCTCTTAGAGGTGGTAGGTGCTGAGCTCTTAGAGGATCTGGTCTAGGAGGAGGCTTGTACTGGAACACTTCCTTTTAATGCTTCTTGTTTCTCTTTCTCAGCTCTTTCTAATTTTTCTCTGTTTACATCAACTACCTCTTTTGAAATGCCATATCTTTTGGCAACTTCCTCTACTTCCCTTCTCATTTTTCTTTTCATTTTTGGTTGTCTTAACTCAACATGAATTTTCACACTCAATTCTTGAAAGCGTCCAAACCTTTCTACCTTAGGGTCCTTAGGCTGACTCAGTAGGTGTTGGACATGTAGCTCCAGGATTTTCTCATCTACCTCATAGCCCATTGGCATAATTTAGATTGTTCTAGGCTCCACTACCTCCATTAGGCATTGATTAGTGTCTACCATGAAACACACTGTATCCATGTATTTTTTGACTATAGATTGGGGAATTCTTTCTTTGGCCTGCATCATACTTTGGAAGTTTTTGAAGTATCCCCAAAGTGCAGTACTTTGAGCCTTGGCATCACCAAGCCCATACATATAATCTCTGATTTGTATGGTAACCAGTCTATCATTTTGCCATACCCAACCACTGGATCTAGGTAGCTCATTCATATAGTAAAAGAAGAGACATAGTATTAGGCCACCATACTTGAATGAGTTCTTCTTGTCCTTCTTGATCTTTTGCAAGTTTTCTAATAGTTGGCTCAGAAAAAGCTCACATAGATCATTGTCTATATTTTCCCTTAGCATCTGATATGCAATGTAAATTACAGTTCCAGATACAAAGTTCTCCCTACAGGGATGATATATTTTGTAGCCAATTATCATAGCGGCAAATTTGATATCCGAATTTGTGATATATTCTATTGTCATTGCTCTCTTGTCAAACTTTGATCTAGTAGCCTCACTTACTATCTGATTCTTGATAGATTTGAGAGCAGGCAACCCACCAGATGAGTGCAATCTAGTTACTTCCCTAATGGCATCTTTTGTTATCTTGAATGGCCTCATCAACAACATGAAGTTGTCATGTATTCTACTAAGAACATACCAGACCCATTCATCTTCTGCAAAATAGGGAAAGTGGATGCAATGTCCAAAATGCTTATCCCAGATGGCCTTGTATTGAGGTTTGAGTTCAAAGATTTCATCTATTAGTTGTTTGTGGTAGATATCCATCAACTTTGATTCTCCAAATTCCTCAATATTTGCATGGATGTATGCCCTAACATCTTCTACGTGTAGAACCCCATGCGGAATGCTAGAGAATATGCCTAGGAGGTCAACTTCTAGGGGTTTGTAAGGATGTTTCTTGAACTTAGGGTGTGGCCTATCAGTGATCTTAACAACATTTGGGGTAGCCATCTTCCAAAAGATTTAGAGAGAGATATTCAAGAACGGAAATACCTTTTTATGCTTCTAGGGTTCACAATATAAGCTAGAAAAGATCATTGGTTGAATCAGATTCTATAGTTGATCCTTGAGAGGGTTGAAGCAATCTTGTTGCAGAGCTCTTTCTTTCTTCTTCTCAAATGCAAATGTGCAAATGACGAACAAAAGAACCCTTATATTTCTGCGTAAACCCTAATTTCATATTGCAATAAATGCACACCTTAAGTCATTCTGGTTCCCTTGTTCTAAGAGAGATCCTTCCGAATCACTGAGATACACTTAGAATTATTCTTTGTGATAATTAATAATCTATCTCCCTTTATCCAATCATTCCATTTATTTGCAGATCAAGATATTTCAATTTTGAATCATACCAGATCTAACTATAAAAATCCTGCTTTTACGGATGACTGTCAAACTAGATCAATCTTGGATGATTAATCTCTTCAAAACTCCTTGCAGATCTTTCATATTTTCATCAAGGGTTATTTAGATATTTCTCTAAGAACCCTTTAATCTGCAACTTTCCATGTGCCAATTTTAGGCACCGATTGACTGGCTAGGGGAATTTATTTTCTTTTGTGACTCCCCTTGAGCCAGAACTCATCTATTTAGTTTCTGGAAGGAATATCAACACCAGATTCTGGGGTGGATCCATCTGCAGCATTTTCTATACTTCTCTTCACCAAATCTTGTTCATCTCCATTTGAACTTCATCTGCATTCACTTTTCCTTTTCCTTTGTCTTGATTTTGATTATGATGCACTGGACCCTTTTTATCCTAATTTTTACTTCTGCAGAATTTGGCAATATGAACGGATCTATTGCAATTGTAGAAAGCTATATTTCTTTACATATTTGACTGATATCCTCTTGATCTACATTGATTATCCATATGTCCCATTCTATTGCATGCAAAGCATCTACCATTGAAAGAATTATTTATTTGCATATTTCTACATTCATGAGATTTGTGACCATACCTTTTGCAGTTAAAACACTATCTAGAGAAGGATGAATTAGTCTGATTCATTCTTCTTCTACATTGATTTGCTTTATGACCAAAGTTATTGCAATTTTAGCAGTATCCATTGAAGGATGGATATCTTTGAGCATTTGGTTTCCTTACCGGAGGTCTTCTAGTCTTGTACCTTGGATTTCCTAATCCAGAGTTCTTCTAACCAGATCTGAAGCTTTCACCTTTCTCATACCCCAAGCCATACTTGTCATCTACCCTCTTTTAGCTTTCAAGAAGAACTTCAAGTTGAGCAGAGCTTATCTTGAATTTCTTTTTGTATTCATTTGTTGTTTGAAGATCCCTTTTAAGAGTGTCTATCTGATTCTCAAGTTGTTCTTCATTATCTCTAGCTTCTTCAAGATCAGATTCCAGACACCTGATTATTCTATCCATTTTGTGGTAGTCTTCTGACTTCTCCTTGAGAGATTGTTTTAGATTATCTTCAATTTTTCTTTTCTCTTCAATTTCTTGGGTGAATTTCATAACCCCTGATTCCATTTCATGTCTTACCATAATGACCTCTTTTGATAGCTTCTCACATAACTTGTTTTTCTCATTCAGATCTTCATTAGTATCATTGGCTTCACTTGGACTTGCTAATTGTTGAAGAAGTTCCTTTCTCTTTTTCATAGAGATACTCAGTTTTTCTTTTAGTTCATTTATGAAATCATCAGCTTGTTTGAGTCTTTCCCTCAGGTTATTAACTTTAGAATGAGATTACTCAAGATCATCCAAGGCAGACTGAAGTTGTTCCCTCATACCATACATATCCATTGAGATTCCCAGATCTTCTTCAAGCTGTTAGGCTTTGTTTGGAGGAACTTGGCTTTGATACCAATTGTTAGAAACAAGGTAGATAATTGAGAAGGGGGGTGAATTAGTTATCTTAAATATTTAACTTTCTTTTCTTCTTTATCAATTAGTGTAGCATCAAAACATATAAACATACATAACCATGAGAGAAGAAAAGAAATCAACACACATAACACAAGGTTTTTTACATGGAAAACCCTATTAAGGGAAAAACCATGGGGTGATTAACCCAAGATTGTATTCTTTGTTAAAAGAATAAGAAGTACAAAATGGCACTTGCCAATTAGGGCTCACTGCCTGAGCACACTGCTCACAAGAGGCACAATGCCTACAAGAGACTCATTGTCTACAAGGATATAGAATGTAACTAGATGTTTGAACTAAAGAGAGGCATCCACATATACTGAGATTTAGTTCTAGTTAGGCTCAATACACTAATCTATTGCACTTCATTCTTCCTCTGATTTAGTGCTGCTGTTCTGTCACATACTGGACTTGTATTGCTGCTTCCACACTTCTCTCTGCCCTTTTTTGTACATTATACCACACACAACACCCCTTCATACTAAAAGCCATCTGGTATATATATCCACACCAAGGATTTCAACATCGTTCTAGTTGGCAACCAGAATACTCAAGATATTTACTAAATACTGGTCTATCGGCTGAATCCACGCTCAATATGTGATGCGTATCAAAAAAATAGACATAGAGGTCATCAATCATGTCGGCCAACCATGTATGATTCCTCAAATAGCTTGACTATCATCAATTTCTCATTTGGATTAAGGTCTGATGCTCTGTCGGTTAGTTCTTCCTCAGTCTACTTTGCCTGTCAAGAACCCAACACTTAGGTGCTCATATCTTTTCACTCTTTCATCACTAGAGGCTCAATCTCTAGAATGTGGCAGTCATGGTACTCCTCTTGACTTCCCCAAGTCCGTACTTTACTAAGATACTTCCTCTGAGAGATCTAGACCTGATTGTCAGACCTTGCTGCATGCTCTATTCTTGTTCACCGGACCAAAACACTCTTCTATCAGACTTCCAGTATAGACATACTATGTGCTGCGGATGTGTGGGATAAACTTTGTTACCATCAATGACAACAATAATGAAGCCACATAGTGTCTCTTTCCAACAAGGCAAATGTTCCCCACTTTGTAGTGAATGTTGTCTTGTGTTGGTCTTCATCTACTAAACAAATCTAATTATATACTGAGAAACTGTCAAGCAAAGAAAACCTCTCTGACCCAGCTACAGTTTGCAAAATCTGCTCCATAGAAGGCAAGGGGTAATGATCCTTCAATGATCCTTTATTCAAGTCTCTGAAATCTACACAGAGTCTTATGTCCCCACTCTTTTTCCTCACAGGCACTAATTTAGATACCCAGTTTGAATATTTAAATGGAAAATAATCTTAGATTCTAAAAACTTTTGTAGTTTGTCTACCATTAAAGGCTAAATTCTGGGATTCACTAGTCTTTCCTTTTGATAGACTAGTTTTGATCCTTCAGCAAGTTCTATGGTATGTTGAATGATGTCTCTATTATAGCCATGAAGATCTTCATAGGTCCAAGCAATCACTTTATCATACTTGTTGTATAAAGAAATCAACCTATCCTTTTCCTCTTGGGTAGTAGCATTACCTGCCTTCAATTTCCTTCCTTCACTAACCTGAATTTTAGAATAATCATCTTTACTTGCCTTAAATTTCCTTTTGTCCAGGCTTACATCATCAAGGTCAAATAGATTTTCTAGTGTGATCAATCCTTTTGGGATTTTAATAGACTTTAATTGAATAATTTGATCACCACAAGCTTCTTCAATCTTCGGCTATAATTGATCAATAAACTCACCTGACTGCTGCAAAAATAAGAGTACCTAAAGATCATTATCAAAAACTTGCCAATTTTGGTCATTGTCTGGGATTGCAAGTCTCACTATCACTTTTACTGCCTCACTATTAATGAGTAGGTCACTTGCTGGATCAAATTGGGAACAAATTTGTGCCATTTTGTTTGCTTCAATGTTTTGGGTTCTAGGGACAACTTCAATATTGAAAGCATCAAAACCATCTATTAGATCCCAAATTCTGTGATGATAAGATCTCATTCTTACATTCTTTGCCACAACTTTCTCTTTGATCTATTTCACCACTAGTTCTGAATCTCCCCTAACTACTAGATTCTTGATTCCTTTCTTCTTGGCCAACATAAGACCATGCACTAAAGATTCATACTCAACATCATTCTTAGTGCAAGAAAACTAAAAGAATATGGATCTAAGAATTTTCTCACCATTTGGTGAAGTGAGACATATACCTTCTCTAGCACCATTTTTTCTCCTAGCCCCATCAAAATTTAAATTCCAGATTTCTGAGCATTTGTCAAGTTCTTATTTTTCAGATACTCCTTTTCTCATAACATTTTGTATTTCTTGGCCTTCTTCAAAATTAACATAAGTACCCAAACCAGTAGAGTCATAGTTTCCATAAGGATCACTTTGCATCATGGTCATTAGTTGGCTATTTTCTTCTTGTTGTTTATCATGTTTAGTCCAGTCACCTAATTCTTCAATAAAGACTTTCTCCTCCTTATTCATCATGGCCTGGGATGCTTCAATTCTTGGGGTTGGTTCATCCATGATATGATCTTTGGACAAAGGTTCAGACAATACTTTCATTTTTGTTCCATACTTGGTTCTCAAAATTAAATGCGATCAATCTAGTGACATGTATCGTCCTATCTTAGCTACAAAATCTATAGATATGCATAGACCAAAGACAGGGGGTATATCTATAACTACTATATCCTATTTGACAGTTATATTGGGGTAGGTATATAGCTGAAATGGAAGTTGTTTAATCCTTCCTATAGTTTGGATAGATTTCCCATATAATTGCATGACTCCCCTAGTAAGTGGCTCATATTTTATCTTTAAAGCATCTGCTATCTACTTTGGCATAGCTATAGTACTAGCTCCAGAATCTATCATTGAGTTGTCTAGCAATTTCTTTCCCACTATTAAAGTCAAGTAAAATGGATTTGGCTTAGATTTTATTATCTTTGGTGCAGTATTGAACAGAGCTGCTTTCTGCAAGGGTGGAGTGTCTTTACTTTGAGCATTTCCTTTGTTTGCAACTTCTTCTTTTGTACTAGTAGGTTTAGGATCAACCTAAATCTACAGTGCTTCTTGTAACAATGTCTTTTGCTTAGGAATGGCTAGCATATCCTAGATTGACACATACGCTGGGGTCTTTTTCAACTGTTCCACCACATTTATGGGTCCTAGTATCTATGTCTTTGGGCAGCAAGGATACTTTGCTCTTTCAAGCATTTGGATAGAGGCTGCTTGATTCTGAATTGGCTGAAGCACTTCTTGTCTTGAAACTAGATTTTAATGATTTTGGAAAGGAGGAACTCTAGCAGTCTCATTATTTGTGGCTTTGGGCTACTCCATCATCCTTCTCTTTGACCTGGTATAGTAATCAGACTATACTAAGGGCTTCTTGGAAGTAGATGTTTCATTCAAGAACACTGAATCTTCATCCTCAATCCATGAAAACACGGCATGTTCAAGGGCGATTTCTTCTTCCTGCTGAATAGACATTCCTTGCATCTGAGCCACCATTACTACATTCTAGACACCGAGAGACTGGTATGGGGGAACATTAGACACCATAGCTTGACCTTCTACCCTTCTTTGTTTCACTATCTTTTGTTGTTTAAGTTGCCTCTAGGACAATCTATGGGCATATGGGCATTGTTGTAAGGAAAGCACCAAGCATTGGTATCTTCTACTAAGTTATTTTGCCTAGGGACTATCTCTCTATTTGGGTCATGAGGGACAGCCTGTAAAGGTGTGGGAACTATGACCAATTGGTTTGAAGGTTGAGGGTTATTTGGTCTTTGAGGACCTTGATACTAATTTGATTGATATGTGGGTCTATTTCCTTGGAAACCCTAATAAGGAGGCTTTGGGTAAGAGGTCTGTTGCCCTTTGATATTAATAATCTCATTTGAAAAGGTCCTAAGAATGTTCTTCATATCGTCCATTTTAGATGGAGGGGCAGAGGGTGTTGACATAGTAGGTTGTTGAGACACTAGGAAGGTATACATAGACACAGGTGTAGCTGTTGGATTAGGGATTTCTTGTGGTAAGGGAATAGAAATTTCTAGGAACATAGGCATGGGAGGCCTTGGAGGCAACTTTCTAGTATCTATTAGATTATTCTTAGCCTTTACAGCCAACTCATATGCTTCTGGTAGGGTCTAACCCCTTAGGGACTGAATCATTACAGATATATCAGAATTGAAAGCATTGAGATAGAAAACAATGGCCATACTTGATGGTGGTCTAGCTATAGAAAGGATTTTGTCCTAGGTCTTTTGAAACCTAGTGTTAAAGTCTGTTATAGCCTCTTGTGGTGCCCTCTTTATAGTAATAAATTGTTGTAGGAGGGAAGATTTGTCACCCTTCTCTTTGAATCTTGCAAAGAAAGAATCACCAAGATGATCCCAAGTAGATATTGTATTTGGGGTCAAAGATCTATACTAGTCTACAACCTTCCCTTTGAAAGAAGCTTCCAACAATTTGATTGCTACATTTTGTATAGTAATGGCATGTACCATACACACATATGATACATCTTGAAGATGCTCCCCTGGTGCCTTGGAATCTTCTCCATTGAATTTGGGTAAAGCTTTCAAAGCGTTAGATGGAATTAGATCCCAAGTAGCTGGTGATACCAGAAGAATGAGAGGACTACCAGTGTTCCAATTTGCATAGTTCCTTGGGGCTATAGGTGTTCCCATGCTTACTCTTGATGCTATTGCAACTTGATTCACTCTTCTTCTTAGAGTAGCCACTAATGGTGGTAATAAAATTCTTTGATTAGTAGCAGACTAAGCTCCCCTTGTTGGTCCATAGCTCTAACTCCTTGTCACTCTCTGGTTCATACAATCTTGATCAGGAATTCAAGAAAGGTCCCACCGGGCATGCCAAAAATTGTTGATGTGTAAAATTGTGCAGGTTCCAACACCAACATGTGAAGTTTCAAGAATGTGGGACATGCTACTTGAAATAACCTCTAGATTTTAAAGAAATTGGCTCTTCCTATTTTAATGGGGTTTTGAGTAAAGGATAGAGGAAGAAACATGATTACAGATACAATAAGTAAAATCTAAACCTATGGCAATGCGCCTGAATGAAATGTATTTCCTTAACTAGCACAATGATTAGATTCTTAAGATTTATCTATATTAAAGAGCAAATGTTGCATGATAAATATAGATAGATTGTAAATGAATTAAAAGATCAAAGACTAAACTCATAAGATTTATGCAAAGACACAGATAATATCAGCAACGACATAGAACAAAGCTTCTTTCATTAATAGTTTGGCAAATACAAAAGGCATAGTGTCATGCATAGGTTATCAGCTTTCTTATCAAAAATAGCTAAACTAAGGCAAAATGATACAATTTGGTCATAGCAAGATTTCCAAACTTTCTAATCAATTCTCTATATCTCTAAATTACAATATCTCCCTGTATATATAGCCATAAAATTTGGCTCAAGATCGCCTGTAATTGTTTTGAATCTCCAACGGTATCAACAAAACTGAAGTTAACTGGGACTCCTTTGACACTGAGATCTTTTGAATCTGCAATTGCCCTTCCCTACGTGCTCATTGGCTGAGAAATAAAATATGTGGCACACCAACTATAGTTTGGTTGAGACACATGGTAGCACTCGCAGGCTCTAAAAAGCTCCAAAAATATATTATACGGCAACACTTAACATTTTTCCCCTCAAAACAATGCACACAAAACATCACCACTTGTTGCCATCCGCTAGACCTTGAAACATGATACGTGGCACACTCTGAAGCAACACTGAGACACTTGGCATTCTCAACCAATACTAAAATATTTTATCTTTATGCCCTGAGTAACTTGTAGCTATGACATTTGGCACTTTCCGCAACATTTAGAAATTGAGACATTATTTATGGGACCCACCACATGTGCCTTTTTAACTCCTACATAGAGAAACAATATTGTGACACATGGCACCTCCCACTTAAAGCAAAATTGGAAATGTAGTGCCTTCTAGTAATATCAATAAATTCATGAAAAGGTCCCGAGGAATTCTATGGAGATGACACCTGTCACACTCCGGCAGCAACTAAAAATTATAAGACAATATCTGTGTCTTCACCCGAAAGCATAAAAAAGAAAGTAGTTCATCCCTCCTTTTTTTCCATGTGGCACACTCTGAAGCAAGCTATAAACTGTGTCTGAATATTGTGGGCCCATCACATATGCTGGTACTAACAAAGATTTATCAAAAGATATATGTGCGGTAGCTTCCTCACACACTACAAAAAGACACTCGGCACAACCCGCTAGCTCGTGGTATCAAAAGAAACCTTTTGTCATGGCCTCTGATATCAACATGTGGCACACTTCGTAACAAGCATAGAAGAGAAGCATATGGAAGAAACACGTGGCAATGTCTGCTTAATACTGTTTCTCCATAATGACATGACACATGGCGTGATCTGCGCACGAGAAACATATAGCCACAGATAAAGAAATAGCAACTAGAAATATACTGAGAGAGAAATAAAGTTGAAACAAAATGTAGTGTTTTAAGCTCTACACATTGTTCTTAGGATAAATCATTCCCACATCAACAACATCATCAATCAATCAATCAATCAATCATTGGTTTATAGCATGATAGGGGCAATACCTTGTTTGTTTTTGAATAATTTGTGCATGCATGCTTGCTTGCTTATGTGTGTTATCATTTTATCTTGCATGTGTATCAAATCTGATTCATTCCCAGCTAATATTCACATCTTGTATCTAGACAAGGTTGTATTATGCTGGGGCATGAGACACATCATCACCTTGGTCTTTATACCTTGGTGCATAATGTCTGGTGCTATGTCAAACATCATGGTTTCTCACCTTCATTGCAACATAACACATCCTTCCTTTTCTTCTATCCATTCTATTATTTTTCTTCCTTGACCAACCCCTTTCATTTTGAGAGTCTACCCGTGTTTGTCCAACCCACTATCCTCTCGAGGGGGCATCATCATCCTATTCCTCTATCCATACCTTAGCTTCTTTGAAATGATGTTACTCAACATAAATCTCATCATCTTGAACATCATCTCAAAGAGGGGCAAAATGTAGACACTTAAAATTGTCCATGCCTTGCAACAACACATTTTATCCTAGGTCTTTGCATAATCCCACTTGATCACCTTTCCAATTAATTAAATAAATCCCCTTTATTTAATTAATTCCCCCTCACTTATCTCAAATAATTCAAATTAAATATTTGAATTATTCCCTCATCTTTTACCACATTGCAACATGTGTCACATGACTACAACTCTTCACATGCACAACTAATTAAAATAATTTATTATTTAAATTAGGCTTATCCTACACATGCCTCTCATAATTTAAATAATTTTATTATTTAAATTATTTGATTCCCACTCATATCATATTTTTAGCCCCATTCATTGTGTGTCATAGGCATATTTTCTCTCCAAAATAAATAAAAAGAGTCCCACTTATTCCCTCACATCCTAATTTTAGCCTCATGTCATAACCCACTTAATGTGTGTCATAGGCACTAAAATCAACTTTTAATCCTAGCCACACACATCACACAATTGACGTTTAATCTTGTCCATTGAATCATATCAATTTTTTCCTATAAATCTAGCCTCATACAGGCCATTTGGGATCCATCTTCTTCTAGTATCCTCACTCTGCCAAAATTCCTCTAATCTAATCTCCATCTATTTATTTTCCTCTATCATCTTCATCTTATCGTTATGCTGCAAAAATGAGTTATCAACAACACTTCGACATCATGCATTCTTATGCAAGATCAAGAAGAGCCATGAAGATCAATCAAGTCTAGCGTGGATTCGGTTTGCATTTGATTTTCTTTGTTTTTATTTTCATGCTAGTATGTCCTTCATGGTGCATAGTTAGGGTTTAGTTAGTTTTCTGTTTTTGTCACTAAATCTGATTTTCCCTAGCTACAATTGTGATATCCATGGTCAGGGTGATTATGAAGCTTTTGAAAATGGCCCATATTCTAAATTTTTTAAGCCTTCTTTTGAAGCATTCAAGGTGGAGTTTAATGATGAAATTGTTGAACACAATAATGAGGGATATGAGGATGTTTCTAAGAGTGAGCTCCTTCAGCTTGCTAGTCATGGTAACTATGAGTATGATCAGTACTTAATTGATTATGATTACTTGTATGAGCATGCTTTGCAATTTTTTACTTCAGGGTTGAAAGGTATATATGAATGTAAGAGTCAGTGTTCAACAAAGCAAGTGGAAATGTTGTGTGTGTATGAGTATTTCATGTTCAATAAAGAAGGTGATTTCTTGTTTGAAAGAAGGCAAACTCCAAGTGTGAATTCATTGGTTGTGTATGAGTCTTTCATTTTTTCTGATTTGGAGTTGATATGTGATAGAGGTAACTTGCAATAGTGGTCATCAAAGATGCCTTGTGATTGCTTCAGATTTGAAATGGAAGTAAGAAATGAAGCCAAATTTTATGATACTAATCACCTAGTGGGCTATGAAATAGTTATTTCTCATATCAACATCTAGGGATGCATAGCAGTGGTTTTGCTGATCAAAAGCATTGTGAACATAGGAATGATGTATTTGACACATGTTTTTTGTGCCTATCATTTGCTGATGTTATTCAATCAGTGTAGATTGATATGAGTAAAATTGATAGTGGCACAATTAGAAACATGATAGAAGGCTTCCTTGATAGCAAGATTGAGCATAGTACCTCCAAATTGAGCTTGGGTCTATCTGTTAAAAATAGAATATTTGACAAAGGTAAATACTGGTTCTTCATTTTTGGTGGCCTAGGGCCACCAAATAAAAATTGCAGGCGTAAGTTTTGATGCAGGATGGAGCAGTTATAGAGCAACCCAATGGATTAGGCACATGGTCTACACTTCGGAGACTTCTAGATCCTCACCATGTCTACAAGAGGCATGCATCCCCAAACAAGAGCCAATGTTAACACCTATAATTTTGGAAAATTCTCAGTGCTTGACAAGATTTTATTTGATGGTTTCAGTTGAGTTTCAGGTCCTATGGCACTTAACATGCTCCTAAATTCTATGATTAAAATTTCTCAATCTATGATTCATCAAGAGAAACCCTTTGGTGAAAAGTTGTTATGGGTTACCAAGAGTGTGTATGCTGGTTTGTTTTATCCTGGGATGTGTTTTAATAGGTTTTTTAATCCGTCACCACTTCAGGCTGGGTTCGAAGGGTCTCGTACAAAAGTTCAAATTTCTCAGTTCTGATGACGACCCAATTGTTTATTTTCCTTCCAATGTTCCCAGCTTTGTTTTCATCACAATCTAAGGTTTTCTTGTTTGAAAAAGGAAAATATTTAAAAATCAGCCTCCCGAGGGCCCAATTTACAAAGGAGGTCCCAAAAATATTTTGGTGATGTGAATTTTAAAGAAATGGTATGTTCTAAATAACTGATTATGGCCCTATGCAATTTTCATGGCCTTTAGTTGTCCCGTGTGCCCACAATGTCATTGCGCCTTTTGCTGGGAAGGAGAAATTAATCAATTGTCATTTTTCCTAGATTGCCAAATGCAGTTTTCTTAAAACATTCATATGTTTTAATTGGAAAATATAATGTCCTAAGTGATAAATGTTTTAACATAAGAATTATTATTATAATGTTTAAACCTTATAAAAAACAAGGGAATAAAGGCAATTTATGAGCTTAGCGTAGCAACACACAAGCTCACTCCATTTCTTCTCCCAGGGTCATGCTGCTATGCTATGCTTCTTATTGAAAAATTTTTGCTCAAATTTATTTTCTAGATACACAGATTTGGTATGCAATCTTCTCCACTAAGGTATTTATGGAGATTTTTGCCATATGAATGCAAATTCTTGCAAAATGAAGATCATTCACATTTTTAGCTTTACAGAAAGATTTTGAGGGTTTTATTTGGCTCAGAATTGCTACTCCATGGTCTGAAATCATCCAATGATCATTCCTAATTCTAGAGCAATGATTTTAATCATGTCTGGGATGAATTTTGAATGCTGGAATTGCAAAAGAAATACCCCTGCATCAAGAAAAATGACCCAACAGTGAGAAAATGAATTGGGCAAATAAAATATAATATTTTTGGTGGCAAATATTATAACATAGACATTATAATTATAATGTTTATGTTCTATAAACAAAAACAGAGGCAATAGAGGGTTGAGCACACCAGCACACAACCCATTTCACCTCTCTTGCCCAAGCATGCATTGGTGCGCTGGGGCCTTCTCTGGGTCAAGAATCTAAGAGAGTGAGATACAGAGGTATATAGCCTGGACTCAAATTAGTCATGCTAAAATGATGAATTGAACAATTTAGAGTCCCGATGGAAAAATCAAATAAATCAAAAGAAACAGAATTTCATGAATTTCAAGGAGGAAAATGGACTAGGAAAGCAGTTCAACAGATCGGATTGACTTAAGAAAATGTGTTACCAAAGGATCCAATCAGTTGAAGGATACAAATTCCCAAGTTGTAAATATTAAAAAATATAATTAAAAAAATTGTAGCGGGAAGTCTTGGCCGACATAATTTGTTTATCTTTATAAGGGAACTGGTAGCATTGTAAAAAGGGGATTTTTGGGCCTTGGATACATGATATCCACACATTTGGGAAATATTTTTTCTGTAGGAGAAGGTGACTGGATTTTGGGTTGTAGTGGCATATCTTGCTATGTAGATGAATAAATTTTTGAATAATATTATTTCTTTCTAGATTAAGCTATATGAGAAACAATAAATGTGTGTGTTATTTGTGGTTGTCTCCTTGGATATGCGTACTTTTCTTTTGAATGTAGTTGCTAAGGGTCTCTAAATTCATCCATATACATTTGCTATATTGTATGTTTGGTTTAGTGTATATATTCAAGGAATAGATTAAATTGCTCTGGATTAGATATAGGGAAAAGTGTATTGTGGAATACTCATTCTTGGATATATTACTATAAGGCAGTAATATTATCATTATGAGTCCTCTAGATATGGATTTTTTGTGTCATAAGGAAGTATTTGCACTGTGAGGTTTGACTATGTTGCCTTGATAAAGCATCGATCTGGAGCATATTTGCCCAAAGGTCTAGGAAGCCTAATAATTTTAAAGACAAATCATTTAAACCATTTTATTTTATATTTTGTTTTAGTTTAGGTGCTTCATGTTCTCGGGTCAAAATAATGGGGATAATCTAAGAATATTGTCAGTCTAGGGTTAATCTTACATATCTTGGTGCATATACAAGAACATTCTACTTGATACAGTGAAAGACAAATCTATAGCATAATAAGGGAATACCCCCTAGGTACGGTAGAACATAAAGTGTAGGGGAGATAGATGAAAAGCAATCTCCCACTCTGTTGGCCAAGTCTTCCATTGAACTTGAGTATAAGAAGTGGAAAATCTTTAGAGTTTGATGTGTGTAGATTTGGGAACCAACAGGAAGCAAACAAAGATAAGTTTCAAGAGAAAGGAACAATCCTCTACTAATATGTTGGAGCTGGTGCATACAGACCTCTGTTGTCCTACAAGAACAAGAAGTCTACAAGGTGATAGGTATTTCATGCTTTTTATTGATGATTATTCAAGAATGACTTGGTTACTTTCCTTACAGAAAAAGTAGAAGCCCTAGACAAGTTCAAGACATTTAAAGCAATGGTTGAAAATGAAATGGATTTGAGAATCAAGTGTCTGAGATCTAACAGAGGTGGTGATTTTACTTCAAATGAATTCAATACTTTTTGTGAAGAACATGGGATAAAGAGACAATTGTCTACCCATAGAACTCCTTAGCAAAATGGAGTAGTTGAAAGAAAGAATTGGATAGTTTAGGAAGTTGCTAGAACAATGATAAAAGAAGCTGACCTACCGAAAGTATATTGGAAAGAAGTTATTCATACTATTGTCTATATTCAAAATAGAGTGCAAGTCAAAGAAAATGGAACAAAGACACCTTATGAGCTATGGTATGGAAGAACTCCTACTATCAAGTATTTCAAAGTGTTTGGAAGTAAATGCTATATCAGAAGAGATGAAGAGTTGAGAAAATTTGATGCTAGATGTGATTAAGGAATATTTCTTGGGTACTCTAGTAAAAATAAAGCTTATCAGTGTTATAACAAAAGATTGAGGAAGATTATTGAAAGTAAAAATGTGAAGGTAGATAAAGGTATTTAGAAAATCTCAGAGCCAAATGGATACAAGTCAACTGGATCTATTGATATAGAGAAAGTTGAAGTAAAAGACAAGGAAGTTTAGATTGAAGTGCAAGTTATTCCAGAAGAAGAAGCTCAAATTGAAGAACAAGAAGCTCTAGAAATATTTCCTAATACCCCCAGGTATGTGCAAAGAAATCATTCTGAAGGTCAAATCATTGGTGACAAGAGGAAAGGAGTATTGACAAGAAAAGAAGCTACAGAAGAATAGGCAAATCTCTACTTGATTTCAAAAGTTGAACCTAAGATAGTTTCTAAATCATGTAAAGATGAACACTGGGTCAAGGCAATGGAAGAAGAATTGATCCAAATTGAAAAGAACAAGATTTGTGAACTTATCCCTAGGCCTATAGATAAGAATGTGATTGGAACAAAGTGGGTTTTTAGGAATAAGTTGAATGAGATTGGAGAAGTCACTAGTATAATTTTGGCAAATAGGTAACTAAATGACTAAAAATTTTAGTCACAACAACTAAAAATGACTAAATTCTACTATTTTTTCACAACTTAACTATAAATGAGTAAATAAATAACTAATTTGTTCATTAACTAAAAATTATTTAGTCACAGAAATAAAAATGACTAAATAATTAGTCACACAAATACAAATTAGACAAAATTTTAAAAAACGTTTTGGGGAAATTATTGGCAGGATGTATTGGCACAATTCATTATTTGTGTTCATTGTAGAATTCCTCCTTTGTTACTTGGGAAGAAGAACATCCTTGATATTAGTGGCACCAAGCTCATTGAGAAAATCATCGTTGTAAACATCGAATCAACTCACAATTATGAGGCAACAGACGTGCGCCATCCAGAAGCCCACAAACCCACCATAGGTATGGCCCATCACCATCACACTCTTCACTTGCAGGCACTCTAACATGCTCTTCATGCACTTAGCTTGGAATATCTTGAACCATTGATAGCTTCTTGTGGTGGACTCACTGAAAAAAAAAGGTCAAGAATGTAGAGATCAAAGTACTTTCCCAGATCTACTTCGCACTGAGGCATTTTGAGTTATAGCAGCTACTTGCATGGGTGATAAATAGGAGAGGACCTAGAGACTTCTGAAAAGGAAAGAAAGGAATTCAGAGTTTGTTACAATGAATTTGAAGTCATCGAGGCCCTTTGTAGAGAACTCAGATTTGGGGACACCCTCTACAGCGAATTCAGATGTAATTTGAAAGCCTCATTACATTTATAAGCACAAAATCTATAGCTTTGTGATTGGCAACTTATAGTAGTTACAATCTACTGCTCTTAATAATGTTCTTTTACAATATTTCCACTATTCTGCTTCATAATGTGTTCAAGCTAAATATAATAAAATTTGGGTGTTAGTGCCAAAATAGAATTTCCTCAAACAATTTTGATACATTTTCACTACAAGCGCATATTGTCCTTGTGCAAAGTAAACATGTGCTAGATTTACCGACACATTAGGCATCTGAAGAAAGATGTTTCCTATTGTAGCTTCTTGTATGTGTGTAAAAATTTCCTTTGCAATATCAAATTGACCCCTTTTAGCTAGCATAATGGCTGCCCCATTTGGAGAATAAACATTTCTTGGTCTCTATGCCAACACTTTACACTACAGTTCTCTAGCCTTCTCAAGATGTTGTTCCTCCACCTTTGGATCCCTCCTCTCATTGTGAAAAGCTACCAAATAATTCCAATTTCCAATTGAAATGTCAACATAAGAATTCTTTGCATCTGATTCACTTTGTGCAGCTTTAATTGTTTCTTTTGCTTTAAGCCAGTCATCTATTTTAAATTCCCATTTTCCAAGCATAGATAAAGCATTTGATGAGTTTTTATCCACCTTAAGTGCATCCCCAATCAATTCTAGGCTTAGTTGGATCTCATTCCGAGCTTAAGCCATGGCTACAAGATGTAGATATGCATCCACATAATCAGGAAACTTGAACAATATTAGCCTATATAAAAGATATTCTTTTTTAGTATCATGTAGCTGTTCAAACAACCTAGCAAGATTAAATAGTGTTGTGACTTTATTCCATGGTAACTCAAGTGAAACACCACCTTCTTCTAGTTGATGGAAGAATTCCATATCCTTAAAGAGCACAGGAAAAACTACAGAATTGGCACTCGGGCTTTTATTTATGAATTCAACCCAAATGCCATTTCCTAATGCCTCCATAAAAGTTTGTTGAGCCAACTCTAGTTCATCATGCTCAAAATGAAGAACCACAATGTTGTTTAATAATTGAATGGGTACTTCTCTGCTCTTCTTTAGAAGAGACTTTGCTGTCTTAAGAGAATCTAAGACTACACTAGGGTCTGATGATATTAATAACTCACCCATCTTGATAAATGCATGAGCATCACATGGATCTGTGCGAGTTGCCTTTCTTAAAATTTCCAAAACCTTCTTTGCCTACCCTTGCTAAGCATATATATGGCCTACATATTTTAAGCTCTCACAGTTCTCAGGGTGGACCTCCAAAACCTTTTCAAAATTTGAGCGAGAACTCTTAAGATATCCCAGCTTCAATTGAACTTGTCCACAAAATCATGTGGCCTCTAGCTTTCCTTGACTGATGCCATGTAGTAGCAGCTAGTGGTGTCATAATCACCTTTACTATGATAAGATCGTGTAACATTATAATATGAATGAAATTTAATGAGAGGGTGGTTAGTTGAAACAAGAGCTATCTCAATCAACTGTTCCACAAGAAAATGCTGCCCTGTGAAGAAAAAATGGTTTGCTAAATGATTCAATGCCATTGCACAGTATGGGTATAATTCAAAGGCTCTATGCATCTTTTCCATTCCTTCATGAACACTACCTTTTTCACTAACTGTGAGAATCCTACAAGTAAAAAATGCACAAAATTGACCACAGAGATTTATGTAGAGGAAGGACTCACACACAATAACCTTGACACATCCCAAACAAAGTTTCAATACACTTGATACAAGTCTGCACCCTTGTTCATTCTTGACAATTTGCTCCTAATCCTAAAACATGGAAACATCACCCTAGTGACACTCAATCATTGAAGACAACATGGAATATAGGCAACTTGGTTTATTTAGACCTATTACAACATCTTCTAGGGGTTTCCAAATGTACATGACCTAACCAAGTGATTAACACAATGATTTATACAATTTAGGTCTTGCTACCACTAGATGCATTCAAGGTGATGACTCCAAACGAAGGTAAGAGCATTTGTTGTATGAATTCCCAGGCTTATGTAGGCCCTATCAACATGCCACTATGATTCTTGACCCCTCCATTGACATACAATGCATAGATTACTCAAAGCAACAAAGAACCTAGGGTTTTAGGACTGTCTCACAGCAAATCTGCACACACAGTCAATCATATCTTCTTCACACGTGCTAGTCATAAGTTGTCCTCTGGCAAGGATGTGGATAGGCATGGGATAGAGCTTTTCACCAATTTTCAAGATTTTTGGATGGTGGAAACTTTGCCCATGATAATATTTTTCTCCCTAGAAACCCTAGGTAGGGTTTAGATTTGTACTCACCAAAAATGTAATATCTCGCACAAAACTTTATGAAATTCTACCAAACCAAATGCATTCAAAAGCTAGATTTTTATCACTAAT
Source organism: Cunninghamia lanceolata (assembly GCA_027924645.1). Taxonomy (NCBI): domain Eukaryota; kingdom Viridiplantae; phylum Streptophyta; class Pinopsida; order Cupressales; family Cupressaceae; genus Cunninghamia; species Cunninghamia lanceolata. Next base: position 2,621,505 of record BSBN01000433.1, on the reverse strand, counting down.
AGATTTTTGTTTCTATGTGTAAAACATTACAGATGGATCAACATTGAAGGTTGACTACGTGGATCAATACCATGCATTTAATCATAGAGTAGCCAATGAGAGGGACATGGACAAATATCCATGTCCATGTAAAGACTGTCTTGGTGGAAAGGTGAGAAAAAGAACCTTGATTCTTTGACATATGATAAGATATGGGCATACTTTGTATAAGCCTTTGTGATTACAATTATTATGAAGATATGATAGAATTGTAGAGTGTGAGAGATGAAGAGGCAATAAACATATATGGAGTAGCACCAAACATAGATGAAGAGGCAACAAACATAGATGAAGTGGCACCAAACATAGATGAAGAGGCAACAATGTTAAATGAAGGGTTTGAAGTTGATATAATGTTGAATGAGGGTCTAGATGATGATTGGGCCAAGTCGATGGAGGATGCTTTAAAGCCTATGTATGCTAATTGCAAGTTAAGTTGTTTAACTACAATCCTTCAAATTCTTAACTTGCAAGTGGTGCATGGTTGGACAAATAAGAGTGTAGATTAGTTATTGACATTATCAAGTTTGTTTTTACCACCTGACTCCACATTGCCAACAAAGCGAAGTCAATGTAAAAAGCAAATCACTAAGCTAGGCTTAGGGTATGAAAACATCCACACATGTGTGAATGGTTGTGTATTATTTCACAATAATCTTGCAAGTGAGAGTGAATGTCTGAAATGTCATGAAGTGAGGTATAGACAGGTTGAAATCAACTGTGGTTCCTAGAAAGGTTCTTTGCCACTTTCAAATAATCCCACGATTACTCTGAATGTATAGATGCTGAGACATTGCTGAACTTATACAATGGCATGCCCAAAATAAGAGCACCAATGGAAAACAACGACATGTGCCTGATTCTAAGACGTGGATGGAATTTGATAACAGATGGCCTAATTTTTCTCAAGATCCTCATAATATAAGGTTGGGTTTGTCTCTAGATGGGGTGAACCCATTCTTAGATCAAAGTACTAAATGGTCAGCTTGGCCAGTGTTTTTAATAAATTATAACTTGCCTCCATGGTTAGCAACTAAACCATTTTTCTTAATGCTATCATTGATTATACCAGGAAAGAAAAGTGTGACTTTAGATATAATTGATACTTATCTAGAGCTATTATATGATGATCTAATGGAATTATGTAAAGGAATTGAAGCAATTCAATCTTTAAGGGATGGTCATTCAATCAAATTCACCTTAAGAGCTTCCTTATTGTTTACGATTCATGATCTTCCTTTATATGGCACATTGTCTAGTCTCAGTGTTCATGGATACCATGGATGTCCTACTTGCAACTTTAAGGATTTTATGAGGCACTCAAGAAGTTTGCGTAATTGTATTTATTGTGGACATTGTGCTTACCTTAAAAGGGATCATCCATATCGTCGACAAAAAACACGTTTCAATGGTCAAGAAGAGAATCATGAAGCACCATTACTAATAACAAGTGATTACATTGTTGAGAATAGACAAAAAAAAATGTCATTTATTGAAAATGATGGGATTGCTAGTAATAGATATGATCCATGTAGTGAAAGTGGTGTAAAACAGTTGTCCATATTCTATAAGTTGTCATACTTTAAGGATATATCCATTAGGCATACTATTTACTTTATGCATATTGAGAAACATATAGCCTATGCTATTATAGAAACTCTTTTTGGTGCTTTTGATACTGTTTCATCATGTGAAGATTTTTGACAACTAAAGATTCATCAAAATATTTGGGTTGAAAAATGTGCTAATGAAAAATATAGAAAACCTAGTGCTCCTTATGTCTGGACAAAGGAACAACGTGCACAATTCTCTTAGTTGTTGTCTCAGACTCACTTTCCCACTAGATATGTAAGTAGTAGTATTAGAAGCCAAACTGACATTAATGACTTAAGAGGCCCCAAAACCCATGACTATCATGTCATAATTGAAAATATTTTACCTATTGTGGTAAATATATCAAGTTTGGCAAAGGGGCTAAGATTGGTAGTTATAAGGTTGGGCCTAATATTAAAGAGAATGAGTTTACATGTATTAGATCCTTTTAACTTTGATAGTTTGAGGGAGGAGGTTGTTGAAGTCCTTTATCTATTGGAATGGGAATTTCTACCAACAATATTTAACATTTCTATGCATCTTTTGATACATCTAGAAAGTGAACTAGAGCATTGTGGCCCAGTAAGAATGAGATGGATGTATCCTATAGAATGATATATGAAGGTTTTGAAAAATTTGTTTGTACTAGGGAAAAACTGGAAGGCAGCATGTCTGAGGGATATTCAATGCAAGAGGCCATGGGATTTTGCATAGAATATATGAAGGATTTTAAAAATTTCAATCGATGTGTATGGGATGATGACAAAGATGAAAGAGTTGTAGGTGAAGTATTAGAAGGCAATGGATTTTGCTTCAAGCTATCACATCAAGAAAGAAGTGTGATACATGCCTATATTCTTCAAAACACAACTTTGTTCAATAAGTGGCATAGGTAAAAACAATTTTACACAATAATTTATTTACTCAATTGCATTTACACATTTATATTATTAATCTTACTATTTCTACATTAATATTCTATGTAGAAAATATGAATAACAGAATCAAACTTGGATGCAACATTGACCTCAAAAGAGTAGACCTCATGATTTGATTGGAGGTGATTCTTTTCCAAAATTTGAAGAATGGATTGCTAATGTAGTTAGTGATGCAAAAGAAGAAGGTCAAGATGTAACAATGGAGGAAAGTGAGCTTTCAAAATTTCCACATATATGGGATATGTGTTTTAGTGGAATGTGGGCCTATGGTAGTCATTTAAGAGTGGAAGAAAAACACAAAGGAAACACAAATTGTGATTGTGTTATTAGTGCTGAATTTCTTCATGAAATTAAGAAGAAATTTTATGTTGGATTCATCCAAAAAATTATTCAAGTGGATTTTGGTGAAAATATTCCTATATTATTAAAATGTAAGTGGATCCAACCATCCACAGTACAATTTGATGATTATGGATTTGTATGTGCACATACAGGGCAATTTTTATCAAAGATGGATAAGTCGTATGTTTCCCCTCTTCAAATTAACCAATCATTTCTAATTGATGATGTAAGAAGCCCAGGATGGTCATATGTCATTCAAACAGAGTCTTGTTCCAAATGAAAATTCATGGAAGTTGTCGATATAATGCCTGATGGGCAATATGTTAATTTACAAGAAACATTCGAAGAAGTGGATGAAGACGATGATGGAGTCTTTGAAGAAGAGATTTTGATTACCAATGAAGAGATTGGGAGAGAGAATGAGCAGCATATCATAGATGAGGATGAGGAAGAAAATTAAGCAGATGCAAACATGAGTGATCAGGATTTTGATCTTGCTGGCAATGCAGATGATTATGATGATGTTTTGTAACCTTAACTAGACTTTCACAGGTTAAGAGGTTATCTTGTCACCTAAACTTTGGTTATATGTATGGTGTAATTTATTATTGAATGTAATAAAGATTTGAGTATAGGTATGCTTATTCACTTTTGTTTTACTGATACATTTATGAATGTAATCATCATTATTCTACTGGTACATTGTATACAAAACCTGAGATGTTCACTGTTGATTTGAAGTGCATTTAAAGTTAGGTTCAATAGTTCTTCTTAGTTTTCTTACTTTGGTTGAAAATAATCATTTTTAGTTAGAATATAATGTCTTGTATGTCCTATATATTTTCTAGATGCTAGACTTTTCTTGTATGTCCTAGATGATAGCTTTAGTTTGTAATACAGATTCTAGCCTCCACATGCATTGAATATGCTTGTGTGAAGGAAATAGTAATGAACATCTATGATTTAATAACACATGTAGATTTCTTAACATTAGGTGAGCTAAGCCTCCTCATTACAAAAAAAGAAATGATCTCTTAGATATCCTAACCAGAATTCGAGCACTAGATAAAATATTCTTCTCTATTGATTGCTTCAAATAGATATTACAATATAATAGAAGTCTCCTCATATATGTTTCTATAAATGCCAATGATGATGATATCAAAATTCAATCTTGGTTTCTCTTTTATAAGAGAAGCAACAAGCTTCATACCATTACAAAATATGGCTTCATAACATTATTTTTTCTTAAAACATAATTAAGATAAAATAGAGAAAGTAGAAAATATTGATTGGAAGCCCATAGCACTTGCAATACACTTGTAGTCTGTTAATCAACATAGGAGCCCTGTGATCATCCTGATCTAGCAAAGTCCCCCTCTCCATGATAGAGTGTTTGAAGGCTCAGTTCTTCCACTACAATATCTTCAAGGCCCTATTCTTCTGGAGGAGCCAAATACTCTTGCTCCCATTGGTATAGTGTGTAGTCATGAGGCCATGATGCTAGTTGATCCCCTACACCTATAGCCTATCTATTCATCAGCATCAAGATACTTCTCTTGCCATTGAAACACAACATAATCACTATGCCACTTATAATCTTGAATTTGGAGCAAATTGGCCTGGTGATCCTTCCACCTTTTGTCCTGCAATGCTTTGACATCAATTACAAACTTTGTATATCTAGCATCCAAAGTAATTACTCTGTCCAAAATGATGTTGAAGCTGAGAATATTGATATCTTCATCCTTTTTTCAAAAATTCCATCATCTTAGAAAATGTATGACCAAATCCATCCTTCCACACATCAAAATCCTTGATATTTTCATCCTCTGTTAGGATTGATGGAATGAACTGGTGTTTGAAAGTGGCAAAAGAATCAATCTTTGCTTGCAATTTTTGATTCTCACCATTCACATACTGATACTCATCCAATATCATCTTGATCATTTGCTCTGCTAGTTATAGAGCTACAGAAGTATCTGAATTCCATTGTAGAACTTTACACAAAGTGATCAGTGTGTGATGTGTTGACTACCATCTTTGATATAAGGGATCTAAAACAAAAAAAATTACTTTAAACTATTCCATGGCTTGAGACAAGGAAGAATAGCATACATGCACATCTCTCAACTTGTCAACAACCATTTTCACTCTATATTCCAAAATTTTCTCAAACACTTCAAGAATTTTAAATTTTGCCTCATTCTTTGTTTTCTTGTTTTGGCTTTTCAATTCCTCAATTTCTTTTTCCAACTTCAATTTCAAAACATTGAATCATTCAGCAGTCACTGTGGTATCACCAGTCTCTTGTGGCACAGGTGTTTGAAATGGCACAATGGCTTGAATCTGAGAAGAACTCACACCCTTCAGTTGTTCTTTCATCTTTATTTTTTCAAGATACAATTTGTTTACCTCATCATTCATCTCCATCTGAGTTCTCTCATAATCAAACAATAACAACAACATGTGTAAACATTGTAGAATGTACAGTGAGGGTAGTTGCTTTAGTTATTGATGTGTCATGGAATGTCTTGACCACAGTTGTTCCCCTTATTTCTTAGACCACATCAAGTAATCTTGGTTTGTTGGTGTTCTTTTTTGTTGCCCATATTGTCAAAGTCTCTATTTTTGGATTGAAACCACAACCACTGACACCATCCTCATAGTCAATTTAGAAACTAGCATGGGGTCATCTTGATTCTTGACTTGGTCTAATAAAAAGATTTTCTTCAACTCAAGCTCAGGATTGATCAACATGTTGCTCCTTAATACCATTTGCCTAGCCTCATCATGGATGACACTTATTTCATCTATTTTCAAATTCTTGAAAGTTTATGAAACAATTTGCTCATGTTGAGATTCATCAGCACCCATTTTATTTATTTCCACTTGTTCTTGAAATTCTTTCATCTTCGTCTTAATCCAAAAATATATGAATTTAGGAGAATTAATGAAATCATCATCCTCCATAAATATCATTAAAGCCACAATTCTTTCATCTTCTTCTAATTCAGGCTCCTATTGTGCCTCTTTGCCCATTTTGGCCTCTGGTTTGTGTGCATCTATTTCTTGGCCAACAAGTCATTGATCTATTTCTCCTTCATCTCCCACATTTTTTAGGATACTAGCCACTTTATCAGTGTCACCCCCTCCTTCGGTCAATTCATATGGAACTAGTGGAGAAACATCCTCAATCCTTTGCCTTTTGGTAGGTGGTGAATTAGGGACATGAACTGAATCCTATATTGACATTGCATCTGGTGTAGGCTCTTGAATCACAACTCCTAGTAGTCTTTTGACACTGATCTTGGTAGCCTTTGAAGGCTTCTTCTTAGACTTGCTATGTATTCTTTCAAAATTGTTAATTATCTGATCTATTCTTCTCATAGGGTCCCTCTCTTCAACAAAGAATCTAGAAAAATTAGGATTTTGTTTTCTCCTATCATCCTCAATCCATTTCAAAATCTTCCATTTTCTTTTCCTATTATACACTTCTTGAAAGGTGACAAGATTTCTAATCATATCCTCATCAAAATTGATTTGATGGGATATTCCCATTCTTGTGAGGATGGTTTGTCTAACAAAGTTCATGTGACCCTTTGGATCACAAACCCTCTCTACATCTAATTTCAAAGAATATTTATCCTTCAAATAGGCTTGCAAATCCTCTAAAGTATCAAAACCAATGGACCAATCACCAAACACTGTGGAATCAGGAAGAAATGTGCCTTTCTTTTGTTTCTTCATTACATCCTTCTCCATCCACATCATTTGCCACATGAATTCAAGGAATGCAATTCTATTTGGCACAAATTTGGGAAACACATGGGGTGGCTGAGTACACCCATATACCCTGATTATAGTATGATCTGGTAAGAAAAATCAATCAACATAGTTATGCTTATGACCCTGTTCTGGCCTATGGGCAAGACGCCTCAACATTTCCATGATCTCTTTTGTCAATCTAGGAGAAAAGATACCAAGAGAATTCATTATTCTAAATGAGAATTCATCATGAAACACAACATAGTCACAATTCTTGCAATGGCTATCCCATTTCTAACACCAGCACTGTCTTGGCAATCTTTGTCCCTTTTCATCAATCATGCTCAGATCCATTCTGTTGGGCCACTTCCTTCTATTTTGATACAAAATCAAATGACATAACAAAGAGTAGTATTTGAAATCCATGGGCTTTTTGTTTTCTCTTACTTGCAAAAATCCATCATGCAGTTTCTTTTAAATGAATGATGTAAAATCATATTCAACATCAACTTCTAGATTTTGAATTCTCATGGCCATCATCATTAGGCTGACATGCATTCTACCTTCGGCATCAATACCTCACACCTAGCACAAAGAAAAATATGTTCTTTAGAAATAGATAGCAAAATCTTCAATAGAGAAAGGTTCAATTGTAGTGGATGGGATTTCAATTCTTCTATTATTTTCCCCTTTCCTCATGTACATGGTTAGCTCATCCCTTCTATGTGTTTTTCTCAAACTATTGTACTCTTGCTCACTCTTTTGCAGTTCTACTTGTGTGAGAGCTTGCTTGCTCAACATGAAGCAGTCTATGATTGCATTCCTATCCATAGCTACTACTGGTGACCCATTTGGTAGTCTGACTATTTTGGTGGCTGAGTGATAGTGTTGTGCCAATGTTCTAATCAAATCCACATCAACAAATACATTTGGCACCACAAGCTTTGTCAAATCCAATTTCCATGGGTTTCCAACTAGTCCCTATCCTTCTTTATTTTGACAAAAATACCAAAAAAGGTTCCATCCAGAGATAGGGATTCCAGCATCCTGACATCCTTCCACATCATCCTTGAACAATTTCTTAGACCCCTTGTCAACTGAATTTGGCAGGATGTTCAACAATGATTGTTGAAGTGGTCCTTTCTTGGGAGCAGGGGCTCAGTGCTCTTACTCATAGACTCATATTTTTAGGTGCCATAATTTAGTGCCTCTATGGACTAGGGTTTTGATATTTTACTTGCTTTACCAAACTAGTTGAAAACAAAGCACAAACCAAACACCAACTTTTATGCAAAGAGTGATGGGGCAGACTTACCCGGTTAGAAAATGCCTAAGGAAAGCACACAAAGCTTGAATTCACCTTCTACAATCAACACTAAATTCACTAGAATGAAGAAATACAAAGAAATCCTAAGTTTTATCATGCCATGAAGTTGGTCATTTTGCCATTAACTCTGGTTCATACCACGAAATCAATGAATTTCAGCATTCAATTCTTTTCAAACACAGACTGTTGATTTGATCCAATCCAATGGCTAGGTGAGTATTTCAAGATTTGTAGTCCTTTCCTTGAAAACAAGAATCATGTAGGCATCAATGATAACCATTGTGGGGCAGCATTGATGTCATTTTGACATTTAATACATCACCGCATCACCGCAAGACCAACTTACACCAATCGTAGGACTGCAAGACTTCTTGGATAGTTATGTTCATCTTCACCACTTACTGCCACCCCACAAGCCTTGTTGCACACCACTACAGGATGGCGAGATACATGTTATCCCTTATGTCATTTACCATGCCACTACCAAGCTTTGGCTTGACCGTCACGGGGTTGTGGGAGCCTTTGGTCTCCCATTTGTTGTTTACCGCATTACCATCAGTTGAAGTTATTAGCATCGCGGGGCGTGGTATGTAGCATTACCGGTCACTTGAACTCCTTATACCGCAACACTATAGGCTTAACTTGAAACTATCATGGGGGAACAATGAACACTTTATCCTAACTCCCTACCATATTGCCACTGGTCATCTCCTTACCTGTCACGGGGGTGCGGTAACATATTATGTGCCTCTTGAGTTTATACCGCAACTAAATTTTTTGCATGTTGCGGGGAAGTGGTAACTATATATTCACATCCTCTGATTCCTGCACACCCACCAAGGCTATTTGCATGTACTACGAGGCTGTGATAAGAGACAAAAAACATCAATGGTCAAAAATATAAATTTCCTTCACATAGACCTGATATGAGATGCTCAGAAATGACTCCTGGAAGAATTCTAAAAGGAATATGAATCCCTATTTATAGATTTATGGAAGGAAAATGTATGAAATAGAGTGGGACTATGTGAAATTTTGAATGGTTCTAACACACCTCATGATGACCTAGACTATGTTTTTATGAGTTCTTTTCTTGGAATATATCCCTAAGGAAAATTTGTTTGATACCTATAATTGTAAACATCTTCTTGGTTTTTGACTACGAATTCTTTTTAATCTATAAACTGAATTCTATTTTAAGTTTTCATTTGCAGTTATCAACTTATGAACTCAATAAAGTTTTATTGATTCAAGTTGTTGATTTATACATTATTGTTTATTTGGACTTTAAGAAATGAAGAGAAGGGCTGTAAGGTGCAAATTAGATTATAGTGATCATAATGCTAAAACTTCACTGACAAATTATGAGTGCCTTTATAGAGAAAAAGTAGCCAAGAATAATGAATATTTATTGAGTCTTGGTTTGACAAACAGGCAAGTTGTAAATCAACTAAGTAGTATATTATTTGTTTAATAGTGTTTAATGAAATTTTATAGGCAAGAGCTTTAGGTATATAAGGCATAATATGATATTATTTTTTGTTTTATAGGCAACAAAAGGAGTGCAAAGAAAATGCAGAGAAAAAACAGAAGGAAAGAAAACATACAGTGCAACCATCTGGTAGAAGCCACTGCTTTTGTGATTCAACAAATGTAGTTGGTGAAAACAATAGTTGCAATGATGATCATATGCACCCTAATATAGCATATGCTGATGTGCAGCCTGATATAGCACATGGTGATGTGTAGCCTAATATAGCACATGGTGATCATGTGCAGCCTGATATAGCACATGGTGATCATGTGCAGCTTGATATAGCACATGGTGATGTGCAATGTTGTTATGATATCTTAGAACAAAATATTAGAGAGATTATTGAAAAACTTTAGAGTATTAAAGGAACAACAGGTCTGCGGATGATTTATTCAAGATTAAAGGATGTGTTTGAAGTGAAATATGTGGAGACCAGTACTCATGATCTACCTATTGATGCCACACCTAATGTAGCCAAGGAGTATGAAGTTCTAGTTAATGAAAGTCATGAAGAGAGACCGTTTGCATCTACTATGCCTCAGAGTGCACCTGTTACATCTAGAACTTTTGATGGAACTAGTGGATCAACTAGAAATACTAATAGTGGTTTAATAGAAGATATGGATGCTTTTGTCAAAAGACAAAGATTGAGTCAAGATTTGCACAAATCTATAGAGAGAATGCAAAAGTAAGAAAATTAGAAGGAAAGAATTCATTCTTGCTTGAGGTATCAAGGGATGGTGAGCCCATTGGGCCAAATGTTGCAAAGTGGGCCTCTAAGTTGGGTGTAAGATGTAGGTCTCATTTAGATATTTGCAAATCAATTTTTGCAGAGAAAGATCCATGAGCTATGGAAAATGTTATACAAAAAATGGAAAATGCTTTTGAGACTATTGGTGGACAAATCTCTAGAAAATATTACAAGCAAAAGATGAGAATTTTGATGAACAATTTTAGATACAATTGCAGAAAAACAATCATGAAGGGAAAAGAGAGGTCAAACTCCACTCTATGTCCCAAACAGTTGGAGGCATTGAAATAAAGTATGCATTCCAAACAATATTTGGAAAAGAGTAACAGAGGCAAGAGAGAAAGAGATAATGTGAGGGTTGGATATACATTTGTCTGAGGTAGGTTGCAGGTCAAAATGGACAAATTTGGAGTAAGTGTATGGATTTTTGGTTTAATTTACATTGTGTTATTTATTTCAATTTTTTATTAAACAGACTATATGTTGAAATTGACATTGTATTTTAGGTGGAAAACATTAATAGATAAGTAGGTGCAAAAGATATTGTCAATTATATGGTAGCACTAGATCCTAGTAAATCTAAGAGTAGGATGAAGTGGAAATCTAGTTCATCAACAGAGATTTCACATCCATCTATTACATGTCTTGAAATGCACAAGACAATTGAGAGGGGGGGTGAATCAGTTACCTCTAAAACTTTAATCACTTATCAACACATCAAATGCTCAATTACTGTTATTAAGATTTAACCATGAAAACATGAAACAAGAAGCTCAACACAATAACACATGAGACACATGAGACACCAAATTTTTACATGGAAAACCCTATAAGGGAAAAACTATGGTGGGTGTTAGGCCATAGATATAAATATGTTATAGCAATACCAAAAAATAGAGGTTCACTACCCAAAATGCTCACTGCAAATGTTAGGGCTCACTGCCAAGATCAGCTCACTGCCAAGGGGTGGCTCACTGCCAAGGGTTGGTGAACTGATTTGATAGCATTTACTCCATTCTTGGGTTTAGTTCGATTGAAGCATAGTATAACTCCTCTTCTCTACTCTTCTTACACTTTCACACTTATCTTTTCATTTTCACTCCAAGACATCTTTTTTGCAACTTCATTACATGTTTTTATACACTTCATCAACCTTGGAATGTATATTAAGGTCGGCATTACATTCCTCAACCATTGGAACAATCTCCAAGGTTGGCATTACAAACTTACATAGAAATAGGTTTGGACCTAAAAAAAATTAGCTAAGGGAAAGATGTATGCGGATCATGTTATGCCTTAGCTGGGATTCAAGTGCAATCTTCCATGCCACGACATGCTTCCACAATCTTTGATGTATCTCCGCAAGTAGTGAAATCAACCAAGTTAGCCAAGACTAGTGTTAACATTAAGTCTTCTAAGAATAGTCTTCATCCATGATCCAACTTTCTCTTTGCAGACCAATCCAAAGGTAGGAACATGATTAGGAGACATCCACAACCACATTGTAATCACCAGGAACAACTACACAATCTCTAACCACTATGCCAAGAAGATTATTCAAACCAGAGCACATAAACAACACTGTTAGCTACTATCATAAAGAAAAGATCACTTGTTGACCACCAAATCATGAACCATTGGAGTTGAAGGCACTTATCATCATTATAAACTTGATTCCATAACTACAAACTAAAATACTTAAATGCGGAGGAATGTGGAGCATAATACATTCTTCATGTCACCACCAAATATACAAAAAAAGTAGTTTTCACTTTGGTGAACATAACTCACTCAAATCTTCATACCGGAGGCTCAAACATGGAATATAGCATCTTCAAACATGTCTCTAACTAAATTCCAATCCATAGACAAAGATATTCATTCTACAAGGAATACAGAGCAAGATACTAGACTATTCTACTGTATCAGGAATACTTATTATCTTCAACACTTAACTCATTACAAGCAAGCATCAAAATAAGAGCACAGCTAACACCAATGACAACACTGATATGTTGACGTCAATGACAACACTAGTTAGGCACATACTTGCAACAACATGCCTAGTAGAATTAGCCTCTCTAGATCATGTCAACTCAAATGAAGGGTACCAACATGTACTGAATTGCGTATACGGTCTTAGTCAGCAAGTTTCGCAGTTGGTTGCCTCCATTAACCCTATAGTTTTTGCATGGAATGAGCATAAATCCATGAATTTAGATGAGGTAAGAGGCTCTATTGATCTCATTTCTTCTTGTTTGGCAATTATATATACAAATTCCTCTTAATATGTAGATTATTGAAATCTGAGCATAGGAGAATCCAACCCAGTTTCTTTATTGTTGTAGTGATCCAGAAAATGTTCTTTTGGACAAATTTATAGCTTGCATTCTTTACTTGACTATTGAATGCTTTGTATATTTTTTTGCATGATGGTTAAACCACATGTAGAGCAATTTTATCAAAGTAGCAGGAAAGAAAAAATGCCTTCATGATGTCAACAGAGCTATCGATATTGATAGTGATCATGATGAACTGGACAAGAATGTGCAGCACAATCATCATAGTTATGCTGAAGTTGAGGTAATATAATAGTTGTCAGTTATCTGTCCCAATGTTTTGTCATTCTTCATGCTTAAAATGTTCTTTTAGACAAAAAATTATAGCTTTTGTATTCTTTAAGTTCTAAGTTAGTCTATCCCAATGTTTTGTCATTAATTCTTCATGTTTAAAATATTCTTTTGGACAAAAATTTATAGCTTTTTCATTCTTTACTTGACTTATATTAATTTTTGCATGATGATTAAACCACATGCAGAGCAATTATATGAAAGCAAAATGAAAAGAAAAAGGCCCTATTAATAGAGCTCTCTACAAAATTGTACAACTTCATGTCAATGTTGATGGTGATAATTATAATGATGAACTCAATGAGCATGCACATGATATTCATAATAGTAGTCATGATGAACTTGAGGTGAGTGCTATGAAATGACATGCAAGTAAGTACTATTCAAGTAATGGTTGTTTTATTATGTAAATAAGGGTAATCATTACCTATTTGATAGGAGGTTAGAATAGTAGTGAAGTGTAATTAGCTAGTATACATAGATTATGGAAATAAGGGAGAACATATAACTTACATATGGAAGCTTAGAGCTTAGTTGTAATAAAGTGCATACATAGATTTTGACTTTGCATTAGTGCATTATGTTTGGGGATGTCATGGTCCTCAGTTGGGGGGACTTCATTGTCAATCCATGTCTCTTTCTGGAGTACTCATATAGTCTAGAACTAATGTAGTCTTTCCCTCCATTTGTCTGTACCTCGCAATGGGTTAGTTTTTTCTTCAGAGTAAAAAGTTCCTTCTTTGTTATTCAATAGAATAAAAAAAAGGACATACAAAAACTAATTTGTTCCAAGACATAAGACATTACATGTAGCTATCAAAAACAATATAATGTATATTTTTTTGTTTTTGCAAACATTTAATATTGATAAACTACAAGAAGGGGATAAAGTTTAGGCGTTGGATCCGTTTGATGGAGCTACTGTGGGCATTGGGTAGATTCACTCACTATCTCTTGTACATGGATTCAAATTGAAAGAAACAAGAGATGCAAATGTAAATATTTTAAAGGTCACAAGTAACAGACCCCTTTCTTATGAAGACAAAATAGATGGAGCTATCCATTTGAAAGAGAAAAAAGGGACCTTCACATGGTGGCCACTAAAATATTTGAAAAAATGACGTAGTTGATGTTTATCATGTACTAGCTATTAGACATCTTGGCCCACTACTTTGTGCAATAGTTTGAATGTGTTGTTTAGGGATCTTAGTGTTTTTTTTTCTATTTTGGAGCTGCATAAGCAAAAAAAGCCATTGTAACTTAGTTTTCTCAGTCACAGCACTAAGAAACACACTTTGTAACACATTTTTCAAAGCAAAGACACATATTTAAGTCTTGTGGGTTTTTTTGGACTTGATTTTATGTTTCTTTTCCTCCCTAAACATTCATCATCACTACCTTATATGCCTTTATGAAAAGATTCTAGGGTTATTGTTGGCTGCATTGAAGGAGAGAGCTTCATATATGGGATACAATCAACACTCAGTCATGAAGACTCAAGGAGCATAAATGAGAGAGCTTCATAAAGGAGAGAGCTTCATATATGAGATGTCATGAAGATAGTCATGAAGACTCAAGGAGCATAAATGATAGTGAGCAAGAGATAAAGACAAAGTGAGATGAGTCTTAAGCTGCTATGATCAAGGGTGGTGTGTTAGTTTTTGAGAAAGAAAGGGCAATTGGCAATGCACAAAGATCAATGAGGAAGATTACAGTCATAAGGTGATAATATTAGCATTTCATCAAGACTTTGGAAGCAACCAGTAGACAAATTTATAGAAGTCTTAAATAGCAAAAAGGACAACCATTAATAATGCTTTACAAGGCATATATTCTACATGGAAGTATAGTTGCAGGAATATGATATTTTCATAAACCTATGATAGTCTACAAATGAAAGTCTAAATTCTATATACTTATGGGTGACTATTCTATAAAAGAGAGATAATGAGTGCATAGAGGTAAGATGTTCATGGTGAGTGGCAATGGTCAATGGTTCCTAGGGATACATGCATAGAAAACATGGTTTCAGTGGCATGAGCAAAGGAATAGAGGACTACAGTGTTAGCATTAAAAGGCAAGTATATGAAAGTTCAGGGCAATCATCTAGAAAGAAAGTATGCACAGTTCAGTCACCACAATGAGTGAAGACCAAGGACACTAAATATGGCTACCTACCAAGTGTCCAATGTAATAGAGGTAGGGTAAGTGAATAGTTTATACTCAAAAAGAGGCTTTTGAAGATGAATTAATGAAGGAAGAATCTGATTCCATGCCTTAAGAGGACCTGATATCTTCAAACTCAATAAAAACATGTCCCATAAGTAGTGCTGATGATAGTATAAGACACAAGAATACAGTGATGTTTCATTAAGGAAGCTTGATCTAGTCCATGTTTCACATTATGAATATCCTATCACAGACCTGACTACATATGATAGTGTATTTCCTTTGGTTGTCATCAAGAAGGACAAGTGCTAGATTGATGGGGTAGATTAGATGACCTATGGCAGTAGTTAGGCTGGTTGAGAATCAGTAACTGGTAGTTCACTTTTTGGAAAAGCATTGTAAACTTGGAGAAGTTTCTTTCTTGTCATTTATGTGCATTGTAACTTAGATTTTCAGTCTTGTGACTGAAAATGAACATTGTAATACTCTATTTCTAAGAATTTTTCAAGCAAGATAGATATTTTAGACTTGTGCAAGCTATAAGAACACCTTTCTTTTAATAAAGTTCAATTATTTTGCCTTCTCAATGGATGTCTTTATATTGTGTGCAATTAATTGATGATTGATGTGTATTTTTGTGTTTTATGTTTAACTCCTCAAATATCAATTAATTAAAATGACTAAATATACTACTAATTGACATCAATTAATAATTAAATTGACTAAATATACTACCAATTGATAGAAATTAGTGAACAATGAATAAATATGACTAAATATATGACCAGTGTTAAATTAGTGAATAAAAATGACTAAATAAGTGACTAGTTAACAAAAATCAATGACTAAATTAATGACTAAATATATTAGTGAAAATAAATGACTAAATAAGTGACCAGATTACAATAATCAATGACTAAATCAACGACTAAATATACTACCAAATTGATCAATCAAAACAACCAATAAATGACTAAAAATGGTTTAGTCATCAATTTGGTCACATTATAAATGACTGGCAATAACTACTAATTGTCACGTGACCATGTTTGGTCATTTATAAGTAGTTTTTAGTAGTTTTTTTAGTAATATATTGTTGTTTCTGTACTAGTGAGTGGTAAAAAACAAAGCTAGACTTGTATGCAAAGGCTACTCACAAGTGGAAGGAATAGATTATGAAGTAACTTTTTCTTCGGTGGCAAGACTAGAAGCTATTAGATTATTTCTGGCCTATGCAACACATAAAGATTTTAAAGTGTATCAGATGGATGTGAAGTCTACTTTTCTAAATGGAGAGTTGGAAGAGGAAGTATATATAGAGCAACCAGATGGATTTCAATTATCAGACAAACCAAACATGGTATGCAGATTGAAGAAGGCATTGTATGGACTAAAGCAAGCTCCTAGAGCTTGGTATGCAAGATTGGATAGGTATTTGTCGCAACAGGGATTCCATAAAGAGTCTGCAGATAGTAACTTGTATATCAAGGTAAGTAAAGATCAAATCCTGATTATTGAAGTCTATGTAGATGATATAATCCTTGGTGGAAATGAAGGTATGTGTAAGAACTTTGTAGATGAGATGCAAAAAGAATTTGAGATGTTAATGTGTGGTGAGATGAGCTTCTTTCTAGGACTGCAAATTAATTAGACAGATAAGGGCATTTTCATTTCACAATCTAAGTATGTCAAGGAGTTGTTGAAAAAGTTTGGAATGGAAGAATCTAAACCAATTTGTACTCCCATGATAACTGGTTGCATGCTCAACAAAGATGATAAATCCCCTTTAAGACTAATCAGAGAAAATATAGGTCTATGATTGGAGGATTGCTATACCTAACTGTTACCAGATCTGATATCATGCATGTAGTTTGTCTTGTGGATAGATTTCAAGAAGATCCTAAAGAGTCACATGTTATGGAAATAAAGAGGACATTCAGGTACTTGAAAGGCACTTCTGATTATGGTTTGTGGTATCCCAAGAAAAATGACTTCAACCTAAGTGCATACACAGATGCAGATTGGGCCAGATGTGTAGATGATAGGAAAATAACAAGTGGTGGTGTGTTATTTCTTGGAGACAGAGGTGTGTTTTGGCAAAGCAAGAAGTAGGATTCAGTATCCTTATCTACTGCTAAGGCAGAATACATTGTAGCAACATCATGTTGCACACAAGTGTTATGGATAAGATAAACTCTGAAGGATATCAAAATTAAGTATGGGGATTTGATTCCTATGCTCTGTGATAACACTAGTGCCATCAACATTTCAAAGAACCCAGTGATGCATTCAAGGACAAAACATATTTCTATCAGATATCACTTTCTGAGAGAGAAGGTTGCAAAGAAAGAAGTGAAGCTTGAGTATGTGCCTACAAAAGATCAGGTTGCTGACATATTCACCAAAGCTCTTCCTCAGGACACATTTGAATATCTTTGGGAAAAGTTAGGGGTTATTGCCCCTCCTTTGTTGGTCTAGATACATAAGGAAGTGCATCAGTCTAGTGTGGTTCAAGAGTCATTCTTTTCTGGACTGATGATGGAGGCTATCTATAAGGGGGAGTAGGTAGTGACATTAGAGAGTGTTGCAGTTAGAAGGAATAATTCAAAGAAGTTAAGAACAAGTGCAAGTATATGTAATGGAAATATATGTGTTTCCCTTTGCCATTGATGTCAAAGAGGGAGAGAGTTCATGTGAAAAACTTAGAGAAAAAGAAAGCATTCAGTGATCAAGGACAATTCAGATGTGTAAAGAGAAAGGGGGAGTTCTAATGCAAAGTTGTGTCTTAATGGTGGAACATGTTAAGTTTTTCACATCATATGTTGCCATCAATGACAAAGGGGAGATTGTTGTAAGTATGTGCTAATCAGTGTTGTCATTGATGTCAACATGATTGTGTTGTCATTAGTGTCAAATGTGCACTTGTTTTGTTACTTGATTGTGATGAGTTAGTTGCTTTGTATTGCATTGTATAAGTGTTGAAGATGATAAGAATATGTTCCTGATATTGAGTGTCCAAGTGCTTTTGAGAAAATTTGGTTCATACTAAAGACAAAGTTGTGAAGATGTATTCTAGCTTACATGATACTATCTGAGTTTTTGCTCCACATTTCCTATGTGTTGAAGACCAAAGTGTGAGATTTGGATATGTTTTAGAGAAGTGTTTGAAGTTGCTAAATCTAGAATTTGGTGTTTTGGATTATTGTGCAGTAGAAGTTTCATTCACTAGTTTGAAGATTGTGTCTGGCAGCATTTGCAGTGTGATAGGGTGAAAGTATTTTTCTTCACATTTCTTTGTAGTTTGGTTTTTGGTCTTGCAGTTTTGGACATATGTTTATAAGGTCCTTAAGTAGCTATCTTCATTCCAAAGGATTTGTGATTTGGTGCTCCAGAAAGCAAGTTATTGATTAGCAAAGTTCAACAATGTTTGTTGTGAGCAGTCTGTGATCTGTCTTCAAGTGATATTTTTTGTCTTCAAGTGAGATCTATTGTGGTTGGATTTGTTAGATCCCAGGTGACTTTATGTTGTTCATGGATGTCTCCATATTGTGTTGAAGGCATGTGCTTCATCCACAAGCTATGTTTTAGGTCTCAAAAATGTAGGTTGTAAACCGTAAGAGGATGCCAAGCTCTCTTAACGCTTTTGGCTAATGAAATAGGGTTGATATGATTGAAAACCCCCTTCTCTTTAGGTTCTACTAGACCTAGGTAGGTGTACCTTAATAGCTAATGTAGATTTGTGTGACCTTAGTGATCTACTCACAGTGGCATGTAGATGAGAGGCAGATATAAGGCTAAGATTTATTCTTATTATTAAGTTTTGAAATTTGAAAGGTTGTTTTAAAGTGATTATGACCAATGCCTAATTCTATTGGGTTAGTGGGGTCAAGAATTGTATGATTACAGATTTATCTACTTGTCTTAACTCTGACTCTAAAAGGATTTTAATTCTATCTTGAAGGAAACCAACTAAGAGGACTTATTTAGAGGGTTTTAACTCTTGGTAGAGACCAATAAACATAAATCACTTAGAAGGACTTAAATCAACTTCTCATAGAAACTAATCAAGCATACCACACAGAGACAACAAATATGCCTTGATAAATCGAAATGATTTAAATAATTGGAAAAGGCCAATATGGAGATAGTCAAATAACTCATAAGAATGAATATTAATAAAGTAGTAGAACACCCAAGATATATCCACTGATTAAACCATCTTGCCCATTATATTATTTCAAAAATCTCATAGAAGTTTCTATATCCTGTTTCTTTAATTATGACAGAAAATATAATAATATTGTATATATATTCATTGTTCTGCAATTGATTATTCTAAACTTGGCCTTGGTTTCCCTTATATATAGGAAACAAACAAGCTTTAGGTTGAAATAACATGACTGCTCCTAAACTACACCTTTTCAAATAGCTAACATTTCTTATGAAACATAATTAAGAAATAGATAAGGAGAACAATTTGGGCATCTGCATTGATCAAGATCTGAATCTGTTAATCATCGTAGAGAACCTATGACCACTGGCCTAGCAAGGTCCTCCTCTCCAATGTTGTAGTATCTAGTGAACATGCTTCACCCATTATTATTTCATATACACTATTTGTTTGTTTCTCCCTTTTGACCTAATATCGCAAAAATACTTGAACTAGCATTGGAAAAATTTTCATTCCAAATTAATCTAACCCTTTATGCTACTCTGGCAATGAACAAATTAATCTTGGTGATATGATCAATGTACTCTTGAGTCGCATAGGTTTTTATAGAGATTATATCATCCATGGTAGATTCCAAAGTGAAGATTCTGTCTAAACATATATGTGTGCCTTCTATCACTCTATCTTCATCATTGATCTTCTCAAGAGTTATTGGTAACAATTGGGCTAATTCATTTTTCCAAATACCCTTTTCCTATAAATTTCCTTCATTATCAAAGAAACTAGGGAATTCCATATCTAGATGTTGATCAAAATCACCAAGGTCCTCTGCTAACAAAGTGTTGAACCTTTCATGCTCACTGATTAGTTCATCATATTCCTTAAACACATGTTTATCAACACTTGTTTTGGCTCTTAGTTCCTCTTTCTTCTCTAGCATCCTGAGAAGCAATCTTTTATTCTCTTGGTAGGTACTATGTGTTCTCTTGTGCAATTCCCATACCTTATCACTTTTCCCCATCATTTTCTCAAATCTTTTCTTAATTAGTTCAGAAGCCATTTTGTATTTAACAACTTTCATTTTAGTTTCCAATTGATCACTCTTCTTTTGGAATTTTTCTACATTAATCTTCCAATAAGTGGTATCATCTCTGGCCTCCACCACTCTTTTGTTAGATTCCAAATAAGGTGAATAGCTACTTGATGATGATGGAAACTTGTCTTTATAGGTGGCAACTTCTTGCCTCAGGTTTGCATTCTCTACCATGTATGCATTATTATTTCTTACCAATCACTCACCTTGAGCCTTTGTAAATCTAGCAACATTCACGTTTAAATTAGTGGTCTCAATAGGATTTGTGTCCTCAACTCGCTATATTAAGAGATGACCAAATTGTTCATTCAGTTTGTCAATGATTTGAGGTCTCTTATTAGGGGGGTATAGTGCCCACATTAGTAATGTCACCTTCTCAGGATCATATCCTGACCCTGTTTTGATCTTATCCAGTGCTTCAATACTCAACTACACTTTTTTATCCTGATTTTTTCAAAAGGCATCAAAAATAATAGTTGGGTTCATATCCCACCCAAAGACTAGCATTACAACTGCTTCTTCAAGCAGTGTTCTTCCATTTTCTGGAGTCATGGTCTCCATTGCTTTGTCAATTTCTATTTGTAGCTCCTTCAATACCTTAGCCTCTACTTCAGGAGTGACGTCCTTCATTTTCTCTCTAGCCTATTTTCCTTTGCACTCATACAAGAAGGCTTTGAATTCAGGGATTTGGATAAATTCATTATGGGAAACAATTTTTTTGCTTGTCATATGTCTTATATCTTCTGATAACTCATCAGAGGCTTCCATCATGACCATTTCTCTATCCATAGGAGGCTCATACTATTCAATTATAGGCTCAAAGCCCTACACACCTTCATCTCCACTTTCAAACTCTTCATCCTCTACAACGTTGGTGTCAACAGAGAAGCTGATGTCTAGTGTAGGCTGAGGGGAAAGATGCCCCAAGGGTACTTCACACTCATCTTGTGTGTCCCTGATATTTTTACCTCTTTTCTCAAAAACCTTAGGAGGAACATCCATATTTAATTTTGATGCATGTGCAATTAACATGTCCAACCTTTCAACAAGATCATCAATCTCCAAAAAAGATCCTTTATAAGTGGGATTTTTTGCTATCCTCCAAGCTTTAGCTAGCATTATTTTATGATACAAGTTTCTTTTTTCAGCTGCACTATTCTCATCAACATTTTTTATCAAGTCATCATCAACAAATAGCACATGGTGATACTTTTTCAAATTTTTATTAACTTTGACACTATTTATGAAGTATTCAAGGTCAAAGTTTTCTCTGGCATTTCCTGATGGTATTATGAATTATTCTAATTTTTTATCAATTAATTGATATCCTTTCTCAGAAAGAACTATAAAATCTCCAAAACACAAAGTACCAGGCATCAAGGACTACTTATTGTGACTTTTAAAGTGCATAAAGTCAGAGTAAGCTAATTGCCTCACAATCTCTAAATAGGCAATTCTATCTGGACAGGTTTTTGGCAACAAAAATGGTGGTCCTTCATACCCAAATACTCTAATCTTTGTGCAATCATTATAGCCATACCAATCACCCCAGTTGTGATTGAATCTTCCCCTTTCATTCTTGTCCTTTGGCCTTAGAAATTTCTACACTTGCATTAACAGGTTGTAATCATAGGGATGGCCTAGCAATTTATACACCGGTTTTACAAAATATTCTTCAAAATATAGATAATGGGATCTCTCACACTTGCTATCCCAAATAACCATCAACATCTGCATAGGTTGGATGTTTTCATCCCTATCAAAATCTTTTAATCTCAAGCATTCATCCCACAAACACATATTCTATCCCTCATACAAGATAAGATGCATGAGCAAAGAGTAATGCTTAAATTTACTGCCTTCATTCTTTATAGAAACCAAATCATTGTGAAGATCATTGGCAAGGTATTCAGTATAGTCTAGAAGTCGTGCATCTTGTCTTTGCACATCTACAATATGAACCATTGGTGCAACTTCCATAAATAGAGAGGCTTCTAGACCAAGCAATTGACATATAGAATAGTAGGTGCATCTAAAGTATTCCTCAAATAACTCTACATAGGAGGGTGGATCCTCAACTCTTGAGAATACTCTGAGAGGCCTATTTCCTTCAACTCAGGGCCTATGTAAAGGTAGCCTTCATTTCTTGTAATTATTTCTCATATTATAGTACTCATTCAATAGGTCTCTGATTTTGAATTTCACATCAAAGCTAGTGTCCAACTCAAATGCCATTGATATATAGTCTTTGGTGATAGGGATGAAACTAGATCCATCATTCAACTCAATTATACAGGTCTGTGGATTGTATTTCTTGGCCAAAGCTTTTGATAAATCCACATTGACAAGCACATATGGCACTATGAGTTTTCCTAGGTTCAATCTCCATGGATTAGAGATAGGTTTATGCCTATGCATTTTCCTATAGTGATAGAGAAAAAGATCATACCCTCTTGTTAGGGTCCATGTGTCTCCTATTTGTTTATATATATCCTCCATTTTTTAGCTTGGAGGTTTAACTGGGCATTTCTCCTAGATCTCTGTCCTGACCTAGGCATTGATCTATCAAATCTTGGTTTAAGTGCCTTTCTTCTAATTTTTACCTTTTACCCTTAGGGTTTTTTGTCGTGTCTTCCATGATTAAAACTTATGTAAAAGAACCCTACTTCTATGAATGTAATTCAAACCATCATGTTGTAAATTCTAAGCCAAACTTAGAGTACTTGGATATCTTCTCTAGTTCTTGAATTATTATTTTCACTGTGCCCTACCCTCACTCTTCGTGGTTGCTTAATTGTTCAATCTTCTCAATATTTTCCTCAATATACTTAGTTTTGGTGTATTAATGGTGTCTCATGGAAGCTCTCATATCATCAAAGGCACATTTAATTTTTGAATAAGGGTCGTTTGATCACCACCAAACATGTCTTATCACTATTCCATCGAGATGATCAACTTTATGATTTCATCGATATGTCTCTTTGATATTCTTTTATTCTTTTTATTTCCCTTGGGATTTCGGAGTGACCCTAGATGGTCTCATACTGATAACAAGGTTTCCTCCCAAAATACCCTTTATGAAAAGTCTCTTTGATGTCCCTTTGCTTATTATGTCATTCACCTTTTCGAAGGGACTAGAAATCACCTCACTCTGATATTTCAAAGTCACTTCGAAATACCTTCAATATTTTCTTTTATTCATAAATGTTGTCTGCTTATCGGTAGGATTGGAAATCGTATTAGTCCAATATTCTAAATTCTTTTCGAAATACTTTTATTTATGCTTTGTAGGTGCTATCTCTTTATCGATGGGACACATTTAGGTGTTGCACCGATATACATCGGTCCCTTTGATATGTTTTTGATGTCTTCAGAAAATATCGAAGAGACCCTTAAATGACTTACTTCGATAATCCTTATTCTCTTTGATCTATCAGCCCCTTCGATTTTTTGATATTATCTTGATATGCTGCTGAGTTGTGTGTTTCTGCCCTTTTGGTCCTTCAGATTATCAAAGAAACTCCAAAGTGAGTCTCCCTAATATGGTGGTTTCTCACTGATATTCTTCATATTTATTTATCGAAAAGACCCTAGGGTAGGACTTACCGATATAGAAGTGCTTTTTTGATATGGTTTTTTGCTTTTAGGGTGAAGGTGACAAGACATGAATTTATTAGGGTTAAGACTCTGGGTCAAATGAATGTATTATTTTGAGCAAGGAAAATTTAAAATGATGTTTTGGGTATAATATGATGACGGGAGATGAATTTTTTTTAACAAAATTTTGGGGTTAAAATTTTTTTCCAACAGTGGCTCTGGTTGGGGATGAATGGCCATGAGGTCATTGCAAGAATTCAAAAAATTCTCTCTAGGACACAGACCAATGGTGGTTGGGAGGGGTGGGAAATGGAAATCCTAATCTACTGTGCATGGAAATAGAAAGTTTTCAAGAGAAGAAGTATTTCAGGAATTGTCTATGCAATGGCAATTCTTGTACATCACCACTCATATTCTATAGGTAATAGGAGTCTTCACCACATTTACCAGTGATGATAAATGGGCCTATCCATAATGCCTTGAATTTACCATGTTTTCCTTTGTCTCGTCCTCTGGCATTCCACATGAGAACCATGTCATACACCTTGAATTTCCTTTTATTATCCCTTTTATCAAATAGGTATTTCATCTGTAATTGTATTTTTTCATTTTGTTCCTAAGGTTGGGTCCTTATTTCATCCAATTCAGCCAACTATTCCATCATTTCTTCCATAGGTTCAGGAACATCTATATCTTCTTGGAGGATAAACTTATAAACTAGCAAAAGATTATGTATAGGAATCCTGGCTTGAGCACCATATACTAGTTCAAATGGGGATTTTCTTGTAGCCTTATTTATAGTAACCTATCTGCCCATAAAGCCATGTTTAGTTTTGAATCCCATGCCTTCTTGTTATTTTCCAGTTCATCTTTTTGATTATTTTTAGAATGCTTGTGTTGCTTGACTCTACCTATCCATTGGCCTAAAGATTTTATGGGGAGGCATATGAAATTGTTATGCCATAGGACTCACAGAATGTTTTGAATTCATTTGATATGAAACACATGCCATTGTCTGTAATGAGTCTTACAGGAACTCCAAATCCAGTGATGATATTTTCTAATAGAAAATTAATCACCACCTTACTAGTGGCTTGTCTAGTTGGAATTGCTTCTATCCACTTTGTGAAATAATCTGTAGCTACCAGGATCCATTTGTATCCACCACTTAATCTTTTTGCAATCTCCGCTAGAAAGTCAATTCCCCATTGATGAAATGGAGCTTCAACTTGCATTGGTCTTAATGGTAAGGCTCCTTGGTAGTTTAATTTGCTAGAGAACTTTTGACAGGATTCACATTTTCTCACATATCTGTGGGTATCCTTAAAAACTTCAGGCTAGTAGTATCCAACTCTCATTATCGTATGGGCAATAGTCTTTACTAAGAAGTGTCCTCCACACAAACCTTTATGCATTTCTTGTAACATCTTCTCAGCTTGTGTTTCATCTAGGCATAAAAGTAAGATGCCATATCTATTTTTCCAGTATAGATCTCCATCTATGAAGACATATTTTGATGCAATGATTTTTAAAGTTCTTCTTTGATTGTCATTTAGGCCTTGAGGACACTTCATGTTTTTAAGATAATACATTACATTGGTGTACCAAGGTGTATGCTCAATGCTTGCAATAATGTTATCTTCCTCTTTTATGTTGCAAACTTGTGTAGCCTCCAAATTTTATTTAGCCATTAACTTGGTCAAACCTTCACCTCTAACAAGCTTGGTGATTTGGATGTTGATGTTAAATTCTTGGATTCTATTGATCCATCTACATCTCCATCCTGTGATTTCATTTTGGATAAAAACATCCTTCACAACAGTGTTTGATACATAGGCTATTAAAGGGGCTCCAACCAAATAGGGCCTGAATGCCTTTACTAATTTTACAAGGGCATAGGCTTGTTTCTCAATAATGTCATACTTCAGCTCTGCTCCCTAAAGTGATTTACTAAAAAATGAGATGGGTTGTTCATATCCTTCTTTATTTTTCTATAACATTACAACCATCATTGTATGAAAAGGATGCAAAAGAAAATATTTGTAATGGCTTGTCAAAGTCTAGAGACTTTAATACAGGAGATTCTTTAATAGCTTCCTTAACGGATGTAATTGCATCAATGGCCACTTTGGTCCAATCTATTTTTGCACCCTTTTTCAACATTCTTCAAACTGGCTTAGCTATTTCTACAAAGTTGGGAATAAATCTCCTAACAAAATTTATTTGTCCAAAGAAAGACTGAATGGCTTTCACAGTTTTTGGAATAGGAATTTTATCAATAGCCTCTACCCTTTTGAGATCAATGCTTACACCATGTTTTAAGACTATGTGCCTTAGTAGCTTACCCTCTGTCACAACAAAAAGACATTTCTTTGGGTTTAAGGAAATACCATATTCTAGTGCCCTGATGAAAACCTTCTCCAGATGTACACAATGATCTTTTGCCCTTTTAGAATATGTTGTAAGATCATCTTGGTAGACCACCATTATTGTGTTAATTAGATTGGTAAAGGCTACATCCATGGCCCTTTGAAATGTCACCTCGTCATTGGTAAGGAGAAAAGGCATTCTCACATAGACATAGGAACCCCAAGGTGTTGTAAAAGTAGTTTTATACTATTATGATTCCTTAACCTTTACTTGGTTGTACCTAGAGAAGTCATCCATCATGGACAACAATTCACATCCTGTCACTTGTTGTAACATTGTCTCCATGTTTGTAAGGGGATAGTTATCTTTTAGTGATGAGATGTTTAAATTTCTGAAATCTATGCACAATTAGATTATATCACCATTCTTTTTTCTTATAGGTACCAAGTTTGATACCGAAGAAGAGTGTCTTATCGATTTAATAATACCCCCTTCTCTAAGCTTCATGAGTTCTTGCATCTTAGGTGCCAGTGTAGGATTTATAGGTCTTTGCCTGAATGGTTTGGCATCAGGTTTCAATGGTACTTCATGCTAGAATAAATCTTCCCTATATGCCTTTAAATCATCATAGGACCAAGAAAACACATGTTTATATCTTCTAAGCAGGGCTATAAGCATTTCTCTAACTTTTGGGCTGATCTTTTTTCTAATGTAGACCTTTCTAGGAGCTATATATGTTCCCAGATTAATCTCCTCAACATCCTTAAGATTGGCTGGTGTAGGTTTGAGATTATATATGTCATGTCCATCAAATACTCTTTCTAGGGCCACAAGACCTTTGGGTATTTTATTCATTTTGAGCTATCCACTACTTCTTGCCCAAAAGGAGTTTCCTTTCCATCTACCTCTTCCACAAGCACATTGAAATCTATTTATTGGGATTCATATTTGTCTACACAATGAAAGAACTTAATTTGATCCTCGTTATTATTGAATACTTTCCAGTTATAAATATTATCAGGGATTGCAGGCTAGTCTTGAATTCCACTTATGTTATTCCTGATAATGTAATATTATCTCTGTTTAGGGCCACATTTGCCAAGAAATCTACCATTATGTTTTTTGATCTCTCTATCCAATTTATAGAGAATGCATCAAAGAGTTCAATGGTGTCCCAAAAAACATTTCTATATTGCTTCAACCTCTTGTTCTTTGATGAATATTTTGCCCTAATTTATGAAACAATTAATTCAGAGTCACCATATACTGCTAGCTGTTTGATTCCATATCTTAGGGCAATGTTCAAACCCAACAACAATGCCTTGTATTCAACAATATTATTAGTGCATTTAAAGGTTAACAAAAATGAATACTTGAATTCTTGCCTATTGGTGAGATGAATACTAGTCCTACTCCATTCCCTCCTTTATTGTATGCACCATCAAAATACATTCACCATACACCATGTTAATTTAACTGAGTCTCTCTATTGATTGGTTCTCTATTTTGTAATTCAGACTGTGATTTTTCAATTCTAAAACTCCCAAGATCTACATCATAGAAACAATTCATCTGGTTTAGATCTAGATGTTCTATTATATTTTCATATCTTGGTTCTCTGTACAACCTGACTTCCTTCCCATTTACTGGTATTGTTGCATATGATAAGTCCAATTGGACATTTCCCCCTATTGCAGTAGTCCATTGTCTGGATAACAACATCCCATAGTATGGTGGAGTATCTACTATAGTTATATCAGTTCTGTAAGTGGCTTCAGGACATGAGGCCAATTTTAATTCCACATCCTTCATGACTCCAACAACTAGGATGGACCTATAACATTTTTTGTATATTGTGTCTACCCACAAGCCTAATTCTTTCATAACAACTATTGGCATAATATTTATTACAGCTCCAGAGTCAATCATACAATTTCTTACCAATTTGTTATTGATCAATAGTGTTATATAGAATGGATCCACCTCGGAAGGATTCTTTGTTATGGTATCACCAAGATAGATTTCAGGTGTGTTCATGACTTCTTATCCCAGATTGTTTATTTTGTTTTCTAGCCCTTCTTTATTTTTGTTTTGATTTTTCCACTAACTTGGTATATTAGAAATCAATTTCAAAGCATTGTCCTTGTATTCATCTATTTTCATTATTTCAAGTAATGGTACTGACATCTTTATTTAAGACAATGCTTGTGTTATGTCAAATGAAGGAGTAATGTTGATTTGCTCTATTTTTCTTTATTTGAGCATTTGTCTTCGGATTGTTACTTACTGCTATCCTTTGTCTTATTTTGCTCACCCTTTGATATTTCCTTATGTCTATTTATTTGGATTTCTCCTTTCTTCTGGTTATCCAAGGTACCCTTATGATTTGGTTCTTTGATGATCAAGCATTTGGGTGTTCCTTGATCTACATTTATGGTTCTATTACTCATATTGTAATTAGTTCTAGCCTGAGCCACAACATCAATTGTAAGAGCTCTTTTCTCTTCCTTAGTGGGATTTATTAACTGGAAATGTGGGGCTATGTTAGGTATGTACGTGGTTCCTTCACCATTATCTTCTTGATCAGAGAAGATTTCTTGTTGACCCATTTTAACATTGTACCTCTAGTTGCTGACATCATATTCAAACCCATCTTCTTCAAAGGATGAGTATTCTTCATCAATTTGGTGAGGTCTCATTCCCAACATGTTTATAGTATGATCATCCCTATATTGATCATAAGATATTTCATTTTTTTTAATTATTGGGCCACTACACAGTATTCAAGTGAATGTGGTAGGTTGCATGCCAAACACCATGGATTATTTTCTACCACATGTGTCCCTTGTCTCTTTAAGGGATCAGGGGTGTCTTTACCATAGTTCTACTTTTGTTTGTTATCCACAGGTCTCCCATCCTTCCAATTTGTGTTGTAGGGCATATCATGTAACCTAGGCCTTTCATTTCTATAATAATTTGCTTGCCTAGTCTGATGGTTGTTAGGACTTTGTGGAACTCTAATATTTTCCCTTTTACCAATCTTTCTAGCAGCTCTTCTATTGTTTTCAATAATCACAGTGGCCTTTTGAGCTTTTGCAAGAGTCATAGGAGCTCTATTTTGGAGTTCATATCCAGTTTTAGGGTCAAATGCTTTTAAGTATACAGCTAGAGCCATGCCATCTGGGGGTTTCAACTTAGGTGAAATTTTATGATATATTTTTGAGAAATTTTATGATATATTTTTGAGAAATTTTATGATATATTTTTGAGAACCTCTAGTTGAAATCCACAACTAATTCATTATGGTACTTTTGTATGCCTGTCAATTCATGAACTACAAAATTTGGGTCATAGTGATTTCCATATTGTTCTTTGAACTAATCTTTAAAGCTTCAAAATAACTGATTGAAGCATCAGGCAAATTCTTATACTAATACCTAGCATCTTCGATCAGAGATAGCATAAATAATTTCATGAGGACATCTTCATATTGTGCACTTCATATCTATCCATAACTATCTCAAAGTTTCTAATATGTTCATTTGATGCAACAACATTATTTCCAAAAATGGTGGGATTGCATTTCTCAAATCATTGTCAATGGGATCAGGGTAGATTTGATACCCAGACAAATCTAGCTACATGTATCTATTTATATTGAGGGGTCCTTGTAGGTTTTGGTTTGGCTGATATTGTTGGTGGTGATGGTGAGGTGCATGTTGTTGTATATAATGGTGTGGATTCGTGCTTACATTTTTCTAGCGAGGTGGAACATGCTACTAACCAGAAGGTGGATAGCTATTAGCCATATGTTGGGAAGTAATATGAACATTATGTATAATTGGGTTTCATGGTGGAATGTTCTGCTGCACATAATTAGTATTACCTAGATTTTGTGGTTATTATGAAACATTAAAACCACTTGCACTCTAATGTGACCCTTGTGGATTGCTTGCAGGAACATGCCCACTTTGTTTATGGGGAGGTATATACTTTGAGCTGCTTGTTGCACATCAAGATTTTATTTGCCGCAACTCTTGCTTTATTTGTTCATCCTCTTCTTTCAGTTTGGCTAGCCTAAGCTCTTCGTGTAAATTTTGTAAATCTTGTTGCACCTCATCAGCATTTTTTGTGTCTTTTGGTGGACTATATTGAGTCTCTTTGGATGCTATTTGATCAATAGACTCATTTTGAAATCCCCCACCCTATTGTAGTGATGTTTTGTAATCATATTCTGCTTGCATTTGTATCCTTTCCTGTTTAATTTGTGCCTCAAATTCAAGTTGTTTTTGAGGGTCAGGTCTGTATTGGTCTAGAACATCACCAAATTTGTTTTGTTTAGATTGGGTAGGATTACTTTTTGATTGGAATCCTTCATGGAATTCTGATTCATGCAAAGAAGTAAAACTGTTATGTGTTAGTATAGGTTGTTCTGATGTATTTTCCAGAGTATTCTGGTTATTAGTGTGTTCAGACTGATTTGATATCCCACTCTTCTAGTAGGGGCCTTTGAAGGTGGGGATGATTGAAACTTTTTACCATTAGTTTTGGATCTCCTACAATCCATGTTATAATAGATTATGACAGTTTAATACATAAGATGTCTTGAATTTTGTATAGAGTCACCACCTCTCTTAAGAGGATTGATTTATCTTCTAGGTTTTCTCTTCACCAGTAGAGTTATGATTCTTTAATTTCCTAACTCTATTGAGATGGTGTCCTACCAAGTTTTCTTATGTTGGTTCCCAGTAGAGTCATCAATTCTATTAGGTCTCAAAAATATGGGTTGTAAACCTTAAGAGGATTCCAATCTCTCTTAACACTTTTGGCTAACGAAAGAGGGTTGATATGATTGAAAACACCCTTCTCTTTAGGCTCTGCCAAACCTAGGTGGGTGTATCTTGATAGTTAATGCAGATTTGTATGACCTTAGTGATCTACTTATAGTGGCATGTATATGAGAGGTAGATATAAGGTTGAGAGTTATTCTTATTGTTAAGTTTTGAAATGTGAAAGGTTGTTTTAAAGTGATTATGATCAGCGCTTAATTCTATTGGGTTAATGGGGTCAAGAATTGTATGATTGCAGATTTATCTACTTGGCTTAACTCTAACTACCTAACACCTTTTGAATGTTTATACTTTGTATAAACATGCAAGAATATTGGTTATTAGACTCTTCTTTAAAATCCCATTGATATCTTTTCAAGTTACTGTGGTTATCTAAAAGGATTTTAATTCTATCTTGAAGGAAACCAACTAAGATGACTTATTTAGAGGGTTTTAACTCTAGGTAGAGACCAATAAACATAAATCACTTAGAAGGACTTAAATCAACTTCTCATAGAAACTAATCAAGCATACCACATAGAGACAACAATTGTACCTTGATAAATCTAAATGATTTAAATAACTAGAAAAGGCCAGTATGGAGACAGTCAAATAAATCATAAGAATGAATATTAACAAAGTAGTAGAACACCAAAGATATATCCACTGATTAAACCATCTTGCCCATTATTTTATTTCAAAAATCTCATAGAAGTTTCTGTATCCTGTTTCTTTAATTATGACTAAAAATATAATAATATTGTATATATATTGATTGTTCTACAATTGATGATTCTAAACTTGACCTTGGTTTCCCTTATATATATATGGGAAGCAAATAAGATTTAGGCCAAAACAACATGACTGGTATCAACTCTGGCCTCCACCACTCTTTTGTCATATTCCAAATAAGGCAAATAGTTATTTGATGATGATGGCAACTTCTTGCCTCAAGTTTGCATTCTCTACCAAGTATGCATTATTACTTACCAATCATTCAACTTGAGCCTTTGTAAATCTAGCAACATTCACATTTAAAATAGCAGTCTCAATAGGATATGTGTCCTCAACTCATTGTATCAAGAGATGACCAAATGCTTCATTCGGGTTGTCAATGATTTGAGGTCTCTTATTAGGCGGGTATAGTGCCCACATTAATAATATTTCCTTATCAAGATCATATTCTAACCCTGTTTTGATCTTATCCAGTGCTTCAATACTCAGGTACACTTTTTTATCTTGATTTCTTCTAAAGGTATCAAAAACAATAGTCGAGGTCACATCCCACCAAGAGACTAGCATTACCCCTACTTCTTCAAGTAGTGTTCTCCCCTTTTTTGAAGTCATGGTCTCCATTGCTTTGTCAATTTCTATTTGGAACTCCTTCAATACCTCAGCCTGTACTTTGAGAGTGATGTCCTTCATTTTATCTCTATCATGTTTGCCTTTGTACTCATACAAGAAGACTTTGAATTCGAGGATTTTGATAAAATCATCATCTGAAACAAATTTTTTGCTTGTCATATGTCTTATATCTTATAATAACTCATCAGGGCCTTCCATCATGACCATTTCTCTATCCATAGGAGGCTCATACTCTTCAATTAGAGGCTCAAATCCTTGCACACCTTCATCTCCACTTTCAAACTCTTCATCCTTTGCAACATTGGTGGCAACAGAGACATTGATGGCTAGTGTAGGCTGAGGGGAAAGATGACCCAAGGGTACTTCACACTCAGCTTGTGTCTCCCTGATATTTTTACCTCTTTTCTCAAAAACCTTAGGAGGAACATCCGTAGTTAATTCTGATGCATGTGCAATTAACATGTCCAACCTTTCAATAGGATCATTAATCTCCAAAAAAGATCCTTTATAAGTGGGATTTTTGGCTATCCTCCAAGCCTCAACTAGCATTATTTTATGATACAAGTTTCTTTTCTTAACTGCACTGTTCTCATCAACATTTCTGATCAAGTCATCATCAACAAATAGCACACAGTGATACTTTTTAAAAATTTTATTAACTTTGACACTATTTATGAAGTGTTTAGGGTCAAAATTTTCTCTTGCATTTCCTGATGGCATTCTGAATTGTTCTTTTTTTAATCAATTAATTGATATCCTTTCTCAGTAAGAACTGTAAAATCTCCAAAACATAAAGTACCAGGTGTTGATGGTGTTTTTGACACACAACAACGCAGGTATGATTGCTAGTATCACACCTCTCTTGAAAAAGGCACCCTATCCAAGATAGGACTGCCCCAAGGATAATATAGCTAGGTCTTAGCTTGCTTGGAATGACTCAGTGGTATGTCTAGCTATGCCAACAAGGGGTCTTACATAAAATACAGGGTTTATAGAATATGACAGCAATATGTATGCATAAACCCTACGAAACTTTTAGCAGATTTGTAATGTAGATGTTGTTTCTAACCTAACCTAACAAACTTGACTAAATAAAATCAAAAGGTAAAGGGAGAGAGAGAAGATAAGAGAAATCCTATAGACAATTATAGAAATGATCAATAAATAGATAGACAGACTCTTGATAATAAACAAATCTCTGCTTAACTAGGTAGCCCATAATGCCATAGAGATTTTGCAATCTTCTTAGGAAATGCAATTATTTTCAAATTGTAGAGGGTTCATCAAACACCCAATCCTTGGCGTAGCTCAATGAATTCATACAATTGAACTTATCTCATAAACTATGCCTAGACTAACCATGCACAATGACATACAATCAACAAGCCATTAATGGTATGGATAGGAAATCCATTAAATATCTGAATAGTTAATCACTAATACAACTGAATGTAAACTAATTTCAGATTGACATGAACCATGAAATCTAATAGGAGACAACACAATGATGCAAATTCCCAGCAACCTGCAAAACTTGCTTTGTATTGACTAAATTTTGGCAGTCTCAACAATTCATTATCAAGTCTTACTTACAAATGAGAGAAAATGATGGCCCTTTTATAGACAAGGCACCATACCAAGTTTTTGAATGGACGATGGAGATTAACTCAACACCAACCATCTAGATTACATGTCATTTAATTTGGTCGATGGGTAGTTACAATCCTAGATTTGTCTTTGTCTTGTAGGAAAAAGACAAAAAACCAACTTTTTAGCTCATGAGAACAAGATGTAATAGTAACTTTTTGAGTTCTCTAATGGGACAAATGACTTTTCCACAGTGTTGACTTGCCAAGAAGATTATGTAGCATGTTTTTTTTTGTGGAGGTATATGTAACTTGGTGCTTGCTGGATAAAACTTTGCATGACTGGATGGCTGGAACAATTGTATGCATGTCTTGGACATTGGACTGGTTCTATAGGAACAACAATGAAGTGGACTTGATATTTTATGTATTTAGCTCCTCTAGCTCATCTCCATCATCTTGAATATCATATTAAATTCCTCTTTCATGTACAACATCAATTTGGTTTATAAAATGAAGGTTCTACATATCTAGGTCAACACCGCATCTCTGTGTGTACATCCTTCCAGGACAGCTCTAATTAGCTCCAACAAGCTCCTTTGTGCTCTTAGACCTACAATAAACAAGACCAAGCATCAATTTCATCATAAAAAGTCATTTTCCATCAATTTATATCAAAACATGTCCATTTGCAGCCACAGATTAGTCTAGGACAGCTTATTGTCAATGTTGCTTCCTTATAGACAAACTTCATAAATCTAGTGACTTTTGCGTGATTCTCTAAGTTTTTTACCATTTGTGAGTACCCATTTGGCCAATATATTGATTTAGGAAGTTTTTTTGGTCATTAGAATCCATTTGCAGACTTTTATTTCATGTTTTTCGAGTCTTTTCTGTAAAAAGTAGGATTTTTGGGGGCCATGGACTTTTCATGTGCACTGACATTAATTATCATAAAACATGCCCAAAATCCATGTAAACTTGGTAAAATGTTCATCATGATGTGACAAATAGATGTGTAGATCAAATTCACTAAGAAAATCCAAGTTGCACCTCGAAAAACCCAATTTCTGGCCCAAAATACCAAAAAGTGCTTTGGGGTCACTAACTTAGCGTTGATTTTCCTTTCAATTGACCTTGCGGGGATTTTGGGTTCATTCGACCTTGTGGGGATTTTGACTTCTACTATACAAAGTTGACTGGTCCAATTTTAGCACAAGTCAGGAGGATGCATTTTCAGCATAAAAAGTGGTGTTTTAAGTTAGTGCAAAATTTTAATCATACCGACCGGCACTGTTTTTGGAAGGTATTGCAAAAGTTGGTCAGACCACTTTTAAGTGCAAGTCAGAGGGGACTATTTTTAGCGCTAAGACTATGTTGGCAGGGTTTTTGGTTTGGACTAACTTAGTGCACTAAAAAGGTCAATTGGGAGTGTTTCTAGCGCAAGTCAGTCAGTCACATTTTTAGCGCTAAGTTGACAAATTCTTCTAGCGGGAGTTTTTGGTCTGACTGACCTAGTGGTAGTGTGGAGGGAAGTTAGTTAGGGACATTTTTAGTGCCAAAGTTGGTAGGAGGCATTTTTAGCGCTAAAGTCAGTGCAGTGGATTTTTAGCGCAAAGGTCGGTTGGGGTCATTTTTAGCACTTTTTGCAGTAGGGAGTGTGTTTTTTTAGTGCTAGTTTTAAACTTTCCAGAGTGAAAGTATATTTAAAAATATACTTTAAATATTTTTAAATATACTTTCAGGATGTTTGAGATGGGTTCCAGACCCATAGGATTTTATATGCAAATTCTAGAATTTTGTGGTTCCACTAGATTTTAGACTTAGCCATTTTTCAGGATTTTCAGGATTTCAGAATTAGCCAAATCAGGGCTTCAAGACCATGTGACAGAATGAAAGTATATGAACCCCTTAGTGAAATCTTGTGGAATTTGATGTGATTTTGCAACTGTAAGACCTAGAAACTAGGATTTTCAACGTGACACATCTTGCAGAAGTAGTTTCAAGGACAATATCCAGTGACATGGGATTTTGGAGCACAATATAGTAACACCTAATTTTAGCGTAGAAGGAAACAAATGGCTATATTCAAGTACAAGACCACTCAAGAAACCTCTAAATGACATCAAATCACTTCAGACATGCAAAATACTCAAATCTGGAACAAATCATGTACTCTGAGCACATATTCACCTTCTCGGCTGAGACTCCAAGTCAAAGAAAAAGAGGGGGTCTCCATTTGGAAAAAATGGGCGTGTGTGCAAGGCACAACACTAGGCATCAAGGACTACTTATTGTGACTTTTAAGGTGCATAAAGTCAAAGTAAGTTAATTGCCTCACAATCTCTAAATAGGTAATTCTATCTGGACAGGTTTTTGGCAACAAAAATGGTGGTCCTTCATACCCAAATACTCTAATCTTTGTACATTCATTGTAGGCATACCAATCACCCTAGTTGTGATTGAATCTTCCCCTTTCATTCTTGTCCTTTGGTCTCAGAAATTTTTGCACTTCCATTGACAAGTTGTAATCATAAGGATGCCCTAGCAATTTATACACAGGTTTTAAAAAATATTCTTCAAAATATAGATAATGGAATCTCTCACACCTTCTATCCCAAATAGTTGTCCACATCTGCATATTTGATGTTTTCATCCCTATCCAAATCTTTTACTCTCAAGCATTCATCCCACAGACATGTATTCTATCCCTCATACAAGATAAGATGCATGAGCAAAGAGTAACGCCTAAATTTACTGCCTCCATTCTTTATAGAAACCAAATCATTGTGAAGATCATTGGCAAGGTATTCAACAGAGTCCAGATGTCATGCATCTTGGCTTTGCACATCTGCAGTTAGAACTATTGGTACAACTTCCATAAATAGAGAGGCTTCTAGACCAAGCAATTGACAAATAGAATAGTAGGTGCATCTAAAGTATTCCTCAAATAACTCTATAGAGTAGGGTGGATCCTCAACTCCTAAGAATACTCTAAGCCTATTTCCTTCATCTCAGGGCCTATGTAAATGTAGCCTCCATCTCTTGTAATTATTGCTCAGATTATAGTACTCATTCAACATGTCTTTGATTCTGAATTTCACATCAAAACTAGTGTCCAACTGAAACACCATTGATATATAGTCTTTGGTGATAGGGATGAAACCAGACCCATCATTCAACTCAATTATGTAGGTTTGTGGATTGTATTTCTTGGCCAAAGCTTTTAGTAACTCCACATTGACAAACACATTTGGCACTATGAGTTTTCCCAGGTTCAGTCTCCATGGATTGGAGATAGGTTTATGCCTATGCATTTTCCTATAGTGATAGAGAAAAAGATCATAACCCCTTATTGGGGTCCATGTGTCCCCTATTTGTTTATATATATCCTCCAATTTTTTGGCTTGGGGGTTTAACTGGACATTTCTCCTAGATCTCTATCTTGACCATAGCATTGATCTATCAAATCCTAGTTTAAGTGCCTTTCTTCTAATTTTTTCCTTTTACCCTTAGGGTTTTTGGCCATATCTTCCATGATTAAAACTTTTGTAAAAGAACCTTACTTCTGTGAATGTAATTCAAACCAGTATGTTGCAAATTCTAAGCCAAACTCAGAGTACTTACTTGGATATCTTCTCTGGTTCTTGAATTATTATTTTTTCTGCACCTTGCCCTTACTCCTCGTGGTTGTTTAATTGTTCAATCTTCTCAAGATTTGCATCAATATACTTAGTTCTGGTGTATTAATGGTGTCTCATGGAAGCTCTCATATCATCGAAGGGACATTTAATTTTTGAATAAGGGTCGTTCGATCACCACCAAACATGTCTTGTCACTATTCCATCGAGATGATCAACTTTATGATTTCATCGATATGTCTCTTTGATATTCTTTTATTCTTTTTATTTCCCTCAGGATTTTGGAATGACCCTAGATGGTGTCATACTGATAACACAATTTCCTCCTAAAATACCCTTTATGAAATGTCTCTTTGATATTTACTTGTCTCTTCGATGTCCCTTTGCTTATTATGTCATTCACTTTTTCAAAGGGACTAGAAATCACCTCACTTTGATATATCGAAGTCACTTTGAAATTCCTTCAATGTTTTCTTTTATTCATAAATGTTGTTGGCTTATCGGCAAGACTGGAAATTGTATTACTCTGATATTCTGAAGTCTTTTCAAAATGTTTTTATTTTCCCTTTATAGGTGCTATCACTTTATTGGTGGGACACATTTAGGTGTCACACCGATATACATCGGTCCCTTCGATATTTTTTGATGTCGTCAGAATATCGAAGAAACCCTTAAATGACTTACTCTGATAATCCTTAGTCTCTTTGATCTATTAGTCCCTTCAATTTTTTGATATTAGTTCGATATGCCGCTGAGTTTATCCTTTTGGTCTTTCGGATTATCGAAGAGACTTCAAAGTGAGTCTCCCTAATATGGTGGTTTCTCACAGATATTCTTCATATTTATTTATCGAAAAGACCCTAGGGTAGGACTTAGCAATATAGAAGTGCTTTTCTGATATGGTTTTTTGCTTTTAGGGTGAAGGCAGACAAGACATGAATTTATTAGGGTTAAGACTCTGGGTCAAATGGATGTATTATTTTGAGCAGGGAAAATTTAAAACGGTGATTTGGGGATAATATGATGATGTGAGATAATTTTTTTTTAAAAAAATTTTGGGGTTAAAATTTTGTTCCAAAACTATGATTGAGTTCTTGGAAGCATGTACCTAAGTATTCTTGGTGTTTGCACAAGTTTGGTCGACTTGGGTTCTAACACTCTTTGCGGATGTGTTTCATGGATTGTAGAAGCATGTTAAAGGATGTGAAGATGTATTTGGGTCCAAGCTATGTTGTGAAGTGTTCTTCTTTCATTCATTTACTCTACAAGTTTGTTTAGGTCTAAACCTAATTTGAATTATGTATGTTTATTGACCTTGGAGATTGTTCCAAAGGTTGTAAATTGTATTTCTAACCTTGATGTATGTTCCAAGGTTGATGATTGATATAAATAAATGAAAAGGATTCATGTGTTTGGGGTGTGGATGCGAAGATATGAAGATAAGAGTGTTTGTGTTGTAAGGAGAGCAAAGGTGATATGTATTGTGCTTCAATGGAACTGAACTTAGGCATGTTGTAGATGCTATTATATAAGTTCATGGAAGTGAGCCACTCCTCAATAGTGATCCACCCTATTGGCAGTGAGCCCTATTTGCAATGAGCATTTCTTTGGATAGTGAGTCCCTGGGTAGTGAGCCTTTTAGCAGTGAGCCTTTTTTTGTTATTCGGTATTGTTACTACATTATATTGTGAGCTAACACTCACCGTGGTTTTTCCCTTTTATGGTTTTCCACATAAAAATCTTGTGTTCATGTGTGTATGGTGTTGATGTGTTTAAGTTTTGTTTCTGCACTTCATGTTTAATCTTCATAATAGATTAAGGGTTAAAGTAAGTGAATGTGAATGTGATTTTATTTAAGAAAATATAAAGTTTTTTATACAACTAATTCAACACCCCCTCCCCCCATCTCAGTTGTCTTGTGCCTTCAACAAGCCTAAAAAGGCTAAGAGGATATCTAGGATGGTAACTGACTCTACTATAGGGCATAATGTTTTAGAGATTGCTAATCCTATTGGTAATACAAATGAAAATGAAGTCATAGAGGCTGATTTTAACATGAGCAAAATTGATATGGGCCCCACAACTGATGATGGAGATATATATCATGCCAAGTTCTCTGTAAGCATGCTAGTAAAGAGGGTTAAAGAAGAACAACAAGAGAACTTGAAATTCAAAGCCCAGGTGAATGCTTTGACTTCTTTTATTCAATCCATTTTAAATATTACTTCTCAGCCTTCAGATGCAACTCCTATTATCACTATTGGTGGAATGGATCCTAGTATCCTACACCAAGTTAAGAGATATCAAATGTTAGCCAAAGCCACTGAGAAGTGGATTAAGAAGGTTACATTTGATAGCCTGTTATACATTGAGGAGGGTATGAGGTTGTATGCTGTTATGTCTGAGAAGAGAAAAGGATTAGAAGCTCAATTACAAAATGTTAAGGGGGAAAGTGGTATGCTGTTGGTGTCTAAGGAAGTACAAGAAATTATTAAGATTGACATAGGTATTCTCTTGGCTGAAAAGATTCTAAATGATCCAAAAGAAAATGAATTTGTTTCTTGGTTAGATGCTCTTGAATGGAAGCTATATGTGCTTAGACAATACAACAATGATCTAAGAGGAATTATTAATCAATATCATGCTGACCTTATAGACCTCTAAAAGAACTGTAACACTTTTGAGGTCAAAATTTTGAATGAAGGTGGTAAAGATTTGCGAGATGTATGAGAAGTAAAGCAATCATTTAAGATGATTCTCATAGAGGAAATTGTAGGTGTTGATATTGTTACTAGAGAATCATTGGGTAAGCTTGGGAACATGGCCATCTATCTCACAACTTTCAAGGTTGAAGTTGATGAGATTATAAAAGGCTAATAGATGTGGAGAGAACAATCAGCAAGTGGAAACTCAGGGTACACATTACTATTTCTCCAAGTGGCAAGGTCATAACTCCCATAATCTCAAGGTACCAAAGTTATAAAGTGAAGTTACAAGCATAGGTGGACTCAACTACAACTAGTGGACAAGACAAGGAGAGTGAGGTGATTTGAGGAAGAGACTCAACGACTGCCATGTGATGGCATTTTATGTTTTTATGTTATTTCTTTTAAACAATTTGCTCTAAAAACTATTGTTTTAAAAGACTTGTTAATTATCTTTTAATTGGTTGTCTCCAAGAAGCTGTTATTATTTCAAGACAATTATTATTTACAAGGCTATATATTCTAAGCTTGTCGATGCTTAGGGATCTTTTAGCAAACTTTGTGTTCTTAATTGGTCATTTTTGGTGTTACTCTATATTTCATTGATTTTAGTATATGAATGTAAGTTGGAGGAGTTGATTGCTTAAATCATAAACTTTGTGTTATGATGGATGGATATATGTTCTTATGTTGAATATTTATCTGCTTCTTAAATTGTAGTTGTATATTGGGATGATTGGAAATTTTTATTGTGGCTCATTGCTGTTAATAGTTTTTCTTTCGATGAATGGTTTGTAGTGATGATTATATGATGAAAGATATAATTTTATGATTATGGTTGCATGTGAAGTCTTTGCACTTCTTATTGTGTTAGTTGTGTTCTAATTCATTACCTTTATTGCTTTCTAGTTAAAATCACCACCTTTCCTGCTTTATAGTTAAAATCATACATAGTTTTCATTCCTTTAACATCATTCGAAGGTAGTTGCACCTTGTAAAATAAGCAATCATTGTAAAATATCATTGCAAATAGATCAACTATTAGTACAGTTGTCATTTGTGTGGGTGTGAGATAATAGAGTTAAGTGGCAAATCTGTAAACTAACACCACACAAACCTATTATAGTCAATACTTGATAGAAAATAAGTATAAAAATATAACAATCGACTGTAGTAATCCACTAAACCCTTTAGGCTAGCTATAGTGGTATAAAGATATCAATAATCCTCACTAATTTCTTAATACCATCAGGTCCTTCATAAGTTACTAGATGTTAATAGAACGCATGCCTATACATACATAAGTATGTGCGTACATACCTATATATGTATAGGTATGTTGTTCTCACATGCAAATAGTTTAGTAATGAAATAAAACTAACAGAGCTTTCTCAACTATTATACTCTATTTTCTTTGATTAAATCCTATATGTATCCCAATATAGAGATAAAACCTTTATGAAAGATAACTATATAGGGATTCTCTTCAAGCTAAGCTGTGAGTTAGAAACAAATGACAAACTAAAAGGTCTTGAAGGTTTTGGTTTACCAAATGAACAACAAAAACAACCCTTCAAAACTATAAAATAACTTCGATATGCTCTGTATATGAATTTTCATAATAGATAAAAGAATGAACCTACATTTCTACTCAACCAATACATTTTATTAATGTACAATCTTCATATACCCTAATGCAATGCTAAGATTTTCCTCATTTTAAACAAAGAAGAATCTCTTTTCTTAAACTTGTTCATGATAGCAAAAGTGTTGATAGTAATGCGAACTATTTTCATTGTATGCAAAAAAATAGGAAACATGCCATTTGAGAAAATATATTCCAATGAAAAGTGCAAAGCTCCAAAGCCACCAAGCACTGAAGCTCCACTTGCCTCTATTCTCCTTTCTCCACAATTTCCTTCCTTTCTTTAAGATCTGCCAAGACCTCATCAAATTCAAAACCATTATGTCTATTAACCCCTAAAATGACCACCAAAACAAGCATCCAAAATGTAGAGATCTAGCTCAATCTCCTCTCTTTGAGAGCTTTCTTCTCTTTCACTCTAGTTAGAGTTATGAGACATTTACTCCCCCTATACCTTAAGCGATGGTTGGAGTTGCCAACTCCAACACATGAGCCACCACTCTTAAAAACTTTAATGCAACTCCACTACATATATTTAACTCTTCAAAATGCCATGAAACTATTGAAACATTAGGAATTCTATACTATCAAAAAAGAATAATATTATCATTATTATTATTCACAGTGGTAATATTAATAATATCTATTATTAAAATTATCAATGCTAATACTAATAACATTCTAAATAACAACAATTACTGATGGATATCAGACTCCCTTTATTCCCTCGGAAGGATGAACTCTTGTGGCATGCTGACAAAAGAGGGAGGTTCTCAGTAAAATCTGCTTACCTTTTGCTGGTGGAGGATGTTAACAAAGATGAGATATGGGAGAAAGTCTAGAATTGTAAAAGTCTTCCTAAAATCAACTTCTTTTGGTGGACTACCACCCATAATAAAATTTTGACTCAGGATAACCTATAAAGTAGAGGATTGTAGCTTGTTAACAAATGTGTTCTTGCGGTAATCAAGAAGAAACTGTGGCACATCTCCTCATTCATTGTGACTTTGCCCGTGAGGTATGGAGCAGAATTATGGAAAAATTTGGTATACAATGGGTTTTTAACAGAGAGATCTGTGATTGTATCACCAGTTGGAATGTTCCCCTTAGTCACCCTTGGTTGCGGGAACTGTGGAAGCAGACCCTTCCTTCTCTTGGGTGGGCCCTGTGGAAAGAAAGAAACAATAGGATCTTCAGGGACACTCATAGGTCTCCGATGTAGGTTTGGATCTCTTTATTTAAGACTATTGTTGAAAATGTTTCTAATGCTAACATCAAACCTGCAGCTTAACCTTTGACCAAACAGGATTCTTGGGTGGCTTGTAACTGGGGTTTGCTGAACCAAATCCCAGATTTTGATGATACGAGACTTCGAAAAAGACTTAACACTATTTGGACCCCGCCGGAGCTGGGGTGGTTGAAACTTAATTTTGATGGTGCTGCTAAAGCTAATGGTTGCGCCAGTAGAGGAGGTATATTTAGGGATGAACATGGGGATCTTGTTGTGGCTTATGCCGGAGGTCTTGGAAAGCATCTAACAACTTTGCTGAGGCTATGGCCCTCCTCTGGGGTCTCAAAGTGGTGATCTCTATGGGGATTAGCCATCTCCACATACAAGGTGACTCTAAAATCATTCTGGATGTGGTTACCAGTCTCTCTACTTGTGGGTGGAAGTTGAGTGACATTATTTCTGATATTCAAACCATTCTCCATGGCATCCCCAATGTCTCTTTCTCCCATACTTATAGGGAAGGTAACTCGGTTGCTGATGGTCTTGCCAACTTTGGGTAGGAATTTTAATTATGGCGGGTCTGGTGCCAAACTAGCAGCATTCCTGGTCACATTAGAATGCTTATTCAAAAGGAGAAGAATGCTATTATTAATGATGTCCAATCAAGTGTTGAGTGATGAGTTGGTGTGTTCTCCCACTCTGTCTAGGCTTATGCACGAGTCCCGTGTGAATTGGCAGCGGCGCCTGTACTCCCTCCAGGCGAACTTAATCTTCATTATTTCACTTGCGCTTTGGAACTTAATGTTTC
This sequence comes from Cunninghamia lanceolata, assembly GCA_027924645.1. Classification (NCBI taxonomy): domain Eukaryota; kingdom Viridiplantae; phylum Streptophyta; class Pinopsida; order Cupressales; family Cupressaceae; genus Cunninghamia; species Cunninghamia lanceolata. The sequence continues at coordinate 2,577,373 of BSBN01000433.1, read as the reverse complement.
ATGATTGGCGTCGGCTAGGTTTTAATCATATGAATACTACTTGCTAGACTCCTCTGAAGGGTATTCTACAAATTAATTGTCTTCTTCTGCTGGGTATTGCGGCATGGGCTTTCATCATGGGAGGTGAAAAAATTTGCACTGAACCTAACACCTGCAATGATTTCAAAGATAATGCCATTGTCTAGCATTACTGCAAGGAAGGGGGCATAATTCTGTTCCTGGAATACATTAATGGGCATGATGAATTGTTATCCATCCAGTGTGCTTCTTCGTGGGTTGAAAGACGGGTCACCATTGGTAGTGTTAGCTTTGAGTTTTCAGAGAAAAGTATTACTAAAGCAACGGGCTTATCCCTCAAACACATTAAGTTGTCGAGAAAGAAGAGGGTTTCTGAAGTGCAGAACCTAAAGCTTTTCTTGGGTGACAGCGAAGAGTTGGTTCCCTACCAGGGAGGGTTCGAGAGGGCAAAGCTTCCTCAACCTTGGGTGGACATGTGCTTTTTAATTATGAAGATTTTTACTTTGGAAGGCCACTATGCCAGGTTTTATTACTACCATCTTCCCCTGCTCAATCATTTTTGTAGAAACTCAGCTATTTGTTTTCCTTTTTACTTGCTTTCTTCTTTAGAGCACTCAGTTAAAACGGTTCATAAGAATTTAACCTCCAGGCCATTGGAGAAGCCTATGCCCCTTCACCAAGGCCTCATTCACAGGCTCTACCAATTTCACTTAGCCCTGATGCCCCCTGCCACTCTCCATTACCCAGCTGTGGAACCCTCCCCCAATATTCCGTCAGCTTCTATCAAATATGATCCTCTCCACACTCCTGTGACTAATAGCCATGATGGCCCGACTTCAGCCTCTGTGAAAACCAATACCCCCCCTCCTGGGTCTACCTCTACCTTGAAGAAGAAGGGCTCTGTTAAGTCTAGGAAGCGGCTTCATCGCCTCTTTGAGCTGGCTGAGGAAGCGGCCATTCTTAGCTCCCTCAAAGATAGTCAGGAGACCCCCAAAGGTGTTAACTTGTTTGCTGAGAACCCTGCTAAAAAGACTAGGAAGGGCAAAGAGAAAAGCATTTCCACTGGTGTCAGACGCTCTACCAGAATTGCTGGGAAGCCGGCCCCCATGGTTAAACTCATAGACTACTCAGAAAGTAATTCTAAGGTTTCTTCTCATGATAAGGAGGCTGATAGTGATGAATTGTAGGAAATTTACATGGAGGATCCTGTTTCTGGGGGGGCAGTTTGATGACCACGACTCTCCGCAGAATGTTTATAGGGATAGCCCTGAGAATGTGATGGATACTGGTAGTGATAAGGATGAGGTTGACCACCAAAGCCCTGTGGATGCCTAGTATGATACTGGAGAAGGAGAGGAGAACTTTAATGACTAGAACCCTGCCGATGCTGAAGAGGTGGAAGCGAACAGTCAGTCTGTCCCTGAAGAGGATGATGTCAGGGCCACTGCTGAGAATGACAATGAGAATGAGGGTAGAGACAGTAGCTCTCTCTGTACTGAAGTGACTCAGTTAAAGGACAAGATGGTGGCTCTGCAACTCAAGATGTCTACTCTTTGCAAGTTCATTTCTCGCATGCTATGCAGATCTACCATGAACAACTTAACCCTTTTGCAGGATTTTCAACTTCTCTTCCAGGGAACTGACAATGACAGAACTCAGGAGCTAGATAGAATCTTTGAACTACTTGCTAATGACTGGGAGGACTCTCTGCCCTAGTGTGCCTTCTGTTGCCTGGTTGCTAGTTTTTTGTTGTTGCTTACTTTTTGCTATTTATTAGCTGGTGTTTCCTGGGTTTAGTTTCTAGGCTCTTTTTGTTGTCTGAGCCTGTGCTTTTTCTTATGTTATCTTTGTAATGGGTTTGGCCCCTTGTTTTTGCCACCTGATGTAATCAAAAACATTCTAAATAACAAAACATATGTTCACAGATGATACTAACATTCATTATTCTTATACAAAAATAATAATAAGCATTATGATGCAAGAGCATCCCTGGTTCAAGAGTAATCTTGCATCAACCAAAAACATTTGCATTTCAGTTCTTTCATTTTCCAATTCAATTCAAGTAGTTCAGTCAGAAGAAGTTTTAGCTTGTGGTCTAGTTTTGGCATTTCACACCTTGCGGATCTAGACTTAGCATCTACACTCATTCATCTACATCATATCAAGAATTCAAAGCATTTGGATTATTTATCAGAAATATATCTCTCTCAGAAGATCAACAGTTTTCTTAGTGCAGAGCATTCTAGCAATTCCTAATAATCAGCTAAAGGAGAAGGCTTGCAGATCATTCCCTAATATGCAAATCTCAATGACACATCATTCAATGTTCTTTGGCTCATGGCCAACCTTTCCCAAGGATTCACATGTTGTTTCATTCATTTGAGGAACTGTTCTATGATTTAGGTTTGCCCTATCTGTGAACACATTATAGCTCTTCATTGGAGTTTGTGACCTTCCTTAGCTGATGCGAAGGAATCTATTTCTCTGGAAATGATATATAAAGATGTAATAGATCCTTAGGAAAGTATTTATCAAGCTATTCACATAAAAAAGATATGATAGTTTAGATTTTGTGCGAAGGGAGCCTCAAAGCTTTATCTTGCGCATGTATGTAATTAGGCCTTTGAGCCCTAATTATAAGCCTGCATGTTTCCAACCAGATTGTATTTGAATTCTTTGATATATTGAATGACTAAATTTGCATTTGTTCCATTTCTTTGAGTTGTTTCCATTGTGTTTACTCTTTCTACACGGTCTAGATAGTTCATTTTGTGAACCGTCCTACCATGACTGCACCAAGTGGTATTAGAGCGAAAGTTTTGATTCTTTGGAGTGAATTGGTGAAGGGGATTCTATAAGATCTTGTTGTGAGTAGATCACTGATATAAGGCAGGTTAATTGTGTACAACCAATCACCAATTGAGAGGTAGTTGTTGCTTGTAGCCCGATCACCAAACCTAAGGTAGTTTGCACTTGATCATAGGAAGGTGTTGCTGCGAAGAGTTCCTCCTATTGGTACAATGGCTAATAGAATGGATGAGCTGATGGAATTGATGAGAACAATGTGAATTCATTTGGATGTTGTTGAAGAAGATAGGCAAAGAGGATTGACACTGAGACCTAATGTTAAAAGTGATGATTAGTAAGAATTTCAATCTGCTGAACAAACTGGCAAAACCCTAGAAAGTAATGAAGAAGAAGAATCAGATTAAGTAAAGATGTTGTGACCTATTTCAAATATTTGAAAGAGACCTATAGTTGATGTACTGAACTATACTGGTAATTTGAATCCTGAAGAATTGATTGACTAGATAAATGACATGGAAGAATACTTTGAATATGAAGAAATTGAAGATCCGGAGAAGGTGAAATTTGTAAAGACAAAGTTGAAAGGACATGCTGCTATATGGTGGAAATAAGTTTAGTTGGAAGGAAATAGAAGAGGAAAAGAAAAGATTACAAAGTGGGACTAGATGGTGACAAAGTTGAAAAATTAGTTTATACCTGTTGACTATGAGTTGGAGCTGTTGAAAAGATTGCAGAAACTAAGATAAAAGGAGAAATCTATGGAGTACATTGAAGAATTTCATAAGATGATCATAAGACTATGACATAGTGAAGAAAGCAAGGAGAAAGTGGCTAGATACATCAATGGACTAAGATTGAACATTCAAATAGAACTAAGCTTGGTAAGGATGACATCTTTGGAAGAAGCATATCAGTTTGCCCTGAAAGTTCAAGAGAAGTTGAATAAGAGACATGATCAGAGATAGAGAGGCAGAGGAGGTAAATTTCAGAGAGGAAGAATGTTTTCCTGATATGATAGATCATTTGTGGAGCAAAACAAATTTGATAGCCCAGTTAAGAAGGAAGACAGAGATAACAATGCTTACCGGACAGATGACAATTTTTTTTACCAGAGAGGAAACCCTAGTGCATACCGAAATGAAGGATACAAAAGTGAAGGAAGAGGATTTGATAAGAGGACATTCAAAGGTACTTTTTTCAAGTGTGGATGTGAAGGACATAGAGCATTTGAATGTAATCAGGGTAGTACAATCAAGAGGACAAAAAATAGTGGAAGAGCAGCCTATGTTGAAGAACCTATTAAATCACCCAGTTCTGTTGGTAAACTTGAAAAAAGAGAATCATTGGTGATGAGGAGAGCACTATTTCAAACTGAGGCAACTGAGGAACCATCACAGAGGAAAAGTCTATTTAGAACTAAATACAAATCTAGAGGTAAGTGTTGCAAAGTTATAATTGATAGTGGTATTTCAGATAACCTAGTTTCAAAAGAGATGGTGACTAAGCTGAAGATGGAAAGATTGAAACACCCTAAGCCCTATCAGATCGCATGGATTCATGATGATCATAAGGTACTGGTGAGTGAACAATGTTTGGTGAGATTTCATATTGGATCTTATCATGATGAAGTCTTGTGTGATATTATGCCTATGGATGTTTGTCATATCTTGTTGGGTAGACCTTGGCAGTATGATAGAAATGCTATACATGATGGGAGAAATAATACATATACTATATCAACAAATGGGAAAAAAATTACTTTGATTCCTTTGGAGGATGACCCTAAGAGTGAAGTATGTGGAAATGCTAGAATCTATTTGGTAGATGGAAGGAAATTTTTGGATGGTTTGAAATAGGAAAGCATGTGTTATGCCTTGATTCTTAAAAAGCCTGAAGTAGTGAAGAAAGAAACTAAACCAGATGAGATAAGAGAGTTGCTAATAGAGTATGAAGACATCATATCAGATAATGTACTTGATGGATTACCACCTATAAAGAGTATCAGTCATCACATGGATCTTATACTAGGAGCAAGTTTGCCTAACAAAGCAGCACACCGAATGACACGAGCAGAGAATAAAGAATTGAATAGTCAGATACAAGAGTTGTTGAGGAAAGGTTTGATCAGAGAAAGTTTGAGTCCTTGTGTAGTACCTGTGGTGTTAGCTCTAAAGAAGGATGGAGAATGGAGAATGTGTACTAAATCTAGAGAAATAAACAAGATCACAGTTAAGTATAGATTTCCTTTACCTAGGATGGATGATATCATGGATTTTTTGAGTGGAACAAGATATTTCACAAAGATAGACTTGAAGAGTGGATACCATCAAATTAGAATCAAAGAAGGTGATGAATGGAAGACTGCTTTTAAAACAAATGAAGGATTGTATGAGTGGTTAGTGATGCCTTTTGGATTGACAAATGCACCGAGTACTTTCATGAGGTTGATGAATGAAGTCTTGAAGAAATTCTTGCGTATGTTTGTGATTGTATACTTAGATGATATTATAATTTTTAGTAAAACAAAATAAGAACATTTGTACCATATTAGACAAGTTTTACAGAGACTGAGAGAGGAGAAATTGTTGATAAACATTAAGAAGTGTAGTTTCATGAAGGAAGAATTGGTATATTTGGGATTTGTGATTTCTGTAGAAGGATTGAAGATGGACCCTAAGAAAGCGAGAGCAATTGTTGAATGGCCTACACTGGAGAGCATTGGAGAGCTTAGATCATTTCATGGATTGGCTAGTTTCTACCAGAAGTTCATAAGAAATTTTAGTTCAATTTGTAACACTATGACAGAGACAATGAGAGGTGATAGAAAGGATTTCAAGTGGAAATCTAGAGTAGATAAAAGTTTTGAGTTATTGAAGTAGAAAGTGACAGAGCAACCTATTTTGGCATTGCCAGATTTCAATAAGGTATTTCAAGTTGATTATGATGCAAGTGGAAGTGCAATTGGAGTAGTGTTAAGTCAGGAAGGTAGACATATAGCATATGTCAGTGAGAAGTTTAATGATGCAAGGAAAACATATTCAGTTTATGATCAAAAGTTCTATGCTATAATTCAAGCCTTGAAGAAGTGGAGACATTACTTGTTGCCTAAGGAGTTTGTGTTGTATACAGATCATCAAGCTTTACAATATTTGAACAGTCAAGGTAAGTTGAATCAGAGATGTATGAGATAGGTAGAGTTCATGCAGAGTTATACCTTTGTGTTGAAGTATAGGAGTGTTAAATCAAACAAAGTTGTTGATGCCTTGAGTAGAAGAAGAAACTTGTTGATAGAGATGAGAGTTGAAGTGTTGGGTTTTGATGAATTGAAGAACATGTATGAGAGACACTAATTTTGTAGAACCTTGGAGAGCATGCAAGGAACCTATTGTGATAGATAGAAGTAAGTGGTTGGACTATTTCATTCAAGAAGATATGTTGTTCAAAGGAAGTTAGTTGTGCATACCTAGAAGTTCAATGAGAGATAATCTGATCAAAGAGAAGCATAGTGGTGGATTGGCAAAACATTTTGGCATTGATAAGATAGTGGCTTTGGTAAGTGAAAATTACTTTTGGCCTCAGATACACAAGGATGTTTGGAGAGTTGTGTAGAGTTGTAGAGTTTGTCAAGTTGCAAAAGGGAGTAGTTAGAATACGAGATTGTATACACCTTTGACAGTTCTGGAGAGACCATGGAAAGACATAATCATGGATTTTATAATGGGATTACCTAAGACATAGAGAGGACATGATTCAATATTTATAGTGGTTGATAGAATTTCAAAGATGGCTCATTTCATACCTTGTAAGAAGACAACTGATGCAATGCATATAGCTGACCTATTTTTGAAAGAGATTGTGAGATTGCACGGCTAACCTAAGAGTATAGTTTTAGATAGGGATACAAAGTTTGTTGGATATTTTTGGAGGACACTTTGGAAGAAGATGAAGACAGACTTGAAGTTTAGTTCTACATTTCATCCACAGACCGATGGACAGATAGAGGTAGTGAATAGGAGTTTGGGAAACTAGTTTAGATGTTTGGTTGGAGACAAAGCTAAAAGTTGGGATTTGATTCTTCCACAAGTAGAGTTTGCATACAATAACTAGGTAAATAGGAGTACCAGAAGAACACCTTTTGAGATTTTTACCAGAGTGAATCCTAGAGGAGTTGTAGAATTGAGAGATATCAGTGTAGATGAAAAGAGAAGTATAGAAGTAGAGGAATTTGCAAATCATATGAAGATAGTGCATAATCAGGTGAAGAAGTATTTGGAGGATATGAACAGTAAGTACAAAGAGAAGGCTGATGAGAAGAGAAGACATAAGGAATTTGAAGTTGGAGATGAAGTGATGGTGTACTTGGGAAAAGAAAGATTTCCAGTTGGGACTTATAACAAGTTGAAGATGAAAAAGTTTGGACCTTGCAGGATACTTAGGAAATTTGATTCAAGAAATGCATATGAAGTGGAATTACCAGAGACATTGGGTATTTCACCTATTTTCAACATTGCATATCTTTATCAGTATCATGAAGTAGAGCTCAGTGATAGCATGGAAGAAGACTTGAAGAAGCAATTACCACAACAAGCACCAAAATAGATTAAAGACATTTTGGACAGTAGAGTTGGATGCAGCACTAGAGGAAGACAATACAAAGAATATCTTGTGAAGTGGAAAGACAGATCGGAAGAAGATTCATCATTGATTTCTCAGGTTGAGGTGGACCGTCTTGGTTCTCCCCTAGCCCCAACAAAGTGAGGGACTCACTTTTTCAATAACCCTAGATGTCTAATGCAAGAGCATCCATGGTTCAAGAGTAATCTTGCATCAACCAAAAACATTTGCATTTTAGTTTGTTTGCATTTTAGTTCTTTCATTTTCTAGTTTAGTCAGAAGTAGTTTTAGCTTGTGGTCTGGATCTGGACTTAGCATTTACACTCATTCATCTACATCATATCAAGATTTCAGAGCATTTGGATTAGTTACCAGAAAAATATTTGTATCAAAAGATCAATATTTTTCTCAGTATAGGGAATTCTAGCAATTCCTAATAATTAGCTAAAGGAGAAGGCTTGTAGATCATTCCCTAACTTGTGGATCTTAATGACACATCATTTAATGTCCTTTGGTACATGTCCAACCTTTCCCAAGGGTTTGCATGTTGTTTCATTCATTTGAGGAAGTGTTCTATGCATTTAGGTCTGCCCTATCTGTGAACACGTTACAGCTCTTCATTGGAGTTTGTGACCTTCCTTAGCTGACGCAGAGGAATCTATTGGTCCAGAAATGATATATAAATATGTAATAGATCCTTAGGAAAGTAGTTATCATGTTATTCACATAAGAAAGATCTGATACTTTAGATTTTGTGCGAAGGGAGCCTCAAAGCTTTATCTTGCGCATGTATGTAATCAGGCCTTTGAGCCCTAATTGTAAGCCCACATGTTGCTAGCTAGATTGTATTTGAATTCTTTGATATACTAAATGATTGAATCTGCATTTGTTCCATTTCTTTGAGTTGTTTCTATTGTGTTTACTTCTGCTGAATGGTCCTGATAGTTCATTCTATGAACCCTCCTACAGTGACTGCACCACATTATTATCCACATTTATCAATCAATAATAATGTCTCTATTAATAAATTCAAATTTTAATAGTGCTAGTACTATTATTTATATTGATAGTTCCAAAAATAATACATTTTGACCAAAGAATATTTCCATGAAACTGTTATTTACAACCATGCAAACATTTCAGTCACATGGTAACACATAAATACAAATCAATCTACTATGATAAAACTTTTACGATTATTCAAAATAAATTGTAAACTATATTCAATTTGATTGTGTGTAGTTATCATAACATCATGGTTCAATGAGAATCTCATCCCAATTTAGATTTCTCTCCCTGATGATACTCTCCCTCAATCTTGGGAAGGTACACTGTACTCATGCCTTCACCTCATAGTAGACAAAATCTAGTTAGTCTAAATCTTGTTTATTTAAATAGATATAATCATAATAATCATTAAAATAAAATCTCATAAATAGGTCATTATATAAATATCACCTTGTTACCAACATTACAAAATGTATTCTCATCTTTGCAGAACATGGCATCACAAAATATATTCAAATTCTATAAGTAATTCATTTCCTTCTACAGTCTTGTTTCATAAAACAATGATAGTAAAATAAATCATGTTTTAATTGTTCATAAGTTTGGGGTGACTACATGTAACGAAGCCATTTGCTCAATTAAAATTTTTCTCCCTAAAACAACTACTATTTTTTTTAATTAAAGTAATGATAATAATGGAAATATCATAACCATTCAATATGCAATATATCATATGAACTTGTAAAACATTCTTCTTTGTTTTCAATAATGCACTTAATCAGAGGATTTTAATAATCAATACATTTTAATTCCAAAATTTACAATCTCATAAATGAATAAATCATTTCAATCTCTCAGATAACACACTTTAAGTGCATCTTATTACATAGAAGTTTGATTTTGTTTTCATTATCAGATATCTATCTATTTAAACAAAATAATAGAATATAATTGTTTTAAATCTTGTCAACTCAAGGTTTCAGCAACTTGATCTTCTTGAGGGAGAGCATCACCAGAGTGATTATCCACCCAATCATGAAGCTTTCACTTCCCTAGTATTTCTCTTACTAGAGAAACTTGACCCGTCATGAGAAAAGTAGATAGAGAGTATCCTTATGGAACCACACCATCTTAGAGTTAGTGATGTGATTTTTACATAAAACCTATTATATAACTATAGATTCCTTCTAACTGAGTATAACAATCTGACTGAAATATAAATCTAAGACATAGTGATTCGATAATGCATGCCGTCAATGCATTACTTTGGCCAAGGATTCATATATAAAACATATTCTATAATAGATATATGTGTCTATCTATCACAAACACCTCTATCTCAATCTTGGCTTTAGAGTTTCACAAAATTCTCTATCTTGACTTATTAAGTCATCTTCCATTTAATGAAACATTTTTCCTTCAATCTAATAAAGTACAAATATTATTTACAATTCTCCTTCACATAACCTCTTGAGTTAGTAGTTAACATAAATTGTTTTAATCATTCAAGATACAAGAGAACCATTCCCAATCATTTTCTAACTTTCTGTTATACTAGAAGACTATTTTGTTTCTTCACAGTCAATATATATATATATATATGCAGTCACAACAACTAATTTAATATATAGATATAAATTCCAATGGTGTTCCAACCACTAGTTTAAACATATAGATATACAATTCAATAAAGTCTTAACAACTAGTTTAAACATATATATTTTCCATTCCAAAAGAATCCTTTAAGCATTATCAAGATATCAATCTAAAATTTGGCTGAGGATGTTTGTAATAATGATATATGTATCTTTATTCTATAAGATATCTGTAGATGCCTAAAAATGTCTTCGCCATCAAACCGACTCTTGACATTACTAAACACACCAATTCCCCTTCCAAACAATTAATTAAATTTTTATTTAATTAATTATCCTATTCAACACCTATTTTTCTTCCATTCATCCTACCAAATTGAATTAATTTTATTAATTCAATAGTTCAACCTTACCCAATTAATTAAATAACTATGCAAATATTTATTTGACTAATTCCTCATTTTTCTAAACCCATTTAATTAGGTAAATCATGTTTATCTAATTAATTCAGCCTATTAATCAACCTATCCCTACCTTAGCTAATTAAATATCTATTATTTAATTACCTAGCCTAACCTACATGACCCTCGACCTAAGATTAATTAAATAAAACCTTATTTAATTAATCTTAACCTCTTATTAACCCATTCCCTAATTTTTGCCAGACATATTAATTATGTTAATCACCCTAATTAAAGTGGTCAAACCTAGCTTAACACCTTTCCCCACATCCTCCAAATAAAAAATTGAAATATATCCCACATAAATCAATTTTTTATACACATGTGTCCAACATCACATTTAATACCTCTTACACCCCTTACACATGTCATAACTCATTAATATCCACTCTTCCCCAAATGAAGTTTTAATTTATTTTACTCTTCCCCATGTGAATTTTTAATTCACATATAATCCATCTCACCCAACCTCATTAACTCCACCCCTTTCCGAAGATGAATTTAAAATTCATCTTTATTCCTAGCCCTCTATTTTCCAAGATTGAATCTAGGCCCTCCATATCACTTTCATCCTCCACCTTTGATCTTCCAAATCAATCTCCACCCTTGATCAATCCTCTCCAAAAATGCCTATAAATACAACACTCCTCAAGCCATTTTATCATCCACAATTTGAGCAAAGTTATCATGCCAAAATATCTACTCTTGAGCAAGGTTTGCTTAGTAATTTGCATAGTTTGAGAGCATTTCACATCTCATTCGAGCATCTTGGGTAAAGCTAGGGTGTTTGAGTGCACACTCTATACCTTATCTTGGATTTGTGGGTCATCTTGAAGGTATACCATTTGTGTTTATGCTTTTATTTCATATTTTTTAGCTTCATTTTGATTTCACTAATCACATTGGCATGCTCGGTGGGACCCACAAGGTCCAATCTAATCATTTTATGTGAGTTTTCCTTGTAGAAAACGTGTTTTTTGTAGGTATCGGTGCTATCCTTTTGTGCAGTGGCACCATTTCTCCCTGTTAGAGGCGCTATTTCCAGCTATATTGGCACATTTCTTGCACGACAATCCTTGTTGAATATTCACTCATATATTTTTGTGTTTTGTGTTTTTTAGCATCTTTAGCATACTTTACTCTCAGTTTTATAGGATTTTACACAGGGACAAGGGGAGGTTATGCAAAAAAATTTAAAAGAAAAATCCAACTTGTGCATTTTTGTTTCAATATTGGTTAAGTTTCATTCAATAGGTTCTTTGGAAACTCTATTTCATATATTGAACATCAATAAGACTAGCAAAACACCCTTGATCTCATTTAATCAAAATTTTGGCTAAAAAATCTATGTTTTTGAAGCTTTGACAAAGACTCCCTCATATCGGTGCTATCCAGACCCAGAGCAGTGCTTTCCTCTGCACAAAGTTGAACAAACAAACTTTCATGCATAGTGGCGCTATTTTTCTGTATTTTGGTGCCTTTTTGAATTTTAGCACTATTTCTTTCTATATCGGTGCTATATGATATTTCAGCTTAATTTGTAATAATTGTAGTGCCTTTTGTATTGATTAGCGCAATTTGTAATCTATGTAGCACTATTCGTAGGATAGGAGTGTTGGAATTAGGCCTGACAACTAAGAGGGGGATGAATTAGTTGTCCCAAATCTTAACACTTGAAACTATTTCTTTATCACACAAAACTGATTAATGATGTAAATATTTAAAGCATGAATCATCAACACATGAGTAGAAACAAATGAACACAGAACACTAGGATTTTTACGTGGAAACCCGGTTAAGGGAAAACCACGATGGGGGTTAACCCACAAAGATTTGTACCCTATTAAAAGTACTTTAGAAAACTAGAAGGCACATGCCTTTGGGCGCATTGCCAAGAGCTCACTACTCAAAAAGAGGCTCACTGCCTACAAGTAATTTATGTTTAACATAGAAAGGACTAATTGATAATTAGCATCTTTTCATTCCTGGTTCAGTTTCATTGAATGCTCACAAAACTTTTGCCTCTGTCTCCAAATTCTTCTTCACTGACTCTTCACTCTATATTACTCGCTCCTTTTCTTCTCTTCTCTACTTCTGATCCTTTATTCAGATTTAATTCATTTCACTCAAGGATAATTTTTAACAACTCTTCAACAAGTATTTATACACTTCATCAACCTTAGAATGAACAACAAGGTTAGCTAAACTTGACGCGGATCAATGTACTATTGGCCAATCACAACTAAGACTTGAATCTTCCTCTATAAACATGCCATGCTCCATAGAATGCTCTTAGATCATCTACAACATGCTAGGATCATCCGATCAACCAAGACTGGGAAGAACATCAACATCGAAAAGAAAAATCTTCAATAATGAGCTCAAACTTCAATGCAAACCTTCAACACAATAGCTACATGATACAGAGATCTCCACAAGCATATTGAATTCAACAAAAACATCCGTACTCCTCCAGATCATCAGAATCACTTGTATCTTCATCCGGTAACCTTAAGAACACTGTCTGCTATAACTGCCACACTAGAAAGATTGCTTGCAGACCTCCAAACCATGATCTGCTTGAATGGTTGATGTACATTGACTTCCCAAACATGCCTCTAGATCCATAGATCATCATTTTACATTACCAAAGCAATCCAGACCTCTTTCCTATCACTTTGTCTCTCTTGAATAATGCAGGAACTAGTTTTATTCATATGGCCATAACTTCTCTAGATCTTAATGAAAACCTCTCAAATCTTAACTAGAGCTTCTTCAGACAAACCTCTACATAGCCATATGGTCCACATACATTGATCTCCATTAATTTTCTTAATATCCTCAACAATCTGATCTTCTATACAGGCAGCAAAATAGGATACAGTTGACACTAATGGCAACAAGGATATGTTGGCATCAATGACAACACCACTCAGGCACATAATTGTAACAATCTCCCCCTTTGTCATTGATGGAAAAATATGATGTGAAAAACTAAATTCAATCATCAAGACAAGAACTTCTCCCCCTTTCTCTTCTCACTTCTACAATTACTTTCTTCACTGCTCCCCCTTTTATCAGCAACTAGTTTTTCACATGAATTTCTCTCCCCCTTTGACATCAATGGTAAAGGGCACATATTTGTAATCTTTTCTCCCTTTTTGTTCCAGACTAATCCCAAGATTTGCATACTAACTACTCCCCCTGAGTAGTATCTCCTTAACATCAATCCAAATCACATGATATGATTGTGAATTCCACCAGACTGATGCACCTTAGTGCATCTTAGTTCTAACCCAGAGGGGTAATAACCCCTAACTTCTCTCTGAGATACTTAAAAGTATCCTTGGGAAGAGGCTTAGTGAAGATATCCACAATCTGATCTTTGGAAAACACAAACTCTAACTTGACTTCATTCTCATTTACCTTCTCTCTCAAGAAATGAAACTTGATAGATATATGTTTTATCTTTGAATGCAACACTAGATTCTTTGAGATGCTTATTACACTAGAATTATCATAGAAGATTGTGACTGGCTCCTCAAACATAATTCTGATGTCCTTCAATATTTGCTTCATCCACAGAACTTAAGTATAACTATTTGTTGTTGCTATCTACTCTGCCTCTGTAGTAGACATAGATATTGCCTCTTTCTTTTTTCTCATCCAAGAGATCAATCTTCTTCCCAAAAAGAATGCACCACCACTAGTACTTTTCCTGGCATCCACATCTCCTACCCAATCAGCATCTGTATATGCATGAAAAGTGAAGTCATTATCCTTTGGATACCATAATCCATAATCAATTGTCCCCTTGAGATATTTGAATATTCTTTTGGCTGCCACAACATGGGATTCTTTTGGATCAACTTGAAATCTAGCAATAAGTCCAACAACATTCATGATGTCAGGTCTGGTTTGAGTTAGATAAAGCAATCCTCCAATCATTGATCTATACCTTTTCTGATTTGCCTTGGGGGAGTCATCATCTTTGCTTAACTTACATCCGGTTACCATAGGTGTACCTACTGGATTTGAATCTTGCATTCCAAACTTCTTCAACAATTCTTTCACATACTTGGACTGAGATATGAAGATACCTTTATCTGACTAAACAATTTGTAGACCTAGGAAGAAATTTATCTCACCAAACATTGACATCTCAAATTCACTTTTTTCTGATCAGCAAATGCTTTGTACATACATTCATTTCTATTAAGCGAAAATTGGAGTAAACATGAATAATCAATATATTACTATCAAAATACCCAAAACTCAACGAAATATAGAAAAAAAGAGATTACCCAAACAAAAGAACTTCAAAAACCTTTGCAAACCTCAAATCTTCATAGCTTCAGTTGGTTACCTATCTCAATCGATCTTGTATGTATGAATAAGGCCCTCAGAGAGTGCACTTCCTTTCTATTTCAAGATTATCAATGGAGAATGGTTATGATAGTGCTTTGTAAGGAAGATGAGCTTCACAACAATGATAATAGTATGGTAACGAGTGTGATCACAAGTAATGAAGGAATTGGTGCCAAAGGCACACTATAATTCCTACAGAGTAACAATACTTAAAGCTTGGATGAATGAAATGGAAGAATAGGGTTCAATTTATAGACTTGGGAAAGAGAAGATCAACCGTATAGAAAGAATGAGAAGATCAACGGTATAGAAAACTTGAGAGAATGTGTGCAAATAAGAAGACAAGTGTCACTCAAAAGTTATTTTATTTGAGTTAACTACTTTCTTTTCTAAAGATAAGATATGACTTCATAAATTAGAAAGTTTTTTTCTAATTTAAGAGATATTGATAAAAACAAGGTTGATTGAGTCAGTTAACTCAACTTGAGATTTGCTTTTGCATGATTTGAGAGAAATTAAATAATAAATTATTTAATTTTGTGTGCATGAAGAAGAAGACTTATTTTTAGAAGATTTGGAAGATATTTGAAGATAAGAAAGTAAAGTAAATAAATAAATTTATTTAATTGTTGTGCATGCTTTGGAAGAATAAATAAAATATTTGATTGTATTTTATTTTTGGAGATTGAGAGGATTTAAATAAATTTGATTTGATTTATTCAAATTTGGAAGAATGATTTGATTTAATTAAATAATTGAGAATTATTTAATTGTTTGAAAGAATTTAATTAAATAAAGAATTTTATTTAATTTTGACTTTAGAAGAGGTAATTAAATATTTTGATATTTAATTAACTTAGAGGAATGTGAATCAAATAAATAAATTTATTTATTTATTTATTGATAGAAGAATTAGAAGGGAATAAATATTAAGAATATTTATTTAGACTGAATCATGTCATTTTTAGGCATATACAATTTCAACCAAAAATATATCATCAACAAAGACCTTAACAATTAGGATGTCCTCATGATTAATCTTGAAGTAAAGATTACTATCAACGATACCTTTGCTAAATCCTAGCTTAAGCAAATGCTTATCTAGTCTTGCATACCAGGCTCTTGGGGCTTTCTTGAGTCCATACAATGTGTTTCTTAGTCTATAGACCATATCTCTATGATCAGACAACTAAAATCCTTCTGGTTGCTCAATGTAGACTTCTTCCTCCAACTCTCCATTTAGAAATGCCATTTTGACATCCATCTGATAAACTTAAAAATCTCTGAAGGCAGCAAATACAAGAGATAATCTAACTACTTCTATTCTTGCCACCGAAGCAAAAGTTTCTTCAAAATCAATTCCTTCCACTTGAGAATAGCCTTTGCATATCAACCTTGCTTTGTTTCTCACAACTTCACCATCTTCATTTAGTTTATTCTGGAAGACCCATTTGGTTCCAATCACATTTTTGTCCTCAGGTCTACGAACAAAACCCCAAGTGTGATTCTTTTCAAGTTGCATCAATTCTTCTTCTATTGCTTTTACCTAGTTTTCATCATTGTAGGCTTCACTTATTGATTTAAGTTCAATATTTGAAATCAAACAAATTTGCTCTTAATCTTTCAAAAATTTTCTCCTAGTTTGAACACCTTTACTCTTATCTCCTATTATCTGTTCTTTAGGATGATTCAGCCTTACATACCTGGGGGTTTGGGGAATTGCTTAAACTTCTATTTCTTGAGGTTGGTCCTCAACATCTGTACTATCCTCTTGAGTTCTTAGAGTTTTCAGATCAATTTGGATTTGAGTTTGGGTTTGAACTTGTCTTCCTTGACTTTGAATTTCATCTTGATCATCTGAATCATATCCACAATACTTGGAATGTCCTTCTTTGCTCTCATCAGCTCTAACATTAGCAATTTCAACAATCTTTTTCAACCTCTTGTTAAAGCACCGGTAAGCCTTGCTTTGAGTAGAGTATCCCAAAAATATTCCTTCATCACTTCTTGCATCAAACTTGCCTAAGTCCTCATCTCTTTTGATATAGCATTTACTACCAAAAACTCTAAAATATCTCAAGTGGGAGGATGACCAGACCATAGTTCATAAGGGGTCTTACTAGAATCACCTTTGATCTGTACTTGGTTAAGAGTATAGACAGCAGTACTCACAGCTTCTCTCCAATAAAATTGAGGAACATTTGTTTCGATCATAATGGTCTTGGTAGCTTCTTGAATGGTTCGGTTCTTTCTTTTCAGAACTCCATTTTGCTAAGGAGTCATAGGAGTAGATAACTATCTTTTTATTCCATGCTTTTCATAGAAGGCATCAAACTCAATGGAAGTAAATTCTCCACCCATATCAGATCTTAGACATTTTAATTTCTTACCAATCTCATTTTCCACCATAGCCTTGAACACTTTGAATTTGTCAAGGGATTTTGATTTTTCTTTCAAGAAGGTTACCCACATCATCAAGGAGTAATCATCAATTAGCAACATAAAATATATGTCTCCTTGTACACTCCTAATTCTAGCAGGACCACAAAGATCAAAATGCACAAGTTCCAACAATTTGCTTGAATATTGTTCTTTACTCTTGAATGATGTTCTACTCTATTTACCAATTTGACATTCTCTACACATGCCATTAGGTTTCACAAGTTTGGGAAGATCTCTCACAGCCTGAGTAGAACTTATCTTGACAATGTTATCAAAATTTACATGACACATTCTTCTATGCCAGAGCCAACTTTGATCCACATGAGGAATCAAGCAACTTTTATTGGAACTACTTAAGTGAAAGATGTTACCTCTAGTTTGAGTACCAGAAGAAATTTTAGTTTTGGAGCTTTCCAAGATTCTACATTTTCCATCCTTGAATCAAAGATCATAACCCTTGTCAACCAACTATCCAACACTGAGAAGATTATGCTTCAGTCCTTCCACATATACAACATCATTTGTGTTATTTTTACCATCAAAAGAGATGGCTCCTTTGCCACAAATTCTACCAGTTGAGTTGTCTCCAAACTTCACAAATCCACCATCATATTTTTCAAAGCTCGCAAACTTACTTTTATCTTCATTCATATGATGAGAACATCAGCTATCAATCACCCATTCATCCCTTTCAACAACTTGAGCAGCCAAGGCACTCTCCACATTTGTACAACTAACAGATTCAGTAGATGCTAGATCTTCTTCTTTGATAGCAATGAACACCCAATCACTTTCTCCATGATCAGATTCTTCGTCTGTGACTCCTTCTTCTCTAGCTTCTTGGGCATAGTAGCAATTCTTTTGACTTTTGTATCTATTAGGCTTTGGTTTTGGAAACCTCTCCAGACATCTTGAGGCAAAATGACCAATCTTATTATAAGAAAAACATTTTAATGGCAACTTTCCTTCATACTTATCAGATCCTCTTGGCATTATTTTTGCAATAAGAGCTTCAAGTTTTGCAGACTTAATTTCATCATCTTCTAGATCCTTCCTTGTCTTAGCAAATCTATTTGACCTTCCTGAAGAGCTTTCATTTGGATCATATCTTTGTTTCCCATGAACACTTGCCTTAAATGCAGATTCAGACTTAGGAAGAGAATCACCAAACTCACTTAATTCAAAGGCTGGAATTTTACCAACCAGCTGATCTCTTGTAACTTTTGAGACAGTCCTAATCTCCTCTATAGCAACAACCTTATGTTTGTATGAATCAGGTAAAGATCTAAGCACTTTTTCCACAATCTTTGATTCTTCCAAAGTCCCACCAGCACATTTGATACCACACACAAGATCATTTATTTTTTGCATGTAGATTGTGATGTTTTCATCTTCACCCATCCTCAGATTTTTAAATTTTCCTCTTAGACTTTGTAGCTTGGCACATTTGAAAAATTCATTGCCTTCATAAAGATTATCCAACTTCTTCTAGATTTCATGAGCGATTTTTAGTCCAAAGACATTTGTCATTTCTGAATCAGTCAGGGCACTTAACAAGGCTTCTTTGGCTTGACGATTATTTTCAACATTTTTTACTTCATCTGGAGTTGAAGGTTTCTCAGGAGGCTCATACTTATCCTTAGTTATTTCCCAATAAGCATCACCCATGCATTGCAAATGGCACTCCATGCGACTTTTCCAAATGGAGTAATTTGTTCCATCAAATCTCAGGCTATCCTTCTTCTAGGTCGACATCCTGGATCTCCTCAAGTAGTTAAGCTTCTTCTAGAGGAACCTTGCTCTAATACCAATTACTGGAATTAGGCTAGACAACTAAGAGGGGGGTGAATCAATTGTCCCAAATCTTAACACTTGCAACTATTTATTTATCACACAAAATTGATTAATGATGTAAACATTTAAAGCATTAATCATCAACACATGAGCAGAAACAAATGAACACTGAACACTAGGATTTTTTCATGGAAACTCGACTAAGGGAAAACCATGGTGGGTGTTAATCCACAAAGATTTGTACCCTGTTAAGAGTACTTTAAAAAATAGAAGGCACATGCCTTTAGGCGCACTACTCAAAAAGAGGCTCACTACCTATAAGTAATTTATGTTTAACATAGAAAGGACTAATTGATAATTAGCATCTTTTCATGCCTAGTTCAATTTCATTGAATGCTCACAAAACTTTTGCTTATGTCTCCAAATTCTTCTTCACTGACTTTTCACTCTATACTACACTTACTCCTTTTCTTCTCTTCTCTACTTCTGATCCTTTATTCAAATTTAATTCATTTCACTCAAGGATAATTTTCAACAACTCTTCAACAAGTATTTATATGCTTCATCAACCTTGGAATGAACAACAAGGTCAGCTAAACTTGACGCAGATCAATGCACTATTGGTGAATCACAAATGAGACTTGAATCTTCCTCTATAAACATGCCACACTCCATAGAATGCTCTTAGATCATCCACAACATGCTAGGACCATCCGGTCAGCCAAGACTGGGAAGAACATCAACACCAAAAAGGAAAATCTTCAATAACGAGATCAAACTTCAATGCAAACCTTCAACACAATAGCTACATGATACAGAGATCTCCACAAGTATATTGAATTCAACAAATACATCTGCACTCCTCTTGATCATCAGAATCACTTGCATCTTCATCCAGTAATCTTAAGAACACTATCTATTATAACTATCACACTAGAAAGATTGTTTGCGGACCTCCAAACCATGATCTAATTGAATGGATGATGCACACTGACTTCCCAAACATGCCTCTAGATCTATAGATCATCATTTTACATTACCAGAGCAATCCAAACCTCTTTCCTATCACTCTGTCTCTCTAGAATAATGTAGGAACTGGTTTTATTTAGATGGCCATAACTTCTCTAGATATTAATGTGAACCTCTCAAATCTTAACTGGAGCTTCTTCAGACAAACCTCTACATAGCCATATGGTCCATATACATTGATCTCCATTAATTTTCTCAATATCCTCAACAATCCAGTCTTCTATATAGGTAGCAAAATAGGATACAATTGACACCAATGGCAACAAGGATATGTTGACATCAATGACAACACCACTTAGGCACATATTTGCAACAAGGAGGTCTCTATCATGTCAACTTTTAGTGGCACCATTTTTAATTTTTATGGCACGATTTTATATTTTTGTGGAGCCTTCTTCATCTGTTTTGGTGCTATTTTCTGTGCTAACTTTGAGATCTATGTAGGGGTGTGTCTCTATCCTATAGGTTGTACTCATTCGTCAAAGACCATCATCTTGAAACTACTAACACTTTTGTAGGGTTTTATTAGTTTAGACAACATTTCTTTTTGGTGCTCATAAAAGAAACCCTTGCTTGGTAGTTTAGAAAACACTTGAATTTGGTGAACTAAAATTAACATTTGCTTGACAAACAATCTATAAACAAATATTCCATTTTGGCGTACCTCAAAAGAAATCTTTGTGTGCCTAGAATAGACAACATTTGAATTTGGTGCTCTAAAATTAACAAGTGTTTGTAACAACTTTAGGCACATTTTGATTTGGGTTTAAAAAGAACATTAGCTCTTGTTTTGTGTGTCTTGTGTACTTGCACGTTTTGTTAGTAGAACCCAAGGGGTAGAATCGAAGTATCCTCTCCCCTTGCCGTTTATAGGGATCTTGGGTGAAGAGAAATGGTTCTACACTCTTCTTTTTCATTTTCTTAGAGTGGGCCTTCCTTTGAGACACATCCACAAGGAGAACTCATTGGCGACCCCAAGCAGTACTTTCATTCGGTCCGCTATATAAAATAGGATAAGGCAAAAGCCAAGTCTGAATCAGTATTAGCACTTACCATTCAATGCTAGCTTGAAAGGAAGTAGTACCTTTGTGTATATGAAACTCCTAGTAGAGCTAGTCAAAACTTGAAGTGGTTTATCAGGTGCTCGTAACGTGTCGATCCCCTGAATGTTCCCCCACTAAACACCTTTGGTTAGAAGCCTACCCTTTTTGGCCTTTTGGCAATTTATTTCAAGACAAGGGCATAGCAGGTTTTGCCCCCAAGATTCTCACCATATGGCTCCCTTCAGATGAGATGGAAATCCTCAGCTTAGCATAAGCTACATGTAGCTTCTCAGGGAAAGGGTGGTTGCATCATCCTTCTAGTGTAGGAGGTCCCTATCCATCCTCTCTCGAGAAGACAACATAAAGAGACACACCTCTTTGTTAGCGTGTTGACATTTGCATCAGAGATTCCCAATTGTAGGCTTGGCAAGTCACCATTCACCTTGACCTTAGGTAGTTTAAGCATTGTTTTCAAGTGTTTCTCGATTGTGTTATATCCATGGAAATTTGGGCCTTGAGGGGCTTCTTGAACATACACATTGCGATCACAATGTCATGTCAAACCTTTGCCTATTGTGTGCTCTTTGTTTGAGGTATTTTACAAAACTTTCCAAGACAAAATCATTTGAGATATCACATTTGACCAACCTTTTATCTTCATAAAATCCAAGTTTGACACCAAAATCCACCTTTTCCCAAAACATTGACAACCATTGATCTATTTTGGCACTATTTCACTGATTCTTGGCACCATTTCTCTCTATTTTGGTGCCATCTACCTAGCTTTTGGTGCTATTTATAGGTTAACTTACCCACGGCCTTAGAAAATTGTTTTGGGACCTTTAGGACCTGCCTAACCACAATCCACATTCACCTTTCCAAAAATCTATCAAAACCCACATCCATTTTGAGTCAAAAATTTTCATCCATATCCCCATTTTGACCTTAGAGAATAAATCATTTCTACTATTGGACCCTTCACCATACTATTGAATCCAACCATAATCCATCCATTTTTCATAGCTTTTCATCCCCGTTGATTTTTTACCTTCTTTTGGACCAAATACATCCTTCTACAATTTCATCCCCCAATCCATTTATCTCTTCTATACCAAACACATCCAAAATCTCATAGTCCCAACATCAATCAAAACATCAACCAACATCCAAAAATCAATCTTTGAGCTAAAGTTGAATCTAGGTTTCATCTTTCACATCCTATTTTGCTTGATTGGTCATTAGTCTACCTTCAAGTAGAATAATCATCCCTTTTTTCTTGAGGTCATAAGTCTACTTTAAGCAAAGAGAAAACATCCATTGTGCAACACCCAAAATCTAGACCTACTTGAGCTCATTTATTGACTTCAATATCCCTCTCCAAAAACATCATTCAAATCTATCCTATCAAACATCTAGGTCACCTAAGGTTTTCCTTAGTTGAAGCATCCCCCAAATCATTATCAAATCTCTCTCAACAAATCATCCTCAAACCATTGAATATATCCTCCATCCTTTTGGTCCAATTTTTTTGCGAAAATCAAAAACCTTGACATCTACCATCCTTAGGTTGACACCTTTTTGAGACTCATCTCCTTAAGGACAAAACCTATTATCATACCATTATTTCTTTTCAACCATTAGATTTAGATTATAGGGAGTGTACTCTCTTGCACCTAAATCTTAGTTCCCCTTTCATCACCATATCCTCTTTGGGTCCAATAAATCAAACCAAATTCTCTAAGGTCTCACCCTCCATCCACCCCCCAACAATAAAAACCCATATCCTTACATGCCGATAACAAGGTCCCAACACAAGAAAAATCAAGAGATGGTCAACCTTGGAAATAACATGGGTGTAGGAATGCCTCCAACTGACCAAAACAATGTAGCAATTGGCCAACATGTACCCAACCTACCCACGATATTGCAAATGCTCCCATACGATCCCAACATAAATCCCTTCGCTTTCTTATAATCACAACCACCACCACCATCAATCAAATAGTTCAAGATGTCTTAAACTTCACATAGGATCCTAATAACATGGATATACTTGATAGAGTGCTAAGATTGGATCCTAGTAGATATCTTGATTTTCTTCTCAAAAATGGTGCACAAATACCCAACATCACTACCTCATCCCAACCATCCATGTCCAACACTACTCTTACCACATCTTCACAACCTTCCACATCACACGCCAACCCTAACACATCTCAAACAAATCCCACTAATCCTACTAATCCCACCAACATCACAAATCCCACTAATCCCACTAATCCCACCAATCTCACAAATCCCACTAATCCCACCAATACCACCAACTTCACAAATCCCACTAATCCCACCAACATCACAAATCCCACAAACCCCACAAATGTCTCAACTATAACAAATCCCACCAACCTTGCCAGCACATCAAACCCAACCATATCCATTCTGCAAATCACTCTAGGTATCCATACCAACCCCACACACACGAGTGCCTCCACAAGTGTGCCTCCTCTCAACCCCAACACCGTAGCCTACATGAGTCAATTTCTCCCATGACCATTGAACACCAACCCACCTAATTTTGCATACGTATAACCTCCTGTAGTATCATCTACACAACCTAATCCCAATCCACAATTACCACCTCATGTTATCCAACAACTTAACGCACACCAACAATATCTCGACCAACTTAACCAAAGTCAAAACACCATCCCACAAAATCAAAATCTCGTCCCCCAAAACCAAACAAACCAATACCAAATTTTGCCTAACCTCCAACAACTCATCAACCAATAGACATACATGCCACAACCTCCACCAACACTGGACCTAACAAGTGTTGTACAAAACTTAATCCAAAAAAGTGGATGATATGCAACATGGTGGCAACTGTAAACAATATTCTTTTGAGGATATTTGTCCATACCCATTTGATCGAAAACTATACATGCCTCCCTTTCCTAAGAACTTTGAGACACCCAAATTCGACAAATACAAAGGAAAGGGAGACCCTAGGGACCACCTTAGGGAGTTTTACATTGCTTGCCTTGAAGTCTCACACAACGACACATACCTAATGAGACTCTTTCCTAGAAGCCTCGGTGGTTAAGTTGTCAAATGGTTTACAAACCTTCCTCCGGGCATCAAGACTTTTCCTGAGCTCACGGAGAAGTTTGTTAACCATTTCTCCTACAACTTTGAACATGAAATATCCATGACAGACCTTTGCAACACCAAATAGAAGAGCGAAGAATCCTTCGCTTCATTCTTGCAAAGGTGGAGAGGCTTAGCAAGAAAACTCCCTTGGTTGATCCTCGAGAAACAATTAGTCACCATCTTTGTGGCTAATCTTAATCAAGAGATGGGTTTCCATTTACAAATCCTATGCACGTCCACGTTTAAAAAAGTCATTGACAAGGGCACCACTATCGAGAGAGCCCTTATTGCAAAAGATTCGATTAAGCTATATGACAACAAACCTTACAACAACAACAATAAAGTCAACATCAATGCCCCAAACACAAGTAATAACAATGCACAATCACATGAAAAACCTCACTTTTGGGGAAAAAACAAGAACACTCTCAATGATGGCATCACTGACGTGAAGGCCATCTAAAATGCACAAAACCAAGTGCCTCCAAGAAAACATGCCACTAATAATGTAAATATGCCAAAAGGACCCCCAAAACAAAATAATACCCCTTGAAGGAAATTCACGCCCTTAGGAGAACCAATCGAAGACATCTTGGACAAAATTCTAAAAGATGGTTTAATAACTCTCCCACCCATCAAGCCCTATAGCGAAAATCAAATCAAACTTGTGTGGTATAATGAAAATTATTATTGTGACTACCACTGTATTGTGGGCCATAAGACAACCAATTGCATGAAGTTAAAACATTGTGTACAAGATCTCATAGACAAGGGCAGAGTCAATCTCGAGGAAACCTCACAACAATCACCCAATGCCAACCTTAGAGCTTACAAGGATCCTTTACCCAACCAAAACAAAGGAAAAGCCTCATCCTCTAACCAAACTTACAACATCACCCCACCTCTGGCTTCTTATGATTCCATCGTGGGTCAGATAGAAGCATCATCTAACCATGTCAACATAGTTAGGGCTCAAGCACTTGATTGTGTGGTCACTACCCATCGAGGCCATGTGTCCATCCATACGGCTCCCACCATTGATCAAACATCCACATCTGCACCAAACCACCCATCTAGTTGTCCACTAGTCACCCAAAAGTACAATCTCCTAGATCATCTAGGTAAAACCCCTGCCCAAATCTCCATTCTTAAACTACTTCGTACATCCCACCTTCACAAGGAGAACCTTAACAAAGCCCTAATAGAAACCTAGGTCCCCACTAACTTGAATGTGGAATAATTCCAAGCCATGGTGTGTCATATCACTTTACCTCACCATTTAACTTTCTCTGAGAAATATTCCCGCCTCTAACAATTCACATAATGATGCCTTACATATCAAATTCCATATCCATAAACATACCATAAAGAGTCTTAATAGATGGTGACTCTGGCCTAAAGCTTTACACTATCAAATTATTAAAACATTTGGGATACTCCAATGTGGTTGCAAATTCTAGTGAAAGTATAACCATAAAAGGATACTATGACACTGAGAGGTTATCTGAAGGCACCATCAAACTCCCTATTCAAGTAGGGCAGAAGATCTTGGAAACAAAATGTCAAGTTCTTGATCTCAACCTCCCATACAACATTGTTCTTGGCCAACCATGGATCCATGTCATGCAAGCCATTCCATCTACCTTTCATCAATGCCTAAAATTCCCTCATAACGACACAGAAATAACTATCTATGCCAATCCCCGCCCATTCCAATACTACAGCTTCTTGGAAGGACACAACCATACTTTCTGTCCATACAACAAGGCTATCCAGAAAACCACTTCCCAAATTGACCCTACATCATCTGCATCATACATTGATCCTTTTAATATCACTACCACATTGCAAACAACTCCACCACCCAAGGTCAAAATCAAGATAAGTGACATGGGATGTGGGGAATATGACTTGCATAGTACCTTTTGTGTAAGGACTTTACCCAATCCTAAAACATTCAGTGCCCCAAAAGAAGATGTCTCTACAGTCGTCATCAAATGCAAACCATTTCCCATCTTTGAAAGAAAGCATCTCCTTGATTAGGATGTTCTTGAAGATGTATCCTCCTAGTTGTATAAAGAAGAAGAAGAAGAATAGGAAGCCCCTACCATACCAGTTGAAATCTATGGCAAAGGGCTAGAAATTGTCAAGTACATGGGTTATAGAGGACAAGGTGGTATTGGCCTTCATGAACAAGGGATCATAGAGCCAATTCAAGCAACAAGGAATCCCTATACTCAAGGGTTAGGGTACGGAAAACAACAGTATATCCTCAATAGTGGCGAGTGTATCTTAGGTGAGGTCAACAAGGTTTCCCCTACAATTGATAACATTAACAAAGTAGACCATCAAGACTCCTTTAGTGACTTTGTTGAATCCTTCGAGTCCTCCATCTGCACTATCTACATTATAACCACCCTAGTATCCTCATCTAATGACTTACCCCTTGTATACCGAGACCTTATAGATTGGGACCAACAGGGACCTCCTGTCCTAGATGTGGCATAGAATGATGAAGCCATAGCTGAAATGATGGGGGTTAGAGATCACTTCCCCCTAGGAGTTCACATAGCTGAGTACATCATGGAACTTGACATGTCTTCTTATTTTGGTGAGACCACCCATGTTTCTAGTTGTAAAAATATAAAAATAAAAACAACGTCCCCTAGTGAAAACCACTTTGTGGCACTTTTAGGTGAAGAAAAAGTAAAAATAAAGGACATATCTTCTGGTGAAAACCTCCATGAGGTGCTAGAAGATGGAAGCATGGAGAAATAGAGAAGGTATATCTTGATAGATTGCCAATCCTTGTGGAGCCATCGCAAGAAATGAACCTTGGAATAGAAGAAGCACCAAAGATCACCTTCAGAGCAGAGTCTCTTACCACAACAGAATAGGAGAATTTCTTAGCATTCTACAAACAAAGAAGCTATAATTTTACATGGACCTATGTAGATATGTTGGGGCTTGATCCTGCCTTGGTTGTATATCATCTCATTGTGCAGCCCGATGCAAAACCTGTAAAACAAAAGCTAAGAAAAATGAATCCTCAGATCATGCTCCTTGTTAAGGTAGAGCTAAAGAAACTCCTAGATGTGGGATTCATACAACCAATAGACTACCCTGAGTGGGTGTCCAACATAGTACCTATAGCAAAAGTCATTAGGGGCATCTGATGCTGCATGGATTTTAAGGACCTCAACAAAGCATGCCCTAAAGATGACTTTCCTTTGCCCAACATTGACATTATAGTAGACCTCACTGTAGGGCATGAGATGTTATCCGTAATGGACAACTTTCAGGATATAATCAGATTAGAATTATGGAAGAAGATCAACATAAGACTTTCTTCATATGCCCATGGGGGATATACTATTGGATGGTGATGCCTTTTGGCCTAGAAAATGAAGGAGCAACATATCAATGCACCATGGCAATAATCTTCCATGATCTTTTCCACCACATCATGGAGGACTATGTGGATGACCTATTGGAAAAATTAAAGACCAGAGAAGAACACTTAGACATGCTGGAAAAGATCTTTGACATATTAGAACAATACAACATGTGGCTAAACCTGAAGAAATGTGTCTTTGGGGTCACTTCTGGAAAACTTTTGGGGTAAATAGTCTCAAGAAGAGGAATTGAAGTGGATCCCACCAAAGTTAAAGCCATCACAGAGATGTCCAATCTAAAAACACTAAAGCAATTACGAAGTCTACAGGGGAAGCTCTAGTCATTTGTAGGTTCATCACCCAACTCGCGGATAAATGTTAGTCATTTCAACATCTACTCAGAAAAACACAGCCTTTGTTTAGGATAATCAGTGTCAAGCTGCCTTTGATTAGTTGAAGAAGTACTTGGCTAATCCCCATGTTCTCACTCTGCCAAAACAAGCAGAGCCCCTCCTCTTATACATCTCAACCACAGAAACAGCTACATGGGCCTTGTTGGCATAGCATGACGAACAAGGAAAAGAAAGAGCAATTTACTATATTAGCTGCACCTTGGTGACCTATGAGATGAACTATACCCCCATTGAGCAAGCATGCTTAGCTATGATCTTTACTTCACAAAAGTTGAGACACTACATGCTCAATCATAAGGCTAAGCTCATTTCCAAGATTGATCAGTTGAAGTATCTGCTAAATAGAGCCACCCTCACTAGAAGAATTGCCAAATGGGTAATGATCTTAAGCGAGTTTGACATTGAGTACATTGAAAGAAAATCTATCAAAGGATAAGTCATTACTCATTAGTTAGTTGAAGCACCTATCCCCATGGAGCATCCTATACTTGCAGAATTTCCTGATGAGTCCATATTGACGGTAGTACCAGTAGCAGAACCATGGAAAATGTACTTTGATGGGTCGTATACACACTGAGGCTCGGGGGAAGGCATTTTTTTGTTACCCCTCAAGGCAACACCATCCCCAAGTCGTACAAGATTACATTTCCATGCACCAAAAACATAGTGAAGTATGAGGCTTTGATCACAAGACTCTAGATGGCAATCTAGTGGAGGATTGAGAAACTCTTGGTCTATGGAGACTCACAACTAGTCATCAGGCAAGTGAACAATGAGTATAAAACTATGGATGATAAGCTCCTGATGGTGGATTATTTTAAAGATTATTTTGATGACATCCACTTTGAACAGATTGCAAAGCTCAATAACAAAGTAGCAGATGCAATGGCCACAATTGGATCCCTAGTAGACATGAAGAAAGACAATAAGAAGTGTGAGTTCCTGATTGAAGAACTCCCTACACCGGTCTATGATGTTCCCCAATCAGAACTAGTGTGCAAAATAGTTGGTCCCCTCTCCCCTTGGTATCAAGAGACATATTTATACCTCCATGAAAAAATTATTCCTCCCAACCTTTTAGCATCACAACAAAAAAGCTTCATCCACTAAGCCTCCCACTTCACTCTCGTAGGTGACACCCTATACAAAAAGAGTCTTGATGGTACACTTTTATGATGTTTAGACTCTAGGGAAGCTAATGTGACCTTACAAGAGGTACACGAAGGCATTTGTGGGGCACACTCAAGTGGACCTACCTTAGCTAATAAGATCTTGAGAATGGGATAATATTGGCCAACCATGGAGCGAGATGCCTACCGATTCATGAAAAAGTGCCTACCATGTCAACAACATGGGGATCTCATCTATGCACCATCACATGAACTGCAACCGAGCACAACTCCATGGCCATTCTCACAATGGGGGCTCGACCTCATAGGAAATATCCATCCACCATCATCTAATGGTCATAAATTCATCATCGCTGCTACTGAATACTTCACCAAGTGGGTGGAAGTAATTCCACTCACTTTCACCACCAGAATCCAAATATCCAAATTCATCCTTAATTACATCATATGTCATTATGGCATACCCCATTCCATTATCACATATAATGGGAAACCATTCAAAAACTAGGAAGTCCGCACCCTGTGTGAGAAATTCTAAATCTAGCATCATTTCTCCACTCCATATTACCCCCAAGGTAATGGTCAAGCTGAAGCTTTAAACAAAACCATCCTGTGTATTCTAAAGAAGATAGTTAATGAAGCAAGTAGTGATTGGTACCTTCAACTTAATCCTGCCCTATAGGCCTACCATACTAGTATCTACACACCCACAAGAGCCACTCCATACTCCCTATTAGTCGGGTCTAAAGCCATTCTACCTCTTGAGGTCGAGCTCCCATCCCTAAGAGTATCCCTACAGAACATAATTGTTGATGAGGAGTACTTAGTTGCAAGGCTACATGAGCTGGAACTATTGGATGAGAAATGCCTAGATGCACTTAAGCATCTACAAGTCTACTAAAACTGCCTGAGAAGAAGCTACAACAAGAAAATCAAGAACCACAAGTTTGATGTGGGTGACCTTGTCCTCATGGAAAACCAGAAGAACCTACAAGAACGCCCTAAGAAAGGAAAATTTGAGCCCAATTGGTTGGGGCCCTATGTCATCACTGCCAACTACATATTAGGAGCATATCAACTTGCAACACTTAAGGGACAACCTCTAGATGAGCCCATGAATATTCTGCACCTGAAAAAGTTCTATGCATAACCCATCAAGTATCCCAAGCAAAAAATACAAAAAAATAAAAAAATAAAGCCATCCATGGAGTGCAATAAAGTCATCCAATGGTGAAAATCACTTTGGTGACACCTTGGATTGGTACCATGGTGAAAACCTATCTCAGGCACCATGTGTAGTGGCCAGTTCTACCATCTGATAAGCTCTATTCTCCATCACGACACTTTCATACCAAAACACCTTCCATGGCATGGAATTTTAAAACATCAATCCCCCACCCTGCATCATCCCACCCAAGGCTAATCTGTGGTACAAAGATCCTTGTAAGCTTCCTTTTGTATAGCTAAAATCAGAAAAAAAAAAAAAAAATCCCAAAACATTAGAAAATTAGAAAAATCCAAAAACATTAGAAAATCAAAAAATCCAAAAACAATACGAAATCCCAAAAACACCTAAGAAATAAAAAAATTACAAAATCCACTCCCACAACATCATCACGATTTCCAAAATCCTCACAATCACCCAAAATCATCTAAACCCTCATCTTCAACATCCATCCTAAACCACTCCCACATCACCAAGTCTTACCAGAACTACATATTCATCTCACCCGCATCTTGAAAGTACCTTGATCCCATGGACACAAGGTATGTAGGCAGTCTGGAATACGAAGGAAGTATCTAGTACTCAGCTACATAAGATGCACCCATCCAACCCGTTTGGATGGTCCCTATTCACTGAGCTTGCTAAATCCAACAAATGATACACACGCTAAGCATACCCTTGAAACATCACATCTCATGCAAACATCATCAACAAACACACCAACAACAATCCAACACATGGCCTGACTATCCTTTTGCCCACCTTTCGAAAATTATCCAACAAAATCCAACTGATTCACATCCTAGGATATATCATTCCTACAATGGACAAAATCTGTCATCCAATCAACACTTATCTTGGCAAGAGAACACAATGGTTGTTTGTTTCTTTTTGTTGGTCTTTTGATTCTTAGTTTTTATCTCTTGAATGTAGGAAAGCAACTTTGTTTCAACTAGTATGATGATATGCAACATTGACAAGACAGGTTGCACTATTATCATAGTGGGGAAATAACATGCAATTCACTTCTCTTTGTAGAGGTGAAATAGTTACTAAGTACCCTCAATCATTTCACTCTCCTTGTTTCTATATGATGTGCTTGTGGGTGGATTTCATTACTCCAAGAATAGTATTCATATCTTGAAGCTTGGGTTGGTTCTAGCATGGTGTGCCTCATTTGCATATACAGGCATTAATACCTTATATGTACTATGAACACTCATGGTTATGAGTCCCCTTCCCTTGGCTAGGCAAGGTTAGACTACCTTGGGCATGCATGAAATCAACCTATTGTTTGTGGGTCTAGTCCATGCAATTGTGGGATATATATCATCACTTAGGTCATCTCATACCTTTGTGAAGTGTATCCTATATTGCTACAATAAATCAAGAAATTCTCTCAGTTAATCTTATGCAACTACTATAGCTAGCTCAATTCATTTTTCAAAACACTCATCCAACCATACTATCTGGGCCTAGATTTTTAACCCCCCGCCATCTATTCATCCCCCTCAATCTTCTAACTAACCCCCTTCTCACCTACCCTTAACCCATTCCAACCAATCTAACACATCCTGAACTGAAACACATCCCCATCCCCTTAATGACGTGGTGCATCATGACCTAGCAATTGCCTTTCCCCCATCCCATTCTCCTCCCCAACCTAACCATACCTAGTCTAACCTTAGCCAACCCAATAAACCATTCCCCCTCCCCACCTATCCCCTACTACCAAGCACCATCCCCCAAGGTTGTACAAAAACATCACGTGTATCATGACTTGATTACTGTATAAATCATTACATTAGGCCTAAACTATTGCATTTTCATTTTCTCCATTTGTATACATAATATATGTTTATTAAGATAAGCATATATTTCCATTCCATTACATGTTGCATCCATAATAAATGTTTATTAATCTGAACATTTATTTGCATTCCACGTCCACATCATACTCCATAATCAAAACATGCATACATAACATAGGCAAAACAAAAAAATCTTCATATAACATGCATTATCCATCATGATCATAAGCATTACATTCACAACATCATTCATCCATGAAATAAAATCAACTCATAGCATCATAGTGAAGACATGAGGGATACAACCCGCCAAGTACCACCTACACACATCATAAGCATCATAATAAAGCATCCATCCATAAATCCACAAGGTCATATCAAATATCTAAAACATCAAAAAATCCTTACAATAAATATATATGAATTGAATTCCATTAATAAGGGCTTACCAACAAGCCTGCTAAGTACCATCAGTGTCATCATTACTCATGGCATCACATAATACAACATAAATAAAAACATCCATCATGTCATCATCAAAAATAAAACACATCATATCATATTATGCAACTATGTGGTCGACATGAGGTAGCAATCCCACCAATAAAACATAAGCAAATCATAGCATTATATCATCATATGCCATCATCACACATATATCTGTCACATACATCATTAGTACATCCATAACATCTCATAAATTCATCACATCGTTATAATAGGCATAGAACCATAAATGCATCACATAATGCATCAATAAACATAAACATCATCATAAAACATAGGTGTATACATCAACATAATCCATAACACATCATAAATGCATAATCATCATCATCATAGATCATCAAGTGTCATAATACATCACCAAAAACATAATGTACATCACTCAAAATAATACAAGTCATGATACAAAAGGCCTCAAAAGGCTCAAAAATATACAACAATATACGTCAGCCCTAGGCTGATGATCCCCTACATAAATCGATAGGAGATTCAGGCTGTTGCTACTGCTACTGTGGTGGTGGCTGTGGGAGCTACTGTAGTACCTATGGTGGCTATTGTGGCACCTATACTAGGGGTCCCATCAGCTACTGAACTGAATGAATGGATCTGGACCTATGTGACCCAGACATCTGAGAGCCACTCTGCTAGCTATAGCTTGGGATCTACTGACCCTCTAGAATAGCCAAACAATAGGCTGCATGATAATACTCAGCCTGACCTCTCTGCTCTGCCACCTATCCTTGTACCTGTCCAAGCTATGTCTGTAGTTGTACAATATGTGTCTACATCAATGTCAACATGGGACCCATACCTGTACCTACCACAACCCCCTGCAAGTTCACCACCTACCCCTCTGCCTATTAGACCCTTGTCTCTATAGCCTACCACTGTGTTGTCTCTATGTCCCTCTCACCTGTCAGGGCCACTATCTAGGCATGTTCCTATGATAACTACACCTATAGCACACCCACCTACCCATCTACTCCATCCAATAATGTAGCTGCACCCCACAACTACACTAACTCTTGATCTCGCCTCTCTAAGGTCTTCTGTAAACTGGCGACCTGTCCCTGCAGAGTCTATATCTCATCCTCATCCTCACCTCGAGTGTGCTGATGAGAGGAACGCTCTCTCAGAGTTGAACCAATCCCTACACCTGAGCTACCTGCCTTTTTTTGCCCAGCCCTTGTAAACCCCACCATCATCTCAAGAATGTGTTGCTGCACGTTCCTATGCCTTACCTCCAATCCTAGAGCCTCCTATACTCTAATGGCTACCTATGTGGGAGAGGAATGTCTCTCCCTACCACTACACAGCCAAGGTGCTCAGTGACATGCCACTTGTCCAATCTAAACTTGCTGTTGTGATAAACCCTACAAAACTCCCTCACCCTGCTATGCAGGAACCTATACCTGTGGCATGGCCTGCTGCTATGCCTACTGTTGTCCCTGCAGTGGCATCTATAATGGTGGTATCACCGGCTATCTACCTCTCCCTCTCCCTTGTCCTCTCACAGCCTCCATTAACTCTCATGTTGTTGCTGCCAATACCCTCATCGGATCATCATCACCTACCTCCATCTCCTCCACCACTATCTCCTCCTCAACAACATCCTCCTCTACTCCTGCCTCCATAGTCATATCTGGCTCCTCAGTGGGATTTGTAAAATGAGTAGGTCACCACATCTGCCACCATGTATCATAGGTGCTGTGGTACCTGCATCAATCACTGTACTCCGCCAATTCCACACTAGTGGTTGCAAAGCCGCAAAGTCTCCAATACCCACCTGTGGCTATATGGCTAGGGGCCAACCCTGATGATCCTAAGGTGTTCATGCAAATATAACCATCTGTTGAGGAACATCCAGTTATAATCCAAACTGGCACATGACCTATGATGGCAAATACATGTCGATGGTGTGGTCACCTCGACCCACCAGATACTGCAGCTAGAATGTATACGACAAGTGGGTATCATCATCTGGCCATGGCTCTACCCTAATATATGGTCGCTAGGTGACCCGAGTCACATCATCCAACACTTGCCGCCAATATTGCACCTACCCTATGTAGGAGTACTCAGCATCTCAATACAAAAATACAAATGCCTTGAATGGACAGTGATAGTATCTGCATCTCAACCTCGTGATAGCAATATGCTCCCACACCCATACATGCAACAATGTAACCCCTACTGATAATACTGAATCATAAT
Organism: Cunninghamia lanceolata; assembly: GCA_027924645.1. Taxonomy (NCBI): domain Eukaryota; kingdom Viridiplantae; phylum Streptophyta; class Pinopsida; order Cupressales; family Cupressaceae; genus Cunninghamia; species Cunninghamia lanceolata. The sequence goes on along the minus strand of BSBN01000433.1, from coordinate 2,542,345 downwards.
GATAAACTACGGTATGCATCTCATGATACAACTATGCAAGCATACAAGGCCCCCAGGCATTCACAATCTCATCTCGAACCATTCCCTCTATCATCTCTCCCCATCCAACTAGAAAACCTCTGGCCCACCGATCTGGCATCACCACACCTCCAATCAATGCACATAAGAACAATGTGAACTAATCTACACCTGCCGCCAAGGTCGCCTCATAGCTCATCTCTCGTCTATCCACTGATAACTCTGGTTGGCCCAGGGAAAACACTCTACCTAAGGCCCTCCATCCCCTCCTTGTGTCATACACCCCTCAATCCCCATGAATAGGTAACTTGAAGATGTGATAAACATCCTCAAGTGTAATAGTGATCTCTCTTGTCGGTAGGAGAAAGGAGCATGTCTCGGGACAATAATGCTCTAGGAGAGTAATCATCAGTACTTTGTGAGCTCATAACACCAGCATCTCTAATACAGTCAATAGTCCTAACCTCACCAACCAACCTTGTGTCAGTCCATCAAAGCCATCAAACAGCTACATCACAGAAGGTACACACTGCTCTTGCGATCTGATAATGAAATATATTTCCACCTACATCCACAAACGCTTGTCAAAACATATTTCTTCTTCCAAAATCACACTCTTCGCATCAAATTTTTGGCCACTAGAGGCCAAATTCATTTTGGCACCCCAATAACCATCTTTAGCACCAACTATACTGATGGCGTTACCTGATTCTCTTATGGCGCCACAACAAAAGATAGCGCCACTACCCAAATCTTCTGCACCATCTAGCCAAAAGCACTATTTCATGAAATAGCACCATAATTCCTTTTGGTGCCACTCCTTGAGATGGTGCCACATTACCCAGTGGGGCCAATTCTATAGATACGCCACATACCATCATAGTGCCAATTGACTAGATAGTGCCATTTCTCAGTATTGCACCAATCTAGAAGATTGCACCATGCATTACCTTGTTTGGCGCTAATTCGCCAAACCCTAACCCCATGCAAGATTATGCCGCAACAGAAGATGGTGCCAAAATGACCTATTTTGGCACTGATTCTCCTCGTTTTCCTCTAATTGGATGGTGCCAATCCAAAGGATGGTGCCAATCCAAAGGATGGTGCCAATCTGTGACTTTTTGGCGCCAATTGATCCCTCGATGGCGCTAGAACCTGACAACCTAATTTCTCAAAATAATAAATGTGATAAATGCAAAAAATGACAAAGCTAGGGTTAGGGCCTACCTAGGGTCCAGCCTATGGTGATCTTCCATACAGTCGGAATCACTCAGAAATGTGCTCGAAGCATGAGAACATTAGGTTACGGTTCGCCATCCTCTTCTTCTCTCCTTCGTCCAAGTGGCTCTATGTGTGCAAATGTGGCATTCTTAGGACCCACTTTCCTATATATGGGTAGCCATGTCATCCTTCCACACAATTTTTCTTCCCCAGGGTGTAGATAACAACTATTTTTTCTCGTTTTTCTTCCTATCATATTGTTTTTCCATCCTCTATCCAACTATCACCTTCGTTTCATCCTTTCGAGAGCTCACCCAAAAAAAATTATTTTTTCAACCGACCTCTCAAGGGGGCATCCCTCACTCATTTCATTCCTTCCTGGTAGCTGGGGCATATTTTCCTTTGACTTGACATCACTTCCCTGCTAGGTCTTGATGCCACGTTAAAGAGGAGCAAATGTAGACACCTCAAAATGTCTTCACCATCAAACTGACTCTCGACATTACTAAACACACCAATTCCCCTTCCAAACAATTAATTAAATTTTTATTTAATTAATTATCCTATTCAACACATATTTTTCTTCCATTCATCTTGCCAAATTGAATTAATTTTATTAGTTCAATAGTTCAACCTTACCCAATTAATTAAATAAATATGCAAATATTTATTTGACTAATTCCCCCTTTTCCTAAACCCAATTAATTAGGTAAATCATGTTTATCTAATTAATTTAGCCTATTAATCAACCTATCCCTACCCTAGCTAATTAAATATCTATTATTTAATTACCTAGCCTAACCTACATGACCCTAGACCTAGGATTAATTGAATAAAACCTTATTTAATTAATCTTAACCTCTCATTAACCCATTCCCTAATTTTTTCCAGCCATATTAATTAGGCTAATCACCCTAATTAAAGTTGTCAAACCTAGCTTAACACCCTTCCCCACATCCTCCAAATAAAAAATTGAAATATATCCCACATAAATCAATTTTTTATACATGTGTCCAACATCACATTTAATACCTCTTACACATGTCATAACTCATTAATATCCACTCTTCCCCAAATGAATTTTTAGTTCATTTTACTCTTCCCCATGTGAATTTTTAATTCACATATAATCCATCTCACCCAACCTCATTAACTCCACCCATTTCCCAAGATGAATTTAATATTCATCTTTATTCCTAGCCCTCCATTTTCCAAGATTGAATCTAGGCCCTCCAAATCAATCTCCACCCTTGGATCAAACCCTCTTTAAAAATGCCTATAAATACAACACTCCTCAAGCCATTTCATCATCCACAATTTGAGCAAAGTTATCATGCCAAAATCTCTCCTCTTGAGCTAGGTTTGCTTAGTAATTTACATAGTTTGAGAGCATTTCACATCTCATTTGAGCATCTTGGGTAAAGCTAGGGTGTTTGGGTGCACACTCTACCTTATCTTGGATTTGTGGGTCATATTGAAGGTATACCATTTGTGTTTATGCTTTTGTTTCATGTTTTTTAGCTTCATTTTGATTTCACTAATCACAATATCCATGTCAATCGACTACATCTTCTACATATCCCTATGAATATATAATCTTATATACATTTACAAGTATATGTATAAATGTCTATAGAAAATATTCTTTACTATTAAATAACATCGAAATAGAGATCCCATTCAGATAAATAAGTGATTCACAATTAAGCCCACTACAATACTCTATGATCTCTAAAATTAAAGTTCAGAACCCCTTTTTGGGTCAACCAAGACTTAGACCAAGACGGTCACAACTTCATTCAAAAAATTTCCAAGTCAGAACCTCTTGATATCTACTACTACATAGACTTATTATGGTCAATACTTGACAGAAAATAAGTATAAAAATATAACAATCAACTATGGTAGTCCGCTAAACCCTTTGGGTTAGATACAATGGTATAATGATATCAATAATCCTCACTGATTTCTTAATACTATTGAGTTCTTCATAAGGTACTCTATTAATTAAACACATGCCTGTACATACATAAGTATGTGCATACATACCTATGTATGTACATGTATGTTGTTATCACATGCAAATAGTTTAGTAATGAAATGAAACTAACAAAGGTTTCTCAACTATTATAACTCTATTTTCCCATTAAACCCTATATGTATCCCAATACAGAGATAAAAAGTTTATGAAAGTTAACTATATAGGCATTCACTTCAACCTAAGATATGAAGTTAGAAACAAATGAGAAACTGAAAGGTTTTCAAGGTTTTGGTTTAGTAAATGAACAACAAAAAACAACCCTTCAAAATAGTAAAAGAACTTTGATATGCTTTGCACATGAATTTTCATGATAGCTAAAAGAATGAACCTACATTTCCATTGAATCAATACATTTTCTTTAATGCACAATCTTTAGATACCCTAATGCAACACTAAGATTTTCCTCATTTGAAACAAAGAAGAATCTCTTTTCTTAATCTTGTTCATGATAACAAAAGTGTTCATAATAATGTGAACTATTTTCATTGTATGCAACAAACGAATGAACATAATATTTGAAAAAATATATTCTAATGAAAAGTGCAGAGCTCCAAAATCACCAAGCATTGAAACTCCACTTGCTTGTGTTCTCCTTTCTCCACAATCTCCTTCCTTTCTTTAAGATCGTCTAAGACCTCAAAATCAAAACCATTATGTCTGTTAACTCCTGTAATCATGACCACCAAAATAGGCATCCAAAGTACAAAGGTCTAGCTCAATCTCCTCTCTTTGAGAGTTTTCTTCTCTTTCACTCTAATTAGAGTTATGAGACATTTACTCCCCGTATACCTTAAGTGGCGGTTTGAGTTTTCAACTCCAACACATGAGCCGCCACTCTTAAAAACATTAATGCAACTCCACTACTTGGATTTAACTCTTGAAAATGCCATGCAACTACCAAATAATCAAGAATTCTATACTATGAGAAAAGAATAATAGTATCATTATTATTATTATTAACAGTTGTAATATTAATAATATCTATTATTAATACTATCAATGATAATATTAATAACATTCTAAATAACAAAACATACGTTCACAGATGATACTAATATTCATTATTGTTATGCAATAATAGTAATAAGTGTTATTATCCACATTTATCAATTAATAATAATGTCTCTATTAACAACTTCCAATGTTAATAGCGATGGTACTATTATTTATATCAATAGTTCAAAATAATACATTTTTTACCAAACAATATTTGCATAAAACTATCATTTGCAGCCATGAAAATATTTCACTCACATGGTAACACAGAAAGATAGATCAATCTACTATGATAAAACTCTTGCGATCATTCAAAATAAATCATAAATTACATTTAGTGTGAGTGTGTGTAGTTCTCATAATGTCATGGTTTCATAAGAATCTCATCTTGATCTACATTTCTCTCCTCGGTGATACTCTCCCTCAATCTCGAGAGGGTACACTATACTCCCGCATTCACCTCATAGTAAACAAAATATAGTTAGTCCAAATCTTGTTTATTTAAACATGAATAATCATAATAATCATTAAAATAAAATCTCATAACAAATTATTATACAAATATCACCTTGTTATCAACATTAAAAAATGTATTCTCATGTTTGCAAAACATGGCATCACATAATACATTCTAATTCTAAACATGATGAACATAAGTAATTCATTTCCTTCTATAGTCTTGTTTCATAAAATAATGACAGTAAAATAAAAGCATGTTTTAATTGTTCATAAGTTTTGGGTGTTACATCTCCTCCCCCTTAAAACTCATCATCCTCGATGATTAACAAAGTTTTAATAAGTGTCAACTTAAAGAGATAAAGTTCCTTTTATTAGCATAAATCAATCTTGATCATAAAGATGAGGAAAATCTTCTGTGAAAGTCTTCATGGTCTTCCAAGGTGGCACTGTCTTCTGCATACTAGTCCCATTGGACCTTGCACTGAGTAATATCTCAATTATACAAGCAGAGATTATGAACCTTGAGCACTCTGAGAGGCTCAATCATGACCACTCCTAGATCCTTAACCTAAAGAGTATTCTGATCAAGTACATTATTAAATCTAGACATAATTTTTAAGATAAGACACATGAATAACATTACACATTGTAGCAAGATTAGGTGGTAGAGCTATTCAATATGCTACTAGGTTGATTGCTTCAAGTACTTCAAATGGTCCCATGTATCTAGGAGCTAATTTGGAAGACTTATTGAACTTAATCAAGCTCTTTTGAAGTTTAATCCTTAACAGAACCTTGTCTCCTATAGAGAACTATCAAGGGGTTTACTTTGCATCTGCATAGATTTTCTATGTGCCATTTGTTTTTACTAATCTTTTACAGATCAACTTGACTTGTTCTTCCATTTCTAAAATCATTTCTAGCCCAAGGAAAATCATATCCTCTAGTTTATCCCAACTTATAGGAGTTCAGCACTTTCTACCATACAATGCTTTGAATGCAGCCATATTCAATGTAGAATGATATGAATTGTTGTAAGAAAATTTAACCAACTGAAGGTACTCCTCCCATTTGTATTTCTGATCTATGCAATACATCTTTAAGAGATCTTCCAGAACTTAGTTCACTCTTTATTTTTTGCCATCCATTTCTTGATGGTAAGCTTAACTAATTTGTAACTGAGTTCCCAACACTGAAAACAAGGTTTGCTAGAACATTGAAGTCATCCATGGAACTCTATCTGAGATAATCTTCTTAGCAACTCCATGAATTCTGAAGATTTCTTGAACAAATCTTTTTTCCAAGATAGGTGTCCCATTGGTCATATTTTTGGGAATGAAAAGAGCAACCTTGGTAAGCTTTTCTACTAACAATAGTATAGAGTCATGTTAGTTCCTAGACATAGGTAGACCTTGGACAAAATCCATACTAATCAATTGCCACTTCCACTCAAGAATATCATGAGGATACAATAGTCCTACTAGATGTTGATGTTCAACTTTGACTCATTGAAATTTTAAGCATCTGGCTACAAAATTTGTAGTATCATGCTTCATTCCTTTCCAAAAATATAACTTTAAATCAGCCAACAATTTTGTTACACCTATGTGCACAATGAGCTTCTCTCAACACTAAAGTTATCAACTCATTCTTATCTAGCACATACATCCTATCTTTATACCTCATTAGTCCATCAAGCTCAAATTGATACCAATCATATCTTACATCCTGAGAGTTAACAGAAAGTGCCTTTCTGACTTGCTCGTAAAACTTATCACTAGAAGAGTTATTCAAGACTTGTTTTCTAAAGGTTGATCAGATATAGACCATTGCTACTATATGCCTCCTATGACTAAGAGCATTAGAAACCTGATTCTCTTTACCTTTAATGGAATTTATGTCGAAGTCATTCTCTAACAAGAGCTCTAGCCATCAGCTTTGACATGCATTCAAATTAGGTTGCATGAAAATGTACTTAATTCCTTGGTTATTTGACTTAAGTTCAAAATGCTTACCCATTAAATAATGCCTCCAAACTTGTAAGGAATGCATGAGTGCATATATCTCTAAATCATGTGATGCATAATTTAGTTCATAAGGTCAAAATTTCCTGGACTCATAGGCCACAATTTTCCCTTCCTGCATAAGTACACCTCCTAATCCTTCTCCTGATGCATTCATGACTACCACAAAGTGGCCTTCTAGATCAAGAACTCTAAGAATTGGAGTTGTAGTTAACTTTTCCTTAAGAATACAAAAGGGTTCTTCACATTTCTCAGTCCAGTCAAATAGTTTTCCTTTCCATTGAAGAGTTTTGATAGGGTTAGAAATCTTTGAGAAATTTAGCACAAATTTCTTGTAGTAACCTACCAAACCCATGAATTTGCATACTTCGTGCACATTTTTAGGTGTTGGACACTCCAAAATAGCCTTAATCTTTGTAGGATCTACTGCAATTCCTTCTACAGAGCTAATGTGTCCCAAGTATTGTACCTCTTTTTAGAAGAAGGTATAATTTGACACTTGCCAAATAAATTATGTGCTCTTAACCTTTGAAGGAATATTATCAAATGTTGAAAGTGTTCTTCCTCATTCTTTGAATATATCAAAATGTCATCTAAAAAGGTTAGGATCAATTTGTCAAGACAATCTCTAAAGACACTATTCATCAGGTTTGTGAAAGAAGCTGGGGTGTTAGTCAAATTGAATGGTAAGACTGTAAACTTGTATTGCCAAATATCTTGTTCTAAAAGCCATTTTATGGATGTCTTCATCCTTTAGTCTTAACTGATGGTAGATTTCTCTCAAGTCTATTTTAAAAAATATTGTTGCACCATGCATCTGATTGAAGAGGTCATTTATATGAGGGAATGGATACTTATTCTTTATCGTTGCTTTGTTAAGCATACGTTAATCTCTTCACAATCTTAAGGTACCATCCTTCTTTCTTAAAAAGATTACCAGTGCTCCTTAGGGAGATACACTTGGTCATATTACCTCTTTTGACAAAAGCTCTTGAAGCTGGGTTTTCAATTCAACCAACTCTGTGGTTGTCATATGATAAGGTGCCTTAGAAATAGGTTTTGAACCAAGTATTATGTTGATGGAGAAATCAAAAACTCTTTTAGGTGGTAACCCTCATAATTCTTTAGGGAAGACATCTTGGAAATCATAGTGGAAAGGGTAATCATGAATTTTTGTTTCACACAGTTCTTCTATTGGATCAATTTTGACCGCAAACATCTAAAATCCTTTTCTCTTAGATCTCTTGAGCTGCATTGCAAAAATTTTCCTAACCTTGATTTCTCACTTGAATCCTTGAATCCTTACTGGATTACTTAGTTCATTTAGACAATCAACCATCTTTTCATAGAAATCAACTTTAGCTATGTGTCGCTAAAGCCAATTCATATCCAGAATGACATCATACAACCCTAAGGGGGCTATGTATAGATTTACTTTCATTGTGAAGGAGGGAAAACTAACCTCAGCTTCAAACATACATTGCTCTACCTGAGCTCTTGATTGGTTTGTGTAGACACCCAAAATTGACTCATTATCATTAGCATTCAAACATTGCATTACACACCATCTGCATTTGTCTAACACACTTGAACAATATCCCTAACCCATCTATTTATTCTATTAATTAAATAAATTTATATTTATTTAATTAATTCATTAGCCATTTTTTCTAAGCTTTAATTAAACAGCCTTTAATTATTTAATTATCTTCATTCCATCTATTTTTAATTAAATAAATTTTATTTAATTAATTAATTTATCTTATCGTTTATCTCATGAGTCGACATGTGTGCCTCTTTCATTTAAAAAGATAAGTGGTACTACATCTTATTTAATATCTTTCATATGTAGTACTTTTTATGTACACAAGCACACATAAGCCCTATCTTCTCTCCACTTGTCATCTTCACACTCACCTATGTCTATCCTTTAATCTTATCCATTCACATAGCCACCGAATCTCCACCGTTGATTGATTTTGGTTGAGTTCTATATAAACACCCTCTCATTCCATGCTACATCTAATCAAGCATTCATATAGCGTCTACATTATCATCCTAAGTATATTGAGCATTTGAGCATCCATAGCATCCATTGAGCTTTTATCATTATCATCTATCCATCATGGCAGCTTTTATCTTCATAATTTGTTAAAGAAGCAATCCACATCATAAGGAAGGAATCACACAATCTAGGTGATATTGTGCTTGAATTGCATTACTTTTGGTTTCATTTAGATTAGATTCTTTGATGATGGTAGGGTTAGGTTTTCATGGCTATGCTTGATCTTATTAACCTAATTTTTTATCTATCACATTTTGGCACACCCGGTTGGACTCACCTCCTTGATTAACTTTGTTGTTTGATGTTGTTTTTATGAAGATCAAATTTTTTGAGTGCTTATGGCAAGTTCCAATCTCTTTTGAGCAAAAAGTTGTCACTGTCTGAATACCTATGTCACTTTTGAGCTGAAATCTGCCACCTGTAGCATTTTTTTGGATCGCTTTTATACTAATAGTGGTCATTTTTTATTTGTTCTGCATCACTTTTATACTAACAGTGGTCTCTTTTGTATTGAACTTAATCACTTTTGATCTGACAGTGACCGCCTTTAGATAATGGAATCGCTTATTACAGAACTAAGGTTTTTGTTTTATATTGTTTGTTTTACAGATCTGGGTCACTTATGAACCTTAACCAGTCGCTTCATGCTTTTTTGCATCGCTTGTGAGCTTTAACAATTCGCATCTGGCACTCTCGACATCACTTATGATCTATAAGATTTTCCCTGTGACAAAATAGAGATCACTTTTGACTGACAGTGGATCGCCTATGGTAAACTATGTCGCTTTCAGTCTGTATCATTTGCAGTTTCTTTTTCTTGGCTACTAATTGGGTATTTGTGTAGCATCTTCTTGATTGTCCAAAAAGAGGAGGTTATCAAACTACTAACATATCTGTTGTAGCTCCGATCGGTCCAAGACTTGTGGTTTTTCACTAAATTAGGAACATTTGGGCTTGGTGCTTAAAATGAATCATTGCTTGCTCTGTGCTTGATTTATCTTTTTTGATTGCTTGCATGTGATTGATTGTAACCCAAATTTAATAACAAAAGTATCCTCTCCCCTTGCCTATCAAATGGATCTTGGGTGTATGAGAACTTGTTATTATCTTTAGAGGGCCTGCCTTCCCGATGTGAGAAGGGATATGACCCAAGCGGTAACAGGCTAAAGCCAAGTCCTTCCAAACTGCTATATAAGAAAAGTGTTTATGTCAAAAGCCACAAACAACGGGTGTTGTTGTGTTATACCGACAGCTAACCTCCCCCAAAACCCTCCAAGGTGTAATCCTTGAAGGCTGGGAGACTCCATAATAGAGAGTAGTGCTGCCACATGTATAGCCCCCCGAACGGATGCCCTCATTAGCAACTTTGTGTAGTAGCCAAAAACCCTCTATTTATTGATGCAAAAGGTGGGACCTTTGAAGCCGCCTTGATTCACATGGTTCTTAGAAGAGATAGCAGGAGCAATCCTAAGGTTTGGTGAGGGATAGGCCTTATAGGAAGCCTAGATCCTAGTATATGTGAGAAGTGTGTGCCGTGGAGGGGAGCCAGTGCTACCAAGATCCTAAAGCTATCTACTTTGAATAAGCATGGCTAGAGGATTCAACAAATATAGTCCTTTCCTAGCCTAGGTGGTACAATTTTGTGATTGTTGTGAGTGTGATTGACTATAATTATTGTTTTCTTGTCAAAAATCACAAATCAGACATCTTTCTTGACAGACACAGTTGCTTGTAAGCCTAAACTACTCGCATACAGACAACAGAATCACTTTTAAACAGCAGTTAGCCACTTTTTGCCTAAACTGAATCACTTTTGAACCACAGTTAGCCATTTTTTGCCTAAATAGAGTCGCTTTTAAACAATAGTTAGCTGCTTTCTATTTAAATTGGTTCACCTTTAAACAATAGTCTATCACCTTTGGCCTAACCTGCGTTGCTTCCAATCAGTAGTAAATCACTTTGGAGCCAACATTAATCACCTATGAACAATTGGATCACCTCTGGTTAACACTGTAACCTGATGTTAGAACCTAAACTAGTCCGCATTTGAGCTATTACCAATCACCTTTGGTCTTTTCTGAGTCACATATGAGCTATCACTTGTTTCCTGTGGTCTAATACCAGCAAATCTAAGTGACTCAGTCGAATTAGCCACAAATCTAGCTTGCTCAGCTTCAGCATTAGCTTTCAGACCTATCTCTGATCATTAGCAGATAGCTGGACTTTGTCTCCTATTTTGAGATTACTAATCAATCACATTTCATGAGCTTTTCATCTTTTTGAGATCCCAACTAGCAAACCAAACATCAAACCAATCATTTTGATCCATCAGCAAAACATCAGCTTTAGCTTTAGCAAACATCAGTAACATAGCAACCTTTAGTAAACAACTTTTCCCTTGAGTGTGTGAGCTATTCTCTAGGGAAAACTAGCCAACAACAAATCAACAAAGAAACTAGCAACCAACCAACCAGCAAACTATCACCTTTCTTTTGGATCTCAAAAACTTTGACAAGCTAAACTTTAGTTTTCAACATCAACATCATGCCTCAAACTAGGAGTCAAAATAGAGCTGAAATGGAAGATAAATTGTAAGATAAGATGGGAACTAAGATGCAAGAATCTAGATCAACACTTCTTAAAGATGCAACTCAATTCATGACTGGTATGCCTCCTCATATCTTTATGCCTCATGGGTATACCTTTGGAGAGTCATCTTCACAACAAGTGCAACCTCAAATATTTTTTGAGACTTTTGAAGAACAATCCCAAGAAGACTTATCAGAATTTCAAGACACCCATGTGTGGGATCAAGTTGAGAGACTTGTTTTATCTGAGCCTAATCACTACTTCTTGCAACTTGCTCACATGGACACTAAATTACCAAGAGATTTTGACATATCCTCTATTAGAGAGCATGAACCAAACACTCCCACTATTGTTGCAAAGGGACCATCCACTATAGTCACACCATCCCCCACCATATCACAAGCTCTATCTTCCACCACATCTCTTTCATTGCCTATTGTTACTTCATTTGATCTACCATGCTCAGAGCACACTCTAGAACCTTTGATAATACCAACCAATGTGCTCCCTCTCATTTCACAAAATCTAAGCATTCCACCTTTCCATGTTCCTCAACATACTCCTCCTCCTACCATGACTGTTTCCATGCCTCAAGTAACACAAGCTGTCCATGTGGCCCAAGTGCAAATGCCCCAACCATCACAAGTTATCCCCATATCCCATAGTGTGCAAGCCTCCCAAACTATCCCAACAACACCAATAGTCCAAGCTTCATGACCATCACAATCTACCATATCCCATATGAATACCATATCTCATATACCAACTACTAATACGCTTTCCACCATTTCCACTAATCCCTCCATTACACCATATAATCCCAATGTTAGTCTTATTGATATCAGTGACCCTCCTATCGTTTCTCAAGCCAATCCTATCTCTATGGTCACTTATGTTGAGCAACTTACCTCCATTCCCGTCATATTCTTCCAATCCTTCACACACCATCAATCCATCTTATGCTACCCAAGGCTTGCCTATTATCACCCAACACATGACACATATCAGTCCCCATGTTGTCTAAAATACAAACCAAAGTGTCCATCCTTCTTTCGCATCTACCAATCCTTCCATCACTTACCATGTCACAAATCCTACTCCAACTTCCCAACCATTACCTAGTGTCAACCCCTCTTCCACTTCGCATGTGATGCAAAATCTTGGTGCCCATTCTATACCCAATCACCACTTGTGCCTCAAGGACAGCAATCCTCAACCACATATGTGTCACATCCCAATCCATTGACATACATTGTGAGCATGCAACCTCAACAAATGGTCATGGTTTCATATATCCCACAACAGAAACCTCAATATACATCATACCATGTTTCACCCCCTTTGCAACAACAGCAATTATCTTCAGCGGATGTTCAACAAATGATTAAGCAAGTAGTAGGACAAGGCAAGAAGACATTTTCTCTAGAAAACATATGCGCTTATCCATTTGACAAGTCTCTTCATATGACACCTTTTCCACCACACTTTGAAATTCTACAATTTGACAAGTACAAAGGAAAAGGATATCTAGAAGACCATCTTAGAGCATTCTTTGTGTCATGTCTCGATGTTGCTTATGACGATACATATCTTTTGAGACTATTTCCTCAAAGCTTAGAAGGACAAGCTCTTGAATGGTTTTTTCATTTACCTCTGGGAATTAAGTCTTTTTTGGAGTTAGCCAATAAGTTTCGATCAAACTTTGCTTTTAACATTGAACATGAGGTAAACATGAATGACCTTGTCAACAATAAACAGCTCAATGGTGAATCCTTTTCTTCATTTACTCAATGATGGCGTAATATGGCTAGAAAATTATCATGGGAAATACCTAAGAAGAAACAGCTCGATATCTTTGTTCAAAATCTTCATCCTGAGCTATCATTCCAACTACAATTGCAAAGTGCTAGCACCTTTGATGAACTTGTTTCCAAAGGAACCATCATTGAATGAGCTTTATTTGCTAAAGGAACTATCAAGATCTTTCGTGATAACAAAGACTATCCTCAAAACTCCAATGATAAGTTTTGCTTTTGGAACAAAAATAAGAATGTTGTCAATGATGGTGTTGTAGACACAAAGAACATACAAACTATGAACGCTCCCATCAACATCCAAGCTGCTTCTACAACAACACAACCTTTTCAATGAATGCAACAATGACAAACTTCAAATCTGCGTCGATAATTTACACCATTAGCGGAACCTATGGAAGTTGTCTTTTGAAAGCTTCTCCAAGTGGGTGATATTATCTTACTGGATGCACCACCCAATGGTGAACCGCTCTTCAAAGCTCCTTGGAACAAAGAAAATGAGTATTATAATTTCCATAGAGTTAAAGGACACAAAACAAATGGTTGTATGGGTAAAAGTACAAACCTGTGTCACACTTTTATAAAGGAAATAGCTAACATTGGTCTAAATTTTTAACTTGAATCACTACAAAGTGACGTATATGTTTTAAAATTTAAAAATGATGTAAACTAATAAAATGTAGATTTTTTAGGTATTTTATGTTTCTATTTTTAAAAAATAAAAAAATTATTTAAATGTAGTATTTTATAAAATTGATACTATAATTTAGTTGCTAATAAAATGCTGAAAAATAAGGTTGAATGGGACGTCACACTTTATATAGTAAATTTCATTTATTTTCCTTCTATATTTCTTTGTGTGTTCATAGATCAAAACTTTAGTGCATGGATTATTTTCTTCCCCAATTTGATAAATATATATTTCTAAATAAATCTTGGAAGTTGCGTGTAATGAAAACATAATTGTTTCGATGGGAAGTCAATTTTTATCTTCATTATTTATCCAAAATAGGGAAAAAAAATTATGTCATATTGACAATGAATCTCTCCTCTAGTGTATCATATTTTTTTCAAAATTTTTTGATAAACTTTACTATTTTCTATTGAGAGGACAATTGACACCATATTTTGGTGCGATGACCTACTTTTAGTAGAAATAAAAAATAAAATATAAACACTAATTGAAATGTTTAAAAAATTATATTTTTACAAAGTATATTAATTGATCTACAAAAGGGTATATTTAGATTCTTTAAAAATGATTATTTGCATGAGTAGGAGTTGTTAAAGCATCAAGTTTTTCAAATAATTTTATTTTTTGGTAAATGAGCCCCAAAGTGATGCTACATATGTTTTTAGTCGATGGTTCCAATTGGAAAAGTTGTGGCCTAGATCTAATTTAGCTAGAATGAATCCAAATAGAACATAAATTTTACCAAAATTGACTTTTAGTTAAAAATACTTAAATCTGCTTATGCTGATAAGTTGGCCCAAAGTGTGACACAACTTTGTACTTTTACCTGTATATATTTAAAACATGTCATCCAAGATTGCATCGATCAAGGTTTAATCAAAATTACTCCTTCAACAACTCAACCTGCACAACAATCAACATCAAACTATGATCAAGAGGCTTTTAAGAATCCACTTCCATCTCATGACAGAACAAGTAACCCTCATGCTGGGAATGCCATTCAGTACAACTATGAATCATCTACTATTGGCCGCATTGACCATGCTCGCATTTCTACCATTACTATACAAGGTAAAGCACCTAATTGTGTTGTAACCACTCACCGAGGTTGAGTCACCATTCAAGGAGCACCTATTCATCCTCCTCGACCATTCTCTAACTATAATATCTTAGATCACCTTGGCAAAACACCCGTGCACATATCCATTCTTGAGTTGCTTCGTATATCTCCTACTCACAAAGCTATCCTTGACAAAGCCTTACAAGAATCTTTGATGCCCAATGATATTGATATCACACAATTCCAATCTATGGTCGCTAGCATTGCAGCTCCTCATCATTTAACCTTCTCTGACAAAGATCTTTAGCCCTCCACATTGAAGTGTTTGTTAAACAACATTGTATCAAATGAATCTTGGTAGATGGTGGAGCTAGTCTTAATATATGTTCTTTAAAATTGATAAACCAACTGGGATATTCTGAGAAAGATGTTGACACCTCCAAGGTTATTACTATCAAAGCTTATGATGATGCCGAGTGAGATACTGAAGGGATTATTTTCTTGCCTATCCAAGATGGGTTGGTCACCATAGAAACTCATTGTCATGTTCTTGATATTAACCTTCCTTATAACATCATCCTTGGTCATCCATGGATACATGCCCTCAAGGTAGTTCCTTCCACATACCATCAATGTCTTAAATTTCCACACAACATTGTTGAGGTTACTATCCAAGCTGATCCCAATCCATTTGAATTTTGTCATGCCTTTCAAGCTAAATATCAGAGTCTGAACTGTATTCCTATCAACATTGAGGCATATCTATCTTCATCCTATGTAGACCCATCCGACCTACTCAAGCCATCATCTAGTAAAACTACTTCCAACCTCCGTATCAAGTACACTAAACATGGTCCTGGTGAATACACATTACAAGACTCTTGTTGTGTAGGCACCCTTCCATTATCTCCTAAATTCAATGGTAAACCTTCTACATCCAAACCAACTTCATCCCCCATTGTCATTAGAGCTCCACCCATAGTATTCATTAAAGGTGGATTCCTGGATGATGAAGACATTGATGATATAGACTCTTGGATATTCTTTGATGAAAATGACCAAGTCCAACTAGAAGTAGAGAGATACAACAATGTGTTTCACATCATTAAGAACATGGGCTATAAAGGACATAGTGGATTGGGATCACAGGAACAAGGACCTATTGAACCCATCATTGTGTCTAAGAAGTCTAATAAGCAAGGCCTTGGTTATCAACTAGAGGTACCGCAACTCAAAGACATTAAGTGTATTTCTGATATTGATGCTGGACCTTCCTCAGTAGGAGAGACTTCTAATTTGGATACTATCAATGACTTACCCCTTCATATTACCGACCTTTTCCAAGAACACTCCATCTTCATTATTTTTGTAGCCTCCTCTAGCCATAACCATTCCTCCATTAACCTTTCACTCATATATCCTGACCTCATTGATTGGGACCAACAAGGGACACCGATATTAAATACATTTGAAAATGATGAAGCTATTGCAAAATTCATGGGCTTGTGACAAGACATTCCATTAGGTGATCACAAGCTGGTTTCATGATGGATCTACCTAAACTAGCATATTTTGGCAAAAGTATCAAATCCTTTAGTCGCAAAAGTGAAATAAACAAAATCAAACAAAATAGGTCACTAGGTGAAAATTGAAAGGCGCATCTTGACTGTGAAAAAGTAAAAATAAAGGATGTATCTGAAGCTGAAAACCTCTCCGAGGTGCCTAAGGATGGGGGATTTGATCTTCTTGTTGCCACTGATTATCATGAGAAATCAATAGTGCTAGTTGAACAATCACAAGACATGAACTTGGGTACAAAGTAGTATCCAAAGATCACTTTTTTGGCAGCATCACTATCAGAGCAAGAAAGAAGAAACTTTACAACATTTTTTATGAAAAGAGCTATAAATTTTGCATGGACTTATGCTAACATGCTAGGTCTAGATCCATCACTTGTGGTACATCATCTAGCAGTATCTCCTAATGCAAAACCTGTCAAACAAAACTTACGCAAAATGCATCCATAGGTAGCTTTACTGGTCAAGGCAGAGATTTAGAAATTGTTAGAAGCAAAGTTCATAAAGCCTGTTGATTATCCAGAATGGGTTTCAAATTTGGTACCTGTAGCAAAACCTGGTGGACAAGTTCGTTATTGTACAAACTTTAGAGATCTTAATAAAGCATGTCCTAAGAATGACTTTCCACTATCAAGCATAGACAACATTATAGATTTTATAGCTGGAGATGAAATGTTATCTTTGATGGATGGATTTTTAGGATATAATCAAATTAGAATAGCAAAGGAAGATCAAGATAAAACATCTTTTATTTGTCCATGGGGCACATACTTCTGGGTTGTAATGCCTTTTGGTCTTAAGAATGTTGGAGCCACTTATCAACGAGCCATGGTAGTTATTTTTCATGACCCTTTTCATACTATCATGGAAGACTGTGTTGATGACATCCTGGGAAAATCTAAGACAAGAGAAGGACATCTACAGGTATTAGCACAAATCTTTGATCGATTAGAAAAGTATCAAGTTAGACTGAACCCAAAGAAATGTGTATTTGGTGTAACATCTGGAAAACTGTTGGGATACATTATGTCTCGATGAGGGATAGAAGTGGACCCCGCTAAAGTAAAAGCTATCATGGAAATGCCTCCCCCA
The DNA here is from genome assembly GCA_027924645.1 of Cunninghamia lanceolata. Classification (NCBI taxonomy): domain Eukaryota; kingdom Viridiplantae; phylum Streptophyta; class Pinopsida; order Cupressales; family Cupressaceae; genus Cunninghamia; species Cunninghamia lanceolata. The sequence continues at coordinate 2,524,695 of BSBN01000433.1, read as the reverse complement.
ACAAATCTCAAGAAATTCTATAGTTTACAAGGCAGGTTACAGTCCATCCACAGACTTATCTCACAACTAGCAGATAAATGTCATCCTTTTCAGCATCTTCTTCGCAAGGGTGAACCTTTTAAGTGGGATGAAAAGTGTCAATGGGCTTTTGATAAAATAAAGAAATATCTGGAAACACCTCCTATGTTAGTACCTCCTGTGCTTGACCACCCATTATTGCTTTATATATCATCAACAACAGCAACATTAGGTGCCCTTCTAGCTCAATATGATGATTCAGGAAAAGAACAAGCCATCTACTACATCAATAGAACTCTTGTGGGATATGAAATCAATTATTCATCTATGGAAAAAGCATGTTTAGCATTAGTGTTTGCTTCCCAAACGTTGTAACACTATATGCTGAACTAAACAACCAAGCTCATATCTAATGTGGATCCACTCAAATATCTTCTTTCTAAAGCAATCCTCACGGGGAGATTAGTAAAATGGGTTATGATTTTAAGTGAATTTGACATACAATATGTGGACTGAAAAGCCATCAAAGGACAAGTCATCGCTGATCAATTAGCTGCAGCACCCATCACAGAGATTCAACCAATATGTCTAGAATTCCCTGATGAAGGATTGTTCAATTTAACTTCTCCAACATGGTGGCAACTATATTTTGATGGATCATATACACAACATGGATCAAGAGAAGGCATCTTGTTTGTTACCCCTCAAGGAGATTGTATACTCAAATCATACAGAATTGCATTTCCATGTACCAATAACATAGCAGAGTATGAATCTTTAATTACAGGATTGTGCATGGCAACACAATGGGCTATAAAATAGTTACAAGTCTTTGGTGATTCTCCGCTGGTTATCAAACATGTCTTAGATGAATATCAAACAAAAGATAAGAAGCTTCTTCCATACAAGCTAATGGTTGATGATTTTAAAAAGTATTTTGACAATATCACTTTTGAACAAATCCCAAGACTACAGAACAGAGCAGCAGAAGCCATGGCTATGATTGGGTCTCTTCTAGACATGCCATCTAATACACATAAATGTGAGTTTTTGGTTGAACAACTTTTGATTCTATCATTTGAAGTTCCACAGTCTGAGCTTATATGTGACATTGTTGGTCCCAATTCACCATGGTATGAGGATTTATACGAGTATCTCCATAATCATACTTTTCCACTTCAACTATCTAACAACCAATGCAAAACCTTTACCCGTCAAGCCTCTCGTTACACTATTTTAGGAGACACCCTTTATCATCAGAGTCTTGATGTTATCCTTCTTAGGTGTCTTGATTCTAAGGAAGCAAAAGTGGCCTTACATGATGTACATGAAGGTGTATGCAGCTCGCATTCCACTAGCCCTAGCCTTGTTAAGAAACTTCTATGAGCAAGATACTATTGGTCAACCATGGAAAAAGATGTACAACAATTTGCAAAGAGATGTCTACAATGTCAGAAACATGGAGATTTAATACATGCACTAGCACATGAGCTTCAGCCTATCATTACTGCATGGCCTTTTTCACAGTGGGGACTTGATCTCATAGGTAAAATCCATCCTACTTCATCAAATGGTCACAAGTTCATTATCACTGCCACTGAATATTTCACAAAGTGGGTGGAAGCCATACCAATGACTTATATCACAGGCAAGCAAATATCTAAGTTTATTCTACACTATATCATTTGTCGTTATGGATTTCCTCAAGCTATTGTCACAGATAATGGTCATCCCTTCAACAATCGAGAGGTTAGAGATCTTTGTAACAAGTTCCATATCCAACATCGATTCTCTACCCCTTACTATCCTCAGAGCAATGGCCACGCTGAAGCTTCTAATAAAACAATCAACAAAATTCTAAAAAAGATGGTCAATGAAAATGGTCGAGATTGGCATCTAAAACTCCATCCTACATTATGGGCATATAGAACAAGTATCAAAACTCCCACTAGAGCCACACCTTATGCTCTTGTGTATGGCACTGAAGCTATTTTACCTATTAAGGTCGACATCCCATCACTGCGAGTATCCTTGCAACATACCATCTTAGAGGAAGAATATTGAGTATCTAGACTCCATGATCTTGAGCTTCTAAATGAATGGCATCTCATAGCACTCAGTCATCTCCAAGTCTATCAAAACTGTCTATGCCGCAGCTACAACAAAAAAATTAGAGAACGTTGATTTCAAGTTGGAGATCTTGTCCTTAAAGAAAATCAAAGGAATCAGCAACACCATGAGAAATAGGGAAAGTTTGAACCAAATTGGCTTGGTCCTTTCATCATCACAACATTTTATGGATCAGGTGCATACACTCTCTCAACACCTGAAGGCATTCCCTTGGATGAACTAGACAACAGCATTCATCTCAAGAAGATTTATCCTTAAATCTTAGCTATCCCAAAAAAAAATCCATCCAATAGTGAAAACCACTTTGTGGTGCTTTGGATAACAAAAAAATAATAGTATAAGATAAATAATCCGTCCTCTAGTGAAAACTTGGTAAACAGGTGCCTTGGATAAGTACCATAGTGAAAACTTGGCAAACAGGTGCTATGTGTAGTGACCAGCTTCCATCGTCTGTTTGGTTTGTTTGATCATCAATCTTCTTATCATATTTCACCATCCTATCCCATATAGTCCATATCATAATCCACATTTCATTGCAATAAACAACCTTTCCACCTTCGCCTCTGTCAATGCTAGCTATCATACTTGAGACATTGTTGTGATAACCATCTCTTTTGGTACCTTAGCATCTTGACAGCACGCCATCCTTATTGTCATTTATTCATAATAAACCTCATCCTACACTAGGGGCATTTGTTGAGTCTTATTTGGAAGTGGATACTGCTATCTCTAGCTCATAACACAAAAAAAAACTTTAGCTCACAACACAACAAACTTTCAACTTCAACCATAGCATTCATCCAATAGCAAATGTGGCAAAAAAATTTGCAACTAGGATTCATATCTTTGCAATCAATTCATGCTCATCTGACATCCAAAAATTGCAAGACATCACCAACGCAAACATTCAAGCAATCAATTGATTCTTTTAACATCACTCACCAGCGTAATAAGCAAGAACTACATCCCAACTCTATCATTAAAGCCTTGATCCCATGGATACAAGGTATGTAGGCAATCTGATATGCAAAGGAAGCACTCCGATTTAGGCTAAGATGATAGCCCCTTCTTTTCATCATCCATCTTTCATCTTTCCTCTAATCATCCTCCAATCTTTCATCACACATTCTTCTATCTTTCAACACACATATCATCAATAAAACCTAGAACTACATATTCATCATGTCTCATCTTCATCGTAAATGTGCTTTGATCCCGTGGATATAGGGTATGTAGGCAGTCTAGAATATGAAGGAAGTTTCCAGTACTCAAGCACAGATGATCAACCCCATCTTCTTCTCTTTGATTAGATCAAGCGGGAAGCAGACTATGTGTATACTGAAAGCTCAAGCACTTTAACCAATCAAGAATGGGCTAGAAGCTATTTGTCTGCATGCCTTAAGCCAACATATGCTATAAAAGTTTATCAACATCTTTAGCCTTCAACAGGATGCAACTTTCCTCTTAACAAGGTGCTAGCTTAAATCCATCTAAGAGTACCTAAATTTGGCAAGAGAACATGATAACAGTATCTTTTGTCCCTTTTCTATGCCTAATCAAGATTGCCTTGATCTATCTATATCTTGGTGTGTTGCGATGAAGTAAGGAATGGGGCATGGTTATATTTCTTTCGTATGCCATGTTTGCAGGATGATCTTATTCTCTTTTTAAGTGTATTGGTATCTTGTACATGTTGGGATTAGCATCTTACATATCAATATCTCTAGCATCTGAGAAGCTAAACAATCTCTTATGAACTTGAGACTATTTTATGTTAAGACTAGCTCCATACATATAACTAGCAAGCTATCACTATGAGTAATGGAGATAAGCTCAAACCATTACTTGTAGCATCAAAGTCCATCTCAAAACACTAGTTTTTATTCATATCTTGTGCATGTTGGCTCAACATCTTGACCTCATGCATTCACACAAGATTGTAACATGCTAGTTGCGCATTGGATATCTCGACACCTTGGTCTTATATACCCTAGTGCATAACATCCACATGCTGTATCAAACATAAGGATTGCATTTCTTTTCATTTTGATCAATTACTTAAAAATCTACCTATCATCCCATCTATTCATCCTATTATTTCACCTACATAGTCCTTAACCAAGATCAATCATTTCCATCATCCTTTGTCCACATCTCGTATCTTGTAAAACAAATGTGTTAGACATACATAAGTCCATATATCATCTCATTACTATCTATCTATATGCATAAGTCCATCCATATCATAACCATTTACATATTTGCATTACCATACCATTTCCATTCATATCATTTGCATAAACATCCGTACATAATCCATGGAAAATACAAATACAACATGCATAACCATCATAATACCAACAGTGCATCTATTACAACATCATATAGATCAACAATACTCCATCATATATGTATACATGTGTCAATATACAAGTGTCTACATATACAAGCTGAGCCATAAAAGAATGTATGTACAATAGGCTCTAGGCCTCATCATGATACAACATAAACACAGTAGCCCTAGTGACTACTACCAACTCCCTCACCTTGACCACCACCACTGGGTCCTGCACTTGGCCCCCTATCTCTTGGTGGCCCCATCATTGAGGCTACTGATCGAGATCCACCTAACCTTTATGAACCTGAAGCCCCTAACCTACTCCTGAAGCTAGGCTATCTTTGCTCTACCGGTATAGCCCCATAGTATAAGCCTTTATAGTACTCAGCCTCACCCTATACTCTCTACAACTCTGCATGTACCTGTGTCAATTATGTGGCCAAATATATCGAAGCCCCATCTGTACCTAATGCAGCCACTACTCTATCTGGCTCACTAGTCATCCCCTGTAGCTACTGCATAACTGTATCTCTCTCTGCCTGCAGACCATCTCTCTCAGCTCTCATCATTTGTACCTATTGTACAACCATATATCATTATAACCTCATCATCTGCTCTCTCTGTCTAGCTGCATCTCTCTCCCCTGTCACCCTAGCAAGTGCACCATCATCCTATCCATCCCCAGCCTACACTCTCAACTGTAACTAAGCTTAGTATGTCTGAGCCTAAGCCTTAGCATGCTGCAAGCCAATCACTGTCTGGTGTCTATTTATCTCCACCCTCCTCAATCTCATCTAAACCCTCTATCTCCATCTTTTCTCATCTCTGATCCTCCGCCGCAGCTACTGAATCCCAACATCATCTCCCACCAATATCTGCCCTTGAGGCTATACCAGTATATGAGGCTATCCTGGCATCTGTCCCTATACTTGTATCCCTAGCGCTACTGGTACAACAGCCTACGCTGGTGGAGCTCGTCATCACCTCCTCCTGATTGGTCTCTCCATCCCTATCTCCCCTATCTCTCCAACCTGTGTCAGCTGAGTCAGTCTAGCTGTCACCTAGTATGCATCATAATCTAGTAGTGTGCCTAGATCTGCCAGACCCTGTCCCCACTACCATACGACTAGTTGTAGCCCATCTCTCTCCACCAAATCCGTGTCAACCACAACCTCTGGCCCCCAATCAAACACCTCCTATCTAGTCCTCCCAAAAATGGCATCACCAACTGGTACTGCCTGTGGCAACCTGAACTGTCTCAAAACCCTCTCTAGCAAATAGCACTCTATAATGTATATGCCGCATCCAAAAATATATCTTGCTTGCCTAGCATAGACAAGCTCTGCATCCTCCTCATCCCATCTCTCACATCCTAGCCATGGCCTCCATACAAATCTATCCACCTCATTTAATCTCCTCCACCAGTACACTACCCCTCTACACTGCCAGTATGTTAAAGCTCCTCTGTACATCCTAGCATAAGGCTCTCCTATGGCTCTAGCCACCCATCCCTGTGGTCTCATCACTGGAATATGCTCATAAGGCCACACATGCAAAACTGTAACTCCTGCAGACATACTCGCTCTGAACATATACACACAATCATGCAGGAAATGATAGAGTTGTCCAAGCACACACTCTGCCCATGCATATCTCGTACCATAGGAGAACATCCCCTCCATCACTGTCCCCCATCCTACTGGAAAGCCTCTCACTCGCCTATCTCCCACTAGCCATCTGCTGATAGCCACTACCACTCACTGTAGCCTGTCACATAGCTCCTCCATCCTCGCCATCAGAATCTCTGAGCCCTCTACTCCAATGTTTGGTGTCCTAAATAATCTCCTTAACACAGCTGGACCCATATCAAGATCATAATCAACTCGATCCCCATCTATAGGAATCTGCAGAATCTGTAACACATCCTCTAGTGTGATTGTAGCCTCTCTTGTCGACAACAAGAAAGAACTATGCTCATTCATCTATCACTCCACCATTGCCATCATTAGTCCTAGATGTGCCTGCACTGGCTCCAATCTTGACACATGCTCTAACCTAAGGATCTCTAACACTAGCCGCTCCTTTGCATCCAGTAATCTCACCAATTGTAAATCCCTAGGATGTGTCTCCCGTGATAACAAAGGTGGTAGTATATCCTGCATCATGTCATTCATCATGTTAGTCCCTTGCACTACTTAAATGCTATAAAAATTTGATCATTTATTGTTATCCTAGCTTCTATCTACCATAAACGATTCATTTTTCCATATGCGCCTATCTGTTGATCAAAAGTGACCTCCTTTACCATCTGTGCTTATCTCTCGATCATATGCAACTTCTTTTGCCTATGCGATCATTGCTGGACTATATGCGAACTAAACCTCTACATGCGCCTATCTTTCATCTATAAGCGAGCTATAACCCCTAAGTGAGCATTTTTTCTTTACCTACGAGCTATATTTTCCTATGCGCCTACTGTTTGCCCATAAGCAACTTATGTATATCTATATGCACATTTTGCCTCTATATTGCCTAGCCGACTAAAAGCAACCTAGTTTTTCTATATGCGACCAAGCCGCACCTAAAAGTTAACTTAACTATTGTAAGCAACCTATTTTCCTACACAAGTGACCTTAACTACCTATCCTAAGACCTAGTCACTTATGGTGACGTGTGTGCATTTATGATGCTTCTAGCCTATCAAAATCATGCTTTTAGAAAAAAATTTGATACATACTGGTACATCTGATCCCTCTGGTCGCCCATGTGTCCTCACTCGCTTGGCATGATGATCTCTATGTGGAATCACTATCTTGATAGCTCTCCAACTCTTGTCACACACCAACTCTAAGGAGCTCTAGATCTCTATAGCTTTATGAGCACAACTGAGCACAAATGAGCCTATTTGCCCTTGTTGAACCTACTTATAGCCCTATCCAAACCCTATTCTTCTATGCCAAAGCCTATTTTCATCCGCATCATCCCATTTGTTCCCTCCCAACCCCTGTTTTCTTCGTGTCAACCTTACATCCTAGCTTTTCTTCTATCGCGAGCCAACCTAGCCCTTCTCAGTTAGCATGGCTTACCTCTCAAGAGGGCATCACCTGCCAGTTACACTAGGGCATAACCTTGTTTTTCGAAGGCATATCGTATCTTCTTTGACACAATGCTTTAATGAACATTGTATCAAAGAGGGGCAAAATGTAGACACCCAAAATTGACTCATTATCATTAGCATTCAAACATTGCATTACACACCATTTGCATTTGTCTAACACACTTGAACAATATCCCTAACCCATCTATTTCTTCTATTAATTAAATAAATTTATATTTATTTAATTAATTCATTAGCCATTTCTTCTAAGCTATAACTAAACAATCTTTAATTATTTAATTATCTTCATTCTATCTATTTTTAATTAAATAAATTTTATTTATTTGATTAAAAATTCCTTTCATAAACCCACTTTCTAATTAATTAAATAAATTTTATTTATTTAATTAATTTATCTTATCATTTATCTCATGAGCTGACATGTGTGCCTCTTTCATTTAAAAAGATAAGTGGTACTGCATCCTCTTATTTAATATCTTTCATATGTAGTACTTTTTATGTACACAAGCACACATAAGCCCTATCTTCTTTCCACTTGTCATCTTCACACTCACCTATGTCTATCATTTAATCTTAGCCATTCATATAGCCACCGAATCTCCACTGTTGATTGATTTTGGTTGAGTTCTATATAAACACCCTCTCATTCCATACTACATCTAATCCAGCATTCATATAGCGTCTACATTATCATCCTGAGCATATTGAGCATTTGAGAATCCATAGCATCCATTGAGCTTTTATCATTATCATCTATCCATCATGGCAGCTTTTATCTTCATAATTATTCATTGTTGAAGAAGCAATCCACATCATAAACAAGGAATCACACAATCTAGGTGATATTGTGCTTGAATTGCATTACTTTTGATTTCATTAAGATTAGATTCTTTGATGATGGTAGGGTTAGGTTTTTATGGCTATGCTTGATCTTATTAACCTAATTTATTAACTATCACAGTTTGCATATTCCACTGACTAGGGATTTTCCATAAAACCTGCTCATCTTGGAATTTTGTTTAATAGTCTAGGTGATATAAAAAAATTTGTTGCTCTAGTATCTATTAAAATGGAAATTGAATTATCAAAAAGAATACCTTTAGTCTCTATGGGAGAAATCTGATACTTTGCTTAGCGATTGTTGACATCATGAATTCTTTGTTGGAAAGTTGTCTACTAAGATGGTAGAGAATAACTTTAGTTCTGATTCCCTAAACTTTTAGTCTGATATTGGATTACATATTGATCACCACCACATGTGAAACATCCACCCGGAGGTGCTTTCTTCTCAGAAGGATGATGGCTCTTAATTTCATTTCTCCACTTGAAGTCATTTCCTTTCTTTCTGTTTTGATTCTCATCCTTGTTGTTTCTTGATCTATTCTCATTAGATTTAGGCTTGGAATTATAATTGGAATCCTAGTTCTAATTATTTTTTTGAAAGTGGTCACAATTTTAGACCAACTAAATTTCTTCCTAGACTTGTTTTGAAAAGAAAACAAGGATTTCAATTTTTGCTCCTATTTTATAGTTGTTTCAAAAACTTGGTCCATTGTTGATGGCCCATACACATCAACTTATCCTCCAATTTGTGTTTTCAACCCCATAGTGACTTTATGGATTTGAAAATGCTCATCCTTGTCGTACTGAGGAACATATTTTTTAATTATGGTAAACTTTTCCCAGTACTTTGTGACTGTCATCTCACCTTGAAGTAGATTTTGAAAATTAGTTAACTTTTGGTCAAAGTATAACTCAAGTAACCACCTCTATCAGAAAATAGTCACAAACTGATCCCATCTAAGACTTAATGAACTTAGTCCTAGTTCTATCTTATTCTTCATCCACCATGTGGATGCTTCCCTTGACAATTGGTAAGCTCCCTATACTACCTTGCTTATATCTGAGTAATTTTGAATCTTGAAATACTTCTCCATATCAGTAAGCCATGACTCGACTCCATCTCCAAGCACAACACCGTAAGATTTGGGTGGGGTGATTTTTTTCATGTCTCTGACTAACTCATTCATCAACTATGCTCTTGTTATAGCTGGCCTTCTCCCCTCTTCGAGGTTTCCTTGGATACTTCCAGATTCCTCATTTCCATTGTGAGCACTTTGCTTTTGATCCCCATTTCTACTGTTCTCTTGGTCCTCTTCAGAATCTTCATGATCTGATCCTCTCACCTCTTGCTCGAGAACTCCTAGACACACCTTGGTTTCATTAATTGTTGCTAGGATCTGGGCCAACTTTGAAGCAAGATCATTTCTAGCTTGACTTGAGCCTCCCTAACTCTCTTTAGGATTGGTTCTTGATCTTACCACTTTGCACCTGGCAAGTTATTGTTTGATTAGCTTAACACTTAAGACATGGAAAGGACTACATTTTAACATTGAAAACATTCATACCCTTAGGTTAAGAAAATTTGGATTTCTAAACACATAGTTGATATTTCTGATAAGAAGCTGAAAGATTTTCTTTTATTCAATAGTGGACTTATATATGCCCTTATTTAATATAAATCAAAAAAGGATTTACAAAATTTCCTATTCATTTTCTAATAATTGAATCTCCTTAGGATCCTCATCTTCATTAGATTTTACAATAATAGACTTGGTAGGTGGATGTACTCACAGGTGGTCATCTATTACACCATGATTTAACACTAGTGTTTTGCAACCACACCCAAAAGGCATGTCAGGAACTGCCAAAGTTTTCTTAACTTTTCCTTCAACTTGAATAGCTATTTTCTTATGCTTATCCTGTTATAGTTTGATCTAGTCCAGGGCATCTGCTAAGGTTTTAGAATTCGAATGAATCACCTCATCTCTGTAAGATGATCTTGCCTCAGGTTTAATAATTTTAAATTTCAAAGACTTCTTGGTTCTACCTTTGTTCTTAGATTTTCCCATTTTTGTATTTATAAAAATAACATAAGTTAGATTACAAACATTAATTTATCTTGTCAACTTCTTGTGAAGTAGGCACACATAGGCCCAAGTGTTTGAACCTTAGATGCCCAAAAAGGTCCCATAAAAGATCTCTCTGATTGGATATAATTGATGGACAAAACATGGGAATGCTAACAAAGGGGGCATAGGAATTATGATTTTGGCAACTATAGAATTGAGTCCTAACATTGGCTCTATTTGGGGATGTGTACCATTTGTACAACATGGATCTATCTATCTCTAGGAGCAAACCAAAAAAGGCAAAATGAAATAGGAGAAAATAATCTGACATTTGTATAGGGAAACACACAATAGGGTATATACACACACATAGCTAATAGCATGAAAACATAAAAACACTAAAAGGATGGCTATGAATCAAAATTTTAACACAATGCAAGTCAACCCTACAAAAGATGGATGGAGCTACTTACCTCTATCAAAGACAATTTGAATGAAGAAGTTGATCTTCCTCAAACTGAAACATTTTTATCACCCAACTGCAAAAAATGATGATTGCCACTTGCATGCACTATTTTGTAACCATTTCTCATAAAGTGGAGACCAACCCCATAGCCAACATCATCACAAGGCAACCATAAGTGATATGCATAGGAACTATTGCACACATCACCATATGTGTTCTCAACAACAATAGATGAGAAAATAAAAATTAGGTCAATATCAAAAGACATGGATGGAGGCAAACATCCACCCACACAAGAAACATCATCATACATGTTGATCTCCCCATGTGAATCAAGGGAAAAGGAGAATATCTCCAATTCACATGACAAAGAAAAATGTTCCAGAATGCAACTTTACTCAACATAATAAAGGAAATCATCTTGCATTTGAGATTAGAATGCATCAATCTCATGTACACCGTCAATTTAGTCTACAACCTACTAAATTTTAGGCATACACAAGCCTTATTGCTCATTTACATCAATGACCTACACAAAGGACTCAAACTCTACTATGACACCAATACTTTTATGAGTCGGTGAACACCCAACATCAAAGTGGAAAGATTCATATTCGTTTGCATCTCCAATGAACCCTTGAACATAATCTTCATATGTGCTAACATAATCTTCAATATCTGAATCATATGCATGATTTAGGTTGCAATCTAAACCATCATCATAACCCTTAGCACTATGGGACACCTCATATGAAGAACCAAGTTCTTCTAGTTGTCCCACTATTTGGAGCTCATTTTAGCAACTTGTTGTGTCATCCATAGTATTGCAAACTAATTGATAATGCACTTCTTTTTCCTTATTCATTCTTGTATAATCTCTTTGTGGCCTTCTTGAAGCACAATTTGCATGGGAAAGACAACAAAATTTGTACCAAAGAAACAAGTCCTCATATGCGTCCACATGATCACCATCTCCACATTCATCAAGGGCAAGTTCCTCAAACTAAAGATCATTGCTTGCACTAAAATCTATCTCAGATTGGTTATCATTAAATGCAAGCACATCCATATCATCCCCATGCAAACAAACATTTGCTACTTCACCATCACTAATATGAACAAATGAGGACAACATGCTAAACAAGAAACTAGTTTTCAAATCATACTCAATGATACTCAACTAGTTTCTAGCTCGCCTTTTGTATGACACACATGTTCACACTCCTTATAATCAGTTTCATCAAATGATCCATATGACTACTCATTCGTGTACACACCTCCTTCATTGTCCACTTACATACCTCCTTTTCAAATTGAAGGTCATCATGCATCTAATCATTTTCATCTCCAATGGATCACCTATCCAATCAAAGGTAAGTGCATACACTATATTCATCATTTGCATTGTTGTCATATGATGCACCATCTTCAATTTTTACACTTCTAATTAGTTGTGTCCATGTCACTATTATTCACATTATCATGTTCAGTATTAGCAATGTGTAACGCCCCGCATGAACACCTTAGAGAACAACACATCTACGCTATGCAAAAACTGAATAATTTTTTTTAAAAAAATGAATAAAGTAACAAAGTAATGTTTAACACATCATTACACATCATTAAACTATCAACTTGTTACTCTAAGATTTCATGGTTGCATTACTTGTCAAAACAATTAACAAATCTAACACACAACCTAAATTAACATTAGTAGATCATTCTAAACCTATTGCATTTAATCAATAAACATTTACATCTCCATAACATCAAACAAATAATCATTAGGATCTAGTACATAGTTACAATTTCTTCTCACATATGAGTACATCATTACATTGTTACTTAACACCTTCTGAATACATACATTATAAATCAACTGATACACAGACAAGTACATGAATACAAATCACTTACTTCATAACTGGTACAAGATCAGATGGCTAATACACAAGATACAACATCCTCGCACACGAGCAATAACAAGGAAAAAACCAATGGATAAAAGCTCTTCCACCCGACCATGTGGAACCCTGAGGTCCACCCCCTAAGCTAGGAGTTAACATAAGGTCCCCACTACAACATACAGTCAGGTAGACAGTAGACTATAAGAACAAGACAACACATAACTCCAACAACACAAGTCAATATCACAAACAACTTAACAACACTTCCAGAGGCAAGCACATAACGAATGGGGAGAATACAACTAGGGAATGCTAGGCTATAGTAGGGAGGAGTGTCATCACGTGGCTTGTCATGGGTTGTCCTGGTAAGCCTTCCTAGGCCCCGGCCCCCATCTTGGGTTGTCCTAGCAGCCTCTCCCGACTCCCGGCCCCCATACAATGCTCATGCGGAATTAACATACCTTTCATGAGGACAAGGTAGTTGATCTTGCCATTCCAAGCCTTCTCATCTCATCTCAAGCCTAAACGAGCACTTGAGCCATGAGTGAGGCATCCACTTATCTTGTTTAGTGTGCTTAACTACCCAACCCCCTAATTCATTATTTAGGTTATCACTGAGTTATCAAACTCCCACATGGGTTGTCCTGGACACCACTTTGGGCTCCGGCCCCCATTAAGAGCCACTCCCCTACCTGCAACTAGAAGACCCTACTCAACAAGCACAACAAACATCATCATGACAACGATGATACATGAACCATGCAAGGCATTATCCATCTTGCATAACAATTATCTTGATATGAACATGTATATGTGATACTGCAAGGCATTCACCCTCTTGCACATTAACTTAATTACAAGGACATACTCTCAATACATTTTCCATAGGACAACGTACTTTTATAATATCATTTTCTTGAAACACTTATCAACCCAATGCATGAAGTCAAGACATAACCATCCTATGCCTCTGGAACTAACCACTCAGGTAATGCAATAACATAGGGTTCATGAAGACATATTTAATTTACTTTTGTACACCAAGTTTCGTAACCTTAATATATAAGCAAATTGCTCTCATCAACAACTTCCCAACTTATAAATAATTTATGTTTATTTTACAATTAACAATATCATTTAAGTAAATTAGATTTAAACATAACTTACAATTCATTTTTAATTTAGAACAAATTACTTATATATTTAGTTACACTCTAAAAGTTATAACACAATATAAATATTATTTAAGATTTAAATAAAATTACGAGAAAATAAATATAATTACATATCAAAATCCATAATTTAAACTATAATAACAACACTAGAAAATAAAGTAAATTAGGTAAATATCTACCTCTAATTTAAATCTCAACCTTAATAATAACATCATTCTATATTTCATTTCCAAGGAAAACTAATATAATTAATAAAAAGGAACACATAATTTAATTGTCATATAAGAGAAAACCCTATAGGATATTATTCAATCCACGCACTTAATATATATAAGATTTTGACCAATTATATATATATAAAGTAAAACAATCATTGACAACTTACGCCATTATGGAAGCATGGAGTGATGGACAAAGCTCATGAACTACTTCACATAGTGTCTCTTTCAAGGGTGTTCTTTCATGAAATGGACTATAAATAAAGATTTTAACCTTCGAGTAAGTAATTGGTAAGTGGTAGATCAATTATATCATGGCTATTCTTAAATATCATCCACCTCAACAATCAAAATTTAATTTAAGGCCCTAAAGAATGACAGGAATATCCAATTCCTTAGCGCCAGTTTGTAAACCAATTAATAACTGCTGTGCTCTCAAGATTAATGCTATTTTTAAGCTAAGATTATAGAATTGGGTCGATGAAAAAGTAAAGTTTCTAAATTAGTTACTTCAAAAGAATTAATGAGGATATATGCATCGAAGATGTTTCCAGCTTTAAGCTTACAAAGAAATCGATGAGGTTCAGAACCCTTGTGGGGCGGTAACACTAAAGTAGCAGTATGAAATGGAAATATGCTTCCACTAGAAATGAAAAAGATAGAAAGACAAGGCAAAAGTACCTAGTAAAAACATGCATTAAAAGAAGGAATGATAACTGGTAACAATTGAAGGATACACACAAAATGAATCTGATAAGCTTAGACGCTTTCAAGCAAATGTGACTGACGGGTTCGAGGAAAACATTGATAGAAACCACTGACAAGTTGAGAGATTTCTGGCATGAAGGCTATACAGTGTGAGACAATGCTGAGCGCTATATTCTCTGATGTCTGATAGGTACAGCCAACGAATTAGACATTTTCTGGCTTAAATATTCAGGGCATGAGACATTACCAAGCACTATAATGCTCATATGCACTAGGCGACATGGTGCAGGAAATGTATGAAATAGATTTTGCAAGTTAGTAACTGAGAGCAGTACACACTTGAATCACATTTGTAACCCTTATCTCATCATGCCTATATTCGATTCATTATGTGTACATGGTTGACCTTCTTGCCGGTGTAGGCTATCTTGAAGACACCATAAACTTTATCATTGTGATACCTATTAAATCTGTAAGGCGTTTTCTTGGTTCCTGTAGATCACATATGAATATCGGCCTAGGAGTATTTACAGCAACACTATTTTTGACTGCACAATTTATGTTCTTTTCTCAAACATCGATGCAGAAGTGGGCTAGTGTGGTGAGTTTCAAATGGTAAGGAGAATAGATGAAAGATAGAGGAATTAATAAGATCTCTGTGTGCAATTGGATTTTTTTCAGGCTGTAAAATGGTACGCACTTTTCATGTAGCAGACATAGGCGCAGGAATATTATGCAAAGTTGGGAAAATTAGCTGGGATGATGAAGGCAGCCGTGAGAGATGTCATCATATGGAATGCAATAGATGCAGGATATACACATAATAAATTCATTGCAAAGGCTTTAGAGGCTTCTATACAAATGGAATTGGTAGAAATAATAATATATTTTGATAGAAAACATTTTGAAGTAATGATTGCAGGATCTGCGGAAAATGGATTCAAGAAAAGGCTTTGGAAGCTCTTAGCAATCATACCGGTAGGTATAAATGTAGATGACACTACCATTGCCAGCAACCCTTAGATCGCCCTGAAATGGGAGCTTTAGCATAGGAATAAACCTCCATCAAAACATAATCAGAGAACAAGATGATTCGTTACACTGGTCTTACAAATTTTAAAGCAAATGCACTCGGCAGGAATGAATTAGATCTTACGAAATTCAGAATATAATGACTACAGAATAAAATGATTTGAATGAGTAGGCATTGAAAGGGATCAAGAATAAAAAAAAATGCTCTGGTAGAGGAATGCGCAGAACAAGAATTTCATTAAGGAAACCCTACATATAATCCTTTAATGCAAGATGAGAAAATAACATTAACACAATTAAAAGAACCTGTATATGCTGCAATGACCTCAATCTGTTCTTGACAGCTCCATTTTCCTTCCCAGATCTCCAATTTCATTTTTTCTCCCCCCTTCTCTCCTTCCCTCTGCTTATTTTATAGAAATCCCTACCCTAATTGTTTGTACTCCACCATTAGGGGATAAACACACGATCCAATGCCAACCGTCAAAGAAAATATAGCTTACTTTCTTTTAATTTTTAATAACATTACAATATAACCCCTATTTTTTATTTACTCAAGGATAACTTACATTTAATATATTACAACTTATAATTTTTATTTTATTTAATTTAGTATTTTATATAGATATTTGGTATATAACAACTCATAAATATATATATTGCTTTATTTAATCATTTATTTACTGGGCCACATATATACTTTCATGTTGATTTTATTAATTATAAAACAATTCCACAACTTATTATTTATTTTTAACTAATAACCACCTTTTCAATTTTTCTCTATTAATTTTTATTTACAACCATACAAAAATAGTTTTTATTTTTATTAATTTATTATTAATATATATTTATTATATAACAACTAATAATTATTTATAAATCTATTTAATATTCAATCATCAAATTTATCTATTTATATACCACAATTAACCAATCATAAATCATGCAATTACTCGACCATCAAGCATGCAGAGAAAGCAAGACGACAACCCATGGAGACAAACGAAACTGAGAACAATGACTAGATGCAAAACTAAAGACTTATCCTCTACAAGGATGACGGATAACTAGGGAACCTTATGCTAACTCCGATCAACAATTCCATTGTCTAGGGCACGCTCAGACCTGCTAGTTCAGGTGGAGTCAGTGCCCGGTACCTACATCCTGCAGCAAACCTCAAGGTTAAACATATATATTCAAACATGAAGTCATGCACACAGTAAACAGAAATCGCAATGTGGCAGGGTACTCGGACATGAGTAATGCGACACTGTTCTGTTCACATAAGTACATCAACAATTAAGTATTCAGTTGTCTACAAAAAAATAGAATAATCAATAACAATAGGATCTAGTATAACAATTATTGTTAAAGTATCATAACCCTGATTAAATTTCACATTAAACTCAGAAATAACATTAATCCATTATATCAAATATGTCCATCAAACTATGAAACATAAAATATCATTAATCTAATATCATCAATCGTCATCAAAGAAATAGGTCCATAAACAACTCAACGTAATAACAAAGAATCCCATGTCATGATATCTAATCCTACTAGGAATACTATCAGTCTGACAGAAGCAAGGTGAGGGGCACTACACAATGCTTGCATTTGTAGATAACAAACTCACAATGTAATCATTCCTTACCTTTTCCACATAGTCTATGCATAAATATGCCTGTTGCATTCTTATTAACTTCCAATCCTCGTACAATGAAATCAAACCAGTCTCATAAGATTCAAAGAACATATCAATCCAAGAAAGAGTATAGGTCTGAATTCATTTGAAACTTTGGAAAGGGCAACTTCCAACATATGATTGAAGTCCATACTAGACTCTCCTTCTTTCCTTTTGATATCTACTAATTCTTGAACAAGATTAGAAGGGTCAACATCTTTTGCAAATTCATCTACAAATGCACCCACAAGGTCTTTCCATGAAGCAAAGGACTGCTCTAGAAATATTTCAATCCATTCTTTTTCCTTTCCACATAAGGACATAACAAAAAAATTTATCCACATGTCTTCATCTTCAAATTAAAATTCTTCCATGAATGCTAAAAAGTCATCAACATGTGTGTCCCCTTCCCAAATATCATACCCATCAAATCTAGGCATTTGGTTGAAGACCATGGTAGTCATGTTTTGCATTCTATAATCAATCTAAGAGAGGTCTAGTTATTTATAAATGGTTTCTAGGAGAATGATAGGGCAATGAACAACTTGACCATTAGGGGTAGTAGGGAAAGCATGGGACTACACCCTAGACTATAGAAACTTAATTTGTTTATCATACGCTTTTAGTTTCTCAACAAGTTCATTTTTATTGTGTATGGATGCATGTAAGTTAATGCATGGGTTCACATAGGATGTGGGGCTCTTAGAATAGCATGAAGAAGCATCACTATGTAATAGTCATAGGCATCAATTCGAATATATTTTCTAGGGTCTAAAACATAAGAAGATGCATATGAAGGATCATCCCTAAAGTAATCATATCTATACCTAGAAGCCATGACTAGAACATTCTACCATTCAAGGAAGTAAACAAAGGCATTATAAATTATGTTTCAAAGGTAGGAATAAAAACTATTTGTACCTTTGACACTAGATGTTGCACACTTGAAAAGGGTTCTTGAATCACTAACACCAAATACACTAGAACAGTAACTAACTTTATTTTTTCTTACAACAGAGTCACCACCTCTTCTAAAAGGGGAATACCTTGAAGCACACTAGGTCTCCAAGGCCCAACAAATTAATTTTAGGTTCAGATCCCTAGCAAAGTCCTCATTTCAATTCAAAACCAATGATTTCTTCCCTGGCAATGACACCATTAAGTTGGCGTAAGTTGACAGGCTGTAAACCTCAACAGATAACAAAATGCAAACATTAGACTACTATAAACCTTGTTTAATGACTATGTTGTGAAGGTCTTCAAGATCTAAACCAAAGTATTACATCCCCAACAGTGGTGCTAATATGTTGGTTCCCAAAACTACAAGTCCATAATCCTAGAGAATGTTTTCGCCTTAAAATCTAGGGGGTGTCATGAATACGATGGAACAAAGGCTCATCAATAGGTTGAGGATGATTAAGGGAAAATTGATGAGATTGGGTATGCTCTCCTACACTTCAGGCTTAGCTAGACCCAAGAGGGTATTTCTAGAGGTATCAAATGAAACACAAATAAATAATCATAGCCATACCCAATTTACACTTGACCCCTATATTTATCACTAGGCCAAGAAAAAATGGTTGCATAAGACCTCTAATTAATCTAATTACTACACCCTGTCAATGCACCAACAAATCATAACAACATCATATCCCTTAAGATGAATCCACTTAGCTTCCCTTACATAATTTACAAGGCGTAGGAATGCAAGAACATGATTCAAAAATAATTTTAAAAAGTTTTATGTATTGTCTTGAATAATTAATTTTTCAATAGAAATTAGAACTAAAAATTATTTTAACAAATTCCCCCAAAATTACTTCACAAACTCCACTCAACAACAACTAGTTTTAAACTTACAAACACCAAAATTATCAAATTTCCATAATAGATGATTATATTGATTTCTCTAAGGTTTTACATCAATTTTTGGATTGATGCAACAGCTAAGACTCAACACCTACAGCAGCAACAAAAATAAATTCTAGAACAAAGCTACCAAACTAGACAAATTTCAACACAAGAAACAAGCTAGTTTCACATCAAACTTGTAAAATCTAATCCATAAACACCCACACCTATTTTTTATTAATTTCTTGTTAATAATGAAAATTACAAGGGATTGATATATCAGTCACAACATAGCAGCAATAGAAATCTCCATATCTGAAATCTAAATCTAACAAACTCCAAAAAATGGTGAAATACACAGTGTATTTCACCATGCCAAGCTCCAACAACACCCAAATTGTAAAATGATCATATAAAACTATTGGAACTGATGTATAATAGAAAAAAATTATAAATTAAGGTTCCAAAATAGCATCAAACTTCACAACACTCTGTACACACAAAAACTACAACTATCACCCACAACAAACCACACTTGCAAACACACACAACACTAGAATCCCCTTAATTTGCAATACGAGGTTGCACTGATGCAACATATGAATAAGATTTCCCCTAAAAATTAATGAGGTTTTGTCCACTTACGTATAATCTCCATTGGGTTTTCATCCAAGAAGATTACTGTAGAACCAAAGTTCAGATAGAAAATACAAGAGATAGTAAAAATGGTAAAAGGATCCCCTGCTAGAATAATCAATGATATTTATATTGGCCAAGCCCAAAATGGGTGCCCAAAACCCAAACACCATCTTGGGAAGGAAAAGCATAAAATATTAATTAAAATTTATCTTTTGAAATTTCCACCTCCCATGCAAACTAAAAATCGCTACCACTTACACCTCACCACTGCAAGAAAATCAAACCGAATCTTGACAAGATTCCAAAATCTCCAAGAAAAGCATTTGTAAGTTACAAAAGCATCTTCCCCTTTTCCAACACCCCCATAAGAGAAAATAAACATTAATATTTAATATTTAATTATTTCCTTTAAAAAATTTTCCCATAAATTCTAGAAACTTAATTAAATATTAAATACAACATTTTCCCTATTATTTATATTAGTCCATTAGAAAATAGGAATGAACTAATATTTTACCTAATTAATTAATTTAGAAAGGGGACCAGACAAGTCTCCCCTCCCCAAAATTTCTTGTCCTTAAGCAATTCAAATTAGGATGCACTAAAATTTCAGGACCTTCCCATGTAGCATCTTCAATAGGGAGATTCTTCCAATGAATGAGATATTCTTTGATACTTCTTCCCCTCAAATTTTTAGCCTTGGTATCAAGCACAACTTAAGGAACCAAAATTACCCTTCCCTCATCATCCAATGGTGCAACACATTAGAAGGAACAATGTGCAAACCAACTACTTTCTTCAAGCATGAACATGAAAAATATTATGAATTTTACTACCTTTAGGAAACTCTAACTCATATGCTACTTTACCATTTTTCTTGATGATTTTTAGGGGCCGTAGAATTTTGGCTTGAGCTTCTCTTTTCCACTTTTTTGATGAAATATTTCCTATATGGCTGCAATCTTAAGCACACCATGTATCCCACTTCAAATGTTATCTTTGTTGTCTTCATGTCTACATATATCTTCTATTGGTTTCGTGCTTGCTGTAATTTTTCCTTTAGAAACCCTAAAATATCTTGGATTTGATTAACCAAGTCACTAGCTATAGGTACTCTACTATCTGAAAGTATCAAATCAGAAAATGCTAATTCATCATGACCATACAATGCTTTAAATAGAGACATACCAATTGACATATGATAGGATGTATTGTAATGGTATTCTCCCAAGTGAAACCATTTGATCCATACCGATTGTTGGCTTGATACATAGTTTCTCATATATCCCTCTCTCCACCTATTTTTTACAATTTCTATTTGCCCATTGGTCTAAGTGTCATATCTTGTACTTGGAGTAATCTTGGTACCTATCAAATGAAACAACTACTAAAATACACTGATAAATCTACTATCTCTATCACTAATTATGTTCTTGGGCAATCCATGTAATTTGAACACTTCCTTGAAAAACAACTAAGTAATTTGGGGTTCTTTTATAGTCAATAGAGATAGAAAATAAATGTGCATATTCAGACAATCTGTCAACTACAACATAAATAAAATCTTTCTCTTGTACCTTGGGCAGCCCTGTAATAAAATCCATGGAATACACTCCCACTTTTGTGCAGGAATAGGAAGAGGTTGTAGTAGCCCCATAGGAAACACTTTCTCTCCCTTATTCTATTGACATGTTGCACACTCCTTGATGTGAACAATAACATCCTCTTTTAGTCCCTTCCAAGACAATCTCTCTGATATGTTTGTAGGTTTTGAAAAAACCTGGATGTCCTACTAGAGGTACATCATGAAATGCTTCTAGTATTTTCTTCTTCATCTTTGATTTAGGAACAATGAACACTCTATTCTTGAATAAAATCAATCCATTTGCTACTGTGTACCTTTCATCCTTGTCCACTTCATCAAGAATGCTAGTAGCAAATGTATTCTTATCATACTCAACTATGATAGAAATTTTCCAGTCAGCAAAAATTAGTAGAAATGATACAAAGAGTGGACATTCTAGAAAGTGCATCATCTACTATATTTTTCTTCCCCTTAACATATTCTATTTCAAAATCATAATCTTGTAGCTTTCTTAACCACTTATGGTGCATATCATTCAAATCTTGTTGGCCAAGGAAAACTTTGAGACTATTACATGATTTGTCTTCACAAAAAAAATTCCATACTAATTTCCAAAGCATGCATTATAGCCAACATTTCTTTATCATATACAATAATCCTCTTTCATAATATTTTATCTTTCTACTTTCAAAAGATATGGGATGTCATTTTTGAGATAGGATAGCTCCAACTCCAACACCTGAAGCATCACACTCAACTACAAATAGAAGTGAGAGATTTGGAATTGCAATAACTAGACATGAACTTATTACCTCTTTCAACTTCTCAAAAGTATATTTTTCTTATTCTATCCATACAAATGCTCCTTTTTTTGTCAAATCAGTAAGGGGATCTACAAGCTATGAAAACCCCTTAACAAACCTCCTGTAATAATTGCAGAATCCCAAAAAATCCTTTGAGTTGTGTAAGATTTGTAGGAGGTGGCCAATCAAGAATAGCTTGGATCTTTTTTGATACACTTGAACTCCTTTGACACTAATCACATGCCCCAAAGAAAAAATTTCTATTAATCCAAATTTACATTTGGACATCTTGGTATAGAAAGAGTGCTGCTCCAAAATACCCAAAACTATATCCAAATGTTTTAATGCTCTTCTCAACTTTTACTATAAATCAAAATGTCATCAAAGAAGACTAAAATAGACTTCCTCAAATTCTTACCAAAAACTTGATTCATGCAAGATTAGAAAGTGGTTGGACCATTAGTGAGTCCAAAGGGCATAACTAGGAACTCAAAGTGTCCAAATTGACACTGAAAAGTAGTCTTCTAAATACCTTCTTTTCTCATGCAAATCTGGTGATATCTAGACCTCAAATCAATCTTTGAAAAATACACAACACCATGTAATTCATATATCAACTCATCTATCTTGGGGATATGATATCTATTTTTGATAGTCTTCTGATTTAGAGCTTTGTAGTCTATACACATGCACATAGTGTTATCCTTCTTAACTAGTACCACAAAATATGCAAATGGACTAGAGCTAGGCATAATGTTCCCCATATCCAAAAGTTCTTTTATTTCTTTCTCAATAACCTCTTTATACATCCTAGGATGTGTATATGGAGTTGTCATAAAAGGTTTGGACCTAGGTTCCAACTCTATGATATGATGAAATCCTCTCTCTAGTGGTAATACTGGAGGCGTATCATTAAAAACTGCATTATGCTTATCCAAAATCTTCTAAATATCAACATGGAATGGACCATTCTTACCCTTATAAGGTTATTTTAAAATTACCAAACAACTAGCACCCCATGCAACTTGGCTTTTTTGAAAAAGCCTTTCCACCCTTCTTGTTGAAACCACCTATGGAGCTCCATTTTCTATTCCCTTCTAAACTACATCCTTCCCTTTAGATTTGAACTTGAAATCCATTTTTTGATGATTGGTTGTGTAATCTCTCAAAGAATGTAACCACTGCACACCCAAAACCATGTCAATATCACCTAAACCAACAACATAAAAATCATCACAAACCTTATGGTCTCCAAAAGCTATGTCAAGCTTTGAAATCTTCTTTTTGCAAGATATGTTGTACCCATCAGGAACAATAACATTGAATCCTTCAAAGTCATTTGCTTGTAGTCTTTCATTTTTACTAATCCTTCATCAATGAAATTGTGGGTAACCCCACTATAAATTAGCAAAGTTATTCTTTGTCCAGCAAGCTCTCCATGAACTCTAAAAGAATGGTATTTTTGTGCTCCTAAGAGAGATGCAAGTGTGCTGGCACCATTATCTACTTTTTCTTCCTCTTCATAGGGAGGTTCTTCTAGACCATGAAATTCCTCATATTCATCTGAACTTGAGTCTTTATCTAATGTAACTTCAATGTAATGCACTTGCCCTTTGCCTTGGAATCTATGTCTAAGAGTCCATGGTTCCTGCAAAAAAACAAAGTTTCTTCCTCCTTATCTCATTCTTTTTATCATCATTAGCCCTCTTTGATACATTTGTGGTGCAGATTTTTGTGTTGGGGAAGCCAGTGACTTCCAAAAATTTCCTTTGGGCTTGTTCCAAAATGGAAACTTTGAATATTACTTTTGTTGAGATGCAATAATCTCCAAATCGAATGCCTTCTGGATAGTTTCCTACAATGTAGAAGGCTTGAAATCCTTCACAAGACCCTTGAGGTGCTTTGATAAACCTTCTATGAAAAGCACAATAAGCCTCTTCTCTAATATATCAGTTACCATGACTGACAATTTTTGAAAATCAACAACATATTCCTATACACTACCCTTTTGTTTGAGACAATCTAATTCTCTAAAATGTTCTTCAAGATCCCTTCTGTCAAATATTTCAACAAACTATTACAAAATTCATCATATGATCAGATTTGGTTATGATTCTAAGTGATAAAACCATGGTACCACCAATCATGTGCAATGCCTTCTAAATGGAGAGTACCAAACTTGATGCAGGAGCATCTAGTGGTGTAAGGACAATCTTGCATCACCCAAAAAAAATGTTTTTCTTTTCTAATTCTTTCAAATTTAGGATTCTTGGATACCCATCTTCTTGAATAATAATTCAAAACCTTCAAAGTTTTCAAAAAGGCTAAGAATATCAGGACTTACTATTTTTAGTAACCCTATATCAGAGAAGTGGTTGAGCCCAAAATTTTCCCCAAAGCTTTGAAATAGTCAAATAAACATTCTTGGTAAATTTTGGCCCAAGAGCATGCCCAAATTTCAAGATATTAAAGATTTCATCCAAGGAAGTTTCAAACTCAAAATTGAGGGTCTTAGAAGTCCCGGAAAGTACTGAAAGTTGTGGATCTTACAAATCTGACGAAAGCATGGTGTAGATCTCTTCACAAAATTTCCAACTGTATATAATAATTGAAAATCCAATGGTCGGATCTAAATTTATAGCTCCCACAAGTTGCGCTATCCAGTTTTCCAATTTTAAAATTCAAAAAATCCTTCTTGGGTGGAAACAAGGATAGTTGGGCTCATTTTAGTGCTCAAAGACGACATTGGGGAGAATGTGTATTTATAGCCTATATTTTAGCTCCAAAAGGTAGTGGAGGTAAAGGGAGAAAAGTGGGGAGTCATGAAAAGGAGGGAAAATAGAAACCCTAGTAGATTGGAAGATACAGAAGGCATAAGGTTCCAAAATCATGAGGAAGAGAGTTGAATGTGTTGCAACCTCTTGGGAATTTCAGCCTATAATGTAATTATGATCTATGTGATGTAATTTTTTTTCTAGTTTAGTAAAAGAACATTCTTGTTTTCTATGAGCAATCTATGTTGTTGTGTGTTCTGAGATTTACCTCCCTCATCAAGTGGTATCAGAGCAAGGGTTCCTGAGTGTGTAGATAGATCACTGACCGTGAGGCAGTTTGCACTAGGACCTGAGGTTGTGGGTTTGCTGTAGAGATCAAAATACCTCCATGAAGAAACTATTGAAATACACCAGACAACTAAGAGGGGGAGTGAATCAGTTGTCACAAAAACTTAGCTTCACATGAACATCAAACCATGAACAACTTGATTGCTTATAATCAAATTTAACCATGAAAGCATGAAACTAGAAACTTAATCACAAACACACATTCAACACAATTGACACCATATTTTTATGTGGAAAACCCTAAAAGGGAAAAACCATGGTGGGTGTTAGCCCACAGAAATATATAAGTTATAACAATACCAAAAAATAGATGCTCACTACCTATAGAGCTCACTACCCAAATTGCTCACTATAAAGAACGGCTCACTGCCAATATGGTGAACTGATTTAGTAGCATCTACTCCATGCCTAGGTTCAGTTCCTTTGAAGCACAATAAAACTTGTCTACTCTACTCTTTCACTCCTTTGCACTTGTCTCTTCATATTCACACACATGCATCATTTTTTGCAACTCTATTACATGCTTTTATACAATTCATCAGCCTTGGAATGTACATCAAGGTTGACATTACATTCATCAACCATTGGAACATTCTTCAAGGTCGGCATTACAAAACATACACAAAAATAGGTCTAGACCAATTACAAAATTTAGCTAAGAAAATATGTAGAGAAGTGTGATGAACATGCCATGCCTTATCTGGGACTCAAACGCAATCCTCCACACCACAACACACTTCTACAAACTTCAAGGCATCTCTGTAATTAGTGAAATCAACCAAGTTGGCCAAGACAGGTGAGAACACTAGGTCTTCAAGGAACAGACTTCTTCCATGATCCAAATTACTCTTTGCGGACCAATCCAAAGGTAGGAACATGATTAGGAGACATCCATAAGCACATTGTAATCACCAAGAATAACCACACAACCTTTAACCACTCTGTCAAGAAGATTCTTTAAATTGGAGCACAAGAACAATAATATCAACGACTGTCATAAGGAAAGGATAGCTTGCAGATCACCAAATCATGAACCATTGAAGTTGAAGGCACATAACATCAATCTAGACTTAACTCTAGAACTGCAAACTAAAATACTTCAATGTGGAGGAATGTGGAGGAATGCGGAGCATAACACTTTCTCCCTAAAACCACCAAACATACAGGAAAAGTAGTTTTCACTTTGGTGAACATAACTCACTCAAATCTTCATACCGAAGGCTCAATCTTGGAATATAACATCTTCAAATAGACTTCTAAATAAATTCCAATCAGCAGAAAAAGATATTCATCCTACATGAAATGCAGAGCAATCTTCTAGACTGTTCTTCAGTATGCAATACACTATTTTCACTGCAACTCACTGTTTCTACCGGAGCAGTTAATTTTCTCAATATCCTCAACATTAGAATCAATTACATGTGTGAATACAAAGAATCTAACTTATTACAAGAAATTAATAAGATAAGGGTATAGTTGACACCAATGACAACAATGATATGTTGACATGAATGACAACACCGGTTAAGCACATACTTGCAACAATCTCCCCCTTTGTCATTGATGGCAACATATGATGTGAAATACTGAAAAGACCATCAAGACAGGATTCTCCCCCTTTCACTTTACACATCTTCTTTCTTTCTTCTGAGTTTTTCACATGATTTCTCTCCCCCTTTGACATCAATGGCAAAGGGCACATACTTACATTTTGTTGCTCTGATCCAACTTAACTGTTACCAACACATCTAGCTACTCCCCCTGAGAGGTAGCCCTCAAAACATTAATCTAGATCAAAATTTGAGACTTTGAACACCACTAGAATGAACACTATCGGAGGAGCTAATTTTCTCAATATCCTCAACATCAGAGTCAATTACATGTGTGAATACAAAGCATCTAACTTATTACAAGAAAGTAATAAGATAAGGGTACAATTGACACCAATGACAATAGTGATATGTTGCAACACCGGTTAAGTACATACTTGCAAGACAAACTATGGTTGGAGAAATACTTTTATAGAAGAGGGTTTTAGAGCCCTACAGAGGTAGATCAATGCATTGCAAGAGGAGTTGTGAAGAGGGTTTGAGCCAAGAATAAGAGAAGAAAGTGAAGATGAAGTGAAAGAGGAAGAGTTCTCTAAGGAAGAACAAGATGGTGTAGGAGATCCTGCAAAAGTTAGGTTGTTGAGGGCTATTTCAAATATCAGAAAGAGGCCTAGGATCGAAGTTTCGACCTACTCTAGAGATCTAAATCCAGAAGAGCTTATTGATTGGAAAAATGATATGGAGGAATATTTGAGTATGAATATGTGGAGGATCTAGAATGGGTCAATTTCACAAAAACAAAGTTGAAGGGCCATGCCAGTATTTGGTGGAGGGAGGTCGAGTTGGAGAGAAATAGAAGAGGAAAAGGAAAGATTACCAGATAGGATCAGATGGTGGATAAACTAAAGAAGCAGTTCATTCTTTTGGACTATGAGTTGGAGTTGTTGAAGAAGCTGCAGGCATTGAAGCAAGGTAACAATTCTATCAAGGAGTATACAGAAGAGTTTTATAAGATTACTATCAGGACAAGCCATGCAGAGGCCAAAAAGGAGAAGGTAGCTCATTACATTAATTGGTTGAGGCCAAGTATTCAAGAGGAGCTGAACCTAGTCAGAATGACCACCATCGAAGATGCCTACCAATTTTCCCTAAAGGTGGAAGAGAAGATGAATAAAAGATTCAAAAGCAAGAAAAGAGGAAGAGGTCAAGGCAAAAGGATTGGTGAAAGATCCTATGGAGGCTGAAATGAAGATCAAAAGAAAAGTGAAGAAGCTGGCACCAGTCGAAATCAGAGAGGAGATAATGCCTACCACCCTTGTGACCAAAATAATGGTGAAAAAAGAGGAAGAGGAAGAGGCCGACCTAGGCAAGGACCTGGAAGAGGAGGTTTTAGAGGAACTTGTTTCCAATGTGGAGAAGGACATTGAGCATATGAGTATCCGCAACATTAAGCAAGGATAAATAGAAGACTTGAAGGTAATGCACGAGTTGCACATGTAGATGAAGATGCACAATCTGAGCATTATGAAGATACTAGAAGGGGAGAAACCCTAGTTATTGTAAGAACCTTGTTGAATGAGGAGAAAGAACTAGATTAGAGGAAGAGTTTATATTGCACAAGGTGAAAGTGTGAAAGTAAGTGTTGTGATATTATTATTGATAGTGGAAGCACTAATAATCTTGCCTCAGAAGAGATGGTTAACAAGTTGAAGTTGACGAGGAGAAGCCATCTGAATCCATACCAGACTGCATGGTTGCAGAAGGACCATAGAGCTTTGGTCAATGAGCAATGTTTATTCAAGTTCAAGATTGGAGACTACCATGATGAGGTGTTGTGTGACATCATACCAATGGATGCATATCATATTCTATTGGGAAGGCCATGGTAGTATGATAGGTATGTTATCCATGATAGCCATGAAAATACCTATTCCCTAACAAAGGATGGAGTTTGTCATAAGTTGAATCCCTTGAAGGAGGTGGAAGAAAAGGTATGTAGTACTGCCATAATTTTCTTGGTAGATGGTAGGAAATTTTTGGAGGGTGTGAAGCATGAGTGTCATTGCTTTGCATTGATTCCTTAGATTAGCTAGGAGAAATGTGAAGAGGTACCAACAGAAGTTTTAGATCTATTGGAAGAATCTTAAGATATTGTCTCTGATAATGTACCAAACGTTTTACCACCAGTGAGGAATATAAGTCACCAAATGGATTTGATACTAGGAGCTAGTTTGCCGAATAAGGCAGCCCATAGAATAACTCCTATAGAGAATGAGGAGCTAAACAAACAAGTTCATGAGCTGTTAAGGAAAGGACTGATAAGGGAGAGCCTAAGTCCATGTGTAATACCTATAGTACTAGCACCAAAGAAGGATGGAGAATGTAGGATGTGTATAGATTCTCGAGCCATCATCAAGATCACAATCAAGTACAAATTTCCATTGCCTAGAATGGATGACATAATGGATTGTTTGAGTGGAGCCAAGTACTTCATGAAGATAGATTTAAAGAGTGGATATCACCAAATCTAGATCCGAGAAGGAGATGAGTGGAAGATAGCACTCAAGACAAATGAAGGTTTGTACGAATGGTTAGTCATGCCATTTGGTTTAACCAATGCACCAAGCACTTTTATGTGGCTTATGAACAAGGTATTGAAATAATTTTTGCAAAAAAATGTTATTATTTATTTAGATGTGATTTTGATATTTAGTAAGTCTTTGGAAGAGCATCTGATGCATGTCTGAAGAGTTTTTGAGAAGCTAAGGGAGGAGAAGTTGTTGATCAATCTAAAGAAATGCAGTTTTGTGAAAAAGGAGTTGGTGTACCTGGTATTTGTTGTCTCAGCTAAAGGTCTTAAGATAGACCCAGAGAAAGTGAGGGCTATCATCGAATGTCTGACCCCAAGGAGTGCTAGAGAGGTAAGGTCCTTCCATGGTTTGGCAAGTTTTTATAGGAAGTTCATCAAGAGTTTCAGTAGCAATTGTGCACCCCTAACTAAAACAATGAGAGGGGATAGAAAAGAGTTTAAATGGACTATAGGAGCAGCCAAGAGTTTTGATACATTGAAGCAAAAAGTCACAAAATAACCTGTTTTGGCACTTCCAGATTTCAACAAGGTATCCCAGGTTGATTTTGATGCTAGTGGTAGTGCTATAGGAGCTGTTTTAAGTCAAGAAGGTAGACCCATTGCCTATGTTAGTGAAAAGTTGAATGATGTCAAGAAAAAGTATTTTGTCTATGATTAAGAGTTTTATGGTATAGTTCAGGCTTTGAAGAAATGGAGACATTATTTGTTGCCGAAAGAGTTTGTTTTATATACTGATTAACACGATTTGCAATATCTTAATAGTCAAGGAAAGTTAAATCGAAGGCACTTAAAATGGGTTGAGTTTTTGTAGAGCTATATTTTTGTTCTAAAGCACAGGAGTGGGAAGTCCAATAGAGTTGCAGATGCCTTGAGTAGAAGGCAAAATTTGTTGACATAAATGAAGATATAGGTTGTTGGGTTCGATAAGCTCAAAAGTTTGTATCCTAAAGATCCAGATTTTGCAGAGGCTTGGAAAGATTGTTTGGAACCTGTTACTTTGGACAAGACAAAATGGTTGGATTTCATAATCCAAGATGGCATGTTGTTTAGATGAAGCCATTTGTGCATTCTGAGGAGTTCCATGAGAGAGAACATGATTAAGGAGGAGCATAGTGGGGGATTAGCTGGACACTCTGGTTGATATAAGACCATTGCTATTGTTATTGAACATTATTATTGGCCACAATTGCAGTAAGATGTGAGGAAATTTATGTAGAGTTGCAGAGTGTGTCAGATGGCCAAAGGAAAAAGTCAGAATACATGGCTATATCAGCCATTACTTGTACCAAAGAGGCCATGGGATAATATTAGTATAAATTTTGTTCTTAGTCTATCAAGGACACAAAGAGGACATGACTCCATTTTTGTGGTGGTGGATAGATTCTCAAAGATGGAACATTTTATTCCTTGTAAGAAGACTAATGATGTTTTTCATATTGCAAAGTTATTTTTCAAAGGTGGTGAGACTACACGATCTACCTATGAGCATAGTTTCAGATCAAGATACCAATTTTGTTGGTTACTTCTGGAGAAAATTGTAGAAGAAGTTGAAGATAGATTTGAAGTTCAGTTTTGCACACCATCCACAAACTGATGGGCAGATGAAAGTGGTGAATAGGAGTTTGGCTAACCTACTACGATGCTTAGTAGGAGATAAGCCCAAGGGATGGGAATTGATTTTACCATAGGTAGAATTTGCTTACAACAATTTTGTCAATAGGAGTATAGGTAAAGCACCATTCTAGATTTTATATGGGAGTAGTCCAAAAAATGGTTTAGAGTTAAGAAATATGGACAAGGGAGAAAAGATAAGTGCTGAAGCTGAAGGCTTTGTAGAACACCTAAAGAATTTGCATGAAGAGGTGAGAAAACACATTAATAAGATGAATATTTAGTATAAGGCTAAAGCATGTTAGAAAAGGAGATATAAGGAATTTCAAGTAGGAGATGAAGTCATAGTTCACATGAGAAAAGAGAGGTTTCCAGTTTGAACATATAATAAGTTGAAAATGAAGAAATTTTGACCATGGAGAATCCTGAAGAAGCATGATTCAGGAAATGCATATGAGGTAGAGTTGACGAGTGGGATCAACATTTCCCCTATGTTAAACATTGTTGATTTAACAAAATATCATGAAGGTGGAACAAAGGATGGACCAACAGAAGAACTGTGGGATATTTTGGCATCTACTTCAAAGGAGGAGATAGAAGAAGTCTTGGATAGCTATGTGGAAAGAAGTACCAGGAACCAACAATATGAAGAATATATGGTTAAGTGGAAAGGAAGGCCTATCAAAGATTCTTCCTAGTTGTCTAAGGCAGAGGTTGACCACTTGGGTTTTCCCCGAACACCTAAGATGTGACAAGGTCACTTCTGAAATTACCCTAGATCTTTGATGCAAAAGCATCCAGTGGTGTAAGGGCAATCTTACATCACCCAAAAAAATATTTTTTATTTTCTAATTCTTTCAAATTTATGATTCTTGGATACCCATTTTCTTGATTAACAATTCAGAACCTTCAAAGTTCTCAAAAAGGCTATAAGAATACCATGACTTACTTTTTTTAGTAACCCTATATCAAAAAAGCAATTGAGCCCAAAATTTTTTCCAAAGATTCGAAATAGTCAAATAAACAATCTTGGTAAATTTTAGCCTAGGAGCACGCCTAGATTTCAAGATATTAAAGATTTCATCCAAGGAAATTTTAAACTCAAAATTAAGGGCCCTAGAAGCCCTAGAAAGGGCTTGTTGGTGTTCCCAGCTGATTGTCTGAGTTCCCCTAAAAAGTAGCCATCTTTTATCCACAAGGACCTTAGGTCAGTGGCCAACAAATAGGAGACTGACTCTCTGTCTAGGCTCTACATGACCTAGGGGGTGTCCCTTACTTAATACCCATATGGTGAATCTTCACTGCAACTAAGTATTGAAACAAAAAAAGTAAATATACGCTCATTTATATTGACCAAAACTGTGAGATAAATGCAAAGGGGATAGCTTTGGGCCTTATTTTAGTTATGAACTAGAGGATTTTGGAACCGAAATCCTACTCCTAAAATCCCAAAACTTAAGATCATGAATTGAATTTATTCCTTTATATTTTGTGATTGTTAGATTGGGGTTTGAACCATGAAATCTTTCCAACTCCTAATTGGTGCCTATCTTAGGGTGCAGAGTCAAACTTTAATATACAGAGTGTTTCCAACAGCAAAATAAACATATAGTTTTAGAGGGCTTATTTGTTTCTACCTTACAGACACACCCAAGAATTAGTGTTTAGATTAACTCTCCTTATGATTATCCATGTTATCAAACATTCCTCCCCATATTTGATTTAAAGCATTTTTGTTTGTTCCTTAAATAGAAGCAAGAAACCAAACATGAAATGTAGCAAATGTGCACTTGAGAACTCTGAAAACCCTTAGTTTCTTTGTCCAAAAGAGAAACACAGATAACAATGGAGACAGTTAATATAAACACATGCACATAGCATTACTCATATCACTCAATGTGAAACTGATAAATTTGCTTACAAAAACACATTCAGCACATAAAATTGAAACTTACAACACAGAGATAGAGCAACCCGTCAAAACCTATATTTCATTCCAATGCTCAAAATATTCCAATCTTCAACCAACTCAGAATGAAGACCAAATGTTCCCTTAAAGACTTTCAGAACAAGGTACTCAGAAAATTCAATGCAATGCGGCGGTTAGGTGAGTTTGTCATTATAAACTACTGCCAACAAACATTGGGAACATTAATAAATACATTGGAAGAGGAGGCAAAAATTAAAATTAAATAAAATTAGGAACAGTCTACCTCCAAACCACTGTATAGCGCATGGTCGCAGCCACAAATTTGAAGGCCCCTCATCCTGCTGCAATGCAATGATATGAGACCACATGGCCCCTTCCAAGGCACTTTGACTACGCCCAACCATGGAGAAACATTGGAGCAGCTTCTGATTCAAACCTTTCATTGTTTCTGGGTCATTTTTCTGGATGTAAGGGTATTTTTATGGCTACAGGCACCCGAAACACACCTCAAAAGCATCTAAAATCTCTGTCCAAGCATTATAAATGGTCGAGGGACAGATTTAGCCATAAATCATCAAATTTAAGCTCAAATGGACCCCCAAAATCTGCCATGAAGACAAAAAAGGTGATCAGCAGCTCCATCAAGCAAAACTCTATTCGAATCCAACTCAGAAGACATCAGAAAACCCTCCACAAAGAATAAAACACTTCAATCTTTGCTGCAGAGAAGAGTGCAGGCCAAAATCTGCACAAAGGACTCCATTTCGCACCATCGCACGGCAGAGGAATGGAGGAGGAAATAGTCGTACGATCATGCGATAGGGCAAATAAAATGCTTTATTCTTTGCCTTAACATTATAACATAATGTTATAATGTTAAATTTATAACATTTGCCTTTTAAATATTTAAAAATTGCCAATAAATATTTTTCAAAATTGCATTTTACACTTTGGCAAATGGCAATTTTTTTAATTTCTTCTCCTGGGGAAACGGTGTCTTTTTACTGCGGGCACATGGGACATTGAAGAGTCATGAAAATTTGTGCAAGACCATTATTAATTATTTAAAGAAAACCTATTTCCTCAGAATTTGCATCGACGAAAGAGTTTAGGGACTTCCTTTGTAAACTGGCCTACCAAATGCCTTCACTGCAACTGGAATACATTAAAATAATGTGTCGTCTGGTCTCCAATTTGGATGAAACTAGAACTAGAGAAGTTTCAGACCAAAACGAGAAATGGGTCGCACTTAGAATTGTGAGATTTGAAACTTTTCAAAACACCAAATCTAGCCCGGTTGCAATCAAGAAAGAATTCTATACCCCATCAAAACTCATCTTGGAAGCATGAAACTAAGCAAACATGTTACCATATGTGCCAAAAAACTTCCTACCATATAGATTTACAAGATGTCTTTTGAGCTGCAATATTTTAATTGGTGAAGGTGGGCTCTCGGGTAGATTGAGCAGCATGTCGACCTAGCCTTTGTCGACACATTGAGAGGGGATAGGCACTTCAAATTTGTGAAATTTGAGGGTGCCAATAGTGTTGAAGGTTGTAGATCTTATAGATCTGATGAAATCATGGTCTAGATCTCTTTGTAAGCTTTCCAATGGTATATAATAATTGAAAATCTAATGTTCGGATCTAAAGTTATAGCTCCCAGAAGTTGCACTATCCAGTTTTCCAGTTGTAAAATTTAAAAATCATTCTTGGGTGGGAACAAGGACAGCTGGGCTCATTTTGGTGCTCAAAGCCAACATTGGGGAGAATGTGTATTTATATCCTATCTTTTAGCTCCAGAAGGAAACAGAGGTAAAGGGAGAAAAGTGGGGAGTTGTGAAAAAGAGGGAAATAGAAACCCTAGTAGATTGGAAGCTACATAAGGTATAAGGTTCTAGAATCCTGAGGAAGGGAGTTGTAATGTGTTACAGCCTATTAGGAATTTCATCCTATAATGTAATTCTAATCTATGTGATGTAATTTGTTTTCTAGTTTAATAAAAGAACATTCATGTTTTCTATGAGCAATCTATGTTGTTGTGTGTTTTGAGATTTACCTCCATCATCAAAACTTAATTGCTTCATCTTCTGCCATGGGTTTGAGAGATAGATAAGTGTCTATTTTTTGTAACCAGGCTCTCGTAGTGCTCATTTTTGTTCCATAATAAGTAGCTATGGCTAATTTACCCAAAGAATGCTCCAAATCTTTTGGTTTGGTCTATGATTTGGGCTCATGTTTTTCTACACCCTTAGTATTCCTCACTGACATGAAATCCTTCAATGTAAGAATCTCTTGAATTTGATGTGCAAGTGCTCTATATTCAACATACTAGAAATACCATCTTGAAGTGTAGTCTCCTCTTCTAGAATCTCTTTTGAGATCTCTTCTACCCTTTTGATAAGTTTTGTCTTACGGGTTATATTTTCAAAGCTCACTCTTGAATTCTGAGTAGTTACTTCTTTTTTTTCTCTTTATGAGTTTCACCTAATGTACTTACTCTATTATTTTTGTTATTAATGGAGTTGTCCCTTATCCATTGAAGCATCCAATTGATAGATTCTGAGAGGCATTTTTTCCCTTGTGATACATCCTTCAAGGCCTTTAATGATTCTTTAAATTCTTTTTGTTCATCTTCCATGATTTCTTCTAGATGCAATTTCTTTTGCTCCCTTCTCTGATATCTAATTTCTCTTGTCACTCAGAAGCATAAATCATTTGAAAACCTATAGGATGGCAAGATCACAACTTTTCTACCATTGTAATGTCCTAAATAATTAATTTTTCAATAGAAATTAGAACTGAAATTTATTTTAACAAATTCCCTCAAATTACTTCGCAAACTCCACTCAACAAAAGCTAGTTTTAAACTTACAAACACCAAATTAGGAGAATTTCCCCAATAGATTATTTTATTTATTTTTCTAAGATTTTAGATCATTTTTAAGATTGATGCAATAATCAACACCTACAACAGAAGAAAAAATAAATTTTGGAACAAAGCCACCAAACTAGACAAATTTCAACAAAAGAAACAAGCTAGTTTCACATCAAACTTGCACAATTTGGTCCACAAACACCCACAATTCATTTTTATTAATTTCTTGCTAATAATGAACATTATAGGGGATTGATATATTAGTCACAAAACATCAAGAATGGAAATTGTCCAAATCTGAAAACTAAATCTAACATACTCCACAAAATGTTGAAATACACAGTATATTTCACCCTGCCAAGCTCCAACAACACTCAAATTGTAAAATATCATATAAAACTATTGGAACTGATTTAGAATAGAAAAAAACCACAAATGAAGGTTCAACAATTGTAGAAAACTCCATAACACTTTGCACACAAAACATTTGCAACTATCACCCGCAACAAACTACACCTGCAAACACACACAACACTAGAATCCCTTAAATCTGTAATACGAGGTAACACTGATGCAACCTGTAAATAAGATTAAACCTAGAGATCATGAGGGTTTCATCCATTGACTTCTAATATCCATTGGGTTTTCATCCAAAAAGATTACTATAGAACCAAATTTCACACATAAAATCTTCTTTGCATGTATAAGTGGATGTCAGTTCCACCTACAAATACCTACCTCAATTTTTTTTAAAAAAATTTGTTTGCCTATGGTGGCAAGGAATGCATTATTCCAAAATGCTTCAGTTTCATGTAGTGAAAAGGTACTAGGAGTGAAATTTTGCATTCCACACCTTGTGGGGACAAATGGATTGTGCCAATATTTTAGGGTGGGTGGGGAAACACTAGAGGAGGTCTCTTTTCATACAACAAGTGGCCAAGATGTTTTGAGCTGCAAGCTACTAACAAAGTCACTTGAGATCCCTAAGAGCAAAAAATACCAAACTTTGATGGAGTGGTTCTTCAAATTTATGGCACCTGGGAATGTTCTATTTGGACCTAAAGGTGTACATAGGGTTTGTCTACAATAACCTCTCTCAACTTTTGTCAACTCCAATCCATTTGACCATGCCAAAATTAAATGCATTCTTGCAAAATACTTCAATGGCATTCAACACAACCTTGTTAGGAGCCATATTTTTTGTTATGCTCATTATGGGGCCCAACAGACTACACCAACATGTCAAGGTGGGTGGTTAAATGCTAGGGGAAGCCTCCTTTTGTGCGTCGAGTGCCCTAGATGTTCTAGGCTACGGGCTACCGATAAAGTCACTTGAGATTCCTAAGAACAAAAAACTGCCAAGCTTTGACATAGTAGTTCTCAGAATTTGTGGCACCTAGGAATGTTTTGTTGCAAGTATGTGCCTAACCAATGTTGTCACTGATGTCAACATATCTATGTTGTCATTGGTGTCAAATGTGCTCTTGTTTTGATGCTTGCTTGTAATGAGTTAAGTATTGAAGATAATAAGTATTCTTGATATAGCAAAACATTCCAATAGATTGCTCTGCATTTCTTGTAGAATGAATATGATTGTCTGTCGATTGGAAGTTATTTAGATACATGACTAAAGATGCTATGCTCCAAGTTTGAGCCTCCAATATGAAGATTTAAGTGAGTTATGTTCACTAGAGTGAAAACTACTTTTTTTGTATATTTGATGGTGACAGGAAGAATGTATTATGCTCTGCATTCATCCACAGTTAAGCATTTTAGTCTGCAGTGCTAGAATCAAGTTTATAATGATGATAAGTGCATTCAAATCCAATGGTTCATGATTTGGTGGTCTGCAAGTGATCTTTTCTTTATGACAGTAGCTGACAGTGTTGTTTATGTGCTCCAATTTGAAGAATCTTCTTGACAGAGTGGTTAGAGATTGTACAGTTGTTTCTAATGATTACAATGTGCTTGTGGATGTCTCTTGATCATGTTCCTACCTTTGGATTGGTCTGTAAAAAGAAATTTGGATCGTGGATGAAGACTGTTCTTAAAAGACTTAATGCTAAGACTAGTCTTGGCCGACTTGGTTGTTTTCATTACTTGCAGAGATACATCAAAGATTGTGGAAGTGTGTTGTGGTGTGGAAGATTACATTTGAGTCCCAGCTAAGGCATAACATGATCCGCATACATCTTTCCCTTAGCTAATTTTGTTTAGGTCCAGACCTATTTCTATGTATGTGTGTAATGCCTACCTTGGAGATTGTTTCAATGGTTGATAAATGTAATGCCGACCTTGATGTACATTCTAAGGTTGATGAAGTGTATAAAAACATGTAATGAAGTTGTGAAAAAGATGTCCTTGTGTGAAAATGAAAAGATAAGTGTGAAGGTGTAAAAAGATTAGAGAAGAGCAGAGGAGTTATACTATGCTTCAATGGAACTAAACCCAGGCATGGAGTAGATGCTATCAAATCAGTTCACCAACCCTTGGCAGTGAGCCCTAACACTTGCAATGAGCATT
Source organism: Cunninghamia lanceolata (assembly GCA_027924645.1). NCBI lineage: Eukaryota > Viridiplantae > Streptophyta > Pinopsida > Cupressales > Cupressaceae > Cunninghamia > Cunninghamia lanceolata. The sequence continues at coordinate 2,485,901 of BSBN01000433.1, read as the reverse complement.
TTGGGCAGTGAGCCCTAAGGAAGTGAGCCTATATTTTTTGGTATTGATATAACATATGTATATCTATGGGCTAACACCTACTATGGTTTTTCCCTTATAGGGTTTTCCACATAAAAATCTGGTTTCATTTGTTGAATGTGTTATTGTGTTGAGATTATTGTTTCATGTTTTCATGGTTAAATCTTAATAACAATAATTGAGCATTTGATGTGTTGATAAGTGATTAAATTTTTAGAGACAATTGATTCACCCCCCCTTAGTTGTCTTGTACATTTCAACAATTGGTATCAGAGCAGGTTCCTTAGAAGAAACCTTAACAGCTTGAGTTTGATCCAGGATGTCTTTTAAGAAGGAAGCTCCACAGTTTGATGGGACAAATTATTCTTTATGGAAGGTACGAATGAAAATCCATTTCCTTTGTCTTGGTTAAAGAGTATAGAAAGTGACAGAGATAAAGTATACCATGCCTCAGAATGGTTTAACAATTGAAGATGAAATCAAAGAATATGAGTTAAATATAAAAGCTAGAGATGCTCTATTAAGTGCCTTGTCTCACACTGAGCTGGTAAAGGTCATGGATCTAGATTCTACTAATGATGTCTGGGAAAAGTTGAAAAATCTGTATGAAGGAGATGAATTTATAAAAAGAGCCAAATTGCATGGCCTGAAAGTGAAATATGAGGGTTTAAAGATGAGCAAAGATGAAAACATAATAGGCTACATGCAAAAGGTTGATGAACTTGTCAATGGAATAAAAGGAATGGGAGGAACTATTGATGAGAAGGAAGTTGTGATGAAAATTCTTAGGTCATTACCTAAGTCCTACAGTCACAAGGTAGCTACAATTGAAGAAGTAATGACTGTAAAATAAGTCGATAAGGATCAGTTGCTTGGAAAGATTACAGCCTTTGAGATGAGAGAGTTTGGTCATGCTCTGCCAAAGGTTGAGACTACTTTCAAATCCAACACTTCAGAGAAGATCTCCAGAGTTGAGAAGTACAAGGTGGAACCTAATGATGAGCTTGATGAAATTGAAGACAACATTGTTGACAGACTACAAAGAGGTTCCGGTAAGTTTAAAGGTAAATTACCTTTCAAATGTTTCACATGTGGTAAGGTTGGTCACTATACTTCTAGATGTCTTGAGAGAATTGAAAGGAATAGAAAAATATTTGAGAATAGACCTAGGGTTCCAAAGAAATGCTACTATGTTAGAGATCTTGATGATGAAGGTGTGACAGATGATGAATCTGATGATGCTAGTACTAGTGCAAATGAATGCTTGTTTATTGCAATTAAAGAAGAACATGTGTCTACTAATCCTGCTAGTTGTGTGAAGGAAGAAAAGCCAGTGGAAGAAAGTGCTTTGGCTATTCAAATTGAGAAAGATAAGGATGAATGGATTATTGATAGTGGATGCTCACATCATATGACTAGTGACAAAAGTAAGTTTGTGAGTTTGGAAAAGTATGATGGAGGACTAGTTAGGTTTGGAGATAATGCAGCTAGTAAGATTTGTGGAAAATGATCTATTTCTTTTGATGGAAAACACAACACTAATAATGTCCTATATGTGAAGGGTTTAAAATAATCTTTTGAGTGATGGTCAGATGTGTGACAAAGGTTATGATCTAAGATTCAAAGATAATGGGTGCAAGATCATGGAAATATCTAGAACAGTGATTGCTACCAGTAAAAAGACTAGAGGTAACAATTACCAATTAAGAGGAACTAATGATCATTGTTTATTGGCTCAGACAGATGATAGTTGGTTGTTGCATAGAAGGATGTGTCAAATAAATTTTGACAATTTTTTGAAATTAAGTTATGCACATTGACTTGTAGCTCTCTCACCTCTCTCAAGTTTTTAAACTTAATGGGTTCAACAATAAATCCATCTCTAGAGCCTTTGCCAGTGCCAAATACTGTAGCAACTTTAAGACCAAGCTTGATATTTCCTCCTATTCCGGTCTAACCACTCTCCCTTACATAGAAGGCCTCTCTAATAAGATCTCAAAAAATTTATGTAAGAAAGGCCTCATGTGCACCTTTAAACCCTTATCCACAGTTAGGAATCTCATCCCCTCTGTTAAGGATCCTAGACCTAAAATGCTCAACTCTGGAGTATATAAAATTGTTTTCTCTTGCAGAACCCCATATATTGGTGAAACTAGTCATTCAATCAATATACGGATCAAGGAGCATTGTGCTGACATTAGACATGATTGTATTTCTAAATCGGACCTCGCGGAGCATTCGTTCCATACTAAACACCACATATGTCTTGAGGATACCCAAGTTCTCATCAAAAAGGATAATTTCTTGAGAAGAAAACTCCTCGAAGCCATCTTCATTAGGAACCATCATTCAAATCTTAATCGTGATGAAGGTTGGCATTTAAGCCCAGCATGGCTTCCCCTGTTGGACTCTCTCCCAACACCCCCCATCAAACCTAATCCTTCTCTTCCTTCTCTTCTCTACCACCTTGGACTTCCTTGTGTCCTCTTCTTCCCCCCTCTTACCTCTCCCCTCCCCTTTCCTCTTCTTTACCTGTGTCTTTTCTTCTTTCTCCAATTGTATGTGTCGTCATCCTTTTTTGTAGGTGTGTAGCTCCGAAGGTCTCTTAACTTGGGTGTGTTGTGTCTTCTTTGGCTTGTTGCCTAGTTTATATTTTTTCTTGGCAACTTTTCTCTTCTTTTGTGGTTTCCTTTTTATGTTATATTGTTGTAGTTGATCTTCTTTCTTTGCTTCCTTCACTTTTTTATCCTTTTGTGATATACGTCATTCTTATTAATTTATTAATGATCTAATTTTTTACATTGTGTGCCCTTTACTATGTATTTCGTGGTAGCTTACAATTTGTTATCCTTCTTATTTTTCTCTATTCATTTTGTTACCCTTCGTGATTTATTGTTTTCATAGTGTCCTTCTTTGTGCAAGGGCCTTGCTATCCTTTTTGTTATTTATATTAATTTCTTATATTATATGTATAGCTTCTCTCCATATAATTTGTCATATATTTAGCTATTCCTTTTATAATGTGTCTTATATTCCATATTTCTCTCTATTTGGATTGTTCTTATTATATTATTTCATTACATATATTTTAGTATTATATCGTGTGCTTTTTATTTGTAGTGATTCAGTATACAATTTGGTATACATTGCATATTGCCCTATTCTTATTGCTTCGCATCTTTATATAAGTTTAGTTTCTTTCTTTGCACAACTTGTCGTTTTTGTCCTTTATTGTTTTTATTTATTATGCATACTAACCCATCTTATATTTTTCTATTCAATATATATTTTGACATCTAATATATAGCTATGCATTAGAGAGCTATTCATTTTTTTTGCCCTTTTTATATTGTTCTCTTTATAATATATTGTTGTCTTACTTTATCTTCTTTGTTTCCTTTAATTTGTGTTCCTTTTGTGTGTTTTTTTCCTCTTATTTTATTTATTATATTTTTTAATTTATTTTTCGTGTGCCTTCTATTATATATTTTGTTCCTTTTTAATTGTATTGCATTATTTATTACCTTATTTATTTTATAATACTACATAATTTTTTGACCTATTATATATTTTGTTACATAATAATACATAATTTTTTGACCTATTATATAGTATTATTATATAATACTACATAATTTACTACCTTATTTATTACCTTATTTAATATTTTTTTTTTTTAATTTTTTTTTTCATGTGCCTTCTATTATATATTTTTTTGTTCCTTTTTAAATTGTTTTACATTATTTATTTCCTTATTAAATTGTTTGGCTTTATTAAATTTAGAGTTCTTTCTCTGAAATAATTTTGCCTCTTTTTTGTCCTTATTTGTGATAAATAATATATTCGTTCTTTTATTATATATATATATTATATTTATTGCTCTAATTGTATTATTACTCATTAGGTTATATTGATTCATTATTTCTTCCTTCTCTCTTTACTTTGCTTTTTTGACCTATCACACTATATACTATATATATCCTTTTATTATATATTATTGAGTCAATTTTTTGGTGTTATAATTTAGATTTATTGGTTTTATTATACTATTCTTATTATAATATAATACTACATAATTTTATGGTCTTCTTTTTTTGTCTTGTAGTAATTCTTTGGTTGGTAATTAATGAGTTGCTTTCCCTTCCGCATATTCTACCCTAATCCCCCTCTCTCCTTTTTATAGGGTTGAACTCTGCAATCCAACTCAATTGTATCCTCTTCCTAATGATGGATCACTGAGTGTGATCTGAATCGTTGACAAAAAACTCACACAATGTAATCCAAAATCAAATTTACATAATTACTATGGATTGTAGAAAATTCATGCCTACTATTCATGTTTCATGTTTTCATGGTTAAATCTTAGTAACAGTAATTGAGCATTTGATGTGTTGATAAGTGATTAAAGTTTTATAGACAACTGATTCACCCCTCCCCTTCTCAGTTATCTTGTGCATTTCAACATGTTTCAATTAGACTTACAAGTACACTTGGGGTCCATCCACAATAACCTCTCTCAGTTTTTGTCAACTTCAATATGTTTGATCGTGGTAAAATCAAACATATTTTTGTAAAATGCTTCAGTGGCATTCAACACAACCTTGCCAAGAGCCATATCTTTTGTTCTTCTTGTTGTGGGGCCTAATAGACTATGCCAATATGTCGAGGTGGGTGAGTAAATGCTAGGGGAGGTCTCTTTTTGTGTGCTAAGTGCCCTAGACATTCCAAGCTATAGGCTACTAACAAAGTCCATAAACATGAATTTGTCATAACCATGTAGCCTAAAACATCTGGGGCACTTGGTGCATGAAAAAAGACCTCCCCTAGTATTTACCCACCCACCCCAACATGTTGAGATAGTTTGTTGGGCCCCATGACAAGCAGAACAAAAAATATGGCTCTTGGCAAGGTTGTGTTGAATGCCACTAAAGCATTTTGCAAGAATGTGTTTAATTTCGGCATGGTCAAATAGATTGGAGTTAACAAAAATTGAGAGAGGTTATTATGGAAAGACCCCACATACCTGTAGATCTAAACAAAACATTCCTAGATGCCATGAATTCTGAGGACCACTCCATCAAAGTTTTGTAGTTTTTTGCTCTCAAAGATCTCAAGTGACCTTGCCAGTAGCCTATAGCTGAGAATGTTTGGAGCACTTGGTTCATGAAAAGAGACCTCCCCTAGTGTTTACTCACCCACCCCAATGTATTGGCATAGTCCATTGGGCCCGATGATGAGAAGAATGAAAAATATGGCTCCTAGCAAGGTTGTGTTGAATATCACTAAATCATTTTGCAAGAATGCATTTAATTTCAGCATGGTCAAAGGGATTGCATTTAAAACAAAATGAGAGACGTTATTGTGGACAAACCCCATGTGCACTATATGTTCAAACCGAACATTCCCAGGTGCCACTAATTATGAGAATCGCTCCATCAAAGTTTGGTAGTTTTTTGCTCTTAGGTATCTCAAGTGACTTTGCCAGTAGCCTGCAAAATTTCACTCCTAGCACCTTTCCACTGCATGAAACTGAAGCATTTTAGAATAATGTGTTCCTTGCCACAATAGAAAAACAAAATTGATTTAAAACAAACTGAGGTAGGTATTTGTAGGTGGACTTGACATCTACCTATACATGCAAAGAAGATGTTCCTAGGTGTCACAGTTTGATGGAACAACTGGTCCAAAGTTTGACACCTTTTCTGTCTTAGGGCTCTTAAGAGTCGCTATCCAATGTAGTCAAGAACAACAAGGAGGCTTCACCACCAAAAATAAACTTCCTCTAGCATTTACCTGCCCACCCAGACATGTTGATGTCATTTGTTTAGCCCCAGGAGATGATGAATGCAAAAATTTAGTCCTAGCACTTTTCTAGTAGACGAAACTAAACTAAGTGTTGTACTTGGCTATTGATGAAAAAGTTTGATAGTTCTTCGACATGACCCTACTATAAAGGTGTTCTCACTTGATCCAATGTGTTGTAGGGCATTAGTTAAGGCTTCTCTTACCACTATTATCAATTCTTAGTACCAAATGCAAAGAAACACATGAGGGTTTGTAAAATGAAATCCTTGTCATTAAAACTCATAGTAACATCATGATATCCTCATAGGATATGACAAATCTAGTTTGAAATAAGATCCTTTTATGATTTCATGATGTAAAGATAAGTTTGATGTACAATTTTCAACTTTGGTTTCCATGAATGAAACTATAATGTTACATGATGAAACACTCTTTGAAGGAATCCCTATCACTATGATGCATGAAGAACCATGGCTTCTCCCAAGCCCAAAAGAGGATTTTTGGCCAAGAATACCACCATTGGTGCTATGAAACCTTCAAACTCTCAGGGCCTGCAAGACAAATGAGAACAATCATCAAGTTGAATCCAAAGGACATAATGGCATGACCCTTGAAGCAAACAAGACCTTTCAAGAAAACATAATGGCATGACCCTTCAAGTGAATGAACAATCATCAAATTAACTCCAAAGGAAATATCATCATGAAATAATCATGAAAACCTACCTTACTTTCCTACCAAAACCAACTTCATAAGGATTATGCCTACCTCCATCATACTCAAATCCTGCATGTAAATGCAATTGCACCATTTAGCTAAAATGAGTACACCAACATGATGAAATGTGACAATACCATCAAAATAGCTCCCCACATAAGCCAAGAAACTAGGTGAAAAGATGAAATACAACCTCAATCCATATGAGACCCTTCAAGCAAACATAATGAAATTGTTTAGGGTAAAATTAGGATTGTTTAGTTTTTAAGTGTTTAGATGTTTGAATCCTCCTTTCACCTTATACATTCAAGGATCTAGGGTTGAGTGGCAATTCACTATCATACCCTAGGTCACTATGAGATGTATGAAAACTTGGATTAGGATGTTTAATCATCAAATTTCCTTCTCTTATGCTTAATTGACCATTAAAACCATAATTTTGCAAATACGATTGTAAATAGAAGAATAACAGAAAAATCTCTAGCAAATAGAAGCAAAATATCAAATCACAGAGTACCTGTTTTCGAGGTTCTGAGGCGGAAAAGTCAGGGACAAAAGAACGGGCGCCCAAGTCCAATGCCCTATTTTTTGTCCAGACCTGGAAACTCAATCTACAACTCTTCCCTACTATCCTAGAGATTTACCCATCACAGAAGTTAGAGGACTAATGAGTAGGTGCCTAAGTCCAGGTGGCTATTTTTCCTTCTGTTCTGCAATTTCAACACTTTAAGATGCCTTCCTACAACTTCACTTTTCCCAACTCTACAACCTGTAACCTGTATCCATGAAAACTTTGGGAGTGGGTTGTGGTGTTTAGAGGCTTGCCTTAGTCAAGCCCTAGAGGACACTTAAGCCTTCAAACACCGTTGTTAGATAAAGAGTGCATGCCCTTGTCAGATAGAGGGAAAAACCAAAGAAAATGATGATGAAAACACAATATAATGTCACCTTGTAGTGAAGATATCATGGGAGGAAGATGCTCTTCATTCCATGATGAAATGGATGCTCAAATCTGCAAACACAAACACATAAACCACACAAATCGACTCTTGTAACACAATGAAATCCTTGAATCACCTTCAAAACACTTGAACATCACAATTGCCATCTAGCTGACAAATGAATGCCTAAACATGCTTTTATATGCAACTAAAAACACTCCCGCTAAGATTTTCATAATTCAAACTTACCGTGTCAGCATAGGACACAAGTAACGGTCATAAACTGACACCCAAAAATTTGGACTGCCCCAAAATAGGGTAGGACTAGGGCATGGGCACCCAAGTCCTCCCCCTATTTTGGGTAGGGTCAAGCTCAAGGGGTCCTCCTAGATCCCATTTGTCATGTTACCTAGGGCTCATTCCATCGGGATGCCAAATTATGAAGTAAGATGTTCTAAATGCATGCAAAAGACCTGGGAGATAAGCCTTATGAGGGAAAAGCCCCCAAGGGGACATTTTTTGATGTTACATTTAGCCCCCACTTTAATGTATGTATAAACACAAGGCCAATACATGCATTAAAGTAAGGTCACAAACACAGCAAACACACCAAGCATGGAAAAGACACGCCAAACACATAGAAAATAGTAACAGGCATACAAAACATGGAGAAGATAGTTACAATCACACATAACATGGAGAAGATAGACAATGCATAGAAGACACATTAATACATGGAAGATAGAAATGATTTTTTTCTTCTTCTTTTCTCATATATATGAAATGCAAATGTAAGTACTAGAAAGTAAACAAACCTCCCATAATACATGATGCACTCATCATGTAGGTCTTTGTATATATGCGGCAACACACACGCAAGACACACAAAACCTCCCAAAATGTAGGAAGCACAACCCGAAGGCATTGGTCTTTATACTGCATACGGGGCGACAAACACACCACGCAAAACAAGTATGCCAAAACACACACACTTGAAGACACAGAGAAAACACGACAAACAAGCGATGGTGTTCCCTAGTTCTAGGCTCATCAACATCTCAGGCACATTATAGGCACACATCAACCATTGAGCTTCACCACAACAATCGCTGAAGACACGCTTAAGGGTTGAGTTAGTCACAGAACCGCTCCTTGCCTCTGTAGAGGACTTTTGAAAATGACAGGATGATGCAATCTGCTCTGAGAAATACACCATCCCTACCTCCATAGAGGGCTTAAGAAAAAGGATATACGTGATATCCTACCTCTGCAGAGGGCTTACATGATTGATTGATTAATTGTAAACAACTCAAGATGCATGATGCACTCATCACACAGGTCTTTGCATCTAAGGGTAAACACATTGCTAACATCTAAAATAAACAGCATACCTTATATGTCCCCACCTTAAGGTGGTTGATATCATGCATCAATATCAAGCATGTTAAGGTAGGAATAAAACACACAAGGGAACACTGCTTTTTGCAAAGCCCATGCCCCCCGAAGGTGACATGTACTTTATGATCACCAAATGTTCCCACAAACACATCCCTACAAGAAACATGTTAGTGTCTACAAGATCATGATAAATAACAACATCAATGCAAATGATTAACCACACAAAGAGCCAAGGTTATACTATGAATTCAGATTTCAAGGATAACTGTGGGGCTATATCACGAAGCTCTCTGAATCGAGCACCACCAAGGCTAGATTCAAAGACAAACAAAGGTGCACAGAGCAATAGTATTGTTAAGGTTTGTAAATGAGATAGAAACATCATCAAAATCACTATGTGGAAAGTACAAGTGATTCCACTAGCCAAGCGTTGGATAAAATATACAACCCCATCATCATATTAGGAACTAAGTCCATTTTTTTATTGCTCTCAAAAGGGACACTAGGTCCACATCAGTATAAATGTTTGTCATCATCCGCCTACTAGGTGGAAACACTAGAGGAAGGGAAATAATAAATAAGAGAGGAGAAGTACATGTCTTAGGGACAGTCACGTAGGAGGGTGCCCCCAAGTCACCAACCACAACACTATGTCCATAAGACACAACACACAATGATGAAATCAGAGAGAGAGCAATTTAGAAGAATGATGATACAAATAGAAGAAGGTCACAAGAGAGATGGTCTCCTAGTATCCTGGACCTTACGGGAGAATCCAAGGTCATCCCAGGAGGCCTAAACAATACATAACACATCACGGGGGAAGCACATCACTAGAGAGATAAAGGGTTAGAGATACTTACCTGTAGGGTCTTTATATTAGATCTTGGAACTTGCGAACCTCTTGGAGAGGTACTTAATCATGTTTAATGCAAAATTTGAGTGGTTCTTATGAAAGTTTTGTTTATTATCATATGATGCTTGTTTTGTGATTGCTTGTTAAAATGAGACTTTTGTTGCTTATGAGGGGGTGAACCACTATTATTTCCATCTGTTGATTGTCGTTTTACTCTTTTCTAATTTTTAGCAAGTTTTCTTTATTGAATCTTTCTAGAACAGTAACAAGAATCATCTTGTACCATCATACTCATTTGTATGGGTTGTTGTTCTTTCTTTTTTGATATATTTTGATTATCTCCTAATCCATATAAGGATAACGGAGGAGGAACCTCAGCATAAATTCCATTCCTTTATGGGTGAGGTGGATTATCCACCTGTTTCTTATCTACTTCAATCATTCCCATGATGTTATCATAGTCCAAGTAATCATCCTTGTCTGCTTCCACTAAACCCTGTTCCAACATATTGGTTTCAGTATGCTTAGGGAAAGGATTAGTGAAGATTTGTAAGTTCTAATTTGGTGGAGCAACTGACTTGTTTCCATTATTATTCACACCTGATACCTGGATGACATTTGAATCAATAAGGTCCTGTATCTCATGTTTAAGATGCATACATTGTTCAGTGTCATGTCCTTACATTTGATGATAATGGGAAAAGGAATTAGCATCGAAGTAAGGTCCTTGTTTACTAGGATCAATGGACTTGATCGGGGGAAGCTTCAGAATGTTATTACTCATAGCTTGATTCATGATAGAATGATAAGACTCAGATATCAGAGTAAACTTTCTTGGTTGATACGATGCTTTCTTTGGATTAGTGATAGCTGAAACATTCAAAAAGTTGTTCATATTCAGTCCATTAATCTTGATGAAGCTACTATTATTATTATTCCTCCTAAAGTTGTTTTGTGATGATCCACCCATATATTGACCACCTTGAGCTAATGAGTTTTGGTTTTCATACTGACTAGATGAAAGTTGATAATCATGAAGGGCGGTGCATAAATGTTGAAAGGAGTTATACTTCATCAAAAGGATCTTATCATGAATATTAGGTTGTAGATTTGTAATGAATATCTTCTAAACATATTCATCTTTCATCTGATATTGAATCTGTGCATAAATTCCTTGATACCAACTAATGAATTTAGTCAACTTTTCTTTCGGACCTTGTTTGCAATGAACCAAGTCAATAAGTGTGACTTGGGATCTGATATTAGCTTGAAAATGTTGTAAAAATTGATCAATCAACTGCGAAAAGGAGTGTATTGAATTCGGAGGCAAAGAGCAAAACCATTCTAAAGTAGTATCTTTGAGAGATCGCAGGAAAAGTTTTTCCAACAAATCCTCTTCAAAATAAAAATCACTACACATAGTTGTAAATGCTGCCACATGGATATTAGGATCACCTTTTCCACCATATTTTTCAAACCAAGGAGTCTCAAACCTCTCATGCATAGGAGTTCTCAAGATTGCATATGAAAGGGGATTACGAGCATGATATGTTGGTAGACTAGGCTGCAAAAAAATTGTCAAGTTTGTTACCTTTTGTTGTAAAGCAGTCATGCCCTGTAAAAGTTGGTTTAGGATGGCATCATTAGGAGATGCAGTTTGTTGTGAGGAATTGGAACCAAAGTGAGGAGGTGAATGAGTTTGAGATACGATAGGTGGAGGCTAAGAATATGTTAATGGTGGTTGGACATAATGATAGGTGGAAGATGGTTGTGAGTAACTAATAGGTGATTGGAAATGAGTGGAATAGATGGGTGGTTGAGAACAATTATGCATAGAGGAGGTCCCCTTAAAAACCAATTTCTGATAATCAAATCCCACAACTTTGTAATTAGTGCCATTAGATACTCCAATACTAGTGGTAGCATTACTACAAGTGTTCGCATTAGTTGTTAAGATCGTTGATGTAAAGGTTGATATTCCCGTAGTCAATATAGGTATGGATACTTGAGTATGAGATGGTGATAGAGTGTTATTTATCACTTGCATAGATTTGGTCATTGGCATGATATTGGTTTGTACAATATGTGTTAGACCACAAATTGCATTAACACCATCTTGTCCTTCTTTTATCAATTCTCTTATATTATGAATTGTAGGGATAGCTTCTTCAACTATTCTCTCATTTTCCATAAATGATTGAAATTGTGCTAGCTCTTTATCCAATTTTTCTATTTTCTCATCAGATACATATCCTGTCACCTCAATAGTATCATCAACATCATGAAAATTTTGTTCTTCCATTGTACTTGTAATGGGTGTAATGTCTTGTAACATTTGGGTTTCTCCTTTTGTAAAGAAGGTGTTCAAAGTACCAACTTCTTCAAGTGCACTAGATCCCATGTGTCTTATGCTTCTTCTTAAAGTAATATGTCTCTTAGGGAAGCGAGTTATTAGACTCATGCAGTAATATGCTCAAGTTTAGGCTTAGGATATGTTGTCAATGCTTGATTTTTGTACTTTTTCTAATGCAAATGAAAGGAACAAAGAGTGTTGTAAGGATTTTGATCAAGGGAAGAAATTTATGTCTGATATTAGTCCAAAATAGTAATAGGATCCTTCTCAACACACTCTTGATGCAAATCCAAGATAATGCCAAGTCAAACTATAGTGAAAATATGTCGAAATAGGCACTTTTTTCACCAAAACTCAATGCAAGAGGGCATAACAAAGGGTGTTGTGAGGAAAATGATGATGGAAAGAAAATAATATCAGTAATAAGAGCCACTTGGTGCCAAAATACCCAACACAACATGCTTTTAGTGCCACTTAAGCTAAAACCCCTATGAAAATATAGCAAAAATAGGCTATTTTTCACGGTTTTTCAATTCCAAGACCTAGAAAAAGGGGTGTTGTAATGAATTTAAAGAGGTAAAGAAAATAAAATCAATGATATCATTCACATCAATCCATACAATTGATCACAACACACTTGAAGTGCAAACTAGGTCAAACCCTAGGGCAAAAATAATCAAAATGTGTAGTTTTTCATCAAATTTTCAATACAAGAGCCCGATAAGAGGGTGTTGTGAAGCTTTTTAGGAGGAGGATAAAATTATTACCCTAATAATAGTCAATTAATTCAAAAATAATCTTCACAACACGCCTATGGTGCAAGTTTATAGAGTCGATAAGGCCAATTTTAGTGAAAATCATTGTTTTTGAAGCCCTAGGTTTGGGATGTTCACACAAAATGCTATGTGAATGGTCTAAAGTCTGATTTATGATTGAAATGAAGTGTACTCAGATCTGCAACTGATTTTCAAGCCCTTATATGCAAAATGCCAATGCAAATCTAATGAAAATGCATGAAAATTGCTAGTTTTTTGTTAAAATTTTCTATGCAAAAATACAAATATTTTGAATCTAAATGCAAATTTACACTAAAATGTAAGACTACAGCCAAATTCTAATTTTAATGAGCCTCTAAAATCAGTAGAAAAATATGAAATAAGATTTTGCCTACTAACCCTAGATTTTGGAATTACTAGGTTATATAAAATTGTCAAAAATTTCTACAAAAGCCTAGCAAATTAATGATGAAAATGCAATGCAAATTTCTGAATTTTTGTGTTTTTCTGTAGTTTATATCAGATCTGATGCAAAAATCATGAATTAAGAAAATTTAGAAAGAATTGATGCAATTTAGTAAGCCTAACAATGCAATTTTTTTTAATTTTTCTAAATTTTTCAATTGTTTTTTGAATTTTTCTCAATGCAATAAAATGAAAGACTATACGAATGAATGAAATCAATCAAAATCTAAAGAGAACACTCAACAAGTTACAATTTAATTCCAAAAATACGGGTTCACCAAAATGTTTAGGGTAAAATTGGGATTGTTTAGTTTTTAAGTGTTTAGATGTTTGAATCGTCCTTTCACCCTATACATTCAAGGATCTAGAGTTGAGTGGCAATTCACTATCATACCCTAGGCCACTGTGAGATGTAGGGAAACTTGGATTAGGATGTTTAATCACCAAATTTTCTTCTCTTATGCTTAATTGACCATTAAAACCCTAATTTTGCAAATACGATTGTAAATGGAAGAATAACAAAAAAAGCTCTAGCAGATGGAAGCAAAATATCAAATCACAGAGTACCTATTTTTGAGGTTCCAAGGTGGAAAAGTTAGGAACAAAAGAGAGGGTGCCCAAGTCCAATGCCCTACTTTTTGTTCAGATCTAGAAACTCAGTCTGCAACTCTTCCCTATTATCCTGGAGATTTTACCATCACAGAAGTTGGAGGACTAATGAGCGAGCGCCCAAGTCTAGGTGGTTATTTTTCCTTATGTTCTACAATTCTAACACTTCAAGATGCCTTCCTACAACTTCACTTTTCCCAGCTCCGCAACCTGTAACCTACAACCATGAAAACTTTGGGAGGGGGTTGTGGTGTTTAGAGGCTTGCCTCAGTCAAGCCCCAGAGGACACTTAAGACTCTAAACACCATTGTCAGATAAAGAGTGCATGCCATTGTGAGATAGAGGCAAAAACCAAAGGAAATGATGATGAAAACATAATATAATGTCACCTTGTAGTGAAGATATCATGGGAGGAAGATGCTCTTCATTCCATGATGAAATGGATGCTCAAATCTACAAACACAAACACATAAACCACACAGATATGCTCTTGCAACACAATGAAATCCTTGAATCACCTTCAAAACACTTAAACATCACAATTGCCATCTAGTTTACAAATGAATTCCTAAACATGCTTTTATATACAACTACAGACACTCTCGCCAAGATCTTCATAATTCAAACTTACCATGTCAGCATAGGACCCAAGTAACGGTCATAAACCGACACCCAAAAATTGGGACTGCCCTAAAATAGGGCAGGACTAGGGCGCGGGAACCCAAGTCCTCCCCCCTATTTTGGGCAGGGTCAAGCTCAAGGGGTCCTCCTAGGTCCCATTTGTCATGTTATCTAGGGCTCATTCCATCAAGATGCCAAATTATAAAGTAAGATGTTCTAAATGCATGCAAAAAACCCTGGAGCTAAACCTTATGAGCGAAAAGCCCCCAAGGGGACATTTTTCGATGTTACAGAAATGACCTATCAAGTGAATGAACAATCACCAAATTGATTCCAAATGACATATCATATCAAATGAAAGCATTCAAAATATGACACAAGAAACCACTTGATGTAGTTTGATCAAGTTTCCCTCTCTCTATCTCTCTATTACAATACTCATTAAGATCTTTTCTTATATAATTTTATCCTTCATCTTTGGCTTGCCTTTTCCCTCCTCTCTTTTGAGGATGATCTTTCTTTTTATATTTGGATCTATATGAGCTCTAAACATAAATATGTGTTTCTTGTTCTCCACCTATTCAAAGATGCAAATGTATCCTTCCTTGATCTTATTATGAAGTGCAAAATATGCCCACCCCACACTTAAGGTAGGTCTATGGTCATGAAAAAGGCACTAACCTCCCATTTGTTACAGGAATTTACTTGGCAATTGAAGAGGACAATCATCAATTTTTGGGAACTCCTGCATTCACAAACAATTACAAAAACTAAGTTTTTGTTATACCAATCGTCCTAGTAAAGGTACAAATCAAATGCTTGATTTGAAAGTTAAAATAAATTAAATTAAAGACTTAGAATTTTGATTTTCTTCCATTTCTTCAATAGCATCATTGTTTTCCTCATCAGAAACCAATTCAATCAACAAATTGCTGCCCATTGGTTGACTTGAATTGCATACTCTGTTATATGTATCAATGTTGGTATTCATAAGCTGAAAAGTAGTGATATTTCTCACACACCCTATTCTTTGAAATATCTTAACCTTAAAATATGAGTTTGATCAAACCACTTGACTTAGTTTGATCAAACCAACTCACCAATCATGACCCTAGGGAATATCCAAATGCATCAACAACCATGCCATTCAGTCATGAACTCTATAATGAAACAAAGCTAATCAACCAGGACCAAGGAGCACATATAAGAAGGTAAGAAAAATGTCAAAAATATAGAAGATGAAATGAGGATAGCAAAGAAAAATAACATACCTTTCTATCATTCTACTGATTGAATCTAATGAACTATTTAGATCTACTCTACCCTTTATGGTGTCAAGTATTACTTCATGGTCAGACTCATGAACTTTCCACAAGTTTTTATTCAACGGTCTACCCCCATATTTTATCAAATGAATGTTTGATGCAACAAAAAGGTTAGAATAATGAAGAATCTTCCTATGTGTGTCAAAGTCCTCGAACAACCACACATCAAACTTCTTGATTGGATACCTTCTAAGCCATATTCCAATAACAACCACCGATCCTATAGGATACTCAATATTTTATCCATCTATGATAGGGGTTGTCAATTTCTTTTTTACCTCAACACAACGACATAAATAATCCATTCCCTCATCATTATCTTCATCTACAATAACTGCATATACATGCCCTACAATAAATTGCACAAAAAAATTAAAATTCAATAAATGATCAAAAAAATACTACATCATAGTCTAAAATAAATAATAACTTTCATTAAGTAACATATTACCTGGTTCAACTAGATCTAAAATATGGTTAAAATCAATTGATGATTCCATCTGCATGAGTTGTAGTGCTCCTAGAAGTTGATATGTTGAAAGTGGGCTTAAAGATCTAGCACACTATTCATTGACCCATTCTTTCAACTCACAATCATTTCAAGAAAAATCCGTACACGATGACAAAATCACACCACCTACCTCAAAAAAATAGTCCATGAAGTTGCATTTGAGCTTCTAAAAGAGTGGAACTCACTCAATCCTATTATCATACAATAGTCTTCATATTTTACAATGTTAGATTCTTTTATCAACCAAAAGAATCTATAAACTGTAGACTTACCTTCATTACCTAGGCCCATTGTAGAGTTGCACCATTCAATGATGGTGTTGCATTTGTCAACTTTGCACTGTCCTTGTACTTCAACTTTTCTCATGTTAAGGCTCTTTTAATACATGCTCTAGCACCATCATGTTCCCCTTTTCCATGCCTAACCTCAAAGAAATTCCACATATGTTGAACATCATTGAATATATGCATCCTACTCAACCAATAGAACATTCATGAATTCTTAAATTGTGATGCACAATTATCTGACCATATGATATGCTAATCAAACATGATGTTCCTACTACTCAAATGACCATAGAACATTTGAAAGAAACCTTGTACAAACTCTGTAGAATATGTGCAATCATCACTAATATAAAAATGATACTCTCTCAATATCTTTCTGTCTTCCTCTATACTATCAGGTGCATGAATGAATGCTATATGCACAAATATAGCAACCTGAGTAGAGTTGTAGTATGTAATGAAACAACTTGCACAATATCTGAATATAATAGTAAATATGCTACAAACACTTGATAATAATATGCCACTTCGAGGGGGAAACCTCCAAAACCACTTCGAGGGGGATACCTCCAATAGTCTTCAATGAGAACACATTACTCAATATGATCAAATAAGACTCACTACCTCCTATATATATACCTATTTATGCCTAGGATATCACCTAGGCTGACTTAGATGGGCCTATATAAGCCTTAGGCTGACCTAAACAACTAAATAACAATAAAATAATAATAATATGACTTAATTAAGAGTTAAGATAGCCACAAGCCGACTATTCATAACCCTATACACATTATGGGATTAAGGGCATAGCATGCCCCCCGTCTTCAAAGAAGCATTGTCCTCAATGCTGACCAAACGTGGATGCTTTTGCATGAATTCCTCATTCTCCCATGTAGCTTCCTCAACTAGAGAGTTCTTCCATTTAATTAGATATTCTATGATTTCCCTTGTCCTTAGCTTCTTGGTGCGTGTTTGAATAATTCTCTCAAGATCCACAACTATTCTTCCCTCCTCATCAAGCTCAGGTAACTTAGTCTATGCTACCACTTTATTCCCAATAACCTTCTTCAAGTAGGAAACATGAAAAACTAGATGAATTTTTGTTGATATGGGAAGCTCCAATTTATATGCTACATTGCCAATCTCCTGCAACACCTTATAAGGACCGTAGTACTTGGGTGCCAACTTCTTAGCTTTATGTTGTTTTAGAGACATTTGCTTGTATGGTTGTAGTCTCACAAAGACCCAATCTCCCACTTCAAAAGTTCTTTCACTACAGTGTTGTTCAGCTTGTTGCTTCATTCTATTTTGTGCCATTGCCAAGTTCTCTCGAAGACTAGCCAATACCTCTTACTGATGATGGATGTGTTCTTTGACTGTGTGAACCTTTGGTTGTGCCCACAATGAAGAGATGATTGATGGTGGGTGGTAACCATATAGAGATAAAAATGGAGACATCTTGGAAGAAGTATGGAAAGAAGTGTTGTACCACCATTCTGCTAGTGGTAGCCATTGCACCCATCTCTCTTGTTTATCTGAAGCAAAACAACAGAGATAGCCTTCCAAGCATTTGTTGACCACTTCTGTCTGTCCATCTGACTGGGGGTGATATGATGAACTACAAGCAAGCTGAGTGCCCAAGCATGAAAACAAGTCAGTCCAAAAATTACTTGTAAATATAGGGTCACGATCACTGACTATAACTTTCAGAGTCCCATGCAGTTTCTGAATAGTATTCATAAAAGCTATTGCTACAGTGCTTGCTGCCAATGGTTGTGCCAAAGCACAAAAGTGACCATATTTGGTGAGATGATCCACAATAACCATGATGACATTTTTTCCTTCAGATCTAGGCAAACCTATGATGAAATCCATAGATACCTCCTCCCACCTTTGACTTGGGATACATAAGGGTTGTAGAAGACCTGGAGTCTTAACTGTCTCCCCTTTATGTTGTTGACATACCAAGCATTCAGCTACAAATTTTTGAACATCCCCTTTCAGCCCTTCCCAAAATAAATCTTGCTTGATTCTATGATAAGTTTTGAGGAATCCTGAGTGCCCACCTATTGGAGAATCATGTAGTTCTTCCAACACCTTAAGCTTAAGAGTTGAATTCTTGCAAAGGTATAACCTCTCTCTATACCATAAAATATTTCCTTTCCATGAAAATTTCTCAGACACACTTGATTCCTGTTGGAGTTTCTCAATGAACCTTAGAGTATCTATGTCCTTCTCCCACTCGTCTCTCGCCTCATTTAGCCAGTCTCTTGTAACATGGAAATGGCAAATAAAAATGACTCTGTGGGTTCATCACACCTTGATAGAGCATCAACCACAACATTCTCCTTGCCTTTCTTATATATGATCTCAAAGTCATATCCCAACATCTTTGTGACCCATTTTTGTTGTTCTTCAGATGATAACCTCTGTTCCAAGAAATATTTGAGACTATCATGATCTGTCTTGACCTTAAAGTGTCGTCCCATTAGATAAGGTCTCCATTGTTTGACTGCATGCAAGATAGCCAACATTTCCTTCTCATAAACTAGCTTCAACAAATTCTTACCTTTGAATTGGCGACTTTCAAATGCTATGGGTTTTCCTTCTTGCATAAGTACTACTCCTATTCCATGTCCTGAAGCATCACATTCAACAACAAATGTTTTAGAAAAATCTGGGGTAGCTAGGACTGGAGTTGTGCACATGGCTTCCTTTAGTTTCTCAAATGCCCTTGTCACTACTTCATTCCATTGGAAAGCATCCTTCTTTAAAAAGGATGTGAGAGGAGATGCTATGCTACCATAATTCTTTACAAATCAGCGATAATACCCTGTAAGCCCTAAAAAACCTCATAAGTTCTTAAGGGTCTTAGGAATTTTCCACTCTACAATTGCTTGGATCTTATGAGGGTCCACCTTGACTCCCTCATGTGACACAATGTGACCAAGGTACTCCACTTCTTTGACACCAAAGATACACTTGGATGGTTTAGCATACAACTGATTCTGCTTCAAAATGTCCAACACTTGATTTACATGTTGCAAGTGTTCCTCCCATGTTTTACTATATATTAAGATGTCATCAAAAAATACCAAAATAAATTTCCTCAAAAATGGCCTGAAGATAGAGTTCATCAAACTTTGAAATGTCGACGGTGCATTAGTGAGACCAAAAGGCATTACCAAAAATTCATAGTGGCCCTCATGGGTTCTAAAAGTTGTCTTATGTACATCCTCATCTCTAATTCTAATTTGATGATAACCAGAACGGAGATCAAGTTTTGTAAAATAAATAGCACCATTAAGCTCATCTAACAAATCATCAATTACTGGAATAGGAAACTTATCTTTTATGGTGAACTTGTTAAGCTCCCTGTAATCTGGACACATCCTCCAATTTTCATCCTTCTTATGCACCATTACCACAGGAGATGAGTAAGCACTTTGACTATGCCTAATAATGTCTACTTCTAGCATCTCTTGAACTATCTTCTCAATCTCACTTTTCTAAGCATATGGATATCTGTAGGGCCTGATGTTGGGTGGTTGGCTCCCTGGTACTAGTTGAATGGCATGATCATGATCTCTCCTAGGAGGTAATCCTTTTGGCATCTCCCCAAAAACTACAGAGTGCTTATCTATAATTGCTTGTAGATCCAATGGTGTAGAAGCCTTTGAGTGATATGCTTCTAATGAAAATAATTGGGCTACCATCCCATCTACCCCCTTCTTCAACATCTTTTGCATTTGGTAAGAACTTACTATCTGTGGTGACTTTGTACGCATCCCTCATAATTCTATTGTTCTTCCCTCTGATTGAAAGTGCATGAATAGTTCTTGGAAGTTCAATTCAATTGTTCCCAAAGTGGTGAGCCACTGTACTCCCAAAACAATATCTGCTACACCCATTGAGATAGCATACATTAGACAATTAGGATGATAATCTCCCATGGATAATTTAATGCTATGGCATTTTCCTAAACAACTAATAGTACCGCCATCTGCAATCAAGACCTAAAATTCTGGAGCTGGATATATAAAACAATTTAGACGAGTGGCCAACTTTTTCTTGATGAAGTTATGAGTGCTACCTGAGTCTATCAACACTGTTACTTTTTCTTTCTTTAAGAAACCCACTACCTTGAGAGTTTGTGGGGTACTAAAACCTGAAAGTGCATGGCAAGAAATGATTGGTTGAGTATCTCTTGACTCCTCCTCTATCTCATTGTCACCCTCTACTATTGGTACCTCTTCTTCTTCCTCACTTGGCCCTTCAATATAGAACAATTTCTTTTCAGTGCATTTGTGTCCTCTACTATATTTGTTATCACAAGTAAAACATAATCCTTTTGCTCTCTTCTCTTCAATTTGTTGTGGTGTTAGCCTAGTAGGTTGTGGAAATGACTGTGTAGGAGTGCTTTTATCTCTTATGTTTATAAAACCTTGCATTTTATTAACCATAAATTTTTCCTCTACTTGTCTTGCCATAATCATTGCATCTGAGATGGAATTTGGATGGAACATGCGTACCTCATATTTAATGTGATCCTTTAGGCCACCAATGAATATCTCTAACAAATTTTCTGTAGACACATTTTCCACTCTTAAAGACAAAGTACGAAATTGATGAATGTAATCCTTGACCATACCTGTTTGCCTTAATTTGGTAATTTGGCTAAAGTAGCTATCCATAAGATTTTCACCATAATGAGTAATGAGTTCTTCTTGGAAAACCAACCAAGTGACAATGCATCCTTTTGCTTTCTTTTCTTCACAGAGCCAACGGTACCAAATGAATTGATCAGGTTCTAAGTATAAGGAAGCCATGGCCACCTTTTTTTGACATGGAACATGGTGGATATCAAAGAATTGCTCCATTTGACAGAGCCAATTGGTAGGATCTTGACCATCAAACTTTCGCATATCCAACTTTGGTGTGAAATTCCTTCCCATAAAATGAGTGGTGTGATGATCCATCTTGAGATTTGATTCAAACCCAAAAACACCCTTCCCTTTTGTAGAGTCCTCTTCCTCTACATCTTGGTGTTGTGACTGCTTATGTTTGGAAAGTATCTCCAGAATTTTCTCAATATCACATGACTTAGCCAACCCTTTCATTTGTTCACCCATAATGGACAAGATTTCACCTTTCATCTTGCTATTTTCTTTATGAATAAGTTCAAGTATATTTTCATATTCTTTTTTATCAACATCCTCATTTTCCACCTCCTCCTTGCCTAGAGTTTTTCCCAGTGTGGTAACATTCTTTTTGCCCCTTGTTGAAGGACCCGTCATGATTGGAAAACATAATTTTGTAATAAATCACACAAAACAAATAAAATCAATCTAAAATTTTTAATGTAACTTACCAGGGCCAAGATCTCACTTCCCTGAAAAAATTGTGAAGAAATTCAAAATTGTGCAGCCTGGAGAGAGAAATTGGTGGAAACCCTAATTTATAAATAACTCCCTTTATTCTACTCCAATTGTTCTCAAATCTGGACTGCAGTAGCTTCACTATTATATTGAAAAACCCACAAAAAATCTTTTAGAGATTTGACAAAATAAGAGAGATATATGTTTTTCAAAAAATAAGGGCAGAAACCCTAATTCTGCTATAACTCGCTTAATTTTGCTCCAAATGCTCTAAATTCTAGATTGTAGTAGCTTTACTATGTTCTTCAAAAACCCTTTTAAAATTAGAAAAAAATTCAACAAATTTGAAAGTTATGCGCTTTCCAAAATGACCTCCAAATCAGAAAAAAAAAATTGCCTAGTTTTTGTCTTCACGGTGCCAAGATCATGCTCTGATACCACTTGTAATGAAACAACTTGCACAATATCTGAATATAATAGTAAATATGCTGCAAACACTTGATAATAATATGCCACTTCGAGGGGGATACCTCCAATAGTCTTCAATGAGAACACAATACTCAATATGATCAAATAAGACTCACTACCTCCTATATATATACCTATTGTTAGGGTTAGCCGGCAGAAGATATCAATTAAATGCAAATAAACATTAAACAGAGAAATGGAAATACACAGAATTAATAACAGCGAGAGACAAGATTTAACATGGTTCACCCAAACTCGGGCTACATCCACCAAACAGAGAGTCCAATATTATTATCCAGTAAATCAAACCGATTACAATCAACAATCCCTGCAACTCAATATCGCTGCAAATGCTACAACACAATACAATACTCAAACCCTAACCCTTGGCCGCTTTTTATCAAGCCTTTTTGTCGGTTACAAAAAATTAGGGTTTTCTTATGTCAGTCATAAAAAATAGGATTTTCTAAGTCGGCCCTAGGATTTTTTTTAAGTCGGCCCTAAAAAAAATTTTCTCGAGGGCTACCGCCCCCGAACCCCGGCGAGGATACATGGCTAGTGTACAGTACTTTCCTGATCAGTCGCCACCTACCAACACCTATTTATGCCTAGGATATCACCTAGGCCAACCTAAACAACTAAATAACAATAAAATAATGATAATATGACTTAATTAAGAGTTCAGATAGCCACAAGTTGACTATTCATAACCCTATACACACTATAGGATTAAGGGCGTAGCATAGTACTGTGATTGAACCTCATTCTATGGTTGTAGTGTATAATTCTGCAAAGTCAATAATTGACACAATCGTATGAAGAAGAAATGTGTCCTTGCATAAATTGAATTGCAATTGCAACCATCGAGCTTTGTGCATATGCCTTGCATACTCATAAACTATCTCTTTTTGAAAAATAGGCATAAATGCAGATACTGGTATTTCTTCACTAACCAATTCACACCTTTCTACTTCTTTACCATCTTTTATACTATATTCCACTATCTTATATTTTCCAAAAGGTACTAATTCATTTCCAATTGCATGTTCTTTCTATGTGTACACAAGTTTTCAAATGTTTCAAACCACCACAACGATCACATGTTCCATCCAAACATGATGTCTTCTAAAACATTTGTCCATCTACCATTTCACAAAAATGCTTGAAATGAAATCTCTTGCAAATTTAGGTGGAGTCTCTATCATACACTCCTACAAAACATCGTTAGAATGCAAAGATACACATATTTTTTGATAAACATCATAATGCATAGAAAAATCCATGTGAACTCTACAACAACAAGGTGTGCATGTATGTTTTATCTTGACATAAAAAGGTTTTTCCATTTCAAAATACCTTTGACTAATTTGAATTTGAGGATAAGTAGCTACAAATTTGGAGAAATTTTTTGTTTGAGTCATATCTATTTTTTTTTGGATATGGCTCACAGTTTTGGCAACCAATTCTCCTTCTTACAACATCCCTTTGATTGGGAGATACTCTTGTATTATTAGACCAAAACTCCTTAATTAGGGATTTTAAGGCTTCAACCATGGCTTTATCTTTCTATGGGAGTCTACTAGAAAATGCCCATTGTTCATTGCTATTTGGGTCCTCAATTCTTTCATACCTCCCAATGGATTTCATGAAAGTTTTTATATTTATCTTTAGTGCTTGACTTGTTTTTCTTATCAAACAAGATTTCTTTCTTTGATTTCTCACAATAGTTGATGTTGTTGAAATGCACAAGACAACTGAGAGAGGGGGTGAATCAGTTGTAACCAAAACTTAACTTCTTTTAAGCATCAACACATCAACCACTTAATCATTGCTATTATGATTTAACCATGAAAGCATGAAATCATAAACTTAAGCATATTCACACATGAGACACCAAATTTTTACGTGGAAAACCAAATGAGAGAAAAACCACGGTGAGAATTAAATCACAATATAAATGATATATCAAAATTTACAAGAAGGCTCACTGCCCAAAATGCTCACTGCAAGAAGAAGGGGCTCACTGCCAAGAGAAGAGGCTCACTTCTAGAAGTAGAAGAAGCTAGAAGAAGATTGTTACAATGAGAATGGATCTCACAACAACCAGGGATCTACCACAAACTTAACTAAATCTTTTGTAACCTCTCTGTATCAAAATTTATTATTTTCTACTCACTTTCACACTCACAAACTCATCTGGATCACACCTACAATAAATGATGCTTCTCATGCAGCCATTTCATTTATCTCAACAACTTCACTAGATTTCCCAATTGTCTAATCCATATTTATACATTCACAGTCTTGGAAACAATCTTCAAGGTCGGCACAAACAATAAACTTAGCCAATATTCAAATTAGGTCTAGACCTAAAAATTCCCATGGTGGAAAGGAATGAATGCAAACCTCACCACACCTTAGCAGGACTCAAATGCAATCTCCCACACAACAACATGCTATCACAAACTCCAAAGCATAATTGCGAGTAGTGAGAACAACTAGGTCAGTCAAAACTAGTGTTAACACTCAGACCTTTAGGAACATGCTTCATCCACGATCTGAATTATACTTTATAGACCAATCAAAGAGTAGGAACATGATCTAGAGACATCCACAAGAACATTACAATCACCAGAACTTTCGCACAATCCCCAAACACTCTATCTAGAAGATTCTTCAAACCAAACCACTTAAACATTGCTATCAACCACTGTCATAAAGGAAAGATTGCTTGCAAAGCACCAAATCATGAACCACTTCAATTGAAGGCACATAACATCATCCCAAACTTAATCATAGAACTGTAGACTATAAAACTTAAATGTGCAGAGATGTGGAGCAGAATACATTCTCCTTGTCACCATTGAATACTCAAAAGAGTAGTATTTACTTTGGTGAACATAACTCACTCAAATCTTCTCACTAGAGGCTCAAACATGAAACATAGCAACTACAAACATCCCTTAACATAACTTTCAAACTGCAGACAAAGATATTTAATCTACAAGATATGTGGAGCAAAATACTACACTATTATGGGAGATAGAACAATTCTACAATTACACTGGCTTCTTAAACACTTGGTCAAATTTATCCAAATAACTTCCCCAGATGCTCACCTTAGGTGTTGACATCAATGAAACACTTATTGCTCATACTTGCAACAATCTCCCCCTTTTTCATTAATGGTAACACATGATGTGAAAAACCATCAAGACAAACAAACTTACTTTTCTTCTTTGCTCCCCCTTACTCTATGCTTTCTCTGGCTGCAACTTTCTCAGAATCTCTCTCCTTAAGTTTTTCACATGAACTTCTCTCCCCCTTTGACATCAATGGCAAAGGGTGTCAGACCTTCTCACACTTTTTAGTTATCAAGGCTCAACTCAGATCTTACTACCACTGCACTACTCCTCCTATTAGCAACACTGCAACACTTACTACTCTTAATCAGGAACTCATATTAGCAACATCTACCTACTCCCCTTGAGAGGTAGCCTTCAAAATATTAATCTAGATCAAAAAGTCAGACATTGGGCACCACTGGACTGATGCACTTCTTATGCATCTTAATTTAGAGCAGGAGGGGTAATAACCTCTAACTTCTCCCTAAGATACTCAAAAGTATCCAAGTAGGCAGAGGGTTTGTGAAAATATCTGCAATCTAATCCTTTGTAGACATATATTCCATCTTTACTTCATTCTTTGTTACCTTTTTTCTCAAAAAGTGATACCTTATTGATATATGCTTTGTTCATGAGTGCATCACTATATTCTTTGAAATGTTTATAGCACTTGTATTGTCACAAAAGATTGAAATTGGTTCTCAATACACAACTCTTATATCCTTCAATGTTTTTTTCATCCATAGCACTTGAGTACAACAACATGCTACAGTAATATATTCTGCTTCTATAGTAGACAAAGAAATTGAATCTTGCTTCTTGCTTAACCATGAAACCAATCTATTACCCAAGAAAAAAGCACCTCCACTTGTACATTTTTTGTCATCAACATCTTTAGCCCAATTTACATCTATATAAGCACTAAGAGTGAAGTCAGTATATTTAGGATACCACAATCCATAGTTTGAAGTGCCTTTTAAATATCTCATTATCCTCTTAATTTCCATCACATGTGACTCTCTAGAATCTTCTTGAAATCTTGCCACAAGACAAAATACATGCATTACATCTAGTCTGGTATAGGTTAGATAAAGTAGTCCTCCAATCATAGACCTATACTTTTTCTGATCGGTCTTAGGTGATTCATCATTCTTGCTTAGCTTGCAACCATTTACCATAGGGGTATATTTTGGCTTAGAATCCTCCATTCGAAACTTCTTCAACAACTCTTTCACATACTTGGATTGAGAAATGAAAATTTATTTTTCTGATTGAGTAATCTGTAGCCCTAGAAAGAAATTCATTTCACCAAACATAGACATCTCAAACTTCTTTTGTATTTCCTCTACAAATTTCTTACACATACCTACATTTCCTCCAAAGATAATATCATCAACAAAGACTACAACAATCAGAATTTGATCATCATTGATTTGAAATAGAGATTACTATTTGTAGTACCTTTACTGAACCCTAATTACAACATATACGTATCCAACCTTGCATACCAGGCTCTAGGGGATTGCTTTAGTCCATATAATGCTTTCTTCAATCTGTACACCATGTCACCTTGGTCTGATAACTAAAATCCTTCTAGTTGTTCAATGTAGACCTCTTCTTCCATCTCTCCATTCAAGAATGCAGACTTCACATTCATCTAGTACACTTTGAAATCTTTGTGTGCTGCAAATGCCAGAAACATTCTTATTTCTTTAATCCTTGCCATAGGAGCATAAGTCTCTTCAAAATCTATACCTTCAACCTGAGAATATCCTTTGCATACTAGTCTTGCTTTGTTTCTTACTACTTCCTTATTTTCATTCATTTTGTTTCTGAAGACCCATTTGGTTCCAATCAAATTCTTATTAGTAGGTCTAGGAACCAATTCCCAAGTTTGATTATTCTATATCTACATCATCTCTTCTTCCATAGCCTTTACCCAATTTTCATCTTTGCAAGCTTCACTTATAGTTTTAGGTTCAATCTTTGAAAGTAAACAGTAGTTCACATGTTCTTCTGTAGCTCTTTTCCTTGTCAACACCCCTTTGCTTTTATCACCAATAATCTAATCTTCAAAATGATTAATCCTTACATACCTGGGAGTCTTAACAGCACTTTTTAGAGCCTTTTCTTCTTCAATTTAACTATCTTGTTGTTCAACTTTTTCCTCATTTACTATAACAATAGGTTCATCTAATTCATAGCCACTCAGATATGATATTCTTTCCCTATCTTCATCAACCTTTGCATTAGCACTGTCAATGATCTTTCTCAATATCTTATTGTAGCATCGGTAGGCCCTACTCTTAGTAGAGTATCCAAGGAAAATTTCTTCATCACACCTAGCATCAAACTTGCCTAACTCTTCTTCTCTTCTGATATAACATTTGCTTCCAAAAACTTTGAAATATTTCACTGTAGGAATTCTTCCATACCACAATTCATAAGGAATTTTAGTACCATTACCTTTGACTTGAACTCTATTTTGAATGTAGATAGTAGTATGTATGGTTTCTCTCCAATACACTTTTGGTAGGTTGACCTCCTTCATCATTGACATAGCAGCCTCTTGAAATGTCCTGTTCTTTCTTTCCACAACTCCATATTGCTGGGGAGTTCTAGGAGAAGACAATTGTCTTTTTATCCCATGTTCTTCACAAAAAATATTGAATTCATTTGATGTAAACTCAGCTCCTCTATTAGACCTTAAGTATTTGATCCTCAATTCTAACTCATTCTCAACCATTGCCTTGAAAGCTTTGAACTTGTCTAGGGATTCTGATTTATCTTTTTAAGAAAGTGATCCAAGTCATTCTAGAATAATCATCAATAAGCAATAGAAAGTACTTGTCTCCTTGCAAACTTCTTGTTCTTATAGGATCACATAGATCTATATGCACTAGCTCAAGCAATCCAGTAGAAAATTGTTCTTTACTCTTGAAACTTGTCCTTGTCTATTTCCCCAATTGACATTCCTTGCAAATAGTATTAGTAGGCTTCACAAGATTAGGGAAATCTCTCACAGCTTGTACTAAACTTATCTTCACCAAGTTGTCGAAATTGATATGACACATCCTTTTATGCCACAACCAACTCTCATATGTTTGAGCCAACAAACAACAATCATTAGTTCCTCTCAAATGATAAACATTACCTTTAGTCTTCTTACCAGTAACAATCATTGTTCCAGAACTTTCCATGATCTTGCATCCATTATCCTTGAATCTTAGATCATACCCTTTGTCACACATCTGGCCAACACTTAAAAGAATATGCTTTAAACCCTTCACATAGAGAACTTCATCTGTATTGTGTTTTTCATCAAAAGAAATAGATCCTCTTCCACAAATCTTACCAGCTGCATTATCTCCAAACCTAACCAATCCTCCATCATACTTTTCCAAACTCACAAACTTACTTTTATCATCAGTCATGTGATGTAAACATCCACTATCAATAATCCATTCATCCTTATCTTTCTCAACCTGGTAGACAGATAAAGCACTCTCTTCCACTAGTTTTTCTTCCTTCACATAGCTAGTAGGATTAGTAGATACAGGTTCTTCCTTGATAGCAATAAACAAGCATTCATTTGCAGTAGTATCATCAGACTCATCATCCGTTACACCATCATCATCATCATCTCTAACATAATAGCATTTATTTATGATCCTAGGTCTTCTTTCAAATTTCTTCTTGCCTTTCTCAATTCTCTCCAGACACCTAGAGGCATAGTGACCAATCTTACAAGTAAATCATTTGAATGGTAATTTACCTTTGAACTTACTGGTAACTCTTTGCATTATGTCTACAAAGTTGGCTTCAATCTCATCAAGCTCATCATCTAGTTCCACAACATACTTCTCAGATCTTGA
Source organism: Cunninghamia lanceolata (assembly GCA_027924645.1). Lineage (NCBI taxonomy): Eukaryota > Viridiplantae > Streptophyta > Pinopsida > Cupressales > Cupressaceae > Cunninghamia > Cunninghamia lanceolata. The sequence continues at coordinate 2,456,370 of BSBN01000433.1, read as the reverse complement.
AGTCTTCTTTGAAGTGTTATCTTTCAAATCAGTCTCAATCTTCGACAGAGCATCACCAAACTCTCTCATCTCAAAAGCAGTAAACTTTCCAAGCAACTGATCCTTTGTAATCGTGTTCACACTCATAAGTTCTACAATTGCAGACACCTTGTGACTGTAGGATTTAGGCAATGATCTAAGAATCTTCAGCACAACCTCATTCTCATCAATAGTTCCTGCAAGACCTTTTATTCCATTGAAAATTTCATCAACTTTTTGCATGTAGATTGTTATGTTCTCATCATCACTCATCTTCAGGGCTTTATACTTGGCCTTCAGGTTTTGTAATTTGGTACTCTTTACAGAATTGTCTCCTTCATATAGATTTTTCAACTTAATCTAGATCTCATGAGCAATTTATAGATCTATACCTTTCACTAACTCAGTGTTGGATAAAGTATTTAATAGAGTGTCTCTAGCCTTTCCATTTAACTCATACTGTTTGACTTTATCTTTAGATGATGGACCATTTGGAGGAATAGTATACTTTGTATCTACCATCTTCTAGACAATATATAACCAAGAGAAATGAGATGACTTTTCATCCATACCTTCTAGAGAGCATAGTCCGTTCCATCGAATTATGGAGACTCCTTCTCGTGCACCATCCTGAATGTACCTCAAGCTGTTAGGCTTTCTTCCAAGGAACCCTCACTCTTATACCAATTATTGAAATGCACAAGACAATTGAGAGGGGGGGTGAATTAGTTGTAATCAAAACTTAACTTCTTTTAAGCATCAACACATCAACCACTTAATCGCTTCTATTATGATTTAACCATGAAAGCATGAAATCAAAAACTTAAGCATATTCACACATTCAACACATGAGACACTAGATTTTTACATGGAAAACCCAATGAGGAAAAAACCACGGTGAGGATTAACTCACAATATAAATGATATATCAAAATTTACAACAAGGCTCACTGCCCAAAATGCTCACTACAAGAAGGGGTTCACTACCAAGAGAAGAGGCTCACTGCCAAAAGGGCATCACTTCTAGAAGTAGAAGATAGAGGAAGATAGTTACAATGAGAACAAATCTCACAGCACCCAGGGATCCACCACAAACTTAACTGAATCTTTTGTAACCTCTGCATCAAAATATATTCTTTTCTGCTCATTTTCACACTCACAAACTCATCTAGATCACACCTACAACAAATGATGCTTCTCATACAGTCATTTCATCTATCTCAACAACTTCACTAGATTTCCCAATCATCTAATTCATATTTATATATTCACAGTCTTGGAAACAATCTTCAAGGTCGACACAAATAATAAACTTAGCCAATATTCAAATTAGGTCTAGAACTAAACATTCTCATGGTGGAAAGGAATGAGTGTGGACCTCACCATGCCTTAGTAGGGACTCAAATGCAATCTCCCATGTAACAAAATGCTATCACAAACTCCAAAGCATAATCACTAGTGAAAACAACCAGGTCGGCCAAAACTAGTGTTAACACTAAGACCTTTAGGGACATGCTTCATTCACGATCTGAATTACACTTTGTGAACCAATCAAAAAGTAGGAACATGATCTAGAGACATCCACAAGCACGTTACAATCACCAAGAACTTCCGCACAACCCCCAAACACTCTATCCAAAATATTCTTCAAACCAAACCACTTAAACATTATTGTCAACCACTGTCATAAAGGAAAGATCGCTTGTGGAGCACCAAATCATGAACCATTTCAATTGAAGGCACATAACATCATCCTAAACTTAATCCTAGAACCACAAACTATAAAACTTAAATGCGGAGAGACATGGAGTAGAATACATTCTCCCTATCACTATTGAATACTCAGAAAAATAGTTTTTACTTTGGTGAATATAACTCACTCAAATATTCACACCGGAGGCTCAAACTTAGAACATAGCAACTACAGACATCCCTTAATATAAATTTCAAATTGCAGACAAAGATATTCAATCTACAGGATATGCAGAGAAAAATATTGCACTATTATGGGAGATAGAACAATTCTACAATTACACTGACTTCTCAAACACTTGCTCAAGCTTATCAAAATAACTTCCTTAGATGCTGACCTTAGGTGTTGACATCAATGACAACACTTACTTCTCATACTTGCAATAAATGTAATGACATGTCATGTAGCATTACTATCTTTTGTGCATGAGGTTGAACCAATGCTTTGATATGCATTGATTAGATTTCGTACAATAGATTTTTCACTATTAGTACTTGATGTTCTTAGGCCAAGAATCTTCATTATTGGCCTAAACTTTAGATTTTTCATCATCTCATAATTGACATCTTCTAGTTTCACTTATGTTTTCAAAAAACATGTTCCATGTCTTATTCACATTTCTTCTACAAGTAAGTTCAAGAATCTTATCAACCATTGGTTTTATAATAGTCTCATCAATTTCAATCAAAAACTTAGGATTTTTATGCAAAATTATAGATGTTCTCAATGGAAAACTTGATTCACAAGACAATTTTTTATCACTAAACACTTGATCAATTGGTGTATCATCTACTACAACATTTGCAAATGCATCATAATTTTTCATTGGAGATTGAACATGTTTTCTACATTATCGAATTGAGATGGAAAAGATGACATACCTTCAAGTTCTCCCACATTTGATTTCTTGCTTGCATGAAGTTTTTCATTCAATCCCTTTGTTTCTCAAATTCCTTCACTCTCTTCAATGCTTCATCAGCCAATTCAATTGGCAAAGATGGTTCACCTTCATTTGTGAAGTTCAATTTCTTATTCTCACAAAGTTGTCTCATTAATTCTCTTTTCTTTGAATTCTCAGCTTCATGCTCCTTCAGTGTTAGATTTTTTTCTCATTTCCTTGGCATTATATTGAATTCTATATCACTCTAAAACAATGGTCAAGAGAACACCAAAAAAATCTGATAATTTATCAAATTATAATACAAAACATGCACAATTACATTATTTTTTGGTCAATGTAAAACAAAAAACTCATTAATTTATTCAATCTAGTGTTGCAATCCCTCAAAACATGAACAAAAATGCTTTCCAATATCAAATTTGAATTTAAAATAGGTAATTGGAATCTTGTGTATCGAAACAAGAACAAAAAGTGCATCAATTTTGTCAACCAATGAATGGGAGAATCTTAATATCATGAAAATCTCTTTTAATGTTGAAAAAAGCACAGGATAGGGAATAAAATAGAGTATGTGCACTAAAAATCATGTGGCATGCCTTTTTGCAGGCCATTAGATATCATTTTAACTAGTTCAAAATGTGCTCACATTATAACGCTAGCACATTTTAAACTAGCTAAAATGATATTTATCATCCTCTCTTCTACAGTTTCACAAACTCTGTCTCTCTAGATTTCTCTTTCTAATTCTCTCTATCTCTTTCTATCTATCCCTAAACCCTAACCCCTAAACCTCTATCTCCCTATCTCTATCATCCCTCTATCTCTCAATTACCTAAATATGCCCACTCTGCACTTAGAGTATGTCTAAGTTCCCTAAACCCCAACCCCTAACCCCTAACTCACCTCTATCTCTCTCTAAACCCCCAAACACTAACCCCAAACCCCTAAACCTTTGTCCCCCTATATCTATCATCTCTCTACCTCTCAATCTCTCTCCCTATGTCTCTGGACATCTCCCTCACTCTCTATCTCCCTATCTCTCCCCCCTCTCTATTTCTTTCTATCTCTCCCTAAACTCCTAAACCCTAAACCTTAAACCTTTAAACCCTAATCCCTAACCCCTAAGACCTAAACCCTAACCCCTAACCCCTAAACCCTAAACCTAAACAACCCTAAACCTCTATCTCCCTATCTATCTCCTATCTCCCTATCTCTATCATCCCTTTACCTCTCAATCTCTATCCCTATATCTCTAGACATCTCCCTCACTCTCTCTCTACCTAAACTCCTAAACCTTAAACCCAAGAAATCCTAAACCCTAAATAATGCCCCCAAACTGTAAACCCTAACCCCTAACCCCTAAAGCCAAGCAAACCTAAACATCTATCTCCATATCTCTCCCCTATCTCCCTATCTCTATCATCCCTCTACCTCTTAATCTCTCTCCCTATGTCTCTGGACATCTCCCTCTCTATCTCCCTACCTATACCCTTTCTCTCCTCTATCTCTCCCTATTGGTCCTCTCTCTCTAAACCCTAAACCCTAAACCTGAGTAGTTCCCTAAACCCTAAACTTGAGCAACCCTAAACCTACATTTCCCTATCTCCCCCTATCTCCCCATATCTATCATTCCTCTACCTCTCAATCTCTCTCCCTGTCTCTGGACATCTCCCTCACTCTCTATCTCCCTATCTCTCCCCTCTATCTCCTTTATCTCTCCCTATCAGTCCACTCTCTCTGTGAACCCTAAACCCTAAACTCTAAACCCATAAACCCTAAACCCTAAACCTAAGCAACTCTAAACCTCTATATCCCTATCTTTCCCCTATCTCCCTATCTCTATCATCCCTCTACCTCTCAATCTCTCTCCCTATGTTTCTAGACATCTCCCTCACTCTTTATCTCCCTATCTATCCCCTCTATCTCCTCCCTCTCTCTCTCTCTCTAGCTATCTCTCTATATCTTTCTCTCTTTCTATCTCTCCCTGTCTCTCCCTAAACCCTAAACCCCCAAACCCAAAACCCTAACCCCTAGACCCTAACCCTTAAACCCTAAACCCTTATCTCCCTATTCTCCCCTACCTTCCTATCTCTATTGTCCCTCTAGCTCTTAATCTCTCTCCCTATGTCTTTGGACATCTCCCTCACTCTCTATCTCCCTATCTCTCTCATATGTCTTCTCTATCTATACCCATCTCCCTATCTATCATCTCTATCTATCTATCTATCTATCTCTCCATATCTCCCTATCTCTCGCCTCTCTCTCCCCTATCATCCATCTATCTCCCTATCTCTCCCCTCTATCTCCCCCATCTCTCCCTCCCTCTCCCTCTCCCTCTCCCTTATCAACAAAGGAAATGGAAACAAAAAAACTAGGACTCTTTCTCTTTATCTCTCTCTCCCTATCTCCCTATCTCTCTCCTCTCTCCCCCCTCCATCTCCCTCTCTCTCCCCCTTCCTCCCTCTCCCTCTCCCTTATCAACAAAGGAAATGGAAACAAGAAAACTAGGACATGTAAAGAGGGATGAGGATATAAATGGGGAGGATGAAATGGAAACAAGATTAAATGAAAGTTAATTGGATGGGAAGAATGATTCAAGAGGAGAGGAGGAAAATAGTATAATAGGAAAAAAATTGTTGGGATCTAAAGGAAAATTGGAAAGGAAAAGGAAAACTAGGAAAGCTAGGGTTAGGAGGTGAAAAAGAGAGGGGAGGAGGTAGAAAAAGAAGTCAAATGGACACAAAGAGAGAGAGAGAGAGAGATGCATAAAATTTATTTTAACTGCTTTAAAAAGTGGCCGTGTTTTCATTGCTTTGGGAAATTCCAAACCTAAGGGTTGGATTTGCATTGGGCATCCAACCCAAATGTTTGGAGGTACCTTTTAGATGCCAAGGATGTGTTTCTAACAAAAGTTAGAAAATTTGACCAAATACTGTGTGTGCTCCCCTATGGTTTACACATTTTTCAATGTCAGTAAGAAAAAATGGTAGTACAACTTCAAGTTTTTTATTATCTTTCTAACCATGTTTTTTTTTCAAAAATCTGATACCATTAAGGTTTCTATCTTCCATTTTTTTGCTAATATGTTCTTTTTTTAGAAAACCTATGTCTAGTATTTCTAGTGTCATTTTTACAAGTTTATCAAAATTTGAAATAAATTACATTTTGGATTCTAGACTCAATTCTATACACATTGAAAATATATATATATATTTTATTAGTTTTCAAAAAAATTAGGGGGGAGCACACTCAAATTTTCATTTTTCAAGATGTGTCCACTTTGAAAATTCATATATTCATAAAAAATTAACAAAAAAAACATGCATAGACTACATAGTGTTATCTGATTTTTCACTGTTGTGATTTGTCTAATACTTACAAAAACTTGACATTTTAAGTGGAGCACACCAGACACTTGTTATATTTTTCTAAAAAAAAAACTAGATCACTTTGTGTGCTCCCCCTATTTGAAGCACAAAGATGATTAGATGTGTTTCTAATGTTAATAATGGCCTAAAGAATGTATGTTCCAAGTTCCATGATGATTGGACTACCAAAAGAGTGTTTTGATGTTGATAGTTTGAAGATAGTGTTGTCTCTGTGAAGGTGTTCTATGTAGGATAATGGAATGCTCCACATTCCTCCACATTTGCAGATAGGGCCATGTGGTTCTAGATCTATGTTCAGGGTGTTAGTGAAGGTGATAATCCCAAATTTTTAGATCATTTGTCCTTCCACTGTGAAAGTTATGCATGATAGAGTGCTGGCATGTGTTCTGGTAGAGTAAGCTAGTGTTGAAGGTTTGTTGGAATGCTCCACATTCCTCTGAAAATGAATGATTACCCTTTTTATTTTGAAGACATATTTATGGATGTGTATTACATGCTTCCTTGTAGTTTCAAGGTTCTTGGTGTTCCGTAACTCAGTTTTCAAATGACAGCATGTTGCAGTGTGTTCTGGATGACAAATTGCTCTCAGAGTTCATGACTGAAGATAGGCGGCACAAATTATTTGTTGTGCGAAGGTAAAGCAGTGTTTGGGAATGTTGTATGAATCCTATAGACTCATCTAGAAAAGTTTCATGAAGATATTTATTGTTTACACTTCTGCATAAGGTTTTCAAGTTGATGTGGTTGTTATGCTTCAAGGTTCATGTGTTTTTTCTTAAATCTGTCTTATTTTCAAATGAGCGGAGTGTGTAGATGTAATTCCTTAGTGTTTGAAGCTATGAAGGATGTTTTGAACCTAGTTAAGCAAGTGTTGGTGTCTGCAAGGCATGGTTCTTGTGCTGGTGTAATGTGTGGTTTTACTTAGGACAGATCTTCTACACGTTTCAACTTGTGTGTTGTCTGGCCGATTTGTAAATGAATTTTTCATGTTGTATATGGCTGAAAAGCATTGTAATCAATGTAATATATTGTATAAATTGTAAATCAAATTGAGTGAGGCAAGGTGTGATTACAAGTTGATTGAAAAAGTTCGCAAGCAGATAAGGAGTAGAATGAATGCATTTTTTATGTGCAACTGAAGGAGAAAGAGTAGAAGTTGTAGATTCTATCTTGATTCATCTTGAAGACATATTTGTGACAATGATAAAGTATAGAGTGTGCCTAATTGATCTGATATTCAGAAGAAAGTGTGAAGAGGTATAATTACAATCATCAAAGGTGTGAATCTTGATGTCAGTTTTCAGACAATAGAAGGACTGTCATACTGTAATCTTTTGTAAGTGTGTTCTCAATTTAGAGAGTAGTAGCTTCCTTGGGTGTAACCCTTAAAAAAGTCTTCATGGAGTAGTAGCTTCCTTAGGAGTGACCCAAAATTAAAATTTTTAGGGAGTAGTAGCTTCCTTGGGTTGTAGCCCTAAAAAAAAGTTGTTATTTGAGCTTCATATATTGTGAGTTAATCCTCACTGTGGTTTTTCCCTTCTTGGGTTTTCCATGTATATCTAGTGTTATGTGTTGATGTTCATTGTTTTAATCTTTCATGCTTATGTTAATACTATGATGCTTAAGTTTTAATCTACTCCAGATAAGTTAAAGTTGTTAAAATTGAAGATTGTTTAGATACTGATTCACCCCACCCCCTCTCAGTATCTTGGTGTATTCAAAAATTGGTATCAGAGCCAAGTTCCTTTGAGGGAAGCTTAACCACTTGAGGAAGGTCTGAGATGGCATAAAATGGATCTAGCAAGATACCTAGGTTTGATGGGATAGATTATGCTTTTTGGAAGCTGAGGATGGAAGCCTATATCAACTCTCTAGGGTGTGGTGTTTGGGAATCTATCAAGACTGGTTACAAAGTTCCTAGTACTATTCCTATTGATGCAGATGAAATTACAAAGTATGAAAACAATGCCAAGGTAAAGTTGTCTATCATGAGTGGGTTAGTTGATTCAAAACTTTCAAAGGTAACATGGGTTGTAGTTCTGCTAAAGAAGTTTGGGATAAACTTGAAACCATTTATGAAGGAGATAAGAAAGTAAAGAAAGCCAAGATGCAGATCTTTAAGAGCAGATTTGAGAGCCTAAAAATGTCAGAGGATGAAGACATTGCTAGATATATGCTGCAGGCGAATGAAGTGGTTAATGGCATCACAGGTCTTAGTGGAGAAGTGAAAGAAGATGAGATTGTGAATAAGGTTATGAGATCTCTTCCCAAATCTTACAGACATAAGGTATCTGCCATTGAGGAGAATATAAACTTGGATACATATGATGTAGATAAACTATTTGGTTCCCTTAATGCCTTTGAAATGAGAGAATTTGATAGTGATGCTCCAAAGAAAGAAGCTGCTTTCAAAGCTAATGTGAAGACAAAGGAAGAAGTTGCTGATGAAGATGAAAGCTCTAATGAAGTTGAAGCAAATTTTGTGAGAAGACTGAAGAAAGGCACTAGGAAATACAAAGGTAAGTTACCCTTTAAATGTTTCAATTATGGAAAGGTTGGTCACTTTGCTTCTAAATGTCCCTTTAAGGAATCAAGAGCTAGTTACAAGAGAGACAAGTTCAAAAGAAGTTTGTATTCCATAGAGATAAATTATTCTTCAGAAGGTGAGGATCATGATGATTCAAATGATGAAACACTTTTCATGGCTTTGAGTGTTGGTGACAAAAAGGATGATGTTGAAAATTGCGAGAAGACTGATGCCTTGCAAATGGACCAGAATAATGAAAGATCAATGGTTGTATGGACTGCCTTTCATGAAAAAGAAGAATCCAAGGCTTGGGTGATTGACAGTGGATTCTCAAATCATATGACTAGTCACAAGTAGAAGTTTATCAGCCTTGAAAAGTGGGATGATGGTACTGTCAAGTTTGGTGGTGATGAGTCAACACCGATCTGTGGAAAAGGTGCTATAACTATTGATGGGAAGAACAAGACCGAGGATGCTCTCTATGTTAAAGGGCTAAAAAAAAATCTTCTTAGTGTTAGTTAGATGTACAACAAAGGGTATAATCTCACCTTTGATGCCAAGGGTTGTGAAATCAGGAAGGTAGGGTTTGGAAAACTAGTTGTAGAAGGTATCAAGACATATGGTGACATCTATCATCTAAAGGAGGTAAATGGAAGAACATGTTTGTTGGCCCAATCTAGTGAAAGTTGGTTCTGGCACAAGAGAATGGGACACAACAATTTTGATAATATGGTAAGGATTAGTTCTACTCATGCAGTGGGAGATATGCCTAAGATAATCAAGCCTACAAATACAGTATGCAGGGAATGTCAAATGGGAAAGCAGACAAAGACAAACTTCAAAAGCAAGGAGTATTCTTCTTTAAAGCCATCAGAGTTGATTCACACTAATCTATGAGGCACTAAAAGAGTAAAGAGTTGACAAGGTGAGAGGTATTTCATGTTGCTTATTGATGATTATTCTAGAATGACTTGGGTTACTTTCTTAAGAGAAAAATTAGATGCCCTTAATAAATTTAAAGTGTTCAAAGCTATGGTTGAGAATGAAGTAGATGCCAAGATCAAATGTTTGAGGTCTAATAGAAGAGGTGAGTTTACTTCAAGTGAATTTGAAAAGTTTTGTGAAGATAATGGAATTAGGAGACATCTATCAGCCCCTAGATCCCCTTAACAAAATGGGGTAGTGGAAAGAAAGAATAGGACTATCCAAGAGATTTCTAGGGCAATGTTGAAAGCTATAGATCTACCTAATATGTATTGGAAGGATGTAGTTCATACTACTGTCTATCTAATTAGTAGAGTGTATCTGAGGGTCAACAACACTAAGACCCATTATGAGATATGGTATGGAAGTCCTCCCACAGTCAGATACTTTAGGATCTTTGGCAGCAACTGCTATATCAGAAGAGATGAAGAAGGCCTAGGAAAGTTTGATTAAAGAAGTGAAGAAGGAATCTTTATTGGCTACTGAACCAGAAGCAAGGCTTATAGATGCTACAACAAGAGGTTGGGAAAGATGATTGAAAGCACAAATGTCAAGATAGATGAAGACCTATATCACATCTCACATGAATCAGAGGACTCCAAATCTGATATCTTTCCATGCATTGTAGATGAAGAAGAAGAAGTGAAAGAAGAAAAGGAACAAGAACTAGAGTAGATGCCTAAGACTTCAGCAAAGTATGTTTAGAACAACCACTCAGTAGATCAGATCATTGGAGATAAGGATGAAGTTGTGCAGACAAGGAGAAGGCTTGCTAAGACACATGAGCAAGTAAAATTGTATTTGTTATCAAAAGTGGAACCCAAAAACTTTGCTAATGCTAGCAAAGATGATGGATGGATAAAAGCCATGGAAGAAGAATTGGACCAGATTGAGAAGAATCAGACATGGGAATTGGTTCCCAGACTAGCAAATAAGAATGTTATAAGAACAAAATGGGTGTTCCGGAACAAATTGAATGAAGAAGGTGAATTTGTAAGGAACAAGGCAAGACTGATATGCAAAAGATACACACAAGTTGAAGATATTAATTTTGAGGAGAATTTTGCTTTGGTAGCAAGGATGGAGGCAATAAGAATGTTCCTTACTCTTGTTGCTCATAAGAACTTCAAGGTATATTAGATGGATGTTAAGTCAACATTTTTGAATGGTGATCTAGAGGAAGAGGTTTATATTGAACAACCAGATGGTTTCTAGATATTAGAATATCCAGAAATGGTGTGTAGACTCAAGAAGGCTTTGTATGATCTTCAGCAAGCACCCAGAGCTTGGTATGTTAGGTTGGACAAGTACTTACTTCAGTAGGGTTTCAAGAAAGGTGCTATAGATAGTAATCTTTACATCAAGGAAGGAGACATGATATTAATAGTTGTAGTATATGTTGATGACATCAACTTTGGTAGAGATGATGATATGTGTAAGAGGTTTACAGAGTAGATGCAAAAAGAGTTTGAGATGTCTATGATTGGTGAAATGTATTTCTTCCTTGGACTTCAAATTACTCAACTAGATGGTGGTATCTTTATTTCTCAAGCTAAGTATGCCAAAGAGTTGTTGAAGAAGTTTGGTATGGAGGATTCAAAACCAGTGAATACTCACATGGTCACTGGATGTCACTTGAGCAAAGATAATGAGTCTTCAGAGGTGGATCTGACTGTCTATAGATCTATGATTGGAGGACTGTTGTACTTGACTACTTCTAGACCTAATATTATGCATGCAATATATGTGGTTTCCAGATATCAAGTCAATCCCAAGAAAACACATGAGAAAGTAGTGAAAAGGATATTCAAATACTTGAAAGGAGCTCTAGGCTATGGCCTATGTTATCCAAGAGGTAATGACTTTGATTTGAGTGCTTACACTTATACTAATTGGGTTGGTTTTGTTGATGATAGAAGAAGTACAAGTGGTGGTGCTTTGTTTTTTTGGAAGCAGATTGGTTTCATGGTAGAGAAAGAAGCAAGATTCAATGTCCTTATCTACTATAGAGGCAGAGTATATTGCAGTAGCATCCTATTGTACATAAGTGTTGTGGATGAAGCAAACCCTGAAGGATATCAAGGTATTGTATGATGAGCCTATTCCTATCTTGTGTGACAATACAAGTGCTATCAATATTTCCAAGAATCTAGTGATACATTCTAGAACCAAGCATATAGCAATCAGGTATCACTTTTTGAGAGAGAAGGTTGCAGATAAGGAAGTGAAGTTGGAATATGTTCCAACAAAGGATCAGATAGCAGATATTTTCACAAAGGCTCTTGCAAAGGATACTTTTGAGGATCTCTGGCAGAGGTTAGGGGTAATTGCCCCTCCTTATTCTTGCTAGATGCATAGTGGTGCATCTGTCTAGGGGGATTTCATGTTATATCTTGTTCCTAGACTGATGGTGGCTACCTCTTAGGGGAGTAGGTAGTGGTTGATGGTGATAGGGGGAGTTTGTTTGCTGCAAGAAGAAGTCATGGCCTAAGAAAGAATGTGCAAGCATGTGGTCTCTAATGAGCAAGTAGTGGTTTCCCTTTGTCCTTGATGTCGAAGGGGGAGAGAAGTAGAGATGTGTTGCCATCAATCTTAAAGGGGGAGATTGTTACACATATGGTTCCTAGGGTTATCATTGATGTCAAAACTATCACAAGGTTGTCATTGATGTCAACACTATCATGGTGGTGTGATGGTGTTCATGGTTGGATGTCATGTCCCATCCAACAAGAGAAGAATATATAGTTCATGGTTGGATGTCATTTCCCATCTGACAAGAGAAGAAGATATAGTTCATGGTTGGATGTCATGTCCCATCCAACAAGAGAAGAGAAAAGATATAGTTCATATTAATATGGGAATTAGAAGCACAAAGATGATTAGATGTGTTGTTGATGTTACTGATGGCCTGAATCATGTATGTTCCAAGTTCCATGATAATTGGACTACCAGAAGAGTGTTTTGTTGTTGACAGTTTGAAGACAGTGTTGCCTCTATGAAGGTGTTCTGTGTAGGACAATTGAATGCTCCATATTCCTCCATATTTGCAGATATGGCCATGCAGTTCTATATCTATGTTCAAGGTACAGTGAAGGTGATAATCCCAAGTTTTTAGATCATTTGTCCTTCTGATGTGAAATTTATGCATGATAGAGTACCGACATGTGTTCTGGCAGAGTAAGCTAGTGTTGAAGGTCTGTTGGAATGCTTCACATTCCTCTGAATATGAATGATTGCCCTTGCAGTTTTGAAGACATGTTTATGGATGTGTATTACATGCTTCCTTGTAGTTTCAAGGTTCTTGGTGGTCCACAACTCAATTTTCAAATGACATGTTGCAATGTGTTCTAGATGATAGATTATTCTCGGAGTTCATGATTGAAGATGTGCGGCATAAATTATTTGATGTGCAAAGGTAAAGGAGTGTCTGGAGATGTTGTATGAGTCTTGTAGACTCATATGGAAAAGTTTCATGAAGATCTTTATTGTTTCCAATTCCACATAAGATTTTCAAGTTGATCTAGCCATTATGCTTCAAGGTTCATGTGTTTTTTCTTAAAGTTGTTTTATTTTCAAATGACCAGAGTGTGTGGATGTAATTCCTTTGTGTTTGAAGCTATGAAGGATGTTTTGAACCTAGTTAAGTAAGTGTCGATGTCTGCAAGGCATGGGTCTTTTGCTAGTGTAACATGTGGTTTTACTTAGGACCTATCTTCTACACGTTTCAGGTTGTGTGTTGTCTAGCCGACTTGTAAATGCATTTTTCATGTTGTATCTGGCTGAAAAGTAATCTAATCAATGTAATATCTTGTATAAATTGTAAATCAAATTGAGTGAGGCGACGTGTGATTGCAAGTTGATTGAAAAAGTTTGCAAGTAGATAAGGAGCATAATGAATGTATTTTGATGTGCAACTAAAGGAGAAAGAGAAGAAGTTGTAGATGTTGTCCTGATTCATCTTGAAGACATATTTGTGATAGTGATCAAGTGTAGAGTGTGCCTAATTGATCTGATCATTAGAAGAAAGTGTGAAGAGGTAGAATTGCAATCATCAAATGTGTGAATCTTAATGTCAGTTTTTATACAGTAGAAGGACTATCATATTGTAATCTTTTGTAAGTGTGTTCAATTCAGGGAGTAGTATCTTCCTTGGGCGTAAACCTAAAACAAAGTCTTCAGGGAGTAGTAGCTTCCTTGGAAGTGACCCCAAATCAAAATTTTCAGAGAGTAGTAGCTTCCTTGGGTTGTAGCCCTAAAACAAAGTTGTTATTTGAGCTTCATATATTGTGAGTTAATCCTCACTGTGGCTTTTCCCTTCTTGGGTTTTCCACGTATATCTTGTATTATGTGTTGATGTGCATTGTGTTAATCTTTCATGCATGTGTTAATATTGTGATGCTTAAATTTTAATCTATTCCGGATAAGTTGAATGTCATGCCCACATTTTCCATGTGGTCATAACACATGTCACATGTGTCATAGCCACATCTGTCATGTGGTTATGACACAAACTATCAATAAAATTTCTCACACAACCCTAGAAACCCCTTCGCATGCATAAGCATGCTCAGTGGTGAACGCTCAAGGCGAAAATACTACAGTTGTCGGTGGGGTACAAGTACAATTGCATGCAACCAGACGCAAGCAGTCCAACAAGGGGGTCTCCTTGACGCAGTTAACATCGCTACAAGATTTATATTTTCAAGGACCCTAAACCTAATTCTCAGCAGATTTCGATAGCATAACGCCTTACGGCGTAAGTGGAAATTATTCAACACTATACTACTTACGGAGTTCCCTAATAGATTAACAACTTCCCACGACGCCTTGTTCCTACTAAACTGACTCGTGATCTCCCTATTGCATCATTTTTCAACAAAGCACGTTTGTCTGTCTCCTCTCTTGTTTCCTGAAACATACTCCTTTGACTTAGCATTCTCAACAAGGTAGTTCATTTGCCCTCTCTTCCGTTTCTCTGGATCTTAATTTTGATTGTATTTTTATCGCGCTCACCTTAACTATTTCTCTGATGTTTTCGTTTGTTTATATTCCGGTCTCTCTCTTTTGGGTCTCTTCATATTCTTTATGTTTATCCTGTCCTTTCTTCATATTCTACATCAATCAAAGTTAACACTGTATCTATTTCCTAACATCCAGATTTCCCAAATCCTACAGGCCGATTTACTACTTCGCTGGACTCGGTTTCCTGATTTTCTCTGATCTAGGATTCACCGTGTATTAAATAAACCTGTTCCTAAGCAAATTAAGCGGAAGGATCCATCAACTTAGTTCTCTTATCCCATGTGGGAAATGCCGCGCATTTTCTCTTCTGTGTTTTCCAATGTTAGTTTTTCTTCTTCTTACTCTCTCGCAGGTTTTCTTCTCTGGACGTTTACTAACTACAGTTGAGATTAAAATGACCACACATGGAATGTCTGTGATGGCTTCTTAAGTTTATTTCCAGTGACCTTTTAAACAAGGTGATGCGTAATTTTTCCTCTTCATTTTCCTAGTTATCAAATTGTGTTGATAGTTAAACTTCTGAGAAACTCTTCCCGAAATGTTAAAATATTGTCCGTCATGCTTTCTCCTTAAGTTAGAATTTTTATTTTCTCTTATTATTGTAAGAGAAATACAAATGGCCTCTCTGATAAACTTATCAATTAAATAATGTATGTATGTATCGATATATATATATATATATATATATATATATATATATATATATATATATATATATATAAGATTATATATATACAAGCATATGTCTCCTATCGTTATAATTACTGTTGTTATTGTTAGTATTATCTATTACTAATGCTATTATTACAATTATAATTCTTTATTTTTATAAAATATATATATATATATATATAAATGCTATTATTACTATTGAAATACTCTATTTTTAATAAAATAGATAATATATATATATATACATATATATATATATATATATATAAATATATATATATATAATTCATTGTTTATTTTATAAGAGGCTCCCCTCTTTATAAAAACTCACCCAAGAAATTATAACATATTCTATTTGAATGTATTGTTAAATATTTAGAAACCCTAACTGAAAAGTTTTTTTTTGTGTTGTGTTTTGTGTAGGACAGAAGGCAGGGGGAGCGGTGGCATCCATGGGCGGAGGCGCAGAGAGCAGTGTAATGGATCGGGAGTGGAGGTGGGGCGCGGGAGGCAGCACTGACAGGGGCGGAGTGGTGGAGGGCAGCGTGTAAGGGGAGCGGTGTTAACCACCGCGCGAAGGGCAGAGGGCAGCGGTGAGCGCAGTGTGCAGAGGCCTGCGAAGGCCGCGGGTTTCATGGCCGCGATGGTCGTTGGGAGGCAGGAGTGTGGGGAGGGGGCAGAGCCCCCACCCACATCCCACGTAATGGGGTGTGGGTGGGGGCTCCGCCCCCTCCCCACACCCTACTGTGTAAAAGGGCTTGCGGTGGGGTTTCAACCCCACCGCCCATGTAATAATTTTTTTTTATATATTTGTTTCTTATATATATTTTTTAAAAAAATTTCTTTATATTATTTAAAAAAAACATCTCCACATAAGATTATATATATATATATATATATATATATATCCCCCGACTACTCAACTACTCCCAGCACATTTTCTTCATACAGAATATAAAAAAAAAATACAGAAAATAAAAAAAACAATTAAAGCTTTTAAATAAAAACTCTATATAACTGCCATCTATAAACTTGTTAATGTATATCTGTCTGTGAGAAATTTATAATTACAGGGAAGTAAAAATAAAACTAAAGCTATTATAATCCCATTCTCATGTAATGATTGAACATTTTGAATACAGAGAGTAAAAATATAATTTTATCTAAATGTCATTTGCAAACTTCGTTCGGGTAAGGATCGAAATTTTAAATGCAAGGAATGAATCAAACTCATTTTAATTATCGTTTTCAATCCCAGTTCATTTAATAACATCTAATACTCAAAATTATAATACAGGGTATTTAACATAAATTTCTTAACCGCCATTTACAAATTTATTAAGATATGTATCAATGCAAAATTCAAGATTTCGACTTGATACTCATAATGTAAAGATCGATTTTTTTCTTGCTTTTCTTCTCTTAATTTCTAACTTACTAATTTCAACTTAACTCATATTAGTTTAAACTGAAAATGGAAAGAATAATTAATAACACATTGGCTTTCAACTGGTTCAAATTTCTATATCTAAACATTAACAAAATACATAGTTTTTTTTTCTTTTCCAACCACCTCCAAACAATGCTATCGTAAAACTTTTAACACATTTGTCAAGATCTACATACAATTTCACTACTTAACAACAGTTACGTCAAATATACATAACTGTCAAAACTCATATCTACAAACAACACTGAAGGGTAGAATTTTCCCCCTTTTTTTTTTAAACAATAAATTATACAACTCCAGAGGAAGAGGATCCTTCCACAATGAACTTAACAGGATGTACTCAATAACCAAACTCTTCTTATAGCAAGGGTGAAGTTCTTTCTCCCTAAATGCAGTGCTCCTCCAATTCCAACAACAAGCTTCAAAAGGAAACCTACGTATCAAAGACAAACAAAGAAGAAAACACCACTCATATAGCTCTCCTCCCTTCCGTAGACCCGCAAGAGGGTCACCCCTGAGCTAAGGAGACCATACTCACACTTGGGTAAACTCAAGCAATCCACTTCACAACAGGAACAACAACAAACCCAAAGCACACAAACACCCATGGATAAATTACACAACACGGAAACTCAACAATAGTGAGCTTCATAAGGGGCAGGAGAGTGGACACACTCGACTCCAGGGTGACACCCTTACAGATTATATGCAATCCAAATCTCTTGGTCTCAAACCAAGTTTGATCACAACATTTCCCAAAGAATCTGTATCTGACTCTCAAGTCAAAGAACCGGTCTCAATTACAAGCCCTCAAGGCTTTCAACATCCCAAAAGAAGAAAACAGGTATGCACCCGAGGAGGATCACTCCTCCCCTACCCCAAACTTGATGAGCATTTCTCCCAAGTGGGAGAAGCTCTGTCAACAACCCGACAACAGATCCCACAGAAACAAATCTAAAACACAACAAATAAACATCTTTCACACAATTTTTCATACAACATTCAGATATACGAAAGAAAGGTAAAACCAAACCAACCTTACAAAGTCCTTCTCGAATGAAACTGTTGCAGAGCTCCACTGAGATCTCTTCCAACCTTAGCCACCAACTCCTTCTTCCTTTCCTCCTCTCAAGCTAACTTTCGTATTCTGGCAATGAAAATAAAACTCTCCAAAAAAAATCAACTAACTCCCTTCCCTTCCAAAAATGGAATTCAAATAACCAAAAACTCTCCAGTTTAGAGGAATGGGGAGGTGACACTTGTCACCTCCTCACCCTTCCCAAAAACCACTATTATGTCCCAAGGGATGAGTGTTGGCTTATGCCACTCACCCATCCCTAGAGTACTCCTTATCCCTCTCCTCATGTCATTTCTCTTACGCATGGGAGAAATAAAAGGAGTTAAAGGAGGAAAAGACAGGTGACCCATGCCTCTTCTCTCTTTCTCCAACATGGATGACCCCAGAGCACATGGGGAATCTCACTAATGGTGAGGGTGACTTCAAGTCAATCCCTCTATAATGGATGGGTTTGTAGTCATCTCATACCTTGGGAGTTGAAGAGGGATGGGTTGGGTGTTGGTACAACCCATCATGTCCCCCCCATACCTCCAATTTTCGCCACTTAACTTCAGGGGGTAGTTAAGATGACTTGATGGAGGTTACCCAAGGGTTACCCATGCCAAATGGGGCCCTGGACCCATGGGGTATGACCCAGGGTCAACTTTAACCCATTCTGGACAACCTTGGTCAAGGTAAAGCACAAGAAAAGGCCTCCAAGATTTAAATAGAAGAAAATAAATTCAAATTCAAACTTTTTACAACACAAATCATAAGTCAGTGTTACAAGAGGGTAGACCAACCCATTCGACCTTATGAAAGACCACATTACGACACCATATCAAACACAGAGTGATCTTGGTTCCTTGTGGAACCAGATCGGCTTAACAGGGAATAACAATAACAAGGTGCGGAATGATCTCCAAAATCTGTGGTTTGATTAGTAAATTCCTGCACACTAAATTGCAAGATCAGTTTCACATATAATCATCATAGCCGAAGCAACTTAAAAACATGCATTATCCTGTCATAGTTCTAAATAGCATAAATGAAATCATATTACAATTTTCCATCATCACCTAATTAACTTTTCTAAAATGTAAACTTATCCAAACATCACCCAATTAGTTTTTCCATAAACAGAATAAAGTTTAATAGTTTAACAAGTCCGAGAACTACTATCCCACACATATAAAAAGTATCAATAACAGTAATGTAATTAGTCACAAGAATAGAAATAAAAAGGTGGTCATCACATCCTCTCCCCCTAAGACTGTACTTCCTCCTGGAAGTCGTTAAAGAGGTGAGGATAAAGGGTCTTCAGTCTCTCTGCATCTTCCCAAGTCACTGTGACTTCGTCGTAAAGATCCCACTGGACCCTAACCTGGTCCAGCTCTCGACCTCGAAGGGCCAGCGTCTGACAAGCCAATATGTGAATTGGCTCCAGCACCAGCTATCCGTCTGCCTCTACGTGAAGAGCACTCCAATCCAACACGTGAGATAAGTCAGAAATATATTGACGTAAAACAGAAGCATGAAATACATCGTGGATACGCGACAGGCTAGGTGGCAAAGCTAGACGATAGGCTACAGGTCCTATCCGCTCCAAGATTTCAAAAGGTCCTACAAAACGAGGTGCGAGTTTAGAGCCCTTCCCGTAACGGATTGGACTCTTGTGTGGTCACACTCTCAGAAATACTCTTTCACCCACAGTGAAACTTCAGTCTGTCCTCTTAGCATCGGCATACTTCTTCTGCCTGTCTTGTGCTTCCTGAAGTCTCTGTCTAATCTGTTTGACCTGCTGTTCCATATTCTGAACTATCTCTAGACCGATGACCATTCTGTCCTCTATCCGATCCCAACTCAAAGGTGTTCTACATGGTCTGCCATATAAAGCCTGGAAAGGAGGCATACCCAACGAGCTGTGATGCCCATTATTGTAGGCGAACTCAACTAGATATAGGTACTCCTCCCATCTAGACTGATGGTCCATAACATACATGCGAAGCATGTCTTCTAACACCTAGTTAACTCTCTCAGTTTGTCTGTCGGTTTCCGGATGATAAGCTGAACTGAAGTTGAGTTGTGTGCCCAACGCCTAATGTAAGGCTCTCCAGAATGATGAAGTAAATACGGAGTCTCTGTCAGATATAATGCGGCGAGGCACCCCATGAAGTCTAACAATTTGATCAAGAAACACCTTTGCCACCGATGGTGCATTGTACGTTGTGCAGATGGGTGAAAAATGCGCCACTTTGGTCAGCTTGTCAACAGTCACCATAATAGCATCATGGCGACGTGATGACATAGGTAGACCAATGATGAAATCCATAGAAATGGTGTCCCATTTCCATTCAGGTATTTTTGTGAGGGTACAACAGTCCAGCTGGATGCTAATGTTTAGCCTTGACCCTCTGACATTCTAGGCAACGGGCAACGTATTCTGCAATGTCACACCTCATTCCAGCCCAATGATAAAGTTGTCGTAAATCAGCATGCATCTTCTTCACTCTTGGATGTGCTGCGTAGGGTGCTCTATGAGCCTCTGATAGGATTGTTGTACGAAGATTACCTGCATTCGGTACATAAATGTGTTGCTGATGTCTAAGCAAGCCATCAGACTCAAGGGTATATCCTGTGAATTTGCCCTCAAGGGCCTTTTGATTTAGTATTTCCTGCTGCACCTCAAGAAACCACTCGTCCTCTGGCAGATGCTGTAAGATACGATCTCTCAAGTCCACTCTCAAGGTCAGGGTCAGGATCTCGTGGCGCCTTCGACTCAAAGCATCAGCGACCACGTTCTCCTTCCCTTTGATGTAGTGGACATCAAAGTCATATTCGCATAGGAATTCCATCCAACGCCGTTGGTGGGTGTTCAAGTTTGGCTATGTAAAAATATATTGCAAACTATGATGATCCGAATGGAGTTCAAAGCGTCGACCTAAGAGAAAGTGTCTCCAGCAGACCAAAGCATGTACAAGTGCTGCGAGCTCTAAGTCATGGGTGGGGTAGTTTAACTCATGTGTCTTCAGTTTCTGTGATTCGTATGCGATCGCTCGACCACCCTGCATAAGCACGGCTCCCAAACCCTCTAATGATGCATCTGTGCAAACAACAAACTCTTCTGTAGGATCAGGAACTGCTAAAATAGGAGCACTGGTAAGATGCTCCTTGAGGACTCCAAAGGCCTTTTCACACTGTTCAGTCCATATGAAACCCTTCCCCTTTCGCTGAAGGGAAGTGATGGGATGTGCTATCCTGGAAAAGCCCTCGACAAACCGACGATAATACCCAGCTAACCCCATAAAGCTTCTGACCTCTATCACATTGGTGGGTGCCGGCCACTCCTGAATAGCCCTGATTTTAGATGGATCTACAGAGATGCCATTGCCTGATAAAATGTGTCCCAAATACTGCACCTCTGTCCTGAAGAAAGCACACTTCGCCAAGTTGCCATAAAGCTACTCCTCTCGTAAGCGCTGCAAAACTTGACGCAAGTGCTCCACATGCTCTTCCTCGGTCCACGAATAGATCAAAATGTCATCCAGAAATATGATCACGAACTGATCTAGGTAAGTACAGAACACCCCGTTCATGAGACTCATGAACACTACAGGGGCGTTCGTCAACCCGAAGGGTACCACTGTGAATTCGTAATGGCCATATCTGGTTCGAAAAGCAGTCTTATGAATATCTGCCTCTGTGATGCACAATTGGTGATACCCAGATTTTAGATCAATTTTTGAGAACACTCTGGCTCCCTACATCTGATCAAAAAGGTTGTCAATCCTAGGCAGAGGATAACGGTTCTTCACCGTCACCTTGTTCAACTGCCTGTAGTCCATGCATAATCGAAGAGACCCATCCTTCTTCTTCACGAAGATAACCGGTGCGCCCCATGGTGAAATGCTAGGTCGGATGTGTCCCTTCTCAAGTAATTCCTCTAACTGCAGCTTAAGTTCAGTGAGTTCATGTGTAGTCATCCTATAGGGAGCTCAGGATATCGGTTCTGCACCCGGCACTAAGTCGATGTGGAAGTCCACTTCTCTGCGTGGTGGCATTCCTGGTAATTCCGGCGGAAATACATCGGCAAACTCTCTAAGGACAGGATGATCATCTAAGGTCGCCTCAGTTTCATCCTCTATTCTATCACTGACCGTAATTGCAAACAACTGGCATCCTTTCCGCATGCAGCGCTTAAGCTGCTAAGCGGATATCTTACGAACAGCCGTGGGCTTCTAAATGCCCACTATCTCAACTGGCGATCCATGATCGTCTAAACAACTAATCATCCTCTGACGACAATCTAGCTTGGCTCTATGTGCCGCAAGCCAATCCATGCCCAGTACTACATCATAGAATCCTAAGGGCATAACCCTAAGGTCACATGATGTAGTGAAGGATCCTAATGTGATCTCGTAGTCTTTAACCAAGGTATCTACTGACATCCTGGCCCCTGAGGCCAACTCAACTTCCCACCTAATGTCTTTCCTAGAAGCCACCAGCCTGCAACACTCCACTAACGATGTAGACAGAAAGGAGTCAGTAGCTCCTGAGTCAAAGAGGATAGAGATGGGGAAATCCCCTATCGTACCTGCTGCCTCGATGACTGAGGCCTGGAAATCGGCCTGGCGGTTATCAACTGCTGCAAACATGTGGTGGGATCTGCCCATGTCTCCTACGATCTGCTCAAATCCTCCTGATCGGGGCTGTCCCCCTGCTATAAATCCCTGCGAGCACTCTCTAGCCAAATGCCCTACCCCACCACACACATAAAACGGTCCTCTAGCCTGTAACTGCCCTGACTGTGTTCTGCCTGACTGTTGTCCGGTCCGTCCCGTGGACCCCTATGAGCCTCTGTAAGACTGCTGGGACCTCGCGGGTCCTGCTGATGAACCCTGCTGTCTCTGATCTCTGTGTGAACCCTGCTACTGCCAACCACGGTTCTGTCCTCCCTGACCCCTCTGTTGGAATTTAGACTTTTGCTGATGTTGCTGCTGCTGTGGAGGCCTAGGAGGTAAAGATGAAGAGTTATATCCTCCTCTCTGTGTTGTGTTTTGAGGCCTTCAAAAATTTTGCTGTTGTTGGGGATTACGATCCTGATACGGTGGGCGTGAATTCTGCCCTCGTCCCTGAATTTCCTCTGATATAAGGGCTTTTTCAACAGCCTCACTCATGGTCTGGGGATTTGCCATACGAACTGGTCCTGCTATCCCGTGAGTCAACCCTCTGATGAATTTGTGTATTAAGATTTTCTCGTCATGAAGGTATTCCGCGTAACGAGAAAGCTCAATGAATCGGCTCTCATACTGAGTAACAGTGAGTCCCCTTTGCTGTAAATCATGGAACTCGTCGATCCTGCGCTGTCTGTAGTGTTCTGACAAATATCGCACATTAAAACACTCAATAAAGATATCCCAAGTGAGTGTCTCTACGGAAAGTCAGCGCTTGCACTCCTCTGTGCGCCACCAGGTAGCTACGGCATCCCTCAGAAGGTGGACTGCCACTCGTGCTTTCGTGTTGCTTCCATATGGTCGCAACGTGAAACACCTGTCTAAACTAATCAGCCAAGCCTCGGCCACAGCTCCCTCTGTAGCACCTACGAAAGTGGGTGGGTGGAGCCTAAGTAGGTCTCTGATGGGGTCCCCTCTGTCTTTAAGTCCCACAACTGGCTCTTCCACCCCATCCTCATACAATCCATGATGTACCTGCTCTGCCCTCTAGTTCTCATCTCGTCTCGAAGGTCTCGGAGGACTCCTGCTCCGTGCACGGGAGGCTGACCCTACCTCCTCTATTGTTGTGTCGGGGAGCTCAACGAAAGGCTCCGCACGTGGCACCTCTAGTGGATCAACGCGGGGCTCCTTAAGTGGCTCAATACGTGACTCAGCACGTGGCTCCCTACGTGGCTCCTCTCGCGGATCAACACGAGGCTCGACACGTGGCTCAGGAATCACTGGCGGTAACCTCTCTAACATAGTCTGCAGTGCCTGTAAGATCTGTGGTCCTATATCCAATACTGGTGGTGCCTATGGTACTAGTGGTGCTTGTGGTACAGGTTGTGCAAGTGGTGCTGTTGTAACTATGGGTGTCAGTCATTCAGCTGAGGAATCGCTGTGCACCTCGACAGACGCTGTGTGGCGTGATCACGCTCGTCGAACACGTCGGGGAGGCATCCTACAAAACAAGGTAGAGACTAATTAATCAAAGTTGCGGAATAATAACGTGCCTAAATATGCCCAGTGTTTAAACTTGGCTCTGATACCAAATGTCATGCCCACATTTTCCATGTGGTCACAACACACGTCACACATGTCATAGCCACATCTGTCATGTGGTTATGACACGAACTATCAAAAAAATTTCTCACACAACCCTAGAAACCCCCTCGCATGCATAAGCATGCTCGGTGGTGAACGCTCAAGGTGAAAATACTACAGTTGTCGGCGGGGTACAAGTACAATTGCGTGCAACCAGACGCAAGCAGTCCAACAAGGGGGTCTCCTTGACGCAGTTAACGTCGCTACAAGATTTATATTTTTGAGGACCCTACCCCTAATTCTTGACAGATTTCGACAGCATAACGCCTTACGGCGTAAGTGGAAATTACTCAACACTATACTACTTACGGAGTTCCCTAATAGATTAACAACTTCCCACGACGCCTTGTTCCTACTAAACTGACTCGTGATCTCCCTATTGCATCATTTTTCAACAAAGCACGTTTGTCTGTCTCCTCTCTTGTTTCCTGAAACATACTCCTTCAACTTAGCATTCTCAACAAGGCAGTTCATTTGCCCTCTCTTCCGTTTCTCTGGATCTTAATTTTGATTGTATTTTTATCGTGCTCACCTTAACTATTTCTCTGATGTTTTCGTTTGTTTATATTTCAGTCGCTCTCTTTTGGGTCTCTTCGTATTCTTTATGTTTATCCTATCCTTTCTTCATATTCTACATCAATCAGAGTTATCACTGTATCTATTTCCTAACATCCAGATTTCCCAAATCCTACAGGTCGATTTACTACTTCGCTGGACTCAGTTTCCTAATTTTCTCCGATCTAGGATTCACCGTGTATTAATTAAACCTGTTCCTAAGCAAATTAAGCGGAAGGATCCATCAACTTAGTTCTCTTATCCCATGTGGGAAATGCCGCGCATTTTCTCTTCTGTGTTTTCCAATGTTAGTTTTTCTTCTTCTTACTCTCTCTCGCAGGTTTTCTTCTCTGGACATTTACTAACTATAGTTGAGATTAAAATGGCCACACATGGAATGTCTGTGATGGCTTCTTAAGTTTATTTCCAGTGACCTTTTAAACAAGGTGATGTGTAATTTTTCCTCTTCATTTTCCTGGTTATCAAATTGTGTTGATAGTTAAACTTCCGAGAAACTCTTCCCGGAATGTTAAAATATTGTCCGTCATGCTTTCTCCTTAAGTTAGAATTTTTATTTTCTCTTATTATTGTAAGAGAAATACAAATGGCCTCTCTGATAAACTTATCAATTAAATAATGTATGTATGTATCAATATATATATATATATACACACACACATATATATAAGATTATATATATACAAGCATATGTCTCCTATCATTATAATTACTGTTGTTATTGTTACTATTATCTATTACTAATGCTATTATTACAATTATAATTCTTTATTTTTATAAAATATATATATATATATATATATATATATATATATATATATATATATATATATATATATATAAATGCTATTATTACTATTGAAATACTTTATTTTTAATAAAATAGATAATATATATATACATATATATATATATATAATTCATTGTTTATTTTATAAGAGGCTCCCCTCTTTATAAAAACTCACCCAAGAAATTATAACATATTCTATTTGAATGTATTGTTAAATATTTAGAAACGCTAACTGAAAAGTTTTTTTTTGTGTTGTGTTTTGTGTAGGACAGAAGGCAGGGGGAGCGGCGGCATCCATGGGCAGAGGCGCAGAGAGCAGTGTAATGGATCGGGAGTCGAGGTGGGGCACGGGAGGCAGCACTGACAGGGGTGGAGTGGTGGAGGGCAGCGTGTAAGGGGAGCGGTGTTAACCACCGCGTGAAGGGCAGAGGGCGGCAGTGAGCGCGGCGTGTAGAGGCCTGCAGAGGCCACGGGTTTCATGGCCGCGATGGTCGTTGGGAGGCGGGGGTGTGGGGAGGGGGCGGAGCCCCCACCCACATCCCACGTAATGGGGTGTGGGTGGGGGCTCTGCCCCCTCCCCACACCCTACTGTGTAAAAGGGCCTGCGGTGGGGTTTCAACCCCACCGCCCATGTAATAATTTTTTTTTATATATTTGTTTCTTATATATATATTTTTTAAAAATTTCTTTATATTATTTAAAAAAAAACATCTCCACATAAGATTATATATATATATATATATATATATTTATATATATATATATATATATCCCCCGACTACTCAACTACTCCCAGCACATTTTCTTCATACAGAATATATAAAAAAAATACAGAAAATAAAAAAAACAATTAAAGCTCTTAAATAAAAACTCTATATAACTGCCATCTATAAACTTGTTAATGTATATCTGTCTGTGAGAAATTTATAATTACAGGGAAGTAAAAATAAAACTAAAGCTATTATAATCCCATTCTCATGTAATGATTGAACATTTTGAATACAGAGAGTAAAAATATAATTTTATCTAAATGTCATTTGCAAACTTCGTTCGGGTAAGGATCGAAATTTTAAATGCAAGGAATGAATCAAACTCATTTTAATTGTCATTTTCAATCCCAGTTCATTTAATAACATCTAATACTCAAAATTATAATACAGGGTATTTAACATAAATTTCTTAACCGCCATTTACAAATTTATTAAGATATGTATCAATGCAAAATTCAAGATTTCGACTTGATACTCATAATGTAAAGATCGATTTTTTTCTTGCTTTTCTTCTCTTAATTTCTAACTTACTAATTTCAACTTAACTCATATTAGTTTAAACTGAAAATGGAAAGAATAATTAATAACACATTGGCTTTCAACTGGTTCAAATTTCTATATCTAAACATTAACAAAATACATAGTTTTTTTTTTCTTTTCCAACCACCTCCAAACAATACTATCGTAAAACTTTTAACACATTTGTCAAGATCTACATACAATTTCACTACTTAACAACAGTTACGTCAAATATACATAACTGTCAAAACTCATATCTACAAACAACACTGAAGGGTAGAATTTTCCCCCCTTTTTTTTTAAACAATAAATTATACAACTCCAGAGGAAGAGGATCCTTCCACAATGAACTTAACAGGATGTACTCAATAACCAAACTCTTCTTATAGCAAGGGTGAAGTTCTTTCTCCCTAAATGCAGTGCTCCTCCAATTCCAACCACAAGCTTCAAAAGGAAACCTGCGTATCAAAGACAAACAAAGAAGAAAACACCACTCATATAGCTCTCCTCCCTTCCGTAGACCCGCAAGAGGGTCACCCCCGAGCTAAGGAGACCATACTCACACCTGGGTAAACTCAAGCAATCCACTTCACAACAGGAACAACAATAAACCCAAAGCACACAAACACCCATGGATAAATTACACAACACGGAAACTCAACAACAGTGAGCTTCATAAGGGGCAGGAGAGTGGACACACTCGACTCCAGGGTGACACCCTTACAGATTATATCCAATCCAAATCTCTTGGTCTCAAACCAAGTTTGATCACAACATTTCCTAAAGAATCTGTATATGACTCTCAAGTCAAAGAACCGGTCTCAATTACAAGCCCTCAAGGCTTTCAACATCCCAAAAGAAGAAAACAGGTATGCACCCGAGGAGGATCACTCCTCCCCTACCCCAAACTTGATGAGCATTTCTCCCAAGTGGGAGAAGCTCTGTCAACAACCCGACAACAGATCCCACAGAAACAAATCTAAAACACAACAAATAAACATCTTTCACACAATTTTTCATACAACAATCAGATATACGAAAGAAAGGTAAAACCAAACCAACCTTACAAAGTCCTTCTCGAATGAAACTATTGCAGAGCTCCACTGAGATCTCTTCCAACCTTAGCCACCAACTCCTTCTTCCTTTCCTCCTCTCAAGCTAACTTTCGTATTTTGGCAATGAAAATAAAATTCTCCAAAAAAAATCAACTAACTCCCTTCCCTTCCAAAAATGGAATTCAAATAACCAATAACTCTCTAGTTTAGAGGAATGGGGAGGTGACACTTGTCACCTCCTCACCCTTCCCAAAAACCACTATTATGTCCCAAGGGATGAGTGTTGGCTTATGTCACTCACCCATCCCTAGAGTACTCCTTATCCCTCTCCTCATGTCATTTCTCTTACGCATGGGAGAAATAAAAGGAGTTAAAGGAGGAAAAGACAGGTGACCCATGCCTCTTCTCTCTTTCTCCAACATGGATGACCCCACAGCACATGGGGAATCTCACTAATGGTGAGGGTGACTTCAAGTCAATCCCTCTATAATGGATGGGTTTGTAGTCATCTCATACCTTGGGAGTTGAAGAGGGATGGGTTGGGTGTTGGTACAACCCATCATGTCCCCCCCATACCTCCAATTTTCGCCACTTAACTTCAGGGGGTAGTTAAGATGACTTGATGGGGGTTACCCAAGGGTTACCCATGCCAAATGCGGCCCTGGACCCATGGGGTATGACCCAGGGTCAACTTTAACCCATTCTGGACAACCTTGGTCAAGGTAAAGCACAAGAAAAGGCCTCCAAGATTTAAATAGAAGAAAATAAATTCAAATTCAAACTTTTTACAACACAAGTCATAAGTCAGTGTTACAAGAGGGTAGACCAACCCATTCAACCTTATGAAAGACCACATTATGACACCATATCAAACACAGAGTGATCTTGGTTCCTTGTGGAACCAGATCGGCTTAACAGGGAATAACAATAACAAGGTGCAAAATGATCTCCGAAATCTGTGGTTTGATTAGTAAATTCCTGCACACTAAATTGCAAGATCAGTTTCACATATAATCATCATAGCCGAAGCAACTTAAAAACATGCATTATCCTGTCATAGTTCTAAATAGCATAAATGAAATCATATTACAATTTTCCATCATCACCTAATTAACTTTTCTGAAATGTAAACTTATCCAAACATCACCCAATTAGTTTTTCCATAAACAGAATAAAGTTTAATAGTTTAACAAGTCCGGGAACTACTATCCCACACATATAAAAAGTATCAATAACAGTAATGTAATTAGTCACAAGAACAGAAATAAAAAGGTGGTCATCACATTGAAGTTGTTAAAATTGAAGATTGTTTAGATATTGATTCACCCACCCTCTCAGTATCTTGGTGTGTTCAACATAATTTCTTCAAATTTTTACTCCAACTATGACAAAATTTAAAAAATAGGAAAAACACTTCCAGTTTTTGGCAAAAAAGTGGACCCAACTTCTTGCACTCGTCCAAATGGGAGCCTCAAATATTCGACATGGTTGATGCACTTTTTAACAAAATGATTATTAATTAGAATTGAAAAGCATCATGTATTGGATTTAACAAATTAATATTTATTTTGTTGAAAAGTTTAGGCATAAAATTCACCGCTCTAAATAATTCAAGATGAATCTACAACATGAATTTGCACTAATTTAGACATATCAATAAATTAGTGTGAGCACTAAAATTGGTAGACTAGTATATACTTTAGATCCATATTTTAGAATGAATCTACACATAAAGATAATAATTATTTAAGCCAATTTAACCACTTGGGTGAATTAAAAAGTAATCTTCATTTGACATGCCCACACCATTACAACCACACCATACTTGTGCCACATTTTATAGGAATATATCAAATAGAAAATGAGTTTGGGGAAAATTTTAAATGATTAGTTTAAATATATATTTGAACTTTGACATTTTTTTTGTTTTACCATCAAATGTTTTAGCATCTTGTCATTTTTTTTTCTTGGTGGGTAGAATTTACCATCTAATTCAACCCCTAACATGTTTTTAAACAATTTTCCTAAATGTTGAAGGTTTATTGGGAATTTGTGTCGTAAAGCATAAATATTTGTCATTTAAGTGTTAACCTATAAAAACCCTAGTGCAAAATAATAATTATTTAAGCCAATTTGAGCACTTGGGTGAATTAGAAAGTAATCTTCATTTCACATGTCCACACCATTACATCCACAACATATTTGTGCCACATTTAATAGGCATATATCAAATGGAAAATGAGTTTGCAAAAAATTTTAAATGATTAGTTTAAATATATATTTGAACTTTGGCATTTTTTCTTTTGCCATTAAATGTTCTAGCATCCAGGTAATTGTCATAATTTTTTCTTGGTAGGTAGAATTTACCATCTAATTCAACCCCTAATATGTTTTCAAACAATTTTCCTAAATGTTGAAGGTTTAGAGGGGATTTATGCTCTAAACCAAAAATGTGTTCTATTTAAATGTTAACCTATAAAAACCCCAGTGCAAAATAATATCTAAAACATTTAGGAGAAATTTACTTGGACAATGATAAGGTTTAAGGGGATGCCCTTGAAGAAAAATGTATATTTCTTTTTGATATAATATAAAGGAGCTATCCCTTTGGTAGCATCCTACACATCAAAAAAAAATGATAAGGTTTAAGCCCTTAGTAAGGACCAAAAATCATATATCCTCACCTACTTAACACCACCCACTTCCATTCACATTTTTTTCACCCAAAGATCACAACATCATAGAAAAATATTTTACTTTAACAATATGCAAGGATCTATACATAAAAATCTAGAAATGAGAAAAAAACTAATTCAATTTATTATTTAAAATACATCATAATTAATTGGAAAAAAATGGATTTATAGTGCAAGAAATGGATTTTAAATCTTTTTTATGCATTCTCTTTAATATAAATGTTGAGAATTATACAACTTCACAAATTATCCCTCCAGCCTTTCAAATTTTACTACACTGTATTTGTTACACTTGCAAAATATAAGGTAAAATGCAAAGATAAATTTTATAAGAAAAAAGAAACCTAACTTACAAAAAGGAAAGGCATAAATAGAAATACTTATGCATAGAACAGAGCAAATACAATAAAAGTAGATGAGGTGGAGGAAAGGCCTAAATTTGATGGTTGTATGGTTGTATTTATGTTTTCCTATCATAAAATATAATCAAAATTTTATGAAGATTGTATTACACAAAAGGAGATATTTTGAAAGGTAACTTTAAATTGATAATTGACACTAAATGTTTGCTTGACATGTAGGATCAATTCTCAAATTTAGATTGTGTTCAAACAAAAAATGAATTTTGATAAAAGGCAAAGAGAAATGTGTTACGGTAAAATGTGGATCTAAATTTTTGTTAGTAGTAATTAAAAAATAATAAATAAAATATTTAATAAAAAATACGAAAAAACATCTATACACTAGATATTTTTGTTAATTATTTAGTTCCAAGAGATCATAGAAAGATTTCGATATTAAAAGTTAGGTGGTACGATAAAATTTCACTCTATCAAATAATAGAAAAATAATTTAAAAAATTGATGAAAACTAAAGAAAATGATAGAAATAACTATTTTAAAAATTTTAAAAATTATAAATTGAATATACAAAGAAAATGACACAAATCACTAGTTTAAGCATCTTGAAATTCTTGACAATTTGTTTGGTATAATTGACAAAATGTGTTGGATGCTGAAAGATATTAATTTTTGTGGCCCAATAAGACTGAAAAGTGGGACAAACTATTGTGCTTTCACCTCATTACAATATTAATTTTTTTGGCCCAATAAGACTGAAAGTGGTACAAACTATTATGCTTCCACCTCATTACAATATTATTGATGAGAAGACTTTAAAACAAAGTTTATATAAATAAATTACATTATATTTTTTAATCATCAATTTGTTGGAAAATGTTGCACATCTAAATCAAGATTAGTCAAAATGTGGGTTGGTAGCTCAATGGTAAAATATCCTAAAAGCAAATGGGAGGTCCTAGGTAGTCCACAAAAAAGATTATTTGGTATTAGAGCCAAAAACTAGGAAATCTAAGTACTCATAGCGTGACTCAAAGAGAAGTGTTGGAGAAATGAGGCACACCTAAACTATAAAAAGACCAGTCACAATAGCTAATAAAAAGCCCTAAATTCAAATCCTAACTAATCCATAGCAAATTTCACATAATTAGAAAAAAAAAAAACTAATTTAAATAAGTGAGATTTAATATTTATAAATATATTAAATAACTTTAAAATTATAATCATAAGTTTTTAAAGGACTAATAATTCACTCTACTTAAATATTATCCATTTCAATGGTCAAAGAGTCAATAGCGATTTTACACCTCATTCACAACAAAAAGCGGTAAATATTTGTCCTATTTTTATTGGCCAAAACTAATCTATGAGTGGTGAAGTGGATGATATTTAAGAACAACCCTAATAATTAAATTAAAAAATACTCTTTATAACAAATTAACTAAAAAAATAAAAAATCATGTGATCATAAATAAGCTTATAAAAAAGATGACATAATACATAAATTATGAATTAATTTTTTATTCTTTATAATTAAAATAGAATAAATTGATGTGACACTATTTTTTATAAGATGAACTATAATAATTAACTTGAAAAAATAATATAAAAATTCAAAGTCATTCAAATCGCCATACCAAAATCCTAAAATAATACAAAATTTATCTGAACAACTAAAATATGATACTTTGCATGTAGGAGAGTCCATATAATACAGGATGCGGTCGGTCGGGTCATTTTCATACTGCGTCGTGCGTTAACTACTGTTTTAGTTTTCTGGTTTGCCAGATTGGCAGTGGGGAAGCGATGTCGTCGATAAAAAATAACTGGAGTCATGTGATGGCGACCATTCGTGGCACGCGCCGCTGTTTCGTACTGTGCAAGTTGGATTAATAATGAAACAACAATGCCACGTCGCTTTCACTGGGCCCTACGTTACATTTCTCCACTATCATCTCGAATGTCTTCATGCTTGTAAGCCACTTATAACTCTGACGTTTAATTTATATTTGTTAAAATGAAAAATTCCAGAACCACATCTCTCTACAACGACCGGTCACCCAACCAGGCGTTTTCTTAATTATCTTTTCATGGTGAAAGGAACTAGACTTAACGAAAGATGCTGCCCGCCCGCTTCAAAGAAAAAGCAGATATTTGTTTTTGTATAAAAACGAGATCCTGACTTTGCCTGCTGCTTTTTTCTCTCCACATTTCTTTATTGGTTTGGAGGAGCTTTAGCATTAAAGTTGACGGGAATTACAGGGTTTTGGCCGGCACCGGCAGATTAACCCAGCTTAACTCCGTTGACCTAAAAAGACATGTACGACGGCAAATAGTTGAGCAGGCAAGTAAGGTGTAGATTCATTCCGGAGAACTTGGAGTGCATCTATTCCGTCCAGTACGGTAGTTATTGTTTGGATGTGAAGTTAGACTGTTCATTTCATCTTTCCTGTTTTGTCCCTTCGTCTTCCTCAAAGAATATTGCATATATAAGAGAAAAACTTTGAGTTCGTTACTACGATTAATAATACAATTTAATACTGTGCAATCAGAATATTGTATATATAAGAGAAAAACTTTATGTATGCTGTTGGATCATTAATACAATTAATGCCGTGCGATCAGCAATACAATTAATGCCCTGCTTTCGAACGATTGTAACCATATTAGTAAACCACGATAAATTCTTGTCTCTGTGTGCTACTTGATGTGTTCTTTATTTGTCTTATTTCTTAGCAGTTATTTGAGGAATTTCTGGTTTTGGTGGGCAGAATGATTGTATGATGGTATAGAATTTAAAAATGGACATTATTTCTACTGTTCACGTAGAGAGTTCTCCATCAGGAATACATTTATGAGAGTGGCATTTGAATGGTGTATTACAAAATAATATTCTCTGGTTGTGCTGGCCGTCCTCGCGTGTCAGGGTGTGTCGTTAGTAGGATTCATGTGTGCTCAAGTAGCGCTACCAGTTTGAGATAACCTTTGAATTTCCACTTTTTTATGTTATCGAGTAGATAGATAGTAATAATGCCATGGACAGCCAAAAAGTTGGGATCGTTTCTCTTTTTGTGTAATGTATTCATTTGAGCCTGTTGATGCTCCATTCCACTGGGAGCCACAACGATATTAACGGATTCTCCCAAATCCAAAGATTCCTTATCAATGCTTAAAGCAGCAACGTTGGTAATAAGCATCCAAGCTTTACAGCTCCAAGTCACTACAAATACAAGCATTTTGTAAAGCTTAAAATGCCTTAAAGAGATGATTTATGGGAGTGATTCTGGTAGAGGACCAACCAATGTCAAGGAAAGTGATGAAATTTGTAAAATCATTAAATAATGCTGCTTTAAAATCACAGGAAAAATAGTTGAATAGTAAAAATTCTGTAACTTAAAAATAATTTTTAATTTAAAAAAAAACTTTATCCAAAATATTGGTCCTTTTCCAAATAGTCAAAGGGTTGAAAGGAGAAGCATAGGTGATGTGGTTAGTACAGGGAATGGTAAGTACTGAGTGTTTGCGAATTAGAGGATAGTTTGAATCTTGTATTTCTGTGGGTATTCCTCATTTTAGCTGAATTTTATTGAGAATAGGCAGCTCTGTTTATAGTGACTGTTAACTAGAATCAGAAACTTAATACATTGAATGAAGGTGTTATTTATCATAATGGAACACCTGATTTAAATAGAGATAATGAAAGATTACTTTATTGAAAAGAGACAAGTTTATAATGACTGTTAACAGAATCAGAAACCTAATACACTGAATGAAGGTGTTAGTTACCATAATGGAACACCTGATTTAAATCGAGATAATGAAAGATTACTTTATTGAAAAGAGGCAGGTTTATAATGACTGCTAACCACAATCAGAAACCTAATACACATGAAACAATGAAAGTATTTATTACTAAAGTAGAACTCCTAACTTAAATAGAGATAATAAAAATTTAGAGATAATAAAACCTTGTAACTAATTTCCCTGTTCAAAAAAGATAGAAGTATAAAGAGAGCAATTATAAGGTCAGTCTGACCGACTACCATTTAAAGAAGTTTGACGTACGGGGCAAAACATGTAACGAACCAATCAATCCAGGGTTTACCGGCAAGAGAGAATGATGTAAGAAAGAAGGTTGTTCTTGTTATACCTAAGATGAAAAATGTTAGAATGTTTTTCTTTTAAGGAATGTAGTGATTAATTATTCACGGACTTGACGTGACGCAGTCCACCAGATGAAGCGTACTCCCCAAGTAAACGACATGTTTAGCATGACGTCGATAAAATAATCGTAGATCTTTAAGATAAATATAATCAAATACAAATTTTTAATTGAAGATGTCATTTTCTTTTCGTCTCAATATATAGGAGGTACAAAGGAAAGTCTTCCCTTGCCTGCCTTTTATATACATGATTCGACTAAAAGGCAATCTGTACAAAGATTAAAAAATAAATGGAAAAATAAGTTAAAAGAACATTCTTTATGACCCCCGTCCTCGTGCGTTAGAGATTCCAAAACTTTCTTACAAGTGAATAGATAAACTTTTCCAAATAATTTTCATCTTTTAAATAAATTATGCTATGTTTTATGAGGATTTAATTGTGTAATTTTTTTTAGTTAAATGCATTAATCTATATTTTATGAGTAGTCTTATCAAATATAAACTTTGAGAGATATAGCATTCCCATAGTTTTTAATAGTGATTATGAGTGTTTTTGGATTAAACTATATAGTAGTTTTATCATTAACGTTTTTGATTGATCTCATCAAGATGACGAAAAGCTTTGATGCTAAAAGCTTTTCCTCATCTTGATGATGAATCATGGAGCATGATCTGAAAAATTGATAATTAATGTAAGAGCGGGCCCCTCTTAATAAATAAAATTATTCAACAAAATAATTATTTTGAATAAAATAATAATAAAATTAAATAAACACAAGAATAATGGTCATTAGTAGAACAAATTTAGTAAAACTAAGCACAATGTTTAGTAGTTTTTTTTTTTTTAATTTACAAAGAGAAAGAATATCTATTTATTTGTAATAATACAAGAGATAATCAAAATAGTTTTTTTTTATAGGATACAATTAAGAACTTAGTCCTTTTACAATTATCAAGGCCATAAAGGCTCAATTCAATAGTGTCATACAAATACACTATTACCTGATAGCACTTCATGTTGACATTATCTTTGAAACATGTAGAGGAGAGAGAGGGAGAGCATCATCGAGGTGCTTTTTTTTCCCAACACACAAAGCCTAAGCTTCCCTGCACTAATTCCCAAACTGTAGAAGTCCAACCCTTCAATGAAGGATCTAGAAGACTGAAACTAGCATGTGTGAAAAAAATCTAGTGCAACATGTAATCACTAGCATACTATCTAATGTACATCTCCTCAAAAACATGATATGATAGAGAATAAAATTAAATTAATTACTATACTTATATTCAATTTAAAACTTTGGCCAAAGCATCTTTTTATATGCAGTACTACACTGATATATTAGGTTGTAAGCTAGTAAGTTAACTTAATATTCTCTAGTTACTTCATATTCAACATCTCTCTCTCTCTCTCTCTCTCTCTCTCTCTCTCTCTCTCTCTCTCTCTCTCTCTCTCTCTCTCTCTCTCTCTCTCTCTCTCTCTCTCTCTCTCTCTCTCTCTCTCTCTCTCTCTCATTGTGAAGATTATAGAAACACCTCTAAAATTGCTATATAACATATAATCTACTTTTCTAGACAATTCATAATATATTTTTAATAGAAATATATTTTTTATAGATTGCATATAGGTTCTTAAAATCAACACATAAAAGACAATTAGCAATCAAAATGCCACAAACAATACTATGCAATAGCTAACAATGTAGTGTAATGATGTCTTAATCATAGCATAATGATATCATGACATTCATATCAAGATGGAAATGTTTTCCAATATCCAACAAAAGCAATACTAACACATTTAAAGTGCTACCCAAGTTTACCATGCACTTAACTCATAGGGTATAAACTCACTAGATTGGAGGAGATATAATCAACCACTAAAGTGGACTTTAGTTTTTATTAGGATAGTTTAATAATTAGTAACTTAATCATTTTGTAGTAATAACTACTACCATAGTCACAACTATCCCATGTAATATCATAGAACTTAGAGCATCACTTTATAAAAGAAAGACTTGGTCAAAGCATCACCAAATGATAATCAGAAGAAATTTTATTGAATTTATCACTATTTTCCCTATCTAACCTAGGGAAACCAAAAGGAGGAGGTTCCACAAACGCTTCATAATTCCATAAAGGATAGTGCTACAAGTTAATACAATTATAATGTCACATAATTTCTATACAACTAGACCTTTAAGAATCCCTTCCATTTAACAGAAGAACATCCATTGCAATACTCTAAAGATCTATACACACACAAACAATAAATAAAGTATTTGTAATGTCAAAAATTGCATACCCTTGCAATTACATTCTACATTTTTCACTCAATTCAGTGTCCGCTTCCCTTGTGTGTTTTCATAATAATTTTTATCCCATCTTAGTCCTTTATACTCATTTTTAAAAAAAAAACATTTTAATGCCTTGTACTTCTCTTAGCCCGAAGATGTTTCATATGACCAAGAAATATAATCACTTGGACGCTAGCGCTTAGCATAGATGTCCATTCATCGTGGTCAACATCCCGCGTATGTGTGGCATTACGTGATCCATTTTTAGGACATGTTGAACATCTTCTGCAGTGTAAGAGATTCTTGTAATGCTCCTCCAAATTTGAACAACTCTTTTCCTATCTTGCATGTCTATCCTTTCTCTCTCAATCTTTAATTTTTTGAATGGATCTCTTGTTGGCTCTTGGCTCTCTTCTTCTCTTTTGATTTTCTGTTAAAATATGAAGGATAAACTCTTATGGCTTTCACCATAGCAGCTATTAAAAATATTAATGCTCTCCTGAGTTGTAGCACCATCTTTTCTAGCTTTGTGAAGGCTATATTTGCAGATTGAGCATTGTGGAGGCTCTCTTCTAAGGGGTTTGAGTTATTTTCATATAGATTTTTCCCTCAACGAGATTGTAGCCTCCTCCTTTTCATTTGAACTGGTAATATTGTTTAAACATTAAGAAATAAGTTTTGTTTATAGATTTTGACATACATTGCTTTATTTATTCATTAACAAATTTGTGGTGTAGACCACCACTCTATTTCTCTTGCATACACTAAGGTATTATTTCTTGTAGACTAGGGTTGATACTTTTGGTTTTCATTCATTTTTCATTGCTAGTTATTTCTTAGACACACTTAAGAGGTAAGAGTGCACACATTTATCCTTATTTCTATCTATCTTGGCTACTTGTGGAGGTTAAAAGACCAAAATAGGGGGCTTCACTTGAAGGCAAGCTCCTAAGCAGTCCCAACAATTTCTCTTGTCCTTAGAAATAGGTATTTTTAGGAAGAATATTCAACCACATGAAGGTTTTGTCAATATTTCTTCCCTTCTCTTCTCAATTTCTTATTTCATTAGATTTTGATAGAGTATCTACATTATTTTCATCTCTATTATTGCTTGGTACTTTGATATTGATTTTCTTGTTTAATATTGCAGACTAGTAAATTTCCTATGCTAGAGATTTGACTTTTATGTATGATTTGGAATCTAGTGCTTAGCGCAGACATCCCCATGACACGCTATCATCCTAGACACTAAGCTTCATTCTTCTATATTAGGTTCCTTAGTATTTTCCATTTCTTGTTTTGTGTTTAAATTTTTTGAATTCTATTTACAATAGCTTATTTCTAGTATTTTGTCAGTTTTTCATCTTCTAAAAAAATAGTCTAGTTTCTTTTCATTTTCCTTAGCACAAAGTGGGTCTATTAATGTTAGTCTATCTAGAAAAGTAAATAGCAAAAACTAAATAGGACCCTAGTGTAGTTGTAGTGAAAAGCTCCCTTTATTAATACATTTTAATCAAGGTGTAACTTTTCCTCTACATTTTGGTAAACTCAATGCATTTAAATTTCTAAACATCTTCTCAAACACTCAAAACACTTCTTAAACAATAAAAGTCTTCTTTCATCACATTTTTCTGCATGTTGTGAGGGCAAAACACTTTGTTTACAAGCTTCACAACCTAGTCATCTAATTCACAATATATTATTTGTAGAAGTTTGTGAGACACCCTTATAATGGCTCAATCTGGTACCCCTAACACTCTAATTTGGTTAGCACTAGATTTCGTACGCTTCTCTTATGATACTACTATCACAACTCTTCCTTCTCTATCTTCTTTCATGGTTGTTCCCCTGACTAGTTACCATGATGCCAAAGCAACTTTTGATCATGATGGTGCACTAGGTAGTGTCCCAACAGAATAGACCCATGAGATAGACTATCATTTGCTAGATTTTTAGGATCATTTGTGTCATGAGGACTTGCCTAGGTCTATTATTCCTCTAGTTGATGCTCTTCATGCATTGTTAACTATTCACCCTAACGGTCTTGACTTCCTACATGGTATCACCCATATCATTCACAATGATACTCCACCATTGGTGAGCTATTGTTTGGGACCTCAAGACTCTCATTCAAATATAAATGGTAATTAACTTTCTAGTCCTATGCCAACCTCATGCACATAAACAATCACATCTTCACATATGGATACCAGCACTATATAGCAAGGAAGTGCAAGTGCTAGTTCATCTGGAGGCACAGTGAACCCCATTAACCAATATGGGTATGTTTCTCCCTCACATCCCTTACCGTTTACTTTTCCTATTGGTTCCCTTGGAGCCTCTTAGTAGCTATCCCTTCCCCTTACTCCTACTCCACTTTTTGCACCTATGCACACTATCGACCCCATTGTCAACCAACTTCTTTAGAACATTGGTTCCCTGCAATAGTGGCTTGCTTCGCTCTCCAATTCATCTACACAAACTCTCATTCCTACCTATTATAGACACATGCCACTTTCACTTTCCATTCTCTCTACCCCCTTCCCTCAAGGCTTTGAGGCGACTCGATTCAAAAATTATTCTGTGAAAGGTGATCCCCAAACACATGTATTTGCCTTCACTGCTTTGTGTAGTGATTTTATCTTTCAGGATGCTTTGCTAGCAAAGATATTACCATGGTCATTGAAGGACATCGCATTGGATTTGTTTTGCTCACTTCTTCATCATTCTATTATTTATTTTGAATATATGGTTAATCAATTCTTATAGCATTTCTAGGCTAACATTGGGCTACAAGTCACCTTTATTGACCTCGTCCACTATCACCAAGGAGTCAGTGAGAAGGTTACTAATTTCATCTATAAGTATCAAGCAGTCTTCTCACAAATACCTTATACCCTTCCAAATTATGACATGTAGTAGGTTTTCATTGGAAGCCTACAACCACAAATTAGGGATAAGATTTTGTTGATGAAGTATCAATCTTTCATGCACTTATGTACAACACTCTATGACTACTAGTAGTTTGTTAGCTAGTTCAAGGTGCTACTTCACTAGCTCGTATTGGGTAGTCTGGTGCTTCTTCTTTCATTAACTATAAAAAGAACAATTTTTTTTCAAAAATAATGCATCAATGATTATAAAAGTGCAGTGGATTTAGCACTCTCACAGGTTTCTCTAGCCCTCTTTACTCCAAAAATGTAGAATAACTATAAATTGACTCCTCTCATGGAGTCTCTCTATTCAATTTTATAGCATCTTGTCATGCCCACATTTCCCATGCGGTCACAACACGCAACACACATGTCATGTCCACATTTGTCATGTGGTCATGACACGAAATATCAAAAAATTTCCATGCTTCCCTTGAAACCCCCTCACACACGTCTGCATGCTCGGTGGCAATACACATAAGGCGTAAACATGTCAATCAAATGCAGGGTAATGCGATCACATGCACATTCCCCTACGTGATGAAAGTTGACTAAGGGGGTTAATGCGACACGAGAAGCGTCACTATTAGGGTTAGGATCAAAAGATCAAAACCCTAAGTTTACCGAAGTGGGTGAAAGGATTCCGATACGAGTTGAAATCGAAAGACTAATTCAAAAGCATAAATGAATTAAATAATAACTTAATTACGACCATCAAGTTTGCGGGAACATCAAACATTACTCT
This sequence comes from Cunninghamia lanceolata, assembly GCA_027924645.1. NCBI lineage: Eukaryota > Viridiplantae > Streptophyta > Pinopsida > Cupressales > Cupressaceae > Cunninghamia > Cunninghamia lanceolata. The sequence continues at coordinate 2,415,380 of BSBN01000433.1, read as the reverse complement.
ACACATGGTTTAAAATCACTAAATTATATTAACCCTAGATCCCCAAAAATCTGAAAGCATAACGCCTCTTGGGCATGAATAGGGATTATTCGAATAAATAAATTTTGACCAAAGGTTCCCCTAAGCTTTACCAAATTGGATTTAATGACTATTTAATTATTACACACTGTAATAATTAAATTAAAGCAACTAAATTAAATAAAAAGAAATAAAAGTAACCTCTGCGATTAAATTAATTTGAATCAATTTAGAAAAGAGGGATTTACACTATTTAAAAGTCAAAGGGTAACTTATAAGGGAAAATAAACCCCCAATCTAATAATTAAATTAAATCCATATATTTCCCCTAGCTCAATTAATTAAACTCCAAGAGCGAAACATTCAATTTAAGGAATTTAAATTCCATCCCTAGATAAAATAAATAATAACTAAAGAAAATAACACTACTAGATAAACAACCCACTTTTAAATTAAAATTACCCCTAAACCCCATTTAAATAAAAAAGATAAAACAAATGCATAAGTCAAAAGTGAGGGAAACTAATTAAAAGCTAATTTTAAATACAAAGCCCTAAAAATCCTCACAATAAAAAAAATATCCTTATGGGAAGAGAGAAAAGCCCTAACCCTACTCAACTATTTTAATTTTGTTTTCTTTTCTCTTTTTTCTCTCCATCTTCTTATTTCTTCTTTTCTTCTTCTCTCATTGTTTTGTAGGTCTGAGAAGGAGGCAGCCATGGCTGTCACTCCCAAGAAGAGGTGTATATATATATATATATATATATATATATATATATATATATATATATATATATATATATATATATATATATATATATATATATATATATATATATATATATATATATATATCTTCTGGTTATATACCAGAGGTATTTTTTTCATTATAAATATGCAACTGTGTATACTCATACAATATATATATATATATATATATATATATATATAGTTTTATCAGTAAAAAGGAATAATAATAAACTACAGAGCTGTAGGGCCGAATGGCCAAGGGGAAGGGGTGTTGGCACAATGGTGCCGCCTGAGGTAAGTCACTGTTGATGACGGTAAGGGAGATTTGTAGGTTTAAGGGATGTGGGGGGGGAGGTTACTTTCCCCCCACACCCTTCTCTAAAATAAAACGATAGCAATAGGGGCCACGGTGGGGGATTCAACCCCCCCATCGCCCAACACACTCAACACTCTGACGATGGTGAAATTTGGGGGTGGTAGCCCCTCCCAAGACCCTCAATACATTCCAAAATCTTTGCCTTCACACAGCGACATACAACTGTTCGATTACTTTTTTTTTTAATATAAAAAAAATCTATATAATAAGAGGTATGCTTTATATATATATATATATATATATATATATATATATATATATATATATATATATATATATATATATATCCTCTCTGTATTATACACAGTCAGTCAAAAGAATTTTTCCAGCATTATAATAATATGTAAAATATGAATTATATATATATATATATAAAACAACAACTATCAAAAGAGTAAATAAAATTTCTTTCTCTTCTATGCAATTATGTAAAGCTTTTTTTTAAATGAAAAGAAGGCACAATCCCTATACATATATATATTTTTTAAATGACAACCACTATATATATATCCTTCTAGTGAGATAAAAACAACAACCTTTTTTTTTAAATCAAGAATACAACAACAACATTTCTTTTATTTACTTGAAGGAAACATATGAGACTTCTAATAAATTTGAGCATACATTTTCTTTTCTTTTACAAACAATTTCACAATTCCCTTAAAAATAAAACCAACAACTTATTTCTTTCATTTGCTTGAAAACATAAGTGAATCAAATTTAAACATTTACTTACAACAAATATGAAGTTTTACATGTAATATTTCTTTCTTTGTACATTTTCTCAAGCACATGAAACAAAACAACGACTATATTTTTATTTCCAACTTCAATAAAGCTAAATACAACTCAAAATTTATAAACATATAACTTTACAAACCAAGAGAGAAAAAGATCTTCTCTCTATTAACTTGAAACAAATACACAAGGCCAAACTTGGCCATAACTCTCTCAAGAGCCAAAATGACAACATAAAGATAAAAAGTCTTTCTTTTTCTTCCAAGCTCCAAAACTTCAATGAACCTGCAATAACAACTATGGAAAGGGGGAAAAAGCCACGTGAATACCACTCTCCTCCCTACCATAGACTCACTCATGAGTCACCCCTGAGCTTGGAGGTCATCCACGCACAAGGAGCTTTCACACCACATCACAACAAAACACACAAAGCAATCAACAAGAACTCCCATGGCTTGCACAAAATAAAACTCATAAAAATAAGTTTAAAGGGGTAGGGGAGTGGACATCACTTAACTCAAGAGTGCCACTCCAAATATCTCCAAAAAACCAATTTTTCACAAGGCCTCAAGCCAACACATATATACCAACTTTCACATAATTCTCCATGGCTCTCAAGCCATTCAAAAATACTCATTTTCTCAACTTGCCCTTAAGGCTAAAATACTACAAGAACTAGGATGTGACCTCGAGGAGGTTCACTCCTCCCCCACCCCACACATGTTGAGTATTTTCTTCAAATGGAGAGGCTCTTACAACACCCATAAAAATCCCCTAACAACAAATGTAAAATACACACACACACAAAGTCATACAAGAAATGTAAATTGCATAAGGAAAGGCATTTAGCCTTGAATCCTACCTTTAATAGACCACAAGAAAGATAATTGAAGAAGAGCCCTTCCAACTCCACCTCCAAGTCCTTCTCCAAATGAGCCTCTAAAAATTCCTCTAACTCTCTCCCCAAATTCAAATTAAAATAAAAATTGAAAACAAATCAACAACCCTCTCCCTCTCTTCAAGAGGGATTAAAATAGGCTCTCCTCATGAGCCTTGAGGAATGAGAAGGTGACACATGTCACCTTCTCCTTCCTAAAATCCACTTGCAAGTTTCATGGAATGTGGTGGTGACACATGTCACTCACCCATTCCACCAAGTCTTGCCCCCTCCACTTGTGCTCTCTCACACATGTGGGAGAGAAAAGTGGAGCCAAAGAAGGATGTGTGTACTACAAGTGCCCCAATCATATCCTCCTATGAAAGCTCACAAAACCCCAAGGTACCCTCACCAATTGTGGGAGAGCCTTGGAGTTGAGTCCTCCACAACTTAGGGGTCTTGAAGACTTCCCCAAGCTTTGGGAAGAGGTGTCGATGAGGTTGAGTGTTTGACCCAACCTTCCACCCCTTCCCAAACTTCCATTTTCGTCACTTTACTTTAGGGTGAAGTTTAATTGACCAAATGGGAGTTTACCTAAGGTTAGACAAGCTCAAATGGTCCCTAGACCCTAGGGGTACAACCCAGGGTCACTTTTAACCCATTTTGAGCACCATAGGGTGAGTAAAATCACATAAAAAGGGGTCACAAAAATTAAAACTCAAAAATAAAAATCAAGTGAACATAACACCTTTACAACATAAAATACAATCAAATATAAAAGGGGTAGACCTATCCCAAGCAACACCACACAATAACATTATGAAATTCCATCATGCATAACATAGTTGATCTTGGTTCCTCTTGGAACTAGACCGGCTTATCACGAGAATTCACAAAGTGTGTGGGATCATCTCCAATTATCTGTGGCTTGGTTAGAACACTTGCGCACTTAAACAAAAGATTAATCCAACATGTATATCATAGCCGTAGAAAAGTAAACATATACTCACACCAGCACATAAACATATAAAACAATCGTAAACATCACATCATAATTAGATACATAATTTTGCATTTCTATAATCCATCTCAAGGTAACATTGCATAATAAATCCATGACAATGATCACATAACTAGTGTCTCAAATAGTATCATAATGCAAATCACATGTCAATATCCTCATCAGTGAATCGAACACAAGATCTAGTCTAATCACAATCATGCTAAACATAGTAAATCAAAAGTAAAAGCATATAGTCTAATAGTCCTGCATATCAAGATCAACAGTCCCCAAAAGTCTAAAATGTCTCCAACAGTAATATAAAATGATCAAATTAAGAGAGTGAAAAGGTAGGCCTCACACATCTCCTAAATAACAAATTAGTGTAGTTACCGCCCATTCATCCCCTTGAAACTCACAAACCCTTGCTACCTTCTTACAACCTGAAGGCCTTTTGTTAGTTCCATAGAGTCCCTAGCCATGACACTAAAAGATGCTTGCATCTTAAACATATAGTGCAAGACCTCATCGATTAGAATTTCATCCAAGTATCTAGCATGAATGACAAAGGAAACAAGTCTATCACTCCACCCAACCAACATTTGCAAATCTATACCAATCCCTTGTTGCACCATTTGTCTAACTTCATAGACCTCCCACCCTCATTTGTGGCACTAGATAGAACTACTGATATTCATTCTTCATATGCCAAAATGGTAGGAATGGTGGATGTTCACTCTCGCCCAACTCTAGAGCGTCTTGTTCCTGAACCTGTCATTTCTTTCTCCTCCTCTGATGTCCCTACCAATATATATGATGGTCCTCTAAACATTACCACTGAGGTCAATGGGAAACCCGTAAATGGTGTCCTAGTTGACCCTGCTTGCATGGTAAATGTCATTACAAAGGAATTTCTATATATCCATATGTTGTATAAGGACATGTACGAGCAATTGGTCTATATATGGTCTCATGATGGGATGTCCTACCCCACCCTGGGTTTGATTACCCTTGCCATCCAGGTTGGACCCAAGACCTTAGACATTTCTTTCTCAATCATTCCTATCTTAGATCATTTTCATCTAAAGTTGGGCCATCCATGTCTCACTTCTATGAAAGCAATCATGTCTATAGTCCACAAGTGTCTAAAGTTCCCCCATGATGGTGTAGTGCACACAATCCATCATAGTGGATTTAATCCTCTCACCATGCATGGTAACTTTTCCTTAGACTACTTCTGGTTGACCTCGACAGAGCCTCTCTAACCACATAATGACTTCTTGTTCATATCATACTAGAAGTTCAAAGCTAGTTTGATAATGCAGTTGTCTAGTAGCATTCCTCTTCATCTCTCGCAGTTGCTTCTCACTCAATCCCTCCACCTTCAGAGGCTTCTTTTATTCCTTCTATTGCCCCATCTATAGTTAAAGAAAAGGTGCCCATGCAAAGTGTACCTCCCTATTCCCATGCTCCTAGTTTGTACTCAGTAGTCCCACCCCCAGCCTCATGCTCAAGACCTAGAGGTTAGCCACTATCACAACCTCATGTGCCGCATGCTCCTAGAGTTTCTCAACCTTTAGTGGTTTCTTTTGTTCTTCATGCCTCTTCAGTGGCACGAGGAAAGCAACTCGTACTAAGTGATCCTCCTCATTCTCCCCTCAAATTCCTTGAACTTTGATGCTTACTCCTATTCCTCCTATCTCTTTAGAGACATGAGGAAAGCAACTTGTGTCATAGGATCCTTCGCCTCCCCTTATGGTTTCCTATTCTTTAGTGGTTTTGTCTATTCCTCCTCTTGTCCCTAAGACAAAAGATGAAATGGAACCCATGTTAGAAGACCCCCGACTCCATCAATAGAGGCCTTGGCTTGTACTCGATGCAATCAGCTTGCAAGAGATTGCAAGCATCATTGACATGCCATTGCTCGAGAGCATGTTGCGAATGCACAATCTCTCCCTGAGTGCCCTCCTCCTATGTAGCTGCCCCCAATCTTGCCCCTCCTTCAATGTCTCAACCTCCTCTTTCTTAGCCTATGCCTCTCCCATCCTCGAACCCCACTACTCCTCAGTTGAGTATAGACAAACGTCACCCCAAAAGGGAGCAATTAGTCTTGGCTCCTTCTATGCGGGACCCCATCCTCCCTTCCATTATTGACATACCACCTCTCTTTGATCCCTTTGATCTTCCTAATATTAGTGTTATTTATAGTACCACCCTCTCTACTCTCATTCCATTCTAGCATACCTACCATGTAGTATTTCATGATATCCTCCACACTACTACCATAAACATCAACATTCCCCAACTACCACCCAAGCACAAGCCTGAGTATTACCCCACCCCTCCATTCTACAAGATAAAGCACATGCCACTATCTCCACCACCTTTAAGCCCTTTTGCATCACTTCTTCCAGTTGTGGAGGATGTTCCTCCACCTATGACTCTCAGTGCTTGCATTTCTATTGATAGCACTGATGAGCCATGTTTGGTTCACTACTCTAACAATGACTCTATTGATTCCTCCCCTACAGAGTGAACCTTTGAGTTCATCCTAGATATCCCCTCATTGTCCATGATTTTTACAAAATCGTTGACAATTGCTTCTACCAGTTTTCAAGAGGATCATGTTCTTGTTGCTAATCCTCTACACTTGGTTCTAGGGGAGTCTGCTTGTACCGCTCTTAGTGTGGTTCCTTTGTTAGCTATTCCTCTATCCCCTTATGATAGTCAAGATTGGGACATGGATGACCTGATGATGCTGAAACCATGAGGGTTGTACCTTCATTTCATGTGTTTATATGTTTTTTCATACTTTCTTTTCATGTTTTCCCCCACATAAACATGTTTTATATGTTTGTTAGTTTTGCCTGGAGGACCCATGATGCCCTTGTAGACACATGGATATAGGAGGAACAAAAAATGCTGTGACATTCTTCTATTTATTTCTAAATTTTCTATACATGTTGTCCACTTAGTGATTTTGGCATTTTGGGGATGATGCAAAGCATTGGAAGACTTAGTTTCCTTCCATGTTGACCCAAAATTTTTCTTTTTTCTTTTGATCTCTTGTAAAATTCTTTCTTTGTACTCATAGTTCTATGTTCTTAGGGAATGATGATGATTATTTTAGTTGTCCCTTGATGATTCTCCTCTCAAAATGCATACTGAACCTAAAGCATGTAGATCCCTTTATGTTTTTAGTGATGTTGCTTGTTTTTATGTGACATGTGTTTGCATTTCTCAGTATCATACCATGCTTACACAAGCTTTTGTGTATCATGCCTGCAACATCACCTTTGTCGCCTCTCTTTGGAGGCATTTTTTTCCTTTCTCTTGAGGCAACTTTGGGAACATATCTTCCTAATAAATGTTCTCCTAAATCTCTCTTCCCCTTATTCTACCTTAAAAAACTATTTGTATACTATTGATTTATGCAATTATTTTAAGGTGGGGGCATACTTTAATGCTTTTCCACTTTCACACATATCACATTGATGGTACGCTCCCCAAGTGTTTGCTTTTGGTAGCATTTGTAGCTTATGGTCCTGAGTAAACACACTTGCTTAGCCTGACCACCCTTTTCAACTACCATTTTAGCACTCTTTGTGAGTCACCTAACAACATAGTTTGTTAGTCCTAGTGGCCCACAAGATTTTGGTATGGTTCCTATCTCTTTTAGTGTGCTAGCCCTAGAACCATACTTGGCATCTTTCTAGCTCTCGTAGTGTGCTAGAAATGCCCCTTTTGCATTACTTCCTTTTCTTTCTTGTGTGTGATTTGTGCTATAATGTTATAGATTTTAGTAGAATATGTACTAGATTATATGATTTGATAACCTTGGTGTTTAGACAAATCATATCTAATCTAATCCTTTTAAGCATAGATCTTATATATGTTGGGAATTAAGGTGTCTCAACCTTGGTAATTCCTTGTATTATTTTCATTGTATTTATTTATTCATTGCCTATGTTGTAAATTAAATTGTAAATTCATTTTGTCATCTTGTGGGATGTGGCACGGTGATGTGTCATCCTACATGGAAGATGACAACTTGTAATTTTGTCCTCACATGAGGAGATAGGCATCCCACTTTGTGGTAGGAATATTTTTCCATGTGTCGACATCTTGGATGTTGTGTAAGGGAATATTGACCATAACGGTCATGACAAATTCCTATGATGAAGTTATGACATGTAAGAGTCAGAAATAGGAGAATCTATGACAGGTGAAGACATGTGTTGAAGAGCATCTTTGAAAAAGGCATCTTTGGGCACCCCAAGGTGGACTATGACATGTTGTAAAAGAATATGATATTTATAGCTTGTGTATGACAGATTCTCTTACAGATGTAAGTTGTAACTGTTATGACAGATTCTATGACGGTCATAAGAGTCGTAAGAGCATCTGTCATAGTCCATTTTGGAAATAGGTGACCTCTTTGGGATGGGGTGTGTGGATGAGTGTCAGAAGCATCTTACAATGTTGACCAAGTGTCCATAGGTGTGGGTTTTGGGCCATGAGGCCAAGTTGGACGCCCATTCCAAGATAGAGGCAATTTTGCCTTGTATTTTCTATATAAATAGGTGCTTGGAGGAGGAGATGTATTACAGGTTTGACAAGTACTGTTATGCTGCCAGTTTGTCTCTAGATATGAGTGTCAAAGACTCCTGAGAGCTTGCATTGCAAGTGTATTGTAAACCATTTCAGTTTTGTTAATACATTGTGTAGGTTTTGGAGTGTGGGGTTTTTCACCTGCTAAGGGTTTTCCCCATGTATATCTTGTTTCTCTCTTCTTCTGTCTCACTTTAATGTTTATGTGTTTGCTGCAATATCTCTATTGTCTCTGTTAGTGGGTTTAACATTGCTGTAATAGTAAGGATAAAATTGAATTTGCACTCTCCTCCCCTCATTAGATTAGTGTAGGAAGCATTTTCCGCACACCTAGCTTCCTTTTAGTTGGTATCAGAACTTGATCACCATTGGTCCTAGTTGTTGGGTAGGGTTTATTTGAGCTGATCTTAGGTTGAGTGGGAGTGTTGTGCAGAGTATTCTATATCTTGTTGCAAAAAGGAGATGGTAACCACATTCAGAAGGTTAGAGGTTGAGAAATTCAATGGCACTAATTTTGAGTTGTGGAAACTCAAGATGGAGGACCTACTTGTTGATCGTGACCTATGGGAAATGGTATCTGGTGTTAAACCTACAGCAATGTCACAAGCTGATTGGGACCTCAAAGATCAGAATGCTAAGGGTCTCATAAGACTCTATTTAGCTAACTCTGTCCTATTGAATGTCCATGAGGAGAAGAGCACGAAAGATCTTTGGAAGAAGTTGGGTGATGTTTATTAGGTCAAGTCCTTGGTAAACAAACTTTTTCTAAAAAAGAAGTTGTTTGCTCTGAAGATGGAAGATGGAGGTTCTGTTGTAGACCACATGAATGCTTTCAACATGATCATTGTACAGTTGACATCTGTGGGTGTAAAAATGGAGGAGGAGGCTCGTTGCATGACCATGCTTTATTCTTTGCCAGATTCGTGGGATCATCTTGTCATAGCTATTGGAAGCACCACTACCACCTTCAAGATGGAAGATGTGGTGTCCTCGATGTTATCTAAAGAAATATGGAGGAAGGCTTCTAAGGCAGCCAAAGAGGCTCTTGCGGTTCATGGAAGACCCAAAGAGAAAGGGAAGAAGAAAGACAAGAAAGCTAAGAAGGGCATATCCAAATCCTGTGGGAGATCCAAATCTCTTGGAAAGTCCAAGGCTCTTTATTGGAACTGTGGAAAATCTAGGCATGTTTGAAAGGAATGTAAAGAGGAGAAGAAAAAGAAGAAGAAAGCTCCTGATTAAGATTATGACAAGTCACAAGATGATGGTGATGCCTTTATCGCAGCCCTGGCCACCCAGGCATCTGATGATGTGTGGTTGATTGATTTTGGTGCATCATTCCACATGACCTCACATCGAAATTGGTTCATGAAATATGAAGAGTTTGATGGTGGAAGAGTGTATCTGGGTGATGACTCTCATCTGAAGATTGTTGGTTGTAGTAGAGTCTCAATTTGATTCCTTGATGGATGAGTGAAGGGGATCACTAGAGTTATGCACATTCTAGGCCTTGCACGAAACTTGCTTTCTGTAAGTATGTTGAATGATGCAGGTGTGCAGGTTGTCTTTTTGAAGGATGGGTGCAAGATGACTAGAGGATCTACGGTGCTTGTGAAGGGTGCTTGGAGAGGTACTTTGTTTCGGCTGGAGGCATGCACTTCACAGTGCAATAGTTCTTCTGACTCAAAGAAATGAGCTGTAGTCACTTCATCCCAACCATTTGAATGAGCAGTGAAGAAATCTGTTGTAACTAGTTTTGATGGTAGTGCACATGCTATGGAAGCTAAGCTTCCTGTTGAAAAGAGTATGTTATGGAATTTGAGATATGGCCACATTGGTGAGAAGGGTCTATGTACCCTGAAAAATAAAAACCTCATTGAGGGGTTGAATGATTGTAATCTCGAGTTAGACTTTTGCAAACATTGCATTTATGGAAAGCAAAACCATGTTTAGTTTTACTCTAGTTCTCACAAGTCTTCTAGTGTATTGGATCTTATTCATTCTAATGTGTTTGGTCCTGTTAATGTTCCTTCAATTTCAAAATATGTATATTTTGTATCTTTCATAGATGATTACAGTAGAAGGACATGGCTTTATTTTATAAGAAGTAAGACTAAAGTCTTTAGTCAGTTTAAGTGTTTGAGAACTGACAACGGTGGTGAGTTTTGTTTGGCAAAGTTTGATAAGTTCTGCAAAGAGAAAGGGATTGAAAGGCATAAGACAACTCCATATACCCTGTAGCAAAATGGAGTTGCAGAGAGGATGAACAAAACACTAATGGAGAAGGCTAGGAGTATGCTTAGTGGAGCAAGCCTCGAACAAAAGTTTTGGGCTGAAGCTGTTGCCACTACTTTCTATCTGGTAAATAGATTTCCTACATCAGCTCTTGTTGGTAAGACACCTATGGAGGTGTGGTCTGGTAAGAAGCCTTCAGTTAGACATCTTTGTGTTTTTGGTTATGAGGTATTTGCACATGTGCCTAGGGAGAAATGGTTTAAATTGGAGAATAAGGTTGTTAAATGTATTTTCATTGGCTATGGTGTCGGTGTGAAAGGATACAAGCTTTGGGATCTAGTGGCTGAAAAAGTGTTGTATAGCAGAAGTGTTATATTTAGAGAGCTAACACCTTCTTCTATTGTTCTACAGCCAGAATAGACAAAAAAGAAAGAGGATACGGTTTAGTTTCCTTCTACCCCTGAGAAGACTGAATAGATAGACCCTGTGAGACCTGATGATGAGGAGAGCTCTAGTAGCTCTGAAATCTCAGAAGAAGAAGCAAAACCTCAACCTCAGTCATTAAGGAGGTCTACACGAACAAGAAAGAAACCTGATAGGTTTGGTTATTCATTACTTGATTCTAGTTGTGCTTTTGCTTTACTTACTAACACTGATGAGCCTAGAACTATGAAAGAGGCTATGGGCATGAAAGATGTAGGTTCCTGGAAGGAGGCCATGGAGGATGAGATGGCTTCTTTGGAAAAGAACAAAACATGGGAATTGGTGCCTTTGCCTGGTGGATGGAAACCCATTGGTTGAAAATGGGTGTTTAAGAAAAAATTTGGTGCAGATGGCAGTGTTGAAAAGTACAAGGCTAGATTGGTTGCAAAGGGGTACTCACAAGTGGAGGGAATTGATTATGGTGAAATTTTCTCTCCTGTTGCAAAGATGGCATCCATTAGATTTTTGTTATCTCTTGTAGCTGCTTATGATTTAGAGGTAGAATAGATGGATGTGAAGACAACTTTCCTTCATGGTGATTTGGAGGAAGAAATTTACATGTCACAACCAGAGCATTACATAGTGAAAGGTAAAGAAAATTTGGTTTGCAAATTGAAAAATTCTTTGTATGGTTTGAAGCAGTCTCCTAGGATGTGGTACTTGAAGTTTGATGCCTTTGTGTTGTCAATTAGATTTGTGAGATTGAAATCAGATCACTGTGTGTATTATAAGTTTGATGGTGATCATTTTCTCATTGTTGCATTATATGTTGCTCATTGGGAAGGGTAAGAATATGATTTCTAATTTTAAGTCTCAGTTGGAAACACAGTTTGAAATGAAAGATTTAGGGGCAGCCAGGTACATTCTAGGAATAGAAATCAGAAGAGACAGAGCTAACATAAAACTTTGGTTAAACTAGAGTAAGTATGTGAAGACCGTGTTGGATAGGTTCAGCTTGGAAGATTGTAGACCATTGTGTGTTCCTGTTTCATTGAGGACAAAGTTATTTGTTAGTGATTGTCCAAAATCCTGTAGTGAGGTGGAGGACATGAGCTGAGTACCTTATGCTAGTGTTGTTGGTAGTTTGATGTATGCTATGGTCTGCACAAGACTAGACATTGCCCAAGTAGTGGGAGTCCTTAGTCGATTTATGGCTAATCCTGGATGGGTACATTGGGATGCAGTTTAGTGAGTGTTCAGATATTTGAGGGGTACTTCTAAGTATTCCATTTGCTATCATGGAAATGCTACAGGAGCTTCGCATTTAGTTTGTATTCGTGGATTTGTGGATTCTAATTGGGTAGGTGACATTGACAGCAAGAGATCCACCAGTGCATATGTGTTCACAATGTTTGGTGGTACAATTAGTTGGATGAGTAAGCGACAACCTGTGGTTGCTTTGTCCACTACAAAAACTGAGTATATGGCTGCAACTCATGCTTGTAAGGAACCCATTTGGCTTAAGAGATTGTGTTCAGATATTGGTGTTGATGTAGGACAGATTACGATTTGTTGTGATAGTCAGAGTATGATTTGTCTTGTGAAGAATCCAACTTTCCATGCCAGAACAAAGCAAATTGATGTACAGTTTCACTTCATGCGAGACATGGCAGAGGATGGGAAGGTAAATTTTGAGAAGCTAGATACTTTGAAGAATGTTACAGATGAATTGACAAAGCCAGTGGGCATAGAGAAGTTCAGATGGTGTTTAGAGTCTATGGGCCTCTCAGCCTATAGCAGTTAAATCCTGTTAATTCTTTTGGCTCTTACAAGGTGTTCAACAAGTGGGAGAATGTTGGGAAATAAGGTGTCTCAACCTTGGTAATTCCTTGTATTATTTTCATTGTATTTATTTATTCATTGCCTATGTTGTAAATTAAATTGTAAATTCATATTGTCATCTTGTGGGATGTGGCATGATGATGTGTCATCCTACATGGAAGATGACAACTTGTAATTTTGTCCACACATGAGGAGATAGGTGTCCCACTTCATGGTAGGAATATTTTGCCATGTGTCAGCATCTTGGACGTTGTGTAAGGGAATATTGACCGTAACTGTAATGACAGATTCCTATGACAAAATTATGACATGTAAGAGTCAGAAATAGGAGAATCTATGACAGGTGAAGACATGTGTCAAAGAGCATCTTTGAAAAAGGCATCTTTGGGCGCCCCAAGGTGGACTATGACATGTTGTAAGAGAATATGATATTTATAGCTTGTGTATGATAGATTCTCTTACATCTATAAGTTGTAACTGCTATGACAGATTCTATGACGATTGTAAGAGTCGTAAGAGCATCTGTCATAGCCCATTTTGGAAATAGGCGACCTCTTTGGGATGGGGTGTGTGGAAAAGTGTCAGAAGCATATTACAATGTTGACCAAGTGTCCATAGGCGTGGGTTTTGGACCATGAGGCCAAGTTGGATGCCTATTCCAAGATAGAGGCAATTTTGCCTTGTATTTTCTATATAAACAGGTGCTTGGAGGAGATGTATTACAGGTTTGACAGGTATTGTTATGCTGCTAGTTTGTCTCCAGATACAAGTGTCAAAGACTCTTGAGAGCTTGCATTGCAAGTGTATTGTAAACCATTTCAGTTTTGTTGATACATTGTGCAGGTTTTGGAGTGGGGTTTTTCACCTGATAAGGGTTTTCCCCACATATATCTTGTGTCTCTCTTCTTCTGTCTCACTTTCTTGTTGATATGTTTGCTGCAATATCTCTGTTATCTCTATTAGTGGGTTTAACATTGCTGTAATAGTAAGGATAAAATTGAATTTGCACTCTCCTCCCCTCATTAGATTAGTGTAGGAAGCATTTTCCGCACACCTAGCTTCCTTTCAATATATGTGGTTCTAAAATTGCCTCTTTTGCAGGTTCTATTTTCTAATACTGTAGTTTTGCGGGTTCTCAGCCTAGGGGCTTCACTCCTCTACTCAAAGAATCCTCTGCAACCTCTACAATATCATTTTTGAGGTAAAATTTATGATGTTATTTCCTTTTATACTTTAGCATGCATATTCACAATGTCATAAGCCTACTACATTTGGGGCTAAATGTAACATCAAAAATTGCATACCCTTGCAATTTCACACTATGTTTTTCACTTACTTTGATGCCCACTTCCCTTGTGTGTTTTCAAAATCATTTTTATCCCATCTGAGTTCTTTGTGCTCATGTTTACAAAAAATCATTTCAATGCCTGGTACTTCTCTTAGCCCAAAGATGTTTCATATGACCAAGAAATAAAATCATTTGGATGCTAGCACTTAGCGCGGACATCTGCACATCACACTGGTGTCTCACATACGTGTGGTATTAAGTGATCTATTTTTAGGATGTGTTGAACATCTTCTACATTGTAAGAGATTCTTGTAATGCTCCTCTGACTTTGAATGACTCTTTTCCTATGTTTCATGTTTATCCTTTCTCTCTCAATCTCTCATTTTTTACATGGATCTCTTGATGGATCTTGGCTCTCTTCTTGTCTTTTGATTTTCTAGAAAAATATTGAAGGATACACTATTGTGGCTCTCACCAGAGCAATTATTGAAGATATTAATTCTCTCTTGAGTTGTAGCACCATCATTTCTAGCTCTGTGAAGACTCTATTTGTAGATTGAGCATTATGGAAGCTCTCTTCTAAGGGTTTTGAGTTATCTTCATACAGATTTTTGCCTCAAGGAGCTTGTAGCCTACTCCATTTCCATTTGAACTGGTAATACTATTTCAACATTGAGAAATAAGTTTTTTTTGTAGATTTTGATATACATTGCTTTGTTTATTCATTAGCAAATTTGTGGTGTAGACCACCACTCTATTTCTCTTGCATACATTAAGGTATTCTTCCCCGTAGACTAGGGTTGATACTTTTAGTTTTAATTCATTTTTCACCACTGGTTATTTCTTAGACACACTTAAGAAGTAAGAGCACACACATTTATCCTTATTTCTATCTATCTTGGCTACCCATTGAGGTCGAAAGACCAAAACAAGGGCTTGACCTAAAGGCAAGCTCCTAAACAACCCCATAAATTTCTCGTGTCCTTAGCAACAAATATTTTGAAGAAGAATACTTAGCCACATGAAGGTTTTATCAATATTTTTTCCCTTCTCTTGTCAATTTCTTATTTCATTAGATTTTGATATATTATCTACTTTATTTTCATCTCTATTATTGTCTGGTACTTTGTTATTGACCTTTTCTTGTTTAATATTGTAGACTAGTAAATTTCTTGTGCTAGAGTTTTGACTTTTCTATATGAATTGGACTACAGTGCATAGCACA